>JARQOC010000006.1:5136639-5832299 GCA_033576535.1 Allobates femoralis | reverse complement strand
CTCTCACGTTTTATCCCTCGGCCATGTTTGCGGCGCTATTTTCGGTAATTCCAGATATAAGTTGCTTTTTTTTCTTAGAACCTTAATCTGAAATTTATGATTTCTGCTTTCCTGGAAGATGAAAAAATATATTGAACTTCTGAGAATTGTTCATTTTATTTACCGTTCCGCTTCCCTCAGACGTCACTGAATCCTCCTGTCGGAGCGATGTTGAGTTCTTTCTCATGATGAGTTGTTCTAAGTCACACAGTCGGCTCTGCTACATCTGCGCATTGTGCGGTGATACTTCTAGATGATAAAGGCAATGGATGTTTTTCTTCATTAGCGAAGCGAACAGGAAACTCCTTTTATTCTGACCTGGACTAAATTTACTGACAGCAGATGTAGCAGAGCTGAACTTGTCCTTGAGCGGTGTGCGCTGCAGTAACATAGGTACAAAAATTTAAAGAAAAAGGTACATTCAACTGTATCAGACTTTATGCACAAAGACTTTTCATTAACGATGAAAAGTTACATACAGCAGGGAGGGAGGAGAAGGAATGGACAATGAGTCGTTTCGCGCTTTACTTAGCACTTCCACTGGTTCACTGGTAAGGACCAGTGGAAGCGCTAAGTAAAGCGCGAAACGACTCGTTGTCTATTCCTTCTCCTCCCTCCCTGCTGTATGTAACTTTCCATCGTTAATGAAAATTCTGTGTGCATAAAGTCTGATAAGGTTGAGTGCACCTCTTTCTTAGCATTTTTGCTATATGATGTATCTTTATAGGTAGCACCCCGGGACAATGATTTGCACTTGAATTATATGCCATTTGATTATAGTGAGACCACAGAGCTATTAGCCCTTATTGTGAAATTGGTGCCCGGCTTTCTTGTTTATAAAAGTAACATAGGTACATCTGCTTCATGGCTCAAGCTTGGGTGAGTGTGTAGTCGAACGTCTACCTGTTGGGAGTGTGACCTCCCAGAGTCCGGATGCCACAATGTCATTGCCGCCCTGGGAGCTACAAAGGGTATCCACACCAGGCGAGTCTAAGCACTCAGCAGCTTTCTGCCTCCAGGCCTGAAGGGGGAGCTCTAAACCTGGGTTCAGGGCAGCTCCCCTATAAATTCTGGTGTGGGGCGGAGTTAATCAGTTCAATACGGAGCAGTACTGAGGAGGACATCATGGGGACTGGAGCAGTGCTAAGCTCGTCCCAGGGTAGCAGAAATCTAGCTTGAGGGACCCATAGGCGAGAGTCTCAGGAAGTCGAGGAGAGCCTGGGGAGAGGAGCGGTACTGAGCTCACCCCAGCACAGAGTGCCAGAAACGGTCACTGGAGTCGGAGGTTGTGCAGGGCCTGTGATCGGGTGTGCGACAGAGCAGGAAGGGACACCAGCCCGATGATCAATCCAAACAGTTGTATTGAACAGGGAAAATGGAACTGCACAAATGGAGACAATTCTGCCGAGTCCACAATGAGTCCACAATGAGTCCACAATGAGTCCACAATCAGACCACACAAAGGGAACAGAGCCGGGGGCGTCACCCGGTATTCCTGACACCAGGTTAACAAACAAAATAGTCCACTGGATCCAACCAAGGAAGGACACTGCACAATCCCATGGACACCAAGATCTCGCCTCAGCTAAGATCTCAGTTAGGGATGGGCGAATCTACTCGCTAGGACTCGTTACTCGGCGAGTAGTAAGGGACTCGCAGGACTCGGTACTCTGCGAGTTTCCCAGTGATTACTCGCGAGTCCAATGCAAATCAATATCAATCCTAGTTTTGTCAGAAACGCTGACAAAACTAGGATTGCCATTGCTTGCATTAGACTCGCGAGTAATCACTGGCTACTGTGCCAGTGATAGCAGGGAAACTCGCAGATAACTGCTGTTTCTTTGCGAGCCGAGTCCAGCTGTCTTCTCTGTGTGCAGGCTGCCAGCTCCAGGGTCCTAGAGCCCGCCTGCTCACAGACATGATGTAGCAGTGCTGAGATTGTTCTCAGTCTGCTCATTCCCTGTGTACAGACATGAATGTCTGTGCACAGAGATGATGTAGCAGTGCTGAGATTGTTCTCAGTCTGCTCATTCCCTGTGTACAGACATGAATGTCTGTGCACAGAGATGATGTAGCAGTGCTGAGATTGTTCTCAGTCTGCTCATTCCCTGTGTACAGACATGAATGTCTGTGCACAGAGATGATGTAGCAGTGCTGAGATTGTTCTCAGTCTGCTCATTCCCTGTGTACAGACATGAATGTCTGTGCACAGAGATGATGTAGCAGAGCTGAGATTGTTCTCAGTCTGCTTATTCCCTGTGCATAGACATCTATATTTATGCACAGGGGATGTAGCAGAGAGGACATCGCGTTTTGGACTGCGTCGGACGGAAGAGGATTTTTTTAATTAAAGATGGAGTCCCTAATGGCTTTTTTTTTTATTTCTAATAAAAATTTTTCCTTGTGTTGTGTTTTTTTTAAAACAATTTAATAGAAATTCATGGTGGTCATGTCTAATATTGGCGTGACCGCCATAAATTTCGGGCTTAGGGCCAGCTGATAATACAAAGCTGGCCCTAACCTCTTTATTACCCAGCGTGCCACCGCTACCAGGGCCGCTGGAAGAGCGGGGTTCAGCGCCAGAGGATGGCGCTTCAATGAACGCGCCATCTTCTGGGGCGGCTGCGGGCTGCAATTTGCAGCGGGGGGTGCCCAGAAAGCTTGGGCATCCCTGCGCTGCGGATTCCAGCCCCCAGCTGCTTAGCTGTACCTGGCTAGACATAGAAATTGCGCGGAGCCCCACGCATTTTTTTTTAATTATTTCATGAATTTCAGAGTCAGAGTCTCAGAGTCAGAGTCTCAGAATTTCATGAAATAATTAAAAAAAAATGCGTGGGGCTCCGCGCAATTTCTATGTCTAGCCAGGTACAGCTAAGCAGCTGGGGGCTGGAATCCGCAGCGCAGGGATGCCCAAGCTTTCTGGGCACCCCCCGCTGCAAATTGCAGCCCGCAGCCGCCCCAGAAGATGGCGCGTTCATTGAAGCGCCATCCTCTGGCGCTGAACCCCGCTCTTCCAGCGGCCCTGGTAGCGATGGCACGCTGGGTAATAAAGAGGTTAGGGCCAGCTTTGTATTATCAGCTGGCCCTAAGCCCGAAATTTATGGCGGTCACGCCAATATTAGACATGACCACCATGAATTTCTATTAAATTGTTTTAAAAAAACACAACACAAGGAAAATTGTTTATTAGAAATAAAAAAAAAAGCCATTAGGGACTCCATCTTTAATTAAAAAAATCCTCTTCCGTCCGACGCAGTCCAAAACGCGATGTCCTCTCTGCTACATCCACTGTGCATAAATATAGATGTCTATGCACAGGGAATAAGCAGACTGAGAACAATCTCAGCTCTGCTACATCATCTCTGTGCACAGACATTCATGTCTGTACACAGGGAATAAGCAGACTGAGAACAATCTCAGCTCTGCTACATCATCTCTGTGCACAGACATTCATGTCTGTACACAGGGAATAAGCAGACTGAGAACAATCTCAGCTCTGCTACATCATCTCTGTGCACAGACATTCATGTCTGTACACAGGGAATGAGCAGACTGAGAACAATCTCAGCTCTGCTACATCAGGCAGCAGGCAGGCTCTAGGACCCTGGAGCTGGGGCAGCCAGAACACAGAGAAGACAGGACTCTTATCTGTGCGAGTCAGCGATTACTTACAAAGTAAACTAGCAATGCAAATAAATGACAAAACTCGGATTGCTTCAGGCTGAAGCTTCCAAGACACATCTGCGATTTGTAAATCTCACACTACTCGCTATTACTCGCTTCCCCATTCATTAACATTGGACTCGCTAGACTCGCAACGAGTAGCGAGTCCTGGGCTCGGACTCGCTAGAGTGAAGCGATTCCGAGTAATTTAGGATTCGCCCATCACTAATCTCAGTCTCTTCTACCTCCACATTCAACTAACTGACTGATCCTAAACATAAGTCTGTTGTCCGGACTCCTGGGATCAGCCCATGTATAGGGCGGTTCACACCTACTATTGAATGGTTTGCTCCAGTAAGAAGGTTCTACAAACGTCTGGCTCCATTCTGTCCAGCAATATGTATCTTGGCTGAGTCCCCTGCTGAAAGGAGCAAATACACAATCTGCCACCAGAAGTAGTACATGGGGGATGGACAAGTTTGTTACACCATGAGCACAGGTCAGGGGGGGACACAGGTTACATTTCAATACTTTAAATTGCATAGGATGCATGAATACAGGTCAGAGATAAAGTATACACCATTACAGGGCCTAACGTCCCGGCAGCCAATACCGGAGCGTGGGAGATTCCAAGTTTCCTAGCCACACCACAGTGTCTGCAGACAAAGCAGCATTGAGAGCCCAGGAACAGTCACCTGAGAAGCGCGGCTGGAGAAGGACTCGAGCTGCCTGCCAAACTGTCACCACGCAGGGACAGAGAGGGCTGCAGCTCAGCTCAAGCAGCAGGGACCCGCTGAAGGAGCGCAGCAGGGAGGCCTCAGAACTTGCAAGGTGAGGAGAACCCCGAGTTGCTTTCAGGTTGCACGGACTTGAGTACCGTCACCTGTCAGTGTCCCAGCTTGTACCTGCACCACCAGTAAAGGACCTGAGGAAACAACAACCGTGAGTCTGTCTGTTACTTTGCGCCCTCTATCCTGTATCTCAACAGTCTTCCAACACCGTAGACTTTCCCGGTTGCCCTGGGGATACGCTCCACCCGTGGGAGCAATACCACTAAAACTGCCCATCCATCATCCCCAGTGGTCCCGTCTGGCAGCGTTGGCCCAAATAGCTGAATACCGTGGGTGGCGTCACAATCCTTTATCCCTAAATCATTGCCCCCGCATTTTTAGCTACTCCGCAGGGCCACAGAGACGGTTCTCAGCCCCTATGCATCCCCTGAGAGACCAAACCAGCCTGGCTCCGAGTAACCCACAGCCCTGGGGGCGGGTCAGGAGACTCAGGCTGCTTCTTTATCTCCTCTAGATGCAGCTTCATTGGTCTAATGAAGGGTAGACTAGTCCAAACTGAATCATCTGCTTCAAAGTGGTACAGGCTGATTTGTGCTTATCCCCTATACTTTACACTGCATCGCTTGGAATCACCACAGTTATTATTGACTTCAACTTAGTTGTATGCAGGTGCATGATCTATCTGATCTTTTATTGGCCGCTCTCTACAGTTGATCTTTGATCTTTTATTGGTTGTTCTGTACAGTGGATCTCTATGATCTTTTATTGGCCGCTCTCTACAGTTGATCTTTGATCTTTTATTGGTTGTTCTGTACAGTTGATCTCTTTGATCTTTTATTGGCCACTCTCTTGATCTCTATAATCTTTTATTGGTCACTCTATGCAGTTGATCTCTTTGATCTTTTATTGGGCACTCTATATAGTTGATCTCTTTGATCTTTTATTGGATGTTCTGTACAGTTGCTCTCTATAATCTTTTATTGGCTGCTCTCTACAGTTGATCTCTGATCTTTTATTAGCCACTCTCTTGATCTCTATAATCTTTTATTGGCCATTCTATACAGTTGATCTCTTTGATCTTTTATTGGGCACTCTATATAGTTGATCTCTTTGATCTTTTATTGGATGTTCTGTACAGTTGCTCTCTATAATCTTTTATTGGCTGCTCTCTACAGTTGATCTCTTTGATCTTTTATTAGCCACTCTCTTGATCTCTATAATCTTTTATTGGCCATTCTATACAGTTGATCTCTTTGATCTTTTATTGGGCACTCTATATAGTTGATCTCTTTGATCTTTTATTGGATGTTCTGTACAGTTGATCTCTATAATCTTTTATTGACCACTCTGTACAGTTGATCTGTATGATCTTTTATTGGTTGCTCTCTACAGTTGATCTCTTTGATCTTTTATTGGCCACTCTGTTGATCTCTATTATCTTTTATTGGCCACTCAATACAGTTGATCTCTTTGATCTTTTATTGGATGTTCTGTACAGTTGATCTCTATGATATTTTATTGGCTGCTCTGTACAGTTGATCTCTTTGATCTTTTATTGGATGTTCTGTACAGTTGATCTCTTTGACTTTATTGGCCGCTCTGTACAATCACAGAGCCCTGGGATCCCCAAAAGTCTCTTTGGTCTATAGAAAAAGACGCAGCTTTGACCACTGACACACTCAAAAACTTGAAGCTAATGGATCCTGATGCAAAAGCTCCAATGGGGCCTCCAATTTTGCAAATATTTAATAGCATTAAATATTTGCAAAATTGGAGGCCCCATTGGAGCTTTTGCATCAGGATCCATTAGCTTCAAGTTGCACTTCTGGTAGTGTGGTCTGTTTTAGTTTAAATTAATCTAAAGAACTCGACGCGCGTCACTACCAAAGTGCAGCACGTATATCCCCCATGCTTTATACTGCAGCTCTGCCATATTAGGGCACTGCATTGATCAGTGACTTCAGCTTATCCTTATGGTCCATGGAGATAAACTGAAGTCACTAATCAATGCAGTGCCCTAATATGGCAGATTTGCAGTCAGGGGTGTAACTACAATACACTGTGTGCAGAATTATTAGGCAAATGAGTATTGTGATCACATGATACTTTTTATCCATGTTGTCCTCCTCCAAGCTGTATAGGCTGAGAGCCAACTACCAATGAAGTAAATCAGGTGATGGCATCTCTGTAATGAGGAGGGGTGTGGTGTAATGACATCAGCACCCTATATAAGGTGTGCTTAATTATTAGGCAAAATGGGTCAGAAGAGAGATGTGACGGCTCTGAACAGTCCACAATTGTGAGATGTCTTGCAGAGGGACGCAGCAGTCTGGAAATTGCCAAACCTTTGAAGCGATCACCGAACAATCAAGTGTTTCATGGCAAATAGACAACAGGGTCACAAGAAGCGTCAGGGCAAGAAAGGGGCAAAATAACTACCCATGAATGGAGGAAAATCAAGCGTGAAGCTGCCAAGATGCCATTTGCAACCAGTTTTGCCATATTTCAGAGCTGCAACATTACTGGAGTATCAGAAAGCACAAGGTGTGCCATACTCAGGGACATGGTCAAGGTAAGGAAGGCTGAAAAACCACCACCTCTGACCAAGAAACATAAGAGAAAACCACCACCTCTGAACAAGAAACATAAGATAAAACCACCACCTCTGAACAAGAAACATAAGATACAACCACCACCTCTGAACAAGAAACAGAAGATACAACCAACACCTCTGAACAAGAAACATAAGATAAAACCACCACCTCTGAACAAGAAACATAAGATAAAACCACCACCTCTGAACAAGAAACATAAGATAAAACCACCACCTCTGAACAAGAGACATAAGATAAAACCACCACCTCTGAACAAGAAACATAAGCTAAAACCACCACCTCTGACCAAGAAACATAAGATAAAACCACCACCTCTGAACAAGAAACATAAGATAAAACCACCACCTCTGAACAAGAAACATAAGATAAAACCACCACCTCTGAACAAGAGACATAAGATAAAACCACCACCTCTGAACAAGAAACATAAGATAAAACCACCACCTCTGAGCAAGAAACATAAGATACAACGTCAAGACTGGGCCAAGACATATCTGAAGACTGATTCTTCAAAGGTTTTATGGATTGATGAAATGAGAGTGACTCTGGATGGGCAGATGGATGGGCCAGAGGCTGGATCAGTAAAGGGCAGAGAGCTCCACTCCGACTCAGACGCCAGCAAGGTGGAGGTGGGGGACTGGTATGGGCTGGGATCATCAAAGATCAACTTGTGGGACCTTTTCAGGTTGAGGATGGAGTGAAGCTCAACTCCCGGACCTACTGCCAGTTTCTGATAATGATTATTATGGTAATGGCTCATTAATAGCAGTAATGATCCCTGAAGATGGAAGATAAAGATCCTGGAAGATTCTGCACATTCTCTGCTGGATTCGCACAAGATTATTAAAGAACAAAGAGAACAGAAAAACTTAATAAAGAAGCGCTTATCTCCCGCTCCGTTACCAGGCAACAGTGCCAGTGCCAAAGTCCGTCCAGAGCCGCCAGGAATAATGATGGAAACTGCGAGCGACCCCCGGAGAACGAGCAACACCGCCGCCATACAAAGTAACCAAGTGTGATGGCGGCGGATACAGAATATACACGACTGCAACCGACACCGCGGGGGACGGCAAAACCGCCGGACATTACCGACAGGAACATATGATCTTCAGAGCAGTATTATAGTAGTTATATTCTTGTATATAGGGCAGTATTATAGTAGTTATATTCTTGTATATAGGAGCAGTATTATAGTAGTTATATTCTTGTATATAGGAGCAGTATTATAGTAGTTATATTCTTGTATATAGAGGCAGTATTATAGTAGCTATATTCTTGTACATAGGGGCAGTATTATAGTAGTTATATTCTTGTATATAGGAGCAGTATTATAGTAGTTATATTCTTGTATATAGAGGCAGTATTATAGTAGTTATATTCTTGTATATAGGGGCAGTATTATAGTAGTTATATTATTGTATATAGGGGCAGTATTATAGTAGTTATATTCTTGTATATAGGGGCAGTATTATAGTAGTTATATTCTTGTATATAGGAGCAGTATTATAGTAGTTATATTCTTGTATATAGGGGCATTATTATAGTAGTTATATTCTTGTACATAGGGGCAGTATTATAGTAGTTATATTCTTGTATATAGGAGCAGTATTATAGTAGTTATATTCTTGTATATAGAGGCAGTATTATAGTAGTTATATTCTTGTATATAGGGGCAGTATTATAGTAGTTATATTCTTGTATATAGGGGCAGTATTATAGTAGTTATATTCTTGTATATAGGGGCAGTATTATAGTAGTTATATTCTTGTATATAGGGCATTATTATAGTAGTTATATTCTTGTATATAGGAGCAGTATTATAGTAGTTATATTCTTGTATATAGGAGCAGTATATATAGTAGTTATATTCTTGTATATAGGGCAGTATTATAATAGTTATATTCTTGTATATAGGAGCAGTATTATAGTAGTTATATTCTTGTATATAGGAGCAGTATTATAGTAGTTATATTCTTGAATATAGGAGCAGTATTATAGTAGTTATATTCTTGTACATAGGAGCAGTATTATGATAGTTATATTCTTGTATATAGGGGCAGTATTATAGTAGTTATATTCTTGTATAGGGGGCAGTATTATAGTAGTTATATTCTTGTATATAGGAGCAGTATTATAGTAGTTATATTCTTGTATATAGGGGCAGTATTATAGTAGTTATATTCTTGTATATAGGGACAGTATTAAAGTAGTTATATTCTTGTACATAGGAGCAGTATTATAGTAGTTATATTCTTGTATATAGGGGCAGTATTATAGTGGTTATATTCTTGTATATAGGAGCAGTATTATAGTAGTTATATTCTTGTATATAGGAGCAGTATTATAGTAGTTATATTCTTGTATATAGGGGCAGTATTATAGTAGTTATATTCTTGTACATAGGAGCAGTATTATAGTAGTTATATTCTTGTATATAGGGGCAGTATTATAGTAGTTATATTCTTGTATATAGGAGCAGTATTATAGTAGTTATATTCTTGTATATAGGGCAGTATTATAGTGGTTATATTCTTGTATATAGGAGCAGAATTATAGTAGTTATATTCTTGTATATAGGGCAGTATTATAGTAGTTATATTCTTGTATATAGGGCAGTATTATAGTAAGTAGTTATATTCTTGTATATAGGGGCAGTATTTATAGTAGTTATATTCTTGTATATAGGAGCAGTATTATAGTAGTTATATTCTTGTATATAGGAGCAGTATTATAGTAGTTATATTCTTGTATATAGGAGCAGTAATTATAGTAGTTATATTCTTGTATATAGGGGCAGTATTATAGTAGTTATATTCTTGTATATAGGGCAGTATTATAGTAGTTATATTCTTATATATAGGAGCAGTATTATAGTAGTAATATTCTTGTATATAGGGGCAGTATTATAGTAGTTATATTCTTGTACATAGGAGCAATATTAATATGTATGTTATATTCTTGTATATAGGGGCAGTATTATAGTAGTTATATTCTTGTATATAGGAGCAGTATTATAGTAGTTATAGTCTTGTATATAGGAGCAGTATTATAGTACTTATATTCTTGTACATAGGAGCAGTGTTATAGTAGTTTATATTCTTGTATATACGAGCAGTAATATAGTAGTTATATTCTTGTACATAGGAGCAGTATTATAGTTGTTATATTCTTATATATAGGGGCAGTATTATAGTAGTTATATTCTTGTATATAGGAGCAGTATTATAGTAGTTATATTCTTGTACATAGGGGCAGTATTATAGTAGTTATATTCTTATTTATAGGGGCAGTATTATAGTAGTTATATTCTTGTATATAGGAGCAGTATTATAGTAGTTATATTATATATAGGGGCAGTATTATAGTAGTTATATTCTTGTACATAGGGGCAGTATTATAGTAGTTATATTCTTATATATAGGAGCTTGTATATAGGAGCAGTATTATAGTAGTTATATTCTTGTACATAGGAGCAGTATTATAGTAGTTATATTCTTGTACATAGGGGCAGTATTATAATAGTTATATTCTTGTATATAGGAACAGTATTATAGTAGTTATAGTCTTGTACATAGGAGCAGTATTATAGTAGTTATATTCTTGTATATAGGAGCAGTATTATAGTAGTTATATTCTTGTACATAGGAGCAGTATTATATAGTAGTTATAGTCTTGTATATAGGGGCAGTATTATAGTAGTTATATTCTTGTATATAGGGGCAGTATTATAGTAGTTATATTCTTGTATATAGGAGCAGTATTATAGTAGTTATATTCTTGTACATAGGAGCAGTATTATAGTAGTTATATTCTTGTATATAGGGGCAGTGTTATAGTAGTTATATTCTTGTATATAGGAGCAGTATTATAGTAGCTATATTCTTGTATATAGGAGCAGTATTATAGTAGTTATATTCTTGTATATAGGGACAGTATTATAGTAGTTATAGTCTTGTACATAGGAGCAGTATTATAGTAGTTATATTCTTGTACATAGGAGCAGTATTATAGTAGTTATAGTCTTGTATATAGGGGCAGTATTATAGTAGTTATATTCTTGTACATAGAAGCAGTATTATAGTAGTTATATTCTTGTATATAGGGGCAGTATTATAGTAGTTATATTCTTGTATATAGGAGCAGTATTATAGTAGTTATATTCTTGTATATAGGGGCAGTATTATAGTAGTTATATTCTTGTATATAGGAGCAGTATTATAGTAGTTATATTCTTGTATATAGGGGCGTATTATAGTAGTTATATTCTTGTACATAGGAGCAGTATTATAGTAGTTATATTCTTGTATATAGGGCAGTATTATAGTAGTTATATTCTTGTATATAGGAGCAGTATTATAGTAGTTATATTCTTATATATAGGAGCAGTATTATAGTAGTTATATTCTTGTATATAGGGGCAGTATTATAGTAGTTATATTCTTGTATATAGGAGCAGTATTATAGTAGTTATATTCTTGTATATAGGGGCAGTATTATAGTAGTTATATTCTTGTATATAGGGGCATTATTATAGTAGTTATATTCTTGTATATAGGGCAGTATTATAGTAGTTATATTCTTGTACATAGAAGCAGTATTATAGTAGTTATATTCTTGTATATAGGAGCAGTATTATAGTAGTTATATTCTTGTATATAGGAGCAGTATTATAGTAGTTATATTCTTGTACATAGGGGTAGTATTATAGTAGTTATATTCTTGTATATAGGAGCAGTATTATAGTAGTTATATTCTTGTATATATGGGCAGTATTATAGTAGTTATATTCTTGTACATAGGGGCAGTATTATAGTAGTTATATTCTTGTACATAGGGGCAGTATTATAGTAGTTATATTCTTGTACATAGGGACAGTATTATAGTAGTTATATTCTTGTATATAGGAGCAGTATTATAGTAGTTATATTCTTGTATATAGGAGCAGTATTATAGTAGTTATATTCTTGTATATAGGGGCAGTATTATAGTGGTTATATTCTTGTATATAGGAGCAGTATTATAGTAGTTATATTCTTGTATATAGGAGCAGTATTATAGTAGTTATATTCTTGTATATAGGAGCAGTATTATAGTAGTTATATTCTTGTATATAGGAGCAGTATTATAGTAGTTATATTCTTGTATATATGGGCAGTATTATAGTAGTTATATTCTTGTATATAGGAGCAGTATTATAGTAGTTATATTCTTGTACATAGGGGCAGTATTACGCCACTGCTGTAGAGCAGTATACTGTGTGGTCTTTGTGTATGCTTTGACCCCGCTTTGTGAATGAATCTCAAGTATCTGGCATTTGTGTATTTCCGTCCCACTGTGAGCGGTCAGACTAATCCTCTATTGTAATAACTGAATAAAATCAATTAACAGAAGAGGCGTCTGATCCAGGAGAGAAGAGAGAAAGAATCATTTCCAATACAAAGTAACACATAAATCTATAATTACCAGCTCTTAAAGTTAACATGTAATTGCGGCTCTTTACCTGCCATCGTTTTGTCGTATTTGTTGTTGATTTCAGTTTCTTATTTATATTTTTTGATACAAAGTATAAAGTTCTTCATCTCTTTATTTTACCCACAACGATTGTTTCTAGAACTTTCCTCCTTGTTTTAATCCTTTCATAATCCTCCCACATCTTGCACAATTAAGCCATTATCTGCCGTTGATATCACATTGGTGAAAAGTTTTCCAAGCAAAAACTAAAGCAGTAAATGATTCGGCCTGAAGTTCTCGCCGTTCAGAGAATGATGGAATATTAATGTTTATGAGCGCCTCCTGTGTGGTTTTAATCTTGGGTCAATGTTAATGTTCGAGACTTCGTGGTCTGAAGTTTTATAGTGAGGGAAGCAACTGAGTTGGAAGTTTATGGTTTTCAATTGGAGGTCGCATTATCTTCTTTGTGGCGAGTAATGGGAGTTAATGGGGGCGCATACCTGGAAGGTCGTAATTACACATGTGAAGGTTCGACCTTGTTTGTCAAGTGTAAAGGCAAGGCCGCAACCTGTGGGTGTAAGTGTAATGTGAGGGCGCACCTGTGGGTGTAAGTGTAAAGTGAGGGCGCACCTATGGTGTAAGTGTAATGTGAGGGCGCACCTGTGGGTGTAAGTGTAATGTGAGGGCGCACCTGTGGGTGTAAGTGAAAATGTGAGGGCGCACCTGTGGGTGTAAGTGTAATGTGAGGGCGCACCTGTGGGTGTAAGTGTAATGTGAAGGCGCACCTGTGGGTGTAAGTGTAAAGTGAGGGCGCACCTGTGGGTGTAAGTGTAATGTGAGGGCGCACCTGTGGGTGTAAGTGTAATGTGAGGGCGCACCTGTGGGTGTAAGTGTAATGTGAGGGCGCACCTGTGGGTGTAAGTGTAATGTGAGGGCGCACCTGTGGGTGTAAGTGTAATGTGAGGGCGCACCTGTGGGTGTAAGTGTAAAGTGAGGGCGCACCTATGGGTGTAAGTGTAATGTGAGTGCGCACCTGTGGGTGTAAGTGTAATGTGAGGGCGCACCTGTGGGTGTAAGTGTAATGTGAGGGCGCACCTGTGGGTGTAAGTGTAAAGTGAGGGCGCACCTGTGGGTGTAAGTGTAATGTGAGGGCGCACCTGTGGGTGTAAGTGTAATGTGAGGGCGCACCTGTGGGTGTAAGTGTAATGTGAGGGCGCACCTGTGGGTGTAAGTGTAATGTGAGGGCGCACCTTGGGTGTAAGTGTAATGTGAGGGCGCACCTGTGGGTGTAAGTGTAATGTGAGGGCGCACCTGATGGGTGTAAGTGTAATGTGAGGGCGCACCTGTGGGTGTAAGTGTAATGTGAGGGCTCACCTGTGGGTGTAAGTGTAATGTGAGGGCGCACCTGTGGGTGTAAGTGTAATGTGAGGGCGCACCTGTGGGTGTAAGTGTAATGTGAGGGCGCACCTGTGGGTGTAAGTGTAATGTGAGGGCGCACCTGTGGGTGTAAGTGTAATGTGAGGGCGCACCTGTGGGTGTAAGTGTAATGTGAGGGCGCACCTGTGGGTGTAAGTGTAATGTGAGGGCGCACCTGTGGGTGTAAGTGTAATGTGAGGGCGCACCTATGGGTGTAAGTGTAATGTGAGGGCGCACCTGTGGGTGTAAGTGTAATGTGAGGGCGCACCTGTGGGTGTTAGTGTAATGTGAGGGCTCACCTGTGGGTGTAAGTGTAATGTGAGGGCGCACCTGTGGGTGTAAGTGTAATGTGAGGGCGCACCTGTGGGTGTAAGGCCGGTATCACATCACGGTTAAATCCGATTCAGGGCTGTCCGCTGTAAAGCGGACAGTCCCGGATCAGATTTTGGCCCCATGTATGCTATGGGGCCGGATGGCTTAGCTATCTGCCATCCCGTTTCCATCTGTCCGGGAGAAAAAAAGCTTATCCTCCCGGATCCTACCGGTCCGGTGTGATCCGGCGCCCCCTAACATGGGGGTCTATGGCGCCGGATCGCACCGGAGCCGGACGCGCTGAACTTGAGCACAACGGAGCTGTCCCCACAGTTCAGGAGCCGTGGCTAGCTCCCCACGAGCCGCGGTACTGGATTATCAGCAGCTGCGGCTGCAAATCAGCCGTCCGGCTGCACACCTGGACCGGAGGGCATAATTGGCCCTCTGGTTCTGTGTCCAGATCCGGTCCGGGGCTGTCAGGTTAAGCCCTGACAGCCCGGGATCGGATCTGGCCGTGGTGTGAACCCAGCCTTTAAACCAAGGTTTTGGATGAGAAAAAAAGTAGCAAGACGGTGCGAGTGGATGCGATAATAGTGCGAGACCCAACAATGCAAGTCAATGGGTGCGATAAAAGAACAGACATCACCACACTGACACATCTCACCATCACTGACACATCACACATGTACACATCACACTGACATCACCCTCACATGACATCACACACAGGACATCACCACAACGGACATCAAAACTACATGACATCACGACATGACCAATCCCCATCCACTGATACAGGACTCCAGACTCCTGACAATGCATCACCGGACATCACCACTGACATCAACACATACATGCATCACATGAACACAGACATCACAGCATCACTGAATAAAAGACATCACATGATAACAACATAAACAACTGCACATGACATCGGAACAGCCCAACAAAAACGTACTGACAGCCGATATCAGTGTGCTCTGTGTGCTGTCAGGCCCATTTCACACATCTGTGAAATCACGGACATGGGAGACAAGGCCATTTGTGGGCGGGGCATAGATCCATGTGTCACGGATCATGTGACGTGTGCTGTCCGTGTGCTAACTGTGGATCTGTGGATAGCACACAGACAGCCTGTCACTACATACTCACCTCCCTCCAGTGCTGCTCGTCCTCTCACTTCCGGTCCGCTGTTGGGCTCAATGAAGTGACAATTCATGAGCCTAATGAGCGGCACTGGAAGTGAGAGGAGCTGTCAGCGCTGGAGGGGGGCGAGTATGAAATTCTTTATTTTAACACTTTTAACTTTTGTCCGTGGTCCGTGCACACGGATGTCACACGGATAATAACTGTCTGCATGGACGTTTGGAACAAAAGCGCAGAAAAATGGACGTGTCACTGTGTGGAGCATCTGCTCCACATGCGACACAGTCTATGCGGAATAACAGACATGTGAAGGGGGCCATAGGGGATCATGTGTCACCATATCTCCGTGCCTCCAGCATGTGATGGCACGGACCACATATGTGTGAAAGAGGCCTCAGTGTGCTGTCCGTGTGCTGTCAGTGTGCTGTTCGTGTGCTGTTTGTGTTCTGTTCGTGTGCTGTCTGTGTTCTGTTCGTGTGCTGTCAGTGTGCTGTTCGTGTGCTGTCAGTGTGCTGTTCGTGTGCTGTCAGTGTGCTGTTCGTGTGCTGTCAGTGTGCTGTTCGTGTGCTGTCAGTGTGCTGTTCGTGTGCTGTCAGTGTGCTGTTCGTGTGCTGTCAGTGTGCTGTTCATGTGCTGTCTGTCTGCTGTCAGCGTGCTGTCTGTGTGCTGCCAGTGTGCTGTCTGTGTGCTATCAGTGTACTGTCTGTGTGCTGTCTGTGAGCTGTCAGTGTGCTGTCCATATGCTGCCAGTGTCCTGTCCATATGCTGTCAGTGTGCTGTTCATATGCTGTCTGTGAGCTGTCAGTGTCCTGTCCATATGCTGTCAGTGTGCTGTCCATATGCTTTCAGTGTGCTGTCCATATGCTGTCTGTGTGCTGTCCATATGCTGTCTGTGTGCTGTCCATATGCTGTCTGCGTGCTGTCTGCTTGCTGTCAGTGTGCTGTCAGTGTGCTGTTTGTGTGCTGTTCATGTGCTGTCCATATGCCGTCAGAGTGTTGTCCGTGTGCTGTCAGTGTGTTGTGTGCTGTCTGTGTGCTGTCTGTGTGCTGTCTGTGTGTTGTGTGCTGTCTGTGTGCTGTCTGTGTGCTGTCTGTGTGCTGTCTGTGTGTTGTCTGTGTGCTGTCTGTGTGCTGTCAGTGTGCTGTCAGTGTTCTGTCCATATGGTGTCAGTGTGCTGTCCATTTTTTTCTCGCACCCATTGACTTGCAGTGACGAGTCTCGCACTATTATCGGATGCAGTCGCAGCTTGTTGCAGAATGTGGATAAGACAGAATCTGTAGACAATCGTTCCTGCGCTCTCACTCACTCATTACCATTGGTCATTGTGTAATGCCGGAGTTTCTCTGATTGCACGATGTGTCTGAGCCCTCACTTCTGTCTCCACAATCCCCGCAGGTCGGGGCGTCTTTGCTTTGTATTCGGTTCCGATACATAAAATAATAAACTCCAGAGATGGAAGGCGAAGAGTCGTCGAGGAGCAGAGACGTAACATCATCTAGAGCAGCTAATGCCGACCGGACCACAGGGGGCGCCGTCACAGGCTGAGCCCTGTCCATTACCTGCTATTTCCACATTACAGGTATTATACCCCGCACAATGCGCTGCCCTTTATCCCGCTGGGATCTCGGCTCCGGAGAGGACACAGGCGGCTTAATGACAAGTTCTCTCCGCGACTCATCAGATTGTGACAAGTCACAAAGACGCAGCGGGAAGAAAATCAAAGCTCCAGATAAAGATGGAAGAAGGAAAGTCCGACAAGTTCAGAACTTTTACCTCAATGTAAAGAAAACTTTTCCTTCTTTTGATACTTTGTCCTGTGAAGTTAAAGACAAATCTCAACCCAAACACAATGGTTAAAATCTGGGTAAACTGGAGGCTATGAGACATTCAATTCCCGTATGTAAGAAAACAAATAAAATAGGCAAAAATGGAGTATAATTCATGATCTTTATCAATGTCTCCTGCGACTTTTACCTTCTTTGTTGGCTCAGGATGTTACTCGCTGTGCTTTACACTGCAGCTCTTCTCTATTAATGTAATACTATATTAGTGATGGGCAAACCTGAACTGTAAAATTCGGGGTCTGTACCAAGCACCTACTGTTCGTGTACAGAATGGGAGCCTGTGATTGGCTGTTCAAGGAATCAGCAATTAACCCATACATTCTGGGATGGAAGAATGTAAGGGCTGGTTTCAGCTTACTCCAGCAGCCAATCACAAACGCCCATTCTGTGTGACAGTGTCTGTGATTGGCTGTTGGGCCTGTCACACACATAGAAGTTAAAAATAAATGATTTTTAAAAAAAGGACATAGCGCTGCTCTGTATTTTTGATTCTCAGTGCAGGTAAAGTCGACAGCTGCAAGCTGCCACCCCCGCCGCCTGGCTTTACCTTGACTGGCAATCAAAATACACGAAAGCTCATTATGTTTTTTCAATTATTTAAATAAATAATTAAAAAAAAAAAAAATGTGGGCTCCTACCGTATTTTGATTGCCAGCCAAGGTAAAACCAGGAGCTGGAGGCTGGGATTCTCAGTAGAGTAAGGCCTAAATGTTCTGGGCCCCCCACACTGAAAACAGCAGCTGCCCCTGGAAATGGAGCATCCATCATAACGACATTTCCAGGAGCTTTACCCAGCTCTTCCAGCAGCCCTGGTGAGGTAGTGGCACGCTGGGTAATAAAGGGGTTAATACCAGCTTTGTATTGTCAGCTGGACAAAAATGTGGGCTCCTGTCGTATTTTGATTGCCAACCAAGGTAAAACCAGGAGCTGGAGGCTGGGATTCTCAGTATGTTAAGGCCTAAATGTTCTGGGCCCCCACACTGAAAACAGCAGCCTCCCCTGGAAATGGAGAATCCATCATAGCGACATTTCCAGGCGCTTTACCCAGCTCTTCCAGCAGCCCTGGTGAGGTAGTGGCACGCTGGGTAATAAAGGGGTTAATACCAGCTTTGTATTGTCAGCTAGAAAAAAAAATGTGGGCTCCTGTCGTATTTTGATTGCCAACCAAGGTAAAACCAGGAGCTGGAGGCTGAGATTCTCAGTATGGTAAGGCCTAAATATTCTGGGCCCCCCACACTGAAAACAGCAGCCGCCCCTGGAAATGGAGCATCCATCATAGCGACATTTCCAGGTGCTTTACCCAGCTCTTCCAGCAGCCCTGGTGGGGTAGTGGTATGCTGGGCAATAAAGGGGTTAATACCAGCTTTGTATTGTCAGCTGGAACTAAGCTGGAACTGAAATTCATGGTGTCAGGCCAAATTAGACCTGGCCACCATGAATTTCTAGTAAACAATTAAAAATAAAACACAACACAGAGAAAAAAATGTTTTTACATTGCAGCTTTGTTTGTTCATATTGGCTTTTATATTAAAAATGTGAACACAGAGCATGGTGGTGAAGTGGCAGCATTATCCTTTATTTTGTTAACTACTTAAATTGAACAGTTCTCAAATTGGCTTACACTTAGGTAACAGCAAAACCAGCCACATTCTCTATTATTGCCAGTGTGATAATAAGAGGGGACTGGCTTAGCTGTTGGGGTGAGCAGTCAGCCAGCCCCCAAAAAACACAATGGGCTTCAAAACATCAAGGAGACTTGTATCTTTTTGTTAAACAACATTATTATTGTATGGAAAATTTAGTCCAATGTTATATATATTACTTGTAAAAGTAGCCTAATTTAGCGGGAAGGCCCCTGGTGCACATTCAGTGATGTTAAAAAGTATTCACTCTCGTATTCTTGAAAGTTTGTCACTTACGGTAAATGTTTCATATCATCAAAGAAATGTAAATATTAGACAAAAATACAGTTTATAAATGAAGGTCTATACTATTAAGGGGAAAATAAATCCAAATATACAGGGCCCTGTGTGAAAAAGAGATTGCCCCCCCCCCCCACCTTAAAACATAAATTAACTGGAGGTTTATCACATCTTTGGGAAGCTGAGTTCAATTACCTAGTCACACCAAGGCTTGATTACTGCCACACTTGTTCTTAATCAAGAAATCACTTAAGTAGGACCTGCCTGACAAAGTGAAGTAGACCAAAAGATCCTCAAAAGCTAGACACCATACTGCGATCCAAAGACATTCCGGAGCAAATGAGAAACAAACTAATTGATATCAATCAGTCTGGAAAAAGTTATAAAGCCGCTTGTAAAGTTTTGAGACTCCAGAGACCCACATATTGTGAGTGACCCCCTCCATGGATGAGAAGCCCCCACATATTGTGAGTGACCCCTCCATGGATGAGAAGCCCCCATATATTGTGAGTGACCCCCTCCATGGATGAGAAGCCTCCACATATTGTGAGTGACCCCCTCCATGGATGAGAAGCCCCCACATATTGTGAGTGACCCACTGCATGGATGAGAAGCCTCCACATATTGTGAGTGACCCCCTCCATGGATGAGAAGCCCCCACACATTGTGAGTGACCTCCTCCATGGATGAGAAGCCCCCACACATTGTGAGTGACCCCCTCCATGGATGAGAAGCCAACACATATTGTGAGTGACCCCTCCATGGATGAGAAGCCCCCACATATTGTGAGTGACCCCCTCCATGGATGAGAAGCCAACACATATTGTGAGTGACCCCTCCATGGATGAGAAGCCCCCACACATTGTGAGTGACTTCCTCCATGGATGAGAAGCCCCCACATATTGTGAGTGACCCCTCCATGGATGAGAAGCCCCCACATATTGTGAGTGACCCCTCTATGGATGAGAAGCCCCCACATATTGTGAGTGACCCCCTCCATGGATGAGAAGCCCCCACATATTGTGAGTGACCCCCTCCATGGATGAGAAGCCCCCACATATTGTGAGTGACCCCCTCCATGGATGAGAAGCCCCCACATATAGTGAGTGACCCCCTACATGGATGAGAAGCCTCCACATATTGTGAGTGACCCCCTCCATGGATGAGAAGCCCCCACATATTGTGAATGAGCCCTCCATGGATGAGAAGCCCCCACATATTGTGAGTGACCCCCTCCATGGATGAGAAGCCCCCACATATTGTGAATGACCCCCTCCATGGATGAGAAGCCCCCACATATTGTGAGTGACCCCTCCATGGATGAGAAGCTCCCACATATTGTGAGTGACCCCTCCATGGATGAGAAGCCCCCACATATTGTGAGTGACCTCCTCCATGGATGAGAAGACCCTACATATTGTGAGTGACCCCCTCCATGGATGAGAAGCCCCCACATATTGTGAGTGACCCCCTCCATGGATGAGAAGCCCCCACATATTGTGAGTGACCCCCTCCATGGATGAGAAGCCCCCACATATTGTGAGTGACCCCCTCCATAGATGAGAAGCACCCACATATTGTGAGTGACCCCCTCCATGGATGAGAAGACCCCACATATTGTGAGTGACCCCCTCCATGGATGAGAAGCCTCCACATATTGTGAGTGACCCCCTCCATGGATGAGAAGCCCCCACATATTGTGAGTGACCCCCTCCATGGATGAGAAGCCCCCACATATTGTGAGTGACCCCCTCCATGGATGAGAAGCCTCCACATATTGTGAGTGACCCCCTCCATGGGTGAGAAGCCCCCACATATTGTGAGTGACCCCCTCCATGGATGAGAAGCCCCCACATATTGTGAGTGACCCCCTCCATGGATGAGAAGCCCCCACATATTGTGAGTGACCCCTCCATGGATGAGAAGACATTACTTCTGCAGACACAGGACAATTGGCAGCATCCAGATGATTAAAAGAATCTGAAGGGGCTTCATTAGAGAGAGAGAATAATTTTTATCCACATTGTAGTTTGGGTTGTAGACACCAGATATGGTGCAGTTTTTGGGCTGCTTAACCTGAGGAAACTTCAACTATAACATATTTCTCTGAGAACAGCGCCACGTTTGTTGTGAGGTTGTATGAGGTATTGCATCTCCGCCACATTCACTTTAATGGAACTGATCTGCAATATCAAGTATAAGCTACACACAAATGTGGCTGTATTTCTGTAAGTAGTCACACTTTACAAATTCTGTACAACCCCTTTAAGCTTCATTTATCTGATAAAAAATACCCTCTTAAAGGGGTTGACAGGGCTTTTCCTAAAATCTACGTGTTTATCTAGGCTGCAAATTGCTGAAAGTTTGTAATGTACAGCCTCATTCACCTACGTAAATCTAATTGAACCGCATTGCACTGAACGGTCATCTCCTTCTCTGCAACACTGTGCCAAATCCGCAGCTCTGTGAAGGAGACGACCACTCTTTGCAGTGCTGCAGTGTGTGCCCTCACCTCCTCCCCCTGTGGCCACACTGTCACTGATGTGATTCTCACAGCCACCCCAGCCCCTCTGCGCAGTTCATTCTGCTTCACAGAATGCACGGGCACAGGGAAGGAGGTGAGCGCACACAACGCAGCACTGAGAATGGTCATCACTTTCACAGAGCTGTGGATTCGGCACAGTGTTGCAGAGAAGGAGATGACTGCTCAGTGCAATACGGTTCAGAGTTTACATGGGTGAATGGGGGTGGGTGGTCATATTGGGGACTGGGGAAGGCCTGCTGGGGAGTGGGGGGTGGGCTTGTTGGAGACTGGGGGCAGCTGGGCATGCTGGAGACTGGGGGTGGACTTGTTGGAGACTGGAGGGTAGGCCTGATAGAGACTGGGGATGGGCTTGTTGGAGACTGGGGGAGGGCAGGCCTGATAGAGAGTGGGGATGGGCTTGTTGGAGACTGGGGGAGGGAAGGCCTGATAGAGACTGGGGATGGGCTTGTTGGAGACTGAGGGAGGGCAGGCCTGATAGAAACTGGGGATGGGCTTGTTGGAGACTGGGGGAGGACAGGCCTGATAGAGACTGGGGATGGGCTTGTTGGAGACTGGGGGAGGCCGGCCTGATATAAACTGGGTGGTGGGCTTGTTAGAGACAGGGAGAGGGCAAGCCTGCTGGAGACTGGGGGAAGGGCTCTTTGGAGTCTGGGGCGGCCGTCCCTGCTGGAGACTGGGTGTAAACTACCAGCTGTTACGTTACACCCAGGCTCCAAAACAAACACCTCTGGTCGGAGGCTGATCTGCTCCTCCACACATAAAGACAGGTTATATCTAGGTAACAATGAAAAATGCTGACAGGGTGCAAATTACAAACTCTTAGTATTTTGCAGCCTAGATATACACATATAAATTATAATTCATACAAAAGCCCAGACAACCCCTTTAAGTGTTGAAAATGTTGAATATTTGATGTTGTTGGGTTTGTGTCATTTTTTTACTATATTGAAGCAATTATATAAAATGTTTCCGGCATCTCAAACCTTCATGTTGTCACGGAAAAGTCAGATCCCAAAGATGGAATGTAAAATGAAAGGATTTGTAGAGAATAAACCCCGCGGGTGACCCCGTGTTTATTACCATGATACACGGCCATCGCCGGTCCTCACACGAGCGCTCACATCCCCCTCAGTCACTTTCTATGTTGGTTATTTTTACAGATAAATAACATTTCTTGTATATTGCGCCCCGGATCTCAATGTCACATCAATGCCTCGATCCTTGTGTTTATTGGTTATCTTGCAGCACTTTCTATATTTATGTAACAAAGAAACATTTCAGTTTGTAAAATGTAGAAAAATAATGGAAAAAAGAGAAAAAATACAAATGTAAAAAATAAAAGGTACAATAATAAAAAAGACAAATACTGATATAAAAGGTGGGGAAAATAAATACCGGTAATCTAAAAATCAATGTAACAATAAAGGATGGTCATAATAATAAACCTATATAAAGCCGAGTGTATGTGTATGTATGCATGTCCACTATTCGTACCAAACCTGCCCCGTACACCCCCCAACCAAAATGTGTCCCTCCAAACCCAACCCCGCTCCCTTTAAACCTACCCCTCACCCTAATCTGAAACTTCCCCTCCTCCCCAAATCTGCCCTCCCTGAAACCACCCAAACACGCCCCCCAAAAAATTCCCCCCCCCCAAAGTCACATACCCCGCCCCCAACCCGCACTACTCCCCCACAAAATCCCCACACCCAAAAAAATGTCCACCCCCCCCCCAAACCTACATCCCCCACCTGCCCTCCCAAACCCACTCCCAAGGCAGAAGTGTGAGTGCAGGTGAGGGCGTTTTTTTGAAGGGAGGTGTGGATTTGGTGGGGCAGGTTTGGGGAGGTGGAAGGGGAAGGTTTTTGGGGGTGTTGGGGTTTGGATGGTATGGGTTTGAGGAAGCTGGGGGGGCAGGTTTGGTGGGACAAGTTTTGGGGAGGGGCAGGGAGGTGAGGGGTAGGTTTGGGGTGGAGCGGGTTTGGGTTAAGGGGGAGGTATGGGGGCAGGTTTGGGGAGGTGGAAGGGGATGGTTTTTGGGGGGTTGGGGTTTGGATGGTATGGGTTTGAGGAAGCTGGGGGGGCAGGTTTGGTGGGACAAGTTTTGAGGTGGGGCAGGGAGGTGAGGGGTAGGTTTGGGGTGGAGTGGGGGGGTTTGGGTTAAGGGAGAGGTATGGGGGGCAGGTTTGGCGAGGTGGAAGGGGAAGGTTTTTGGGGGGTTGGGGTTTGGATGGTATGGGTTTGAGGAAGCTGGGGGGGGGCAGGTTTGGTGGGACAAGTTTTGGGGAGGGGCAGGGAGGTGAGGGGTAGGTTTGGGGTGGAGCGGGGGGGTTTGGGTTAAGGGGGAGGTATGGGGGGCAGGTTTGATGCGTACAGTGGACATACATACATACACACACTCAGGCTCAGCTTATAACTAAGAACAGTTAGTTGCTACACCCGGATAACGCTGGGCTCTATAGTAATAATGATAAAATCTGATGCTGAAATTCAGTCATAAACCAATAATGTGACAATATTCAGTGTTGATATGTCAATAGAATTTGGCCTTGAAAAATGAGCTACTCTGCTTATTAAGAAGGGAAAAATCTTAGGTAGCGAAGGCGCAGCATACAAATAGGTGGTCATTGGAATAGTCGAAAAGACTATTGGAATAGTCGAAAAGAGGTCCGGCGTCAGATATCAGGAGGACTAACAATAACAAAGGGGTAAGACAAAAGCATAGTCAGGTCACGATCCAAGGTCAAAATTCCAAGAAGGTCGCAGAACAAGACAAAGGGGGTCAGGCAAATGGATCATCAGAAGCAAAGTCAGAGATCGGGAAAACGATAGATCAGACTGAGCACAGACACCACTGAGCTAAAGCTACAACTGGCATTAATAGAAGGCAGAGGCAACTAAATAGCAATATAATCACTCCGAATAGGAGACACGTTGAAAAATCCTTGCACGACCCAGCCTTCGATTGGATGGCTGAAGTGTCCATCACCACACTGACAGCTCAGCATGCCCTTATGTCCGACTGGATGGCTGAACTGTCACTCGCTGCCTCCAGACAACCCGGTAGGAGGAATCCAGACAATATGAACCTGTTACATTCAGGTCAGGAGAGCCACGGCCAGTCAGAGCATTGTGGTCCAATCTTGGTCCGATTTATATGGTTGTCTGAATGTGCCCTTATTCTGAACTGACTTTGATCACAGATCAGAGTCACCAGTTTCACTCGTATTTCGAGAGAACAAAGAAAAGTTTACTCGTATGATATATTTGCATTGCTGACTTAGATCTGGACCCTCAGATGTCACCATCTTTTTTTCGGAAGACCACTCAGTCCATTGAAGAAATTGCACATGTGTACAGCTCCAGACAATATAATACGTGTTGTGCCACTAGCCTCTACTAATAGCTAATGTGTGACCTAATCACTACTTACAGGTTGTACAGACAACAGGGAAGTCAGGTAATCTGGGGTCAAGTTCCAGGAGAGCTTGTAGTATTCAGGGAGTAGACAGAGACATAGTCATATAATGGTTCAGGGTCAGATTTCCAGGACATCTCGTAGTACTCAGGGAGTAAACAGAGATGTAGTTATGCAAGGGTCTGGGGTCAGGGTTGCTGAAGAGCTTGTAGTATTCATGGACTAGATGGACACATTGTTGTGCAACGATCTGAGGACAGCTAGTATTCAGGAAGCAGATGGAGACATAGTCATGCAAAAGTCCATGGTCAGGTTTCCATGAAAGCACAAAGAGGATTCAGGGTGTCAACTGACGTGTATTTAGGTCGCAGTCCAAGGGTTAAATACCAGGAGATCACAACAAGTACAGAGAGCTAAAGGGAAATCAAGCAACAGTCCAGGGTTATATAACAAAGATGAGAATAGACAAGGGAGGGCAGGACAAACAGAACTTCAGGTAGAATGGTGGTATTCTGGGAGAGGCTGCTCAGTACAGTAAAAAAGCAATCACAGGAAAGATGGAACACCTGAGCAACTCAGAACCAGAATGGAAGCCTGTGCTGTAAATCAACTACTGACAGCACTGCACAGCATATACCAAACACAGCAGTATCTATTATTGAGCCCAAGACGTACTGCACCGAGGAATTGTGACAGGTACAAATGCTATTTGTGAAATCAACAGAGAAAATTGGTTGTATGCATGAGCCCTGAAATGGAACCATTGTACCCTATAGATCATTTAGTTTCCCACACCATGCAGGTGCCAAATTGAAATACAATAAAACTATATTTACCAATTTACCAATTAAAGGGAATCTGCCAGCAGGTTTCTGTAATCTTGGAGCAGCATGATATAGAGGCCGAGAGTCTGATTCCAGCTATGTCACTTATTAGGTCATGTGAAGCTGCTGTGCTGATAAAATCAGTGTTTTATCAGCAGGGGTTACTACAGGACTAGGTGTCTCATGCCTCCTAGTCCTTCTGCTCTGTTTAACCCCGCCCACTACCACTGATCAGCAGTTTTCTGTCAATCATAGGTATGGGCGGGGTTATACAGAGCTCTGCATTCTGAACACTGTTACATCTGCAACCGGTGAAGATATGATCATATCAAAATAACAGTAAGTGACACATCCCTGGAATCAGAGTCTCAGTACCTACATCATGCTGCTCTCAGATTACGTAATGAAAGCCCGTTGACATATTCTTTTTAAGAAATGACTAATAAGGTGAGGAGGCAGCAGTCCTGCAGACTTCCCTTATACACAGGGAGCACATACTTTCAATGGAAAGTAAAATAAACAGAAGAAATCTACACAATGACTGATTTTTGTATTGTCATGTCTGTATTTGGTTACATTCAGACTCTCTTCCGACATATTGGCCAGGGTCACATTTGCGGTTGGACCCTGGCCTGCCGGATTCCGGTTTCAACTTAGATATTTTTCCAGCACCGCATAGCGTTTCCGCTATGCGGTGCTGGAAACCGCAGTCCCTAGTTACCCGCTGTTTACCTGCACGACGTGTCACACAGGCAGCGGCTCGGAGGGCGTTTTACAGCGCCGCACAGGAAATCGTGTCTGCAACGGTTTCCTGTGCGGCGCTGTAAAACGCCCTCCGAGCCGCTGCCTGTGTGACACGTCGTGCAGGTAAACAGCGGGTAACTAGGGACTGCGGTTTCCAGCACCGCATAGCGGAAACGCTATGCGGTGCTGGAAAAATATCTAAGTTGAAACCGGAATCCGGCAGGCTAGGGTCATAACGCAAATGTGACCCTAGCCATTGTGTTTCTGTTCTGTTTTTAGGAACAAACAGAATTGATGTCAAGAAATGGTTCTGTTGGATAAAAAATGGTTCTGTTGGATAACTGTTGCACTGATTAACATTGGATCCATCTGGATCATCCCGATATGTGTCATATTTTAGAACATGGTGGAAGTATAAAAAGCGAATCCAGCACCAAAGGAGAATCTGTCGTTTCCTTAACCTCAATCTACTAAAATGCTTGTGCATGCCCTCATCATCACCCACCTTGACTACTGCAACCTCCTCCTCTGTGGCCTCCCTGCTAACACTCTTGCACCTCTCCAGTCTGTCCTCAACTCTGCTGCCCGACTAATGCACCTCTCTCCTCACTATTCCTCCACTGGCTCCCAATTCACCAGTGTATCCAATTCAAACTACTAACACTGACTTACAAAGCCGTCCACAATCTGTCCCCCCATATATCTCTGAACTAATCTCCCGATATCATCCAACTCGTAATCTTCGATCCTCCCAAGACCTCCTCCTCTCCTCATCCAACCGCCTGCAAGACTTCGCTCGAGCATCCCCCATCCTCTGGAATTTTGCACCCCAAAATGTCTGACTGTCCCCCACACTCAGAACTTTCAAGCGGAACCTGAAAACCCATCTCTTCAGAACAGCCTACAGCCTGGAGCTGGCACTCCACCACCATGAGACCTGGCACTCCACCACCATGAGACCTGGCACTCCACCACCACCAGACCTGGTGCTCCACCACCATGAGACCTGGCACTCCACCACCACCAGACCTGGTGCTCCACCACCATGAGACCTGGCACTCCACCACCATGAGACCTGGCACTCCACCACCACCAGACCTGGTGCTCCACCACCATGAGACTTGGCACTCCACCATCATGAAACCTGACACTCCACCATCACTGGACCTGGTGCTCCACCACCATGAGACCTGGCACTCCACCGCCATGAGACCTGGCACTCCACCACCATGAGACCTGGCACTCCACCACCACCAGACCTGGTGCTCCACCACCATGAGACCTGGCACTCCACCACCATGAGACCTGGCACTCCACCACCATGAGACCTGGCACTCCACCACCACCAGACCTGGTGCTCCACCATCATGAAACCTGACACTCCACCACCACTGGACCCGGCGCTCCACCACCACCAGAGCAGACCCAACCTACTGTCTCCCTCCCCACTGTCCTGTAGAATAAGCCCACAAGGGCAGGGTCCTCTCTCCCCTGTATCAGTCCGTTACTGTTAGTTTGTTCATTGTATTTATAACTTGTTTGTATGTATCCCTTTCTCATGTACAGACCATGGAATCAATGGTGCTCTATAAATAATAATAATAATAAATACAGTCAAAGGAGATGGGATAATATACAAAAGTTTTTTGAGGCTGCTCTCACACTGTTTTTTTTTTTTTAAAATGCAGCAGTTACGGTAAAAAAAGACGTATCTGCTGTATTTACTGCATAACGGCCCATGCATTGTCTATGGGGCTTGCGGGAAGTGTGAGGCAGCTGCTGCAAGTGCGGTTTTGGCAGTTCGACAGATGCGGCCGCGAAAAAAACGTAATATCCATACACTAGTGTGAATGTACCTTTAGCGGCCACCAATGAGCGCCCTGATGCTGGCGCGCGATTTCCGTGACAGACAGAGAACATTAGGCAATTATATAGTAGATATATATATATATATATAGTAGGATGGGGGATATATATCAGGATGAGGGCTATATACAGTTAGGGCCAGAAATATTTGGACAGTGACACAATTTTCGCGAGTTGGGCTCTGCATGCCACCACATTGGATTTGAAATGAAACCTCTACAACAGAATTCAAGTGCAGATTGTAACGTTTAATTTGAAGGGTTGAACAAAAATATCTGATAGAAAATGTAGGAATTGTACACATTTCTTTACAAACACTCCACATTTTAGGAGGTCAAAAGTAATTGGACAAATAAACATAACCCAAACAAAATATTTTTATTTTCAATATTTTGTTGCGAATCCTTTGGAGGCAATCACTGCCTTAAGTCTGGAACCCATGGACATCACCAAACGCTGGGTTTCCTCCTTCTTAATGCTTTGCCAGGCCTTTACAGCCGCAGCCTTCAGGTCTTGCTTGTTTGTGGGTCTTTCCGTCTTAAGTCTGGATTTGAGCAAGTGAAATGCATGCTCAATTGGGTTAAGATCTGGTGATTGACTTGGCCATTGCAGAATGTTCCACTTTTTTGCACTCATGAACTCCTGGGTAGCTTTGGATGTATGCTTGGGGTCATTGTCCATCTGTACTATGAAGCGCCGTCCAATCTACTTTGCAGCATTTGGCTGAATCTGGGCTGAAAGTATATCCCGGTACACTTCAGAATTCATCCAGCTACTCTTGTCTGCTGTTATGTCATCAATAAACACAAGTGACCCAGTGCCATTGAAAGCCATGCATGCCCATGCCATCATGTTGCCTCCACCATGTTTTACAGAGGATGTGGTGTGCCTTGGATCATGTGCCGTTCCCTTTCTTCTCCCCATCATTCTGGTACAGGTTGATCTTTGTCTCATCTGTCCATAGAATACTTTTCCAGAACTGAGCTGGCTTCTTGAGGTGTTTTTCAGCAAATGTAACTCTGGCCTGTCTATTTTTGGAATTGATGAATGGTTTGCATCTAGATGTGAACCCTTTGTATTTACTGTCATGGAGTCTTCTCTTTACTGTTGACTTAGAGACAGATACACCTACTTCACTGAGAGTGTTCTGGACTTCAGTTGATGTTGTGAACGGGTTCTTCTTCACCAAATAAAGTATGCGGCGATCATCCACCACTGTTGTCATCCGTGGACGCCCAGGCCTTTTACAGTTCCCAAGCTCACCAGTCAATTCCTTTTTTCTCAGAATGTACCCAACTGTTGATTTTGCTACTCCAAGCATGTCTGCTATCTCTCTGATGGATTTTTTCTTTTTTTTCAGCCTCAGGATGTTCTGCTTCACCTCAATTGAGAGTTCCTTTGACCACATGTTGTCTGGTCACAGCAACAGCTTCCAAATGCAAAACCACACACCTGGAATCCACCCCTGACCTTTTAACTACTTCATTGATTACAGGTTAACGAGGGAGACGCCTTCAGAGTTAATTGCAGCCCTTAGAGTCCATTGTCCAATTACTTTTGGTCCCTTGAAAAAGAGGAGGCTATGCATTACAGAGCTATGATTCCTAAACCCTTTCTCCGATTTGGATGTGGAAACTCTCATATTGCAGCTGGGAGTGTGCACTTTCAGCCCATATTATATATATAATTGTCTTTCTGAACATGTTTTTGTAAACAGCTAAAATAACAAAACTTGTGTCACTGTCCAAATATTTCTGGCCCTAACTGTATACCAACATGGGGGACATGTATAACAGGATGAGGGATATATATACCACGATGGGGCATCATATATGCCAGAATGAGGCATATACATACCAGGATGGGGGACATATATACCAGGATAGGGGACATATATGCCAGTATGGGGGACCTACTGTATATACCAGGATGGGGGATATATATCAGGATGAGGGCTATATATACCAGGATGGGGGGTATATATGTCAGGATAAGGGCTATATGTACTAAGATGAGGGACATATATACCTGGATGGGTGATATATATACCAGGATGGGGGATATACATTCCAGGATGGGGCACTATGTATATCAGGATGGGGAACATATATACCAGTATAGGGGACATTTATACCAGGATGGGGGCATATAAACCAGGATTGGGGATATATAAACCAGGATAGAGATATATACTGATTGTAAGATGGACACTGGCGTTATAAGACAGACCCCATTTACCATTAAAAACTCTTTTTCTCTTATCCCTCACTAAATATGGGGTGCATCTTATAATCCAGTGCATCTTATAAAGCGAAAAATACGCTATTTATTACAACCACAGAAGATTGGGGGGGGGGCTCAGTGCTGATCTAAAAGTCATGAATGTTTCCAAGCAAAGACCATAAAGGTGGAATGTGGTGAATCTCTGCAAACAAGATAAGAACAAGATGAAACAACCTTCAATGTAGCAACACATTGATACAAACTCAATGAACGCTGTCATTGCCTTTCTGAATAACACAGATCTAATACAAAACACAGTTATCAGAGATATATACAGTAGATTTATAAATAGCTTAAATGATAATCAAAACAATGTATAAAGTATTAGCGGTAACAATGGCCGTGCTCGGAGGTATCACACAGCCTGTGATATCAGCACATTAGCGTGTAATACCTCGAGGTCGTGAAATGAAGCGTTGGCTTTGTAGGTGGTGAGAGCAGAACGTTCCGCACACAATGTACTTTACTGAAATAGTGAAACATTGTTTCTTTTCTTTATTGTTTATAGCAGTAATTTGACAATGTAACAAGCGTAAAAAGCGTCCGATGGAGGATCGCGGACTGCTGTGATCAGCAATGGAGGGCGCCGCGCCTGCTGTCACCTCCTGATAGAGAAGAGACGCCGTCATCTCCGCCAATGCTGATGACTGTCACCAATCTCTAGCAATGAGAGAACGCCAGCGCTTACGGCTCCGGTGTAATGTGACACGCGGGCTCTGATTTCTTCTTGTAAAACTGTCTGTTTCGTGTATATATGGCAAGGACAGGTGCGCTAGCAGATGGAATCACACCCGAGGGACTATATATACTGCAGGATGGAAGGAATAATGCTTATAAAGGAATTGAGTAAATACTTCATGCTGATATATTCTGTGCTTCTCCGCTCACATCCAAAGCTGCGGATACAAATTAGCTTTTTTCCAGCTAAAGATCGAGGGTGAGGAAATAAACCCCCAAGTCACATATGAGACTGATTAGATTCCAAGCTGGACACATGGGAAATCCTAAAAAGTGCAAGATTTTGTGCAAACTTCAGGCTCTGTCCAACATTGGCTGCCTGGGACATAATGCGGGATGGACGTATAGCGAGTGCAGGAGATACAGTCACTGCGGGGCCCGCAATCCTACCAGCACCCTAAAGATCCTATTGGTCAATATGAGAGGACCTATCCTATTTAAAGGGGAATTCCAGGGAGATAACATTTTTTGTACAGTCCCTGTGATACGCCCCAGGGCTGCGGGGTTTACTCGGGACCGGGCCCGCTGCTTCTGCTGCTGGTGGGGGAATCACGGGGGTCAAGGTCCGGTCTCGTGGCCCTGGGGGTCGGGTTTGAAAGAGGTTTCTGACCTTGTGCTTTAGGGACGGTTGTTGTGACGCCACCCGTGGTATGCGGCTTATTAGTGGCTGCGGTTGCGGGACCTCTGGGGATGATGGGATGGCTGTAGTGGTGGTTTCGCTCCCCATGGGTGGAGTGAGTCCCTACTGCAGCCAGCATAGTCAATGGCGGTGGACACAAGGGTTAAAGTCTCCATTACCTTTACTGGTAGAAGTAGCTGGTTTGTCCAGGGTAACATCCACAAGGGATGTTAGGAATCAGGGTGGCCTGGAAGCAAGTTGGGGACTTCCTCACTCGGTGAGTCCGGAGACCTCCCTTCTGCGCTGCTCTTGGGGGTCCTGGCTGCCTCTAGCTACACTATGACCCTCTCCTCTCCTGTGTGCTGTCTCTGCCCGTATGACAAGCGGCTTGAGCCCTTCCCGGGTACCACTCCTCTGGGTCCTCTCCCTGAGCTCTCTGGTGCTGCTGTGCCTCCTGGGCTTCGTGGTGGATGAGAGACTTGGAATCTCCCGCCCTCCGATGTTGGCTGCCAGGCCTAGAGTCTCTCACAGCCTTGGACTCCGGTGTCCACTTCTATCCCGCGACTGGCTCCACTCCCCAGACCTGCTTCATCAGACCCTCTCCTATGGGTCCCTCATGCTGGCTAGTCTCTGTCCCAGGACGAGCCTTACTCCACTCCAGTCCCCGGGACCTCCTCACAGTCCTCCTAGGAACTGAACTGCCTAACCCTGCCCCCAGACCAGAATTTACAGGGGGACCTCCGCTTGGACTCGGGTTTCAGAGCTCCCCCTTCTGGCCTGGAGTTGGGAAGGTGTTGTGTGTGACAGTAGCCATCACAGAACTGGACACATGCAACCAAGAGCAACTGGCTGGACCTCCACACATGGCTAGATTAGGAAACCTAATGAGGATCCTCTCTCGATACCCAACAGAAGAGCAGAACTTTATATAGCCAGTGCATACCAGCAATAGGCTGGGAACACCAATTCAACCATTTAAGAGTGGGTAAGGTGAGCATGCATGCACCCTGGACAATAAATAGGAATCCAGCAGGACAATCTCATGACCTGGAGCCTAGGGACTCAGCAGGGGCCAGGGACTGAAATGCATGTGGATGGCCATACGACACAACAGAGGACCAAGCTACATGTGGGCGTCATTGCATCAGAGCCGGGAACCACGCAAGCAATCCGGGAGGAAACAGCCATGGTATACTAGCTGGGCAGGGGGAAGGAGAGTGCAGGGACATATGCAACTGGGCACCGGACATGAGCGGAGACTGGAACACCGGTGCCACAGTCTCATTATCATCAGAGGTAATGACGGATGTATTGTACTGCTGGAGGCATATATGATAGTAGAAGTATATCCATTATATATACATTATATATCTCGGTGTGCAGCTCCCCTGTCCATCCATCACCTGTGGACTGTAATAATGTAGACCATTTGTCCGTCAGTTGACTCTCATTTATTGTAGCTGCCATAAATCATAATACATAGTCATTACTGCAGAGTGTAAGTGCAGGACGGCAATGCCCATCTATAACGTGCTGCTCCCAGGGAAGCGTTAAAACACAACCTCTATAATGTATAAAAAGGAGAAGGCTTAATGTGTGTCCCACAGTCAGAAAGGTAACGATGACACTTCCATCACTTACCGGGGACTTTTATATCTCCGGTATATGACGGACGTCTCTGCTATAAATATAGATGAGCCCCAGACCACAAACTATACATTAATGTTGAATCACGTCTATGGATGTCCACGATCTTCATATCGAAGAGCGATACATCTACAGAGGAAACACAACAACACACTTAAGTTATGATCTTAAGATCTTTCCACAATTATGTTCTTGAGTCTGGTTTGCAGAGATGTCCTTGTTGGCCTTTTTTTGGCTCTCTTGACAAGTCCTATCTCAGCTGTCCTATTCACACAAAAAGCGTGGGGACTTCATGTATCCTCCCTGCTGCCCAAGGAACAAGTAAGACCTTTCAGATCACCACATATTGACCATCCTTGATCTTTATAGTTAAGTTTCTGTCAGGATTCTGGCTTTTCCAGGTTACTTTTTTGTGTCTTCTCACCCTTATCCAAGATGGTGTCAGGTCCATGTGTTTCCTGCCTTCCTGCTTATGTAAGCTCCGGTCCGACATCCAGGCCTTGCTTGAGTATTTTGTTTCAAATTCTGGCTCCTCAGTGCATCTTCTGAGGCAGTCCGGATCAGCTCTCACTGATCTCAGAGCTTTGTGATGTTGGTCTACCAGGCATTGCTGCCACCTAGCCAGAAACCTACTCCACACTGATGAGGGGCAACACCCTGAAACAGCTGTCTGTGGATGGATACCTGGCTTTGGTAATTCCCTTGTCATATCCTTAAGCTCGTAACTGAGTGGGATGTTGACTAAAAGGGCCACTTAATATGGTGCTTATGGTGGTCTCTGCAAGGATTCCACCCCAGGGCTAGGTCCTTCCCAGGAGGGATATCTGGCTAGTCCCATGTTTGAGACTCTTAAACAAGGCTCCACGGACTCCATTTGCTTTTCATCATCTTGGCAGATTTTTGTTGAGCTGACCTTCACCTGCATATGGTTTCCCTTCCAGCATCAAGCCATTCCCTGTCTCGGTTGTTTCTGCAAACAAGCTCTGCTGCAGCTAATCAGTTTTGCTTATATATTACTGCGGTAGCTGTAAAGCTTGGCGTTGCCTCGGAATAGTAACTGTGTTTAGATATAACAATATAAAAATATGTGGAGCGGTGGAGCTATGAAGTGGTGGGGCTATGTGGATTGGCAGGGATATAAAGCAGACAGCTCTATGAAGGGTGCATGGCTATGTGGAGGGGTGGGGCTAAAAAGGAGGCAGAGCTATGAAGGGACTGGTGTTATGTGGAGGGGGCAGAGATTATGAAGGGGGTGTGGCTATGTGGAGGGGCGGATTTATAACACATATATACATACACTCAGCTTTATATATTAGATTTGCAGTTGCAGTGCTCAGGACTCTTGGAACTCGGGACTTAATTGCGCTGCACTGCATTTAGTTCTGGACTGTGTGCTCGGACACTTCTTTGTTACCACACTTTCATGTGTATGAACTATTACCTGTATACTATTTCCATCACCGGTGACTTGTTTAATGAGCTGTTTAGTGATGACTTTATAAACTTTGCCCTCCTTATAATTTGCCCTGTTCCTTGTCTCCTGCACCAACATTTGAACTTGTTCCTTGGACGTATATAACTACAGGCTTGAGTCAGCATACCTTGTCTCAGTCTTGTCTTGCCCTACGCAACCAGACTCCTGTAGGTATCCACATAGTTGTGTGTCAGTTTCCAGTGCACAGAATGCCCTACAGGAGCTGATCACACTCGCCTCCACTGTGCTGGAGAAGCTTTCAAGCTTATTTTGGATGAATATAGAGTCTCATATTGTTCTCAATGTGACATTATTTCATTTGTCTGGAAGCATCACCGTCTTGAGAAAAGTAAAGAAGAAATTCCCTAATCTCCATTAATTTTTAAGCAATCTAATGGCCCCAAAATCATCCACTAAAGATCACACCAATGGGTCAAAGTGCAAGAAAAAGCCTATAGAATCAGTGTTTGTAAAGAAAACTACTGTCACGTGTTGACCATAAGTGTTGCTGCTGTGGATTAAAGTGAGTTTTTTTGTCATTGTCCATGCTGTGTGCGGCTCTGTAGGTGGAGGGGTGTGTCTTACTATTTAGATCTCCACTCGCCCAGCCTTGAAGTAGTTCCACTTCCTTTCAACAAGTGTCGCTGATAGAGTTCATTTCTGCTTGGACCCCGTGCAGTGAAGTTGTGCTGCCATTGCCTTACATAGGAGCTGCTAAATTTTCCTGGTCTGTGGGTGAAGTTGGAGGCTCTTAGCCTAGGGCTGATCAGGAGCAAAGGGCTAGGGTGGTGACCCAGACCTCTCCACCATCTGGGGTACCTCTGAGAACATGGTGAGTTACAGACCCCCAGTCAAAGGGTCAGACTACCTCCACTGAATGCCCTTAACCCGTCTCACATTCTTGCAACCTAATTCCCTATCCACTACTATATCACTCCATGACAACTACGTTTTGGAACTTTCTTGAAATTTTTACAGAGTTCAGCGATCGAAAGTCTATGAAAATTAACTCTCACTTTTCAAACAATTTTACCCTTTACAGACCTGTGTTATCGCTTTAAAAATAAATAAGTAAATCTTCACTTAAAAAGTATCTGAGTCATTAACTCTGAGCCGTCAGGACAGACAGAATATGTTCTGCTCCTCTGACTTCCATCTACAAAGTGCAAACAAAGTGATTATATAATCAGAAAATCATTATATGAGGAATTCAGGCTCCTCGTATTAGATCATAGGGAGGGAATGTGGCCCCTGAGGTCCGAGGATAGAGGATCTGACTCATGTGCAATACACGGATTGTGTAAGTGACACAATGTATCCATCACTTGGCTAAACTGAGGCTTCGTCTCTGGACATCAGGGGGTTTCAGCTTCTAACATCCCAATTAAGGGAAGAAGCCACCAAGATAGAGGGTTTCCCATCATTACAATATCTCTAGAGCACTGGGGATTATAATTTGTAGGGTCAGGAATTACTAGACCAAGTACCCCCCCATCCTGTGTTACTGCTCCTATAGACGGACAAAGTAAGAAAATGTTTCCACCAATGACCAAGAATGAACCTAGAAGCAAGTCAATAGCATACTTACCTGTTCCCATATCTTCCATAGACTATGTACAGCAGATGACCAATGTCATCAGGATGTTTTACAACAATTAGGTTGTGAAGATCCTGAGACGGCTCACTGGTTTTACCCATCATGAGATGTTTCTTGTGACGCTCCTTGGTAATGAGACTCCTTTATATCGGCCATCAGATGAAACAGCTGATATTATTATCACTAAGTGGCAGGATTGATTTATGATTACAGATAAAATTCAGCTGGTGTCATGAGACGGCTCACTGGTTTTACCCATCATGAGATGTTTCTTGTGAGGCTCCTTGGTAATGAGACTCCTTTATATCGGCCATCAGATGAAACAGCTGATATTATTATCCCTAAGTGGCAGGATTGATTTATGATTACAGATAAAATTCAGCTGGTGTCATGAGACGGCTCACTGGTTTTACCCATCATGAGATGTTTCTTGTGTGGCTCCTTGTTTATTGTTCACAACTCAGTTCCCAGCAACCTCTGTAATGTGTAAACGGTGGCCAGTCTCCTAGGAAAAAAGGCACAGCACTTAGATGCACTGGTCTAAAGCTGGATGTCCCTTCCCGGTCCATCCATCAGGAGTGTAGTGTCCCCAGGAAAGTGGCAGAGGAGCAAGAAGCAAGAAACATGAGACAATTCCTCCAAGTGTAGAGATTGGAAATACATGCAAGGCTGGAGGTGGCACAACCAAACGTGCTCCTCCTGCTCTATATTATCACACAGCAATGATTACCAGAAGAGGTCCACGCAGCCATGGTTCACAGACAAGACCCTTGCAGCCATGTATAATAGATCATCGAAGGCTGGCAAAAAGTAGGATGCAGACAACATCAGTAAAAGACTAAAAAGAGCCATTCGAGCAGACAAAGAACTTTATTACCAGATGATCTGTATAGAGATAGCAGGGCAAGACCAAGAAGGGTCAAATTGATACAATAAAAGTTTCAAACAAGAGTGGGAATGCTGAAAGATGCCAATGGGAACAAACAAACTGAGCCAGAAGAGATCAAGGAAAGATGGAAAGAATACATGGAGCATCTCTACAAGAACGACCGAGTGATTTAGGAAGAAACTGAGACTGGACATGACAGTGAACCGAACATCTTGTAAGATAAGGCATTGCTGTGATAAAGCTTCTGTCAAAAATCAAAGCACCTGGATGTAACAATCTTCCAATAGAGATAATAAAGTCTTCTGAAGCAGCAGAAGTCATCACACGCGTCTGTCAATAAATATGGACTACTGGTAAATGGCTCAAGGACAGGAGAAGATCGGTGTTTATTCCTATTCCTAAGAATGGGGATGCTACTAACTGAGGAGACTATCAGACAATTGTGCTCATACCTCATGCTAGCAAAATACTGCTGAAGATCCTACAAAGGGGCTACAGCCTTATATTGACCAAGAACTGCCAGAGGAACAAGCAGGTCCTGTCATTTATATGCAGAAGATATTGTCAGGAAGGCTGGACTTGGTGAAAAAAAGAAGAAATCAAAATTAGTGGAAGAATCATCAACAATCTAAGATCCGCAGATGATACAACACTGATAGCAACAAACATAGATGGAATAAAGGACTTATTACAGAGAGGCAACATGGAGCTCCAGCATGGGACAGCTACTCAACACAAAGAAGACAAAAATACTGACTACTGCCAGGTACGACCGGGACACATGTGACTACTGCCAGGTACGACCAGGACACATGTGACTACTGCCAGGTACGACCGGGACACATGTGACTACTGCCAGGTACGACAAGGACACACATGACTACTGGCAGGTGCGACGGGGACACACATGACTGGACACACATGACTACTGGCAGGTGCGACGGGGACACAAGTGACTACTGCCAGGTACGACCAGGACACATGTGACTACTGCCAGGTACGACCGGAACACATGTGACTACTGCCTGGTACGACCAGGACACATGTGACTACTGCCAGGTACGACCAGGACACATGTGACTACTGCCCTGTACGACAAGGACACACGACTACTGGCAGGTGCGACGGGGACACAAGTGACTACTGCCAGGTACAACCAGGACACATGTGACTACTGCCAGGTACGACCGGAACACGTGTGACTACTGCCTGGTACGACCAGGACACATGTGACTACTGCCAGGTACGACCGGGACACATGACTACTTCCAGATACGACCGGGACTACTTGATTCTCTGCTGCCCACTCCCCATAGGATGAATATTGATATAGTCACATCACTGCACTCCTCTACTCTGTAAGTATATAGCCAAAGCAGTGGAATGTCTGTATCTTGTGTGTGCGGCTCTCCAGGCACAGTGCAGAACAGAGAGGAGGGGGGAGGAAGTGTTCTCTTAGCAGCTGCACCTCTGACATCTTCACTGTATGTATATGAGGCATGTGCGTAGTGTGTGCTCCATAAGATATTTCTATGTGTTTATATGAACATTTGATCATTTGCTGAGCAGATATACACATTACATGTCTGCAGGAAAACAAATGTTCAGATAAACAGATAGTGATGTTACTACAAGAGTTGTAGCGCAAACACTTTACTTCTCTCAATCCCCTCTCCCTCCTCAGCAGCCTGAGATTCAGTGTAACCTCAGCACAGAGGGGAGGGACAGAATACCAGCTTGGGTAGACATGGATATTTAAATAACATTTGCATACTGCAGACTGTTCTGGAGTAACAGCAATGAGCCGGACTAGTGCAGCCGCTGCCTGCAGGGTGTGCAGATGCTTATAGCAAGAGAACCACAAAGGGTACAGTAATGATTCTTACATATTCTGAAAGGTCTGCCCGAGCATTATGCAAGGGGACTACAAGTATTAGTGTCACACTGAAAAATGACCTGACAGAGTCCCTGTAAAGCCTCCTTAAGGACTGTGTACTGTGTTATATGATGCCTGGTGAACCATTCTTCAGTCACTATTCTCATAGACTCATGTGTTCTCATCTGTTGGTATTTTCTACACATTGTTGGAGTCATTTCAGCATGAATTGTGTGTTATGATCCAGAGACCAGAGTGTGACAGGTCATGAATTATGTACACCCCGTCTTCAGGAACACGACACAATATCATAGATCGCACATTGTATTATACTGGATATAAAGTGATCATGGGTTTGTACAGTGAATATGGAAATCTTCTATCTACAATGTATCACTTTTCATGGGAGCGGATGCCAAGATCATAGAAGGCCGCAAAAACGGAATATGTAATATATCCTTCATCTTCAGGAACAGAGGAAAGCGCGGCCGACCTCCTGCTATCCTCCACTTGCTTTGTTTTACCATCTTATTCTTTAAATATTTCTGATACAGGCTTTGATCCAGGAATGTGGAAAGCAAAATACACCAATATGTGAAGTCATTATAGAAGTGTACAATTCAGCTGTGAATGAGCTAAATACTGATATATAAACCTATAAAGAACATGCCCCTAATAAACCCATATGTACATATAGTATCTGCCTACAGTAAGAGATTAGTTACATTACTGATCCTGAGTTACCTCCTGTATTATCCTCCAGAGCTGCACTCACTATTCTGCTGGTGCAGTCACTGTGTACATACATTACATTAGTGATCCTGAGTTACCTCCTGTATTATCCTCCAGAGCTGCACTCACTATTCTGCTGGTGCAGTCACTGTGTACATACATTACATTACTGATCCTGAGTTACCTCCTGTATTATACTCCAGAGCTGCACTCACTATTCTGCAGGTGCAGTCACTGTGTACATACATTACATTACTGATCCTGAGTTACCTCCTGTATTATCCTCCAGAGCTGCACTCACTATTCTGCTGGTGCAGTCACTGTGTACATACATTACATTACTGATCCTGAGTTACCTCCTGTATTATACTCCAGAGCTGCACTCACTATTCTGCTGGTGCAGTCACTGTGTACATACATCTTAAGGCCCAGTCACACACACAGATAATTGTGCAGAGATTGTTCGCAGAGCTCTGAATGCAGTGAAATCATGGACACAAAATGTAACAATGTGTTCATGATTTCACTGCAACCATAGATCTGCGAACAATCTCTGCACAATTATCTGTGTGTGTGACTGGGCATTTACACATTATCATGTATCTCTGTATACAGAGAGCTCCCCCTAGTGGTGGCTGTAGACAGGATCTTATCATGTATCTCTGTATACAGGGAGCTTCCCCCAGTGGTGGCTGCAGACAGAATATTATCATGTATCCCTGTATACAGGGAGCTCCCCCTAGTGGTGACTGCAGACAGGATGTTATCATGTATCTCTGTATACAGGGAGCTCCCCCTAGTGGTGGCTGCAGGCAGGATCTTATCATGTATCTGTGTATACAGGGAGCTCCCCCTAGTGGTGGCTACAGGTATTTTCTCTATAACATCAGAATTCTTAATTATAATAAATCTTTATACACAGAATGTTAAACGCCTTATTAAAGAAATGTGTGAAATGTGACTTTTATTCCCTCTTCCATGAACATATTGACACATAATATGTTTGTCTTTGTGCTACAAATCCGGGATCTGCAGTTACTTTCCGCTACATTTTATGACCCTTGTTAATGATATAATGATCCTTTAGCTTCATCTACATAATAACAGTTTATGGCTTCAGTCAGGACTCTCCAGAGTAATTATCTGCAGTTATAGGAATCGCTCGTAAAGTCTCATGAGCTGAATGTATATAAATCAGTACAATGATGAGTATTGGAGACGAAGGGTAATATAAAGCCGATATTAATTAGTGTTTACCGGGAGGCGGCTGATTATATACAGTAAATGTCTATTAATCATGGAGAGGAGAACCCAGGTGGAGCTAATCTTCATATATATCCTGAGGCAAGGAAAGATCAAAGTATCAAGTGATTGGTGACAGGAAGATCCCAGGTCGTCTGATACATGAGAATTACCGTCATAATCAGAGGAGATCATCCACGTACCCAAAATAAACGCTCCAGGATTTTTTTTTCCCTATTTCTCTCCAATTGAAAAAAAAATAAAAATAAATGATGAATAAGGCAAAATAATAATAATAATAATAATAATAATAATAAAAAACCATAATTATGTAATAATAATTAAATAATAAAAATAATAATAATAATAATAGTAATAATAGTAATAATAATAAGAACATAATTATGTAATAATAATAATAATAATAATAATAATAGTAATAATAATAAAAAACATAATTATGTAATAATAATAGTAATAATAATAAAAAACATAATTATGTAATAATAATAATAATAGTAATAATAGTAATAATAATAAAAACATAATTATGTAATAATAATAATAGTAAATAATAATAAAAACCATAATTATGTAATAATAATAATAGTAATAATAATAAAAAACATAATTATGTAATAATAATAATAATAAAAATAATCATAGTAATAATATAATAATAATAAAAACATAATTATGTAATAATAATAATAATAGTAATATAATAAAAACCATAATTATGTAATAATCAGTGGCGTAACTACCGGCATAGCAGCCGTAGCAGTCGCTTTGGGGCCCGGCGCTTGTGGGGGGCCCGGACCCAGGGCCAGCGTCAGCACCCGGCGCCCGGGCCCGACTGCTTGGAGGGGGCCCACCGGGCCCCTGATGGCTAGGGTCACACTTGTGTTGTGACCCTAGCCTGACGCAAGTATTGTCTGCTGCAGCGCAGAGCGTTGAACGCTGTGCGCTGCCAGCAACTGAGCCCATAGAAACCCGACGTTTACATTGACAACCAATGGTTGTCATGGTAAACGTCGGCTTTCTATGGGCTGCCTCCAGCGCTATGCGCTGCAACATACAATACTTGCATAAGGCTAGGGTCACAATGCAAGTGTGACCCTAGCCTCAGGGGCCCCTGAGCACTGACTGCCCCCACAGCCAGAGCCATATCCAGGGGGCAGCTGGGGGGTCATTTTCAGGCTCCTGCAGCACCGGAGGTCTCCCTCCTCCCCCCTCCACGGGAGCCGACAGGGTAGATGCTAGAGAATACAGGCTGCTTGCATGTGTGACGTCATTAGAAGAGGCGGGGCCTCCTCATGTCAGGGGCGTGCCCTCCTTTTACCTCCTGCTTCTCCCTTTCCCTCGTGCAGTGTGGATTATGGCGGGCTTCTGTGAGGCTGTTTCCCTCGTGCTGCAGTGTGGATTATGGCGGGCTTCTGTGAGGCTGTTTCCCTCGTGCTGCAGTGTGGATTATGGCGGGCTTCTGTGAGGCTGGGGCGGATAATCTTCTCATTGTGTGTGTAAACTGCTTCTCAGGGATCTGAGTAGGTAAGGAAGCGTAATGCTTAAATAGGACTGCTTGCTTACTGGGGGTCTATTTACATGGGACTGCTCAGGGATCTCAGTGGGTAGAGGAACATAATGCTTACATGGGACTGCTTGCTGGGGGTCTGTTTACATGGGACTGCTTCTCAGGGATCTAAGTGGGTAGAGGAACATAATGCTGACATGGGACTGCTTGCTGGGGGTTTGTGGGGGGGCTGCTTGCTGGAGGTCTGTTTACATGGGACTGCTTCTCAGGGATCTCAGTGGGTAGAGGAACATAATGCTTACATGGGACTGCTTGCTGGGGGTCTGTTTACATGGGACTGCTTCTCAGGGATCTCAGTGGGTAGAGGAACATAATGCTTACATGGGACTGCTTGCTGGGGGTCTGTTTACATGGGACTGCTTCTCAGGGATCTAAGTGGGTAGAGGAACATAATGCTTACATGGGACTGCTTGCTGGGGGTTTGTGGGGGACTGCTTGCTGGAGGTCTGTTTACATGGGACTGCTTCTCAGGGATCTCAGTGGGTAGAGGAACATAATGCTTACATGGGACTGTTTGTGGGGGGCTGCTTGCTGGAGGTCTGTTTACATGGGACTGCTTCTCAGAGATCTCAGTGGGTAGAGGAACATAATGCTTGCTGGGGGTCTGTTTACATGGGACTGCTTCTCAGGAATCTCAGTGGGTAGAGGAACATAATGCTTACATGGGACTGCTTGCTGGGGGTTTGGGGGGACTGCTTGCTGGAGGTCTGTTTACATGGGACTGCTTCTCAGGGATCTCTGGGTAGAGGAACATAATGCTTACATGGGACTGCTTGCTGGGGGTTTGTGGGGGGACTGCTTGCTGGAGGTCTGTTTACATGGGACTGCTTCTCAGGGATCTCAGTGGGTAGAGGAACATAATGCTTACATGGGACTGCTTGCTGGGGGTATGATGCTTACATGGGACTGCTTCTCCGGGGATTCTCAGTGCTAGGGGAACATAATGCTTACATGGGACTGCTTGCTGGGGTCTGCGGGGGCCATGATGCTTACATGGGACTGCTTCTCAGGGATATGAGTGGATATGGGAACATAATGCTTACATGGGACTGCTTACTGGGGGTCTGTGAGGTGCATGATGCTACATGGGACTGTTGAGTGGGTAGGGGAACATAATGCTTACATGGGACTGCTTACTGGGGGTCTGTGAGGTGCATAATGCTACATGGGACTGTTGAGTGGGTAGGGGAACATAATGCTTACATGGGACTGCTTGTTTGCTGGAGGTCTGTGGGAGTGGCTAGGGGAACATAATGCTTGCATGGGACTGCTGACTGAGGGTCTTCGGGGGGCATGATGCTTACATGGGACTGCTTCTCAGGGATCTGAGTGTGTAGGGGAACATAATGCTTACATGGGACTGCTTGTTTGCTGGGGGTCTGCGGCAGTGGCTAGGGGAACATAATGCTTACATGGGACTGCTTGCTGCTTACATGGGACTGCTTGTTTGCTGGGGGCCTGCGGCAGTGGCTAGGGGAACATAATGCTTACATGGGACTGCTTGCTGGGGGTCTGTGCGGGGCATGATGCTTACATTGGGATGCTGCTTGCTAGGGATTTGCATGGGTAGGTGGGCAAGTTCTTTGCAGTTACTTGCATGGGGCTGCTGCTTGATAGGGATCTGCGTGGGTAAGGTGGCATGATGCTTGCATGGGGCTGCTGCTTGCTCCATGGGGATCTGAGTGGTTAGAGGAGCATAATGCTTGCATGGGGCTGCTGCTTGATGGGGAATCTACGTGGGTAGGGGGCATGATGCTTGCATGGGGCTGCTGCTTGATGGGGATCTGTGTGGGTACGGGGCCATGATGCACGCATGGGGCCGATCTGCATGGGTAGGGGGGCATGATGCTTGCATGGGGCTGCTGCTTGATGGGATCTGCGTGGGTAGGGGGCATGATGCTCGCATGGGGCCTATTATACCAAAAGAGCCATTTGTGAAGGTGGCTCTTATCCCCTACTCCCCAGGGACCTCCTACTTTGTTCCTCAAAAGCGGCCTCGGCACCTGCGCAGATCTCTCAGCTCTCGGGCATCTCACATGGTTCGAATCTGGCGCCTGCGGAAGCAGCGTGACTGCGCCTGTTCCCTCCTTGCCAGATTCCCAGCCATGCAGTCTGTATCTATTCTAATAAAACCATAAGCCAGCTTCCGTCAGTATGTCATCGAAATGACGTCACATTCTGACGGAAGCCGACTGTATCCCTAAGCAAGATGGCCGACCGTTAGCGAGAGCGGGGCTAATACTGCCTCACTCTCGCCATCGGCGGACCCTCCTCCGGCCCCGATCCGCTCTTCCTGCCCCCCGCGGCCCCCCCCCCCGCTCCTCAATGATGATAAAAATAAAAAAAGCCGATAAGGATACTTAGAAGACAGATGGAGCGCGGCTGCGGAGGGTAAGTATCCTTATGGGCTTTTTTTATTGTTATCACCATTGAGGAGCGGGGGAGTAAGGGCAGCAGAGGGAGGGGGGCCACGGGGAGAGAGGGGGGCAGGAGGAGCGCCTACATCCTGCAAAAACCCTCCCGGCTCCGTCCAGCTTCCCCATCCTGCGTCCCCCGGCTCCCCCCCATCCTGCGGCTCCCACCCCGGCTCCCCCCATCCTGCCGGCTCCCCCATGCGCTCCCCCTCCCCCATCCTGCGTCTCTCCCCATCGCTCCCCCCCCCCCCCCCCCGCTCCCCCCCCCCCATCCTGCGTCTCTCCCCCCCCCCCCCATCCTGCGTCTCCTCCCCCCCCCCATCCTGCGTCTCCCTCCCCCCCCATCCTGCGTCTCCCTCCCCCCCCATCCTGCGTCCTCTCCCTCCCCCCCCCATCCTGCGTCTCCCTCCCCCCCCATCCTGCGTCTCCCTCCCCCCCCATCCTGCGTCTCCCTCCCTCCCATCCTGCGTCTCCCCTCCATCCTGCGTCCTCCCTCCATCCTGCGTCTCCCCCATCATGCGTCTCCCCCACCCCCATCCTGCGTCCCCCCTCTCCATCCTGCGTACACCCCCCATCCTGCATCTTCCCCCCCGGCTCCCCTCATCCTGCCCACCGCTCTGCTGCACTGACCACTGAGCCACTGCGCACTCTGCTAACCACTGACCCCTGTATATTCTGCTAAGCACTCTGCTGCGGGCAGGAGTGAACCGTGGAACAGTGGCCGGGTGTGGGCAGGAGGGGCCCCCTCTTGCCCTCACCGAGCCGCTGTTCCCCGGCCCCCTCCTGCCCGCACCAAGGCTCTGTCCCCGAGCCCCCTCCTGCCTGCACCCGTCCGCTCTTCCCCGGCCCCCTCCTGCCTGCACCCGCCCGCTCTTTCCTGGCCCCCTACTGCCTGCACCCGGCCCCCTCCTGCCCGCTGTGCCCTGGCCCTCTCCTGACCGCACCCGCCCGCTGTCCCCTCCTGGACTCTGGCACCACTGCTGACTGGCACCGTTGCACACCGATACTGCTGTAGGTATCTACTATATAATTGTCTACTTTTGTCTGTAACGCAAATCCTGCGTTGCTGGTCGCAGGCGGCTGGCCTGACCAATCAATCAGCAACAGGGACAGTTTGCCCGCAAATTGGCGCGGCATTTCAACCACGCTTTGCTGATTCGTTGCGCCCTGGCCGGTTCCCTTGCCAGCAATCAGCGATATTGGCGCAGGATTTAAACCCAGCTTCCCTTTGCATTATTCTTAAATCTTCATAAATAAACTACATACATAATCTAGAATACACGATGCGTTAGGATCGGGCCAACATCTAGTACAGCATAAGAGCACTCTGGGCGGGATCTGGTGCCTACGTGATACCATCTGACCTCAGCTTCCAGGCAGAGCTCACGAAGATGCCCAAGAGCTGAGAGATCTGCACCACTCGCAAGGAACAGAGTAGGAGGGTCCCGGAGGTGGGGTAACAGCAGCGAGGGGTTTAGGTCCTGGGAGGGGAGTATACCTCCCGGACCTAAAATAATTTCTCATAAAGTGATGATTTTGGTGTCCGGGTGGGTAGGGGGACAAGAGCCACATTCACTCCTTCACTAAATGCAGCATAGGCGCTGCTGGAGGTGGCTTTTAGTTTAATAGGCCCTGCGTGGTGACAGGTTCCCTTTAAAAAATTTTTTCTTACTAATAGTATTGGGGGGCACAGGACTCTGTGTTTCTGCTCGGCCACCAGGAAGTTTGAAACTACATAAAAAAAGTTGGCTCCACTTTTCGGGCCGTGTTCTGTCCTCGGACTCTGCGGATCAATTTTAGCCTTGTTTCTATAGGAGTCAGGCACAACTTGTATCCAGTGTTTCTGCATGATTTATTATTTTTTTTCTGTTCTAGGTATTGTGGATTTCCCCCATCTACAGCAGGGTCACTGTGGAGAACATTTCATCACTGCTCGTCTCTACAATCCATGTGAGGCCGTTGAAGAGGTGACACTGTGGAGCCTGATAATGTCAGATGAGTATAATCACTGCAAACAACCCTCCCTCTCTCGATCTCTTAGCTTGCTAGGGTTTGCTGTCTTGGGGTCTCTCGCCCTTCCATTTTCTTTTGGGCAAGCTTTCTCCCCTCCTCCTCCTTTTCCGCCTTCTCCCCCCTCCTCCTCCTTTTCCGCCTTCTCCCCTACTCCTTTTCCGCCTTCTCCCTCTCCTCCTCTCCTTTTCCGCCTTCTCCCCTCTCCTCCTCCTCTTTTCCGCCTTCTCCCCCCTCCTCCTCCTCCTTTTCCGCCTTCTCCCCCTCCTCCTTTTCCGCCTTCTCCCCTCTCCTCCTCCTCCTTTTCCGCCTTCTCCCCTCTCCTCCTCCTCCTTTTCCGCCTTCTCCCCCCTCCTCCTCCTCCTTTTCCGCCTTCTCCCCTCTCCTCCTCCTCCTTTTCCGCCTTCCTCCTTCTTTTCCGCCTTCTCCCCCCTCCTCCTCCTTTTCCGCCTTCTCCCCCCTCCTCCTCCTCCTTTTCCGCCTTCTCCCCCCTCCGCCTCCTCCTTTTCCGCCTTCTCCCCCCTCCTCCTCCTCCTTTTCCGCCTTCTCCCTCCTCCTCCTCCTCCTTTCCGCCTTCCCTCCTTCTTTTCCGCCTTCTCCCCCCCCTCCTCCTTTTCCGCCTTCTCCCCCCTCCTCCTCCTCCTTTTCCGCCTTCTCCCCCCTCGCCTCCTCCCTTTTCCGCCTTCTCCCCCCTCCTCCTCCTCCTTTTCCGCCTTCTCCCATCTCCTCCTCCTCCTTTTCCGCCTTCCTCCTTCTTTTCCGCCTTCTCCCCCCTCCTCCTCCTTTTCCGCCTTCTCCCCCCTCCTCCTCCTCCTTTTCCGCCTTCTCCCCCCTCCGCCTCCTCCTTTTCCGCCTTCTCACCCCTCCTCCTCCTCCTTTTCCGCCTTCTCCCCTCCTCCTTTTCCGCCCTTCTCCGCTCCCTCCTGCCTTTTCCGCCCTTCTCCGCTCCCTCCTGCCTTTTCCGCCCTTCTCCGCCCCCACCTGCCTTTTCCGCCCTTCTCCGCCCCCTCCTGCCTTTTCCGTCCTTCTCCACTCCCTCCTGCCTTTTCCGCCTTTTTCCGCCCCATCCTCCTCCGCCTTTCTCCACCCTCCTCCTCCTTATATTTCCATCTTTCTCGCATTCGCTCCCTCCCCTTTCTCCGATTTTAATTTTTTGCAGCCACCAGGTCACCTTGCTGGTTTCCTCACAGGCACCTCCTGGGCTCTGGTCATTTCACATATTCTTCTCTGGGACATTGGACCTCTGCTGTTATCTGGACGGCTCAAATGGACACTACCTTCCTGTTGCCGCCATATCTCATGGCTACAAGATTGCATGTCCGCGAGTTGCAGAAGATATACCTGCGCTCGTGTCTTCTCCAATGTATGAAACGATAAATGTTATCATATATACAGAAATCAGATATTTCAACTGAAGCGCAGGGAACTTGGGTCCAAAAGGATTTTGCTTTCATTGTAACTTATCTCAGACGTCACTTGTTTATATATTGATTTCTAAATTTCATTGTTCTATATTTGTATAAAAATATGTATAACTTTCTCCTTTTTGTTACAATTATTTTATATATTTGATATAATAAAACTGTTTTGAGAGCAATGGGCAGAATTTTCATTTCTATAATCGGTGGCGTATCTAGGGGGGGGGCACTGGTGGGACATCTGCCCTGGGCACAGCAGGCAGGGGGGCACCGTTGGGCCTTTTGATGCATAGCCCGAGATATCTTCCTGCCGGCTGCATATGTTGCCTTCCCCCCCATAGTAGGAGCCAGCTATTCTGACACGTCGTCAGATGCCAGTGGGTCAGAGAAACTGCCACATGCTGGTTTCCTGCAATCAGTTTTACAAGTGTCAAGACATTGATCTCAGGGAGACCAGTTCAAGAAAACACTGCGGGCAGCCGGCTAAAGCGCTCAACACAGTGAATTCCTAGGCCCATTGCCCCCTGGGAATTTTGAATATGCAAATTGAGTCTGTGGAGCCTCGATTAGGAGTCTCAAGACAGGACTAGCCAGATCTTCCTCTAGTGAAGGACCTAGCCATGATAACCACCATATTAAGTGGCCCTTTGAGTCAATATCCAGCTCATTACAAGCTTAAAGATATGACCAGGGAATACCAAGGCCAGGTATCCATCCACAGACAACTGTTTCGGGGTGTTGCCCCTCATCAGTGTGGAGTAGGATTCTGGCTAGGTGGGAGCAATTTGTTGGTCTACTAGGCATTGCTCCCACCTAGCCAGAATCCTACTCCACACTGATGAGGGGCAACACCCCAAAACAGCTGTCTGTGGACGGATACCTGGCCTTGGTATTTCCTGGTCATATCTTTAAGCTTGTAATGAGCTGGATATTGACTCAACCACCATATTAAGTGGCCCTTTATCATGGCTAGGTCCTTCACTAGAGGAAGATCTGGCTAGTCCTGTGTTGAGACTCCTAATCGAGGCTCCACAGACTCAATTTGCATACTCTGTACATTGGAAGCAGCACACTTTTAACGGCAGTCCAGGTCAGGGAGACCTCAGCAACGTGATCAGGTCAGTTGACCGTGCCTGCAGAGGTGACATAAGGATGGTGTAAAGCTCTCCATACAGGAGCTGAAGAGACTGTTTCCCCCACCCACCCCCCTCCCTTTTCTGTAATGTATCACTGAAAAGGAGAGAGGTAGGGAGTGTGGGGCGTATATGGAACAAACAGGAAGGAGGAGGTGGGTGAAGGTAGTGAATCAAACGGAGGGAGAGGGTGACGTGCTTATTAAAAATCAGAAAGTAATTAAAAAAAAATGTGTGGCCGAAATATCATACAACTCGTCACGCATAATAAGCCCTTACATGACTATTTTGGCACATTTACAGAAAAGCAGGCTCTCAATATAGGCAATGCAAAATGTGAACCAATTCAAGACACAGCGTTTCTTCATTTGTGTAATAGCAGCCAACATAAATAAGATCTAAATTGGTATTGCTGTGATTGCACCGATCCAAGATAAAGCCGTGTAATCACTTATACCGCACAGTATAAATTAAATAAAAGCAATTTTGACCTGCTGTCGATTTATTTTTCCTCCTAAGATCTTACTAATGGCCACTATACACGTCCCGATATCGGCGCCAACTCCGATAATGTCACGTGTTTGTGCGTTGGCCGATATCGTTCGTATCTGTATGGTGTAAATGTCCATCGATGCAAGAACGATGCCAAAACGATATCGGGGAAAAAATTAGCCTGGTCTCAAGGCCGATATTGGATGGACCGATGTGGCTGGATTGTGCGGTGTAAAAGCCAACAACGATGTGGAGTACAACTTCCCCTATTGTCTTCCATGTTAAATAGTGTTCCTGGTCGGCTGTAAAGGGGGTGTACACATTGCAGTGGCGTTGCCTGCCGATATCGCGCTGTGTAACATCTCTATGCGATCTTGGAATTCTGCCCAGAAAAAGCGCGCTCCGCGGCGTTGTATTCAATATCGAACCGATTTTGTGGACGTGTAAGTGGCCATTAGCTCGGCTCCACTTATTTGTGCTAAACGCTGATCACTTACACCAGGGATTATGTGTAAACATTTGAAATGCTTTGTCCATGTCTCCCTCTGCTCATTAAAGGCATTTTCCATAAGGGACTTCTGTCTGAATAGTGTCTGGCTTATGATCCCACAGTGTCCCTATTTTTAAGCACAAAAGAGCAGGTGACCACAGGTTTGAGTCTGGAGCAAAGCTGTCGCCTCATTAGTAAATGGATCCACCTTGAGTTTCATATGAACCATGTGTTTCAGATATTTAGGACGTGCTTAGCTTAGAGCACTGAATACATGTGAACTGATGCAAAATGTTATCTAAGGCCGGTTTTACATCACGATTTTGAGGCGTCAGAGTGTAACAGTTTCAAAACAGATGCGATTTGTGCTCCCATGTAGGCCTATGGGCTCGGATTGTGCTCGGATGTGTCCTTTTTGCCATCCGATTTAAGCAGCCTTCCGATTTATTCACGGAACCAAAATCACAGCTTGCTGCAATTTTGGTGTCCGTGACTAAAATTGGACACCACAGATCCGTGACAGATCCGTGATGGCCCATAGGGCTACACAATGGGAGCCTATGGACATCAGATCCGATGTCGGCTCCGTGATTTATGTACTGAGCCTGCCCAGAGGCAGTGCCCAGTACATAACCCTGCCTGTCCCTGTGTCGCTCCCCGTCTGTCCCTCTTCTATCTCTGCTCCCCCCTATCCTCTCCCCCCTGTCTTATTCCCTGTCCTCTTCCCTCCGGTATCTAAAAAATAAAAAAATCCTCCCAGAGGATACATTAGTGACTGTCGCATGGAGCCGGCGGAAGGTAATGTATCCTCCGGGAGGATTTATTTTTTAGATACCGGAGGGGAGAGGATAGGGGTGATGACAGGGGGGAGCAGGCATAAAAGAGGGACAGATAGAGAAGATGCAGGGAGAACAGGATCCACATGCATCCTGCATCAAATTGGAAACGGATGGCTATTTGCCATCCGATTGCAGGGATCCTGTCAAAACACGGATCCCCACGGACAGCCAGAAATCGTGATGTGAAACCGGCCTTATGGTGAGAAAAATGATGGGTAATTAAGCTAATGAATATTCACCTTCTTGAGAATGAGTGTAGATCAATATGGTTGAGATTTCTTCAAGGATGAGTGGGTTTGTGGAGTGGGGGTAGTGTGTTAGGAAAGGAGAGGGAAGAGAAAGTCAGTAGATTGAGGTCGGACAGGTAGAGGGGTGGGTTGGAGAGGTTAGTGAAGGAACATAGGCGGGGGAATATGAGGTTGAGTGTGTGGCCATCTTTATGAGTTGCAGAGGAGGACCATTGAGAGAGCCAAAAAGGATGCAGTGAGTGATAGAAGTTTAGAGGCAGCAGGGTGCGGAGTGTCAATGGGGATGTTGAAGTCGCCCATGATGGTAGTGGGGATGTCTGCAGAGAGGAAGTGGAGTAGCCAGGTGGTGAAGTGGTCAAGAAAAGTGGAGAATGATCCTGGGGGGGTGGTAGATAACAGCTAACTGAAGTTTGCAGGGGGAGTAGATACGACAGAGTGTACCTTGAAAGAGGGGAGAATAGCAGAGAGTGGCAGTGGGATTGGGGTACAGGACCAATTGTCAGACAGAAGTAAGCCCATCCCTCCATGCTTGTTGCTAGGGCGGGGGGTATGAGAGAGACTGAGTCCACTATAGGAAAGTGCAGCTGAGGAGGCTGCATCGGGGTGAGCCAGGTTTCAGTTATGCCAATGAATGAGAGATTGTTAGTGGTGAAGAGGTTGTGGATGTAAGAGAGTTTGTTGCAGATGGAGCGAGTGTTCCATAGTCATCCAGGTAGAGGGATTGGGGGAGCTGGGGCTGGTCGAATGGGTATAAGGTTATTAAGGTTGCGGAGTTTAGAGTTGGAGTGTGGGTATCGGTTAAAAGTAACTGGAGATGTGATGAGGGGTCCAGGATTTGGAAATATGTCATCAGCAAGTAGGAGAAACAGGGAGAGGGTCAGATGGTGGGGTAGGAGAGGTTACGTGCATGTTTGGAGACAAAGGATTGTATGTTGTATGAGAAGAAATACTTCTGTGGAGGAGGTGAGGTGGCTGGGCAGGATAGAGGGAGAGAGTATTCATTACTGGGTGGATGGATAAATGGAGTTAGTATGAAAAGAAGAAGTATAGGGGTGAGGGTAAAAATAAGAGGAAACATAGTTGACAGTAACTATGTACTGCAGCACGTAACTATGTACTGCAGCACGTAGTGATGAGGTGCAGCAGGGGTGAGAAGCAGCCATGGTAGCAGATGCTGCCAGTTATCAGATGCAGTGAACAGATGTGTGGTAGCGATGAAGTTGTGTCAAGTCAGGACCAAGTCTATAACACATAGGGATGAGGTATGGCACGGGATGAGATGCAGACAGGGGTCTGATGTAGCCAGGGATTAAATGCAGTGGAAGGATGTGTGATGGTGATGAAGTTGTGCAAAGTCAGGACTGCATGCGCAAGTGCAGCCAGGGATCTGATGCAGTCAGGGATTAGATGCAGCCAGGAGTCAGATGCAGCTAGGGATCAGGTGCAACCAGGGATCAGATGCAGCTTGAAATCAGATGCAGCCAGGGGTCAGGTGCAGCTAGGCATCAGATGCAGCCAGGGGTCTGGTATAGCCAGGGATCAGATGTAGCCGGGGATCAGGTGTGGCCGGGGATCAGATGCAGCTGGGGGTCAGCAGCAGCAAGAGATGAGCGGTGGTGATGAATCAATGCCAGGGTGTAGGCTGTTGGCGTTGTGCTGCTGGTGCAGTCATTCGGCAGGGGCAGGTGCGTGGCAAGCCTGTCGGCTTGTACTGTAAGGTGCTTCCCTGGGCCTGTGTCTTTGGTGCAGGGACAGAAATGTAGGAGATAGGAGGGGTCGTGGCCAGAGCTAAGAAGCTCCGGGATGCAGAGGTAGTAGTATAAGTGGACGGGCCAGTATAGAGGTACAGCCGGGGCGGGCCATTACTGAAGATGAACGGAACTGCCAAGCCAGGCCGGGGAGCAGACTGGAAGCGGGGGACCCGCTTGCGGCCATCACAGTTGCGGCTGGGAAGGGGTTCGGCAGGTTCGGGCGGTGCTCGCCAGGGGGGTCCAGTGACTTCTCGGCCCGGAGGTTGGTGGATGGGCTTCTGTCAGGGATAGATGTAGGCTGGCGGCCTTAAGATGGGAGGGGGGGACGGTACCTGCAGAGTGGTCTTCAGTGGCCTCATGAACTACCCAGAGGAAAAGGGGCACAGCTATGTGTGCCTCAGTGGTGCCCCAACGAGATAGGGCTACGATAGAGGCGATGAGGGGTGCCACATTTGTGGGATGGTAGAGATTAGGGCAGGATGGTAGGAGCCCTGTGGCACACGTGCCTCTCATACCGCAGCCATATTGATACTTTTATTTAGCAGCTATGCAAACTCCCTTAGTATGTATTATTTTCAGGGTATGTCTTAATTTCGGGGAAATAGGGTAGATTCTCCAGCTTCTCCATGGAGTGCACGCTTGCCATTCCCGCATGCTGCAGTGTGATGACCTCATCACGGTGCTGCACACTGGGCCGCGGAACGACTATGTTTTCCAGACGCAATTAAAGGTAAAGTGCCAGTCCTCCGGCGGCCATAGGACTGCCTTGGGACTGGCCAGGGCAGACTGCCGTGCAGTGACAGAGATATACATCCACGGGGACACACATCCATGTGAAGCAGGCGCTGGGGTCAGGGGTCGGCGGGCCTGGTCATGACCCTTATGAGCCCGATCGTTACGTCCTGCCTGGAAGGAGCTCATACATCCAGATGTAGTCACTAATATGTACCAGGAAGCAGCCCCCACTGTGTAGTGTCCTAAGTGGTGAACCAGCTAGAGACTGTATGGCCTGCAGTAAGGACCTGGAAGGAGACCATTCATTCTGATGTAGCCACTAGTATACACCTGCAATTAGCCTGTACTCTCTAGCGTGTGCATTAGTGAAGCTGCTAGACTGTATAGGCTGCAGTCAGGACCTGGAAGGAGCCTGTATTCTCTACTGTATAGGCTGCAGTCAGGACCTGCAATTAGCCTGTACTCTCTAGCGTGTGCATTAGTGAAGCTGCTAGACAGTATGGGCTGCAGTCAGGACCTGCAAGGAGCCTGTACATTCTGATGTAACCTCTAATCTATACCTGGAAGGAGCCTGTATTCTCTAGTGTCTTCAGTTATGAAGCTGCTAGACAGTATGGGCTGCAGTCAGGACCTGGAAGGAGCCTGTATTCTCTACTGTATAGGCTGCAGTCAGGACCTGCAATTAGCCTGTACTCTCTAGCGGGTGCATTAGTGAAGCTGCTAGACTGTATAGGCTGCAGTCAGGACCTGTATGGAGCCTGTATTGTCTACTGTATAGGCTGCAGTCAGGACCTGCAATTAGCCTGTACTCTCTAGCGTGTGCATTAGTGAAGCTGCTAGACTGTATAGGCTGCAGTCAGGACCTGCAAGGAGCCTGTATTCTCTACTGTATAGGCTGCAGTCAGGACCTGCAATTAGCCTGTACTCTCTAGTGTCTTCATTAGTGAAGCAGCTATACAGTATGGGCTGCAGACAGGACCTGGAAGGAGCCTGTATTGTCTACTGTATAGGCTGCAGTCAGAACCTGCAATTAGCCTGTACTCTCTAGCGTGTGCATTAGTGAAGCTGCTAGACTGTATAGGCTGCAGTCAGGACCTGGAAGGAGCCTGTATTCTCTACTGTATAGGCTGCAGTCAGGACCTGCAATTAGCCTGTACTCTCTAGTGTCTTCATTAGTGAAGCAGCTAGACAGTATGGGCTGCAGTCAGGACCTGGATGGAGCCTGTATTGTCTACTGTATAGGCTGCAGTCAGAACCTGCAATTAGCCTGTACTCTGTAGCATGTGCATTAGTGAAGCTGCTAGACTGTATAGGCTGCAGTCAGGACCTGCAAGGAGCCTGTATTCTCTACTGTATAGGCTGCAGTCAGGACCTGCAATTAGCCTGTACTCTCTAGCGTGTGCATTAGTGAAGCAGCTAGACTGTATGGGCTACAGTCAGGACCTGCAAGGAGCCTGTACATTCTGATGTAGCCACTAATATAAACCTGGAAGGAGCCTGTATTCTCTAGTGTCTTCAGTTATGAAGCAGCTATACAGTATGGGCTGCAGTCAGGACCTGTATGGAGCCTGTATTCTCTACTGTATAGGCTGCAGTCAGGACCTGCAATTAGCCTGTACTCTGTAGCATGTGCATTAGTGAAGCTGCTAGACTGTATAGGCTGCAGTCAGGACCTGCAAGGAGCCTGTATTCTCTACTGTATAGGCTGCAGTCAGGACCTGCAATTAGCCTGTACTCTCTAGCGTGTGCATTAGTGAAGCTGCTAGACAGTATGGGCTGCAGTCAGGACCTGCAAGGAGCCTGTACATTCTGATGTAACCACTAATATATACCTGGAAGGAGCCTGTATTCTCTAGTGTCTTCAGTTATGAAGCTGCTAGACAGTATGGGCTGCAGTCAGGACCTGGAAGGAGCCTGTATTCTCTACTGTATAGGCTGCAGTCAGGACCTGCAATTAGCCTGTACTCTCTAGCGTGTGCATTAGTGAAGCTGCTAGACTGTATAGGCTGCAGTCAGGACCTGTATGGAGCCTGTATTGTCTACTGTATAGGCTGCAGTCAGGACCTGCAATTAGCCTGTACTCTCTAGCGTGTGCATTAGTGAAGCTGCTAGACTGTATAGGCTGCAGTCAGGACCTGCAAGGAGCCTGTATTCTCTACTGTATAGGCTGCAGTCAGGACCTGCAATTAGCCTGTACTCTCTAGTGTCTTCATTAGTGAAGCAGCTATACAGTATGGGCTGCAGACAGGACCTGGAAGGAGCCTGTATTGTCTACTGTATAGGCTGCAGTCAGAACCTGCAATTAGCCTGTACTCTCTAGCGTGTGCATTAGTGAAGCTGCTAGACTGTATAGGCTGCAGTCAGGACCTGGAAGGAGCCTGTATTCTCTACTGTATAGGCTGCAGTCAGGACCTGCAATTAGCCTGTACTCTCTAGCGTGTTCATTAGTGAAGCAGCTAGACTGTATGGGCTACAGTCAGGACCTGCAAGGAGCCTGTACATTCTGATGTAGCCACTAATATAAACCTGGAAGGAGCCTGTATTCTCTAGTGTCTTCAGTTATGAAGCAGCTATACAGTATGGGCTGCAGTCAGGACCTGTATGGAGCCTGTATTCTCTACTGTATAGGCTGCAGTCAGGACCTGCAATTAGCCTGTACTCTCTAGCATGTGCATTAGTGAAGCTGCTAGACTGTATAGGCTGCAGTCAGGACCTGCAAGGAGCCTGTACATTCTGATGTAACCACTAATATATACCTGGAAGAAGCCTGTACTCTCTAGCGTCTTCATTAGTAAAGCAGCTAGACTGTATGGGCTGCAGTCAGGACCTGCAAGGTGCCGTTACATTCTGATGTAACCTATAATATATACCTGCAAGCAGCCTGTATTCTCTAGCATCTTCAGTAGTGAGGGTGCTAGACTGTATAGGCTGAAGACAGGACCTGCAAGCAGCCTGTATTCTCTAGCATCTTCAGTAGTGAGGGTGCTAGACTGTATAGGCTGAAGACAGGACCTGCAAGCAGCCTGTATTCTCTAGCATCTTCAGTAGTGAGGGTGCTAGACTGTACAGGCTGAAGTCAGGACCTGCAAGCAGCCTGTATTCTCTAGACTCAACCGAGCCGACAGAGCTGCACACTCTGGGCTCAGGCTGACAGGACCTGTGATGATGTCAATGGATGGGGAGGAGTCAGGGGTCTCATGATCAGCTCCTCAGTGTATCCAGGACTGTTCTGGCCACCATGAATGATGCTCAAATAAGGTGAAGTTTGTGTGTGGTCAGGAGGGATTTACAGTGTGAATGTAGCAGAGGTGAGTGTGTACTAGGTGTATGGCAATTAGGTGAAGGTTATGTGTGGGGTCAGGAGGGATTTACAGTGTGAATGTAGCAGAGGCGAGTGTGTACGAGGTGTACGGAGCGGAGCCGTGTGTGTACGAGGTGTATGGAGCGGAGCCGAGTGGGTACTAGGTGTACAGAGCGGAGCCAAGTGTGTACGAGGTGTACGGAGCAGAGCCATGTGTGTACGAGGTGCACGGAGCAGAGCCGAGTGTGTACGAGGTGTACGGAGCGGAGCCGAGCGTGTACGAGGTGTACGGAGCGGAGCCGAGTGTGTACGAGGTGTACGGAGCGGAGCCGAGCGTGTACGAGGTGTACGGAGCGGAGCAGAGTGTGTACGAGGTGTACGGAGCAGAGCCATGTGTGTACGAGGTGTACGGAGCAGAGCCATGTGTGTACGAGGTGTACGGAGCAGAGCCATGTGTGTACGAGGTGTACGGAGCGGAGCCGAGCGTGTACGAGGTGTACGGAGCGGAGCAGAGTGTGTACGAGGTGTACGGAGCAGAGCCATGTGTGTACGAGGTGTACGGAGCAGAGCCATGTGTGTACGAGGTGTACGGAGCAGAGCCATGTGTGTACGAGGTGTACGGAGCAGAGCCGCTATACCGGCAGCTGCGCCTGCGATACCTGTTGTCATTGTGTGCGGCCGTCAGGTGTGGGGGTGGGGGCCCGGCCGGGGGCGGCCGCGCCCGACGGGCCCCCCCTGGCGAGGTGGATGCCTCAGCCGCTCCTATTCAAAGCGGCCGCAGGCGCCGCACACAAAGATCAAGGGGCTGCCGCCGCCAGTCTGTAGCCTGCTGCCTGCCTGCCTGACGCTATGTGTTCTCTGCAGATCTCCGCCCCCTGGCCGGCCTGTGACCTCGCTCCGAGTGAGTCCTTCCTTGACTTGTCCTAACTTACTGACCGAGTGACCGGTCACTTACAGCACAGAGCAGACAACAAGCAGGATTAGAAGGAGCAGGAGCTGCTGCTGCACTGAGCCCGGAGGTGAGAGGCGCCGCTAATAACAATATTTATTGACAGTGAGCAGCCGGCAGCATGGGGGGGCCTGTATATACCCTGTGTGTGTGCTGCTGCCAGGGACACTGAGGGGGGGGCCTGTATATACCCTGTGTCTGTGTGTGCTGCTGGGACACTGTGAGGGGGCCTGTATATACCCTGTGTGTGTGCTGCTGCCAGGGACACTGTGAGGGGGGGACCTGTATATACCCTGTGTCTGTGTGTGCTGCTGGGACACTGTGAGGGGGCCTGTATATACCCTGTGTGTGTGCTGCTGCCAGGGACACTGAGGGGGGGGCCTGTATATACCCTGTGTCTGTGTGTGCTGCTGGGACACTTTGAGGGGGCCTGTATATACCCTGTGTGTGTGCTGCTGCCAGGGACACTGTGAGGGGGGGGCCTGTATATACCCTGTGTGTGCTGCTGGGACACTGTGAGGGGGGGCCTGTATATACCCTGTGTGTGCTGCTGGGACACTGTGAGGGGTGGCCTGTATATACCCTGTGTGTGCTGCTGGGACACTGAGGGGGGCCTGTATATACCCTGTGTGTGCGCGCGGGACTCTGGGAGCTGTATACCCTGTGTGCGCGCCGGGACTCTGGGAGCTGTATATACCCTGTGTGCACGCCGGGACTCTGGGAGCTGTATTCCCTGTGTGCACGCCGGGACTCTGGGAGCTGTATATACCCTGTGTGCACGCCGGGACTCTGGGAGCTGTATACCCTGTGTGTACGCCGGGACTCTGGGAGCTGTATACCCTGTGTGCGCGCCGGGACTCTGGGAGCTGTATATCCTGTGTGCACGCCGGGACTCTGGGAGCTGTATATCCTGTGTGCACGCCGGGACTCTGGGAGCTGTATACCCTGTGTGTGCCGGGACTCTGGGAGCTGTATACCCTGTGTGCGCGCCGGGACTCTGGGAGCTGTATATACCCTGTGTGCACGCCGGGACTCTGGGAGCTGTATACCCTGTGTGCACGCCGGGACTCTGGGAGCTGTATACCCTGTGTGTGCCGGGACTCTGGGAGCTGTATACCCTGTGCTGGGAGCTGTATACCCTGTGCTGGGACTCTGTATACCCTGTGCTGGGACTCTGTATACCCTGTGCTGGGACTCTGGGAGCTGTATACCCTGTGCTGGGAGCTGTATAGCCTGTATATACCACCACTGGGGCCTGTATATACTACTGGGGCTGCTGTATATACTGCTGGGGCCTGTATATACCACTGGGGAGGCTGCTGTATACCACTGGGGCTGCTGTATATACTGCTGGGGCCTGTATATACCACTGGGGAGGCTGCTGTATACCACTGGGGCTGCTGTATATACTGCTGGGGCCTGTATATACCACTGGGGAGGCTGCTGTATACCACTGGGGCTGCTGTATATACCACTGGGGAGGCTGCTGTATACCACTGGGGCTGCTGTATATACTGCTGGGGCCTGTATATACCACTGGGGAGGCTGCTGTATACTACCACTGGGGAGGCTGCTGTATACTACCACTGGGGAGGCCTGTATACTACTGGGGGGGCCTGTATACCTGTGCTGGGGTCCACCCTCGGCTTATACACGAGTCAATAGATTTTCCCAGATTTTGGGGGCAAAAGTAGGGGGGTCGGCTTATACACGGGTCGGCTTATACTCGAGTATATACGGTAAACTGGGTGGCGTCAGACTGTTAACACCGATTCGGTAAGGGGGTGTGTCTTGAAGGGGGAGTGTCATTGGGGGCGTGTCTTGGAGGGGGCCCCGTTCAAAAGTTTGCTATGGGGCCCTGCCAGTTCTAGTTACGCCCTGGTAATAATAATGATAGTAATAATAATAAAAAACATAATTATGTAATAATAATAATAATAAAAATAATAATAGTAATAATAGTAATAATAAAACCATAATTATGTAATAATAATAATAATAATAATAGTAATAATAATAAAAAACATAATTATGTAATAAAAATAATGATAATAAAAATAATAATAATAATAATAATAATAATAATAGTATAATAATATAATAATAATAAAAACATAATTATGTAATAATAATAATAATAGTAATAATAATTTAAAAAATCCATAATTATGTAATAAAAATAATAATAATAAATAAAATAAAAATCATAATAAAAACCATGATAATACTACTACTAGCGGCGAGGCCCCGGTGCGAAATTTAGATCTACCCCCCCTCCGTACCCCGCATGTTGATTAAATGTACGGGCCTCATGTAACGTTCTAAATCCTATAAAGCCTCACAAATTGACCCCTCTTCCCCTTCATTATGTATTATTGTCCCTGACCCTGCTGTATATGGTCCTCCTCCTGGAATGTGTCTCTTATCATGGTATATGTGGTCCTCCTCCTGGAATGTGTCTCTTATCATGGTATATGTGTCCCCCATCCTGGTTTATGGTCCGTGACGCCATCTGAGATTTCTGGTCAGCACTGCATATAGTAGTCCGGGGATAGGTGGTGTGACAGCTAGTTAGAGCACTCCACTCAGATGGAGCGGGCCCCTGGGTGTAGTGATAGTGAAGTAGTGATGGTGGTGGTTTTAGTAGCTGAAAGTGCAGGGGTGCAGAGAAGTGCAGTAGACAGTAGACAGACACATTTCTTACCAGTCACCTTTACCGAAGTTCAGTGCGGACATACCCATTCGGGGTACTGTATTCACCAGGATTGCAGCCTGACCGTCTCACAAGTAGTCCGGGTCCACTCTGCTGAGACACAGGGAATATGGCCTTCCTTGCTGCCCTTTGCTCTGAGACACTGCTACTCCTTGCCCTCCTAGTATCCTGTGGTCACAAGTCCCAAAGGCAGGTGACTACGGGCCCTCCGAGTGACTGCCTTGCTAGTCCTCTTGACCCTATACAGTTCCTTAGCCTTCAGAGAGTCCACGATGGTAGTCACTATACATGCAGCCACTGACCTCATTTCTCAGCTGGTCCTGAAGATATCCAGGCCGAATTGGGGCTGGTACCCCTGTGCAGCTAGTTCCTCTGCCCACTCTGCAAGGCTGGCTGCAGATTCGGGTCCTCAGGCCTGAGATTTGCAGCTGACCCATGTGTGTCCTGCTCTTTCCCCAGCTCCTGTCGTTTCCTAAACTCACTCCTCTCTGTTTGCCTCCCACCCCTCACCTAACTCCTCCCGACAGCCAGCAGATGGGGACTGCTCTGTAGGTGAGTCTCTGCCACCCAGCATCTTCCTGGCCTGGAGTTTGAATAGTGTTGGGTGTGTGTTGGGCGTCTCAGCAAAGCTTTCCCTTCTTTGTCAAGAATACACCTCTTCCAGAAGTCCAAAATAGTCTGAAGGGGGCTTCATCAGAGTAAAGAACATTACCCCTGCCCTCCCTCTGCAGTCCAATTCCTCTACTACCTACAAAATTTCCGTCTGCCCTTGAGGTTTCTCTCTGAGAGAAGAGGCTTCTTTGCTTCTTCACACCCAGCAGCCACTGTGGCGCAGATGCCTGGACACCCATCTGCTGCCATTCCTGAGCAAGCTCTGTATTTAGATTGGACCAAACCCTAAATCCTCTTTAGTAAACTCCCTGGCGTTTGCTGGACATTTTTGGGCGAAGTGTAAAACCTTGTTCACAGCAATTGAACCACTGAAGTTCTTGATGATCCAAAAAAAATGGTTGTTTGGTGGCAATGTCCTTGCCTATAAAGCCTTTTAGCTGGAAAACAATTATAACTATATGTTTCTCTGGAGCTAATCATAGTTAACAAAAACTGAAAATGATTGAAGCACCAATACCCTCTTAAAGTAACGATTCTGCTCTTATACGAGGTAAGTCAGTCACAGAGTCTTATCAGCTGTCTTGTCCTTGTTAACACTTTTATATGAGCAAGAACAGGTAGGATCAAAATAAGGGGACATATGGATTTTATGTTTAAGTTAATATTCTTTGCAAGGAATGACTTTTGAGTTGACACAAGTTATCACTATAAAAAGTGAAAAACCCTAAAAACTTTTAGTAAACCCCTTTTTTTGCACTGAACTATGAGCTCCAAGAGCAAGAATGAGTGAATACAACAGGATAGTCACAATGTAACAATGTCCAGGTGTAACTGCCCCTCGGTATACGAGAGCTACACAAGACAACACTGATATTGTTTGGGGGACACTCCACATATTTATGCAAAATCTAGAGCAACAACATTAACGAAGCCGATTCTTCTCTTGTGATAACATCATTTTATTCTCTTATTTTCTAAGATTTGATACAACTTCATATAATTCTGTTCACAATAGAAACGTCCGACGTAATGATCCGGAACAGCCACAAACGTTGTGTGAAGTCGACACCGCGCTGCCGGCAGGAGATGTCACCCCCTCCGAGCGCCTGTCTGCTCTAATTATGTAATAAGATTAATATCTGAGAAGGGAAATCCAGGAGGAAGAGAAGGATCAATGATAGAATATAAATACTGAAATATTATACAGAGGAAAACAAATCCCACTGTTCTCATCTTATATATAAAACCCGAAGGCCACTTCCTGAAAAGGCGAAGGCCACTTCCGTGACGGACTTCGCCCAGGGGCTGGTGACGTCAGCCAGTGCAGGGCCCCCCCTGCTACAGGCAGCGGCACAGGAACGTTCCGACCTCGGAAGTTCCGTGTGCCCTCCAGCCACTCCCCTCCACCCTCTGCCCTCCACACATGCCGCGCGTCTAGAGAGGAGGGAGGGTCGGACTTCCTCTCCTGCAGCTCTGCCCGCCCCTCCTCTCCTGCTACAGTACAGCTGATTCCCGGCCCGTGGTGAGTCTGCCCTGCCGGCTCCAGCAGCCTCTGCCCTACCGGCTCCAGCCTCCTCTGCCCTGCCCTCTGCCATGGCCTCTGCCCTGGCCTCTGCCCTCCAGCCTCCTCTGCCCTGGCCTCTGCCCTCCAGCCTCCTCTGCCCTGGCCTCTGCCCTAGCCTCTGCCCTCCAGCCTCCTCTGCCCTCCCCTCTGCCTGGCCTCTGCCCTTCAGCCTCCTCTGCCCTGGCCTCTGCCCTCCAGCCTCGTCTGCCCAGGCCTCTGCCCTCCAGCCTCCTCTGCCCAGGCCTCTGCCCTCCAGCCTCCTCTGCCCTGCCCTCTGCCCTCCAGCCTCCTCTGCCCTGGCCTCTGCCCTCCAGCCTCCTCTGCCCTCCCCTCTGCCCTGGCCTCTGCCCTCCAGCCTCCTCTGCCCTGCCCTCTGCCCTCCAGCCTCCTCTGCCCTGACCTCTGCCCTCCAGCCTCCTCTGCCCTGCCCTCTGCCCTCCAGCCTCCTCTGCCCTGGCCTCTGCCCTCCAGCCTCCTCTCCCAGTCCTCTGCCCTCCTGCCTCCGCTCTCCTCTCCCAGTCCTCTGCCCTCCAGCCTCCGCTCTCCTCTCCCTGTCCTCCAGCCTCCGCTCTCCTCTCCCTGTCCTCTGCCCTCCACCCTCCGCTCTCCTCTCCCTGTCCTCTGCCCTCCAGCCTCCGCCCTCCAGCCTCCGCCCTCCTCTGCCCTCCAGCCTCTGCTCTCCTCTCCCTGTCCTCTGCCCTCCAGCCTCCGCTCTCCTCTACCCTCCAGCCTCCACTCTCCTCTCCCTGTCCTCTGCCCTCAAGCCTCCACCCTCCAGCCTCCGCTTCCCTCTCCCTGTCCTCTGCCTTCCAGCCTTCGCTCTCCTCTCCCTGTCCTCTGCCCTCCAGCCTCCGCTCTCCTCTCCCTGTCCTCTGCCCTCCAGCCTCTGCTCTCCTCTCCCTGTCCTCTGCCCTCCAGCCTCCGCCCTCCAGCCTCCGCCCTCCTCTGCCCTCCAGCCTCTGCTCTCCTCTCCCTGTCCTCTGCCCTCCAGCCTCCGCTCTCCTCTACCCTCCAGCCTCCACTCTCCTCTCCCTGTCCTCTGCCCTCCAGCCTCCACCCTCCAGCCTCCGCTTCCCTCTCCCTGTCCTCTGCCTTCCAGCCTTCGCTCTCCTCTCCCTGTCCTCTGCCCTCCAGCCTCCGCTCTCCTCTCCCTGTCCTCTGCCCTCCAGCCTCTGCTCTCCTCTCCCTGTCCTCTGCCCTCCAGCCTCCTCTCTCCTCTTCCTGTCCTCTGCCCTCCAGCCTCCGCTCTCCTCTCCCTGTCCTCTGCCCTCCAGCCTCCGCTCTCCTCTCCCTGTCCTTTGCCCTCCAGCCTCCGCCCTCCAGCATCCGCCCTCCTCTGCCCTCCAGCCTCCGCTCTCCTCTCCCTGTCCTCCAGCCTCCAGCCTCCGCTCTTCTCTGCCCTCCAGCCTCCACTCTCCTCCGCTCTCCTCTCCCTGTCCTCTGCCCTCCAGCCTCTGCTCTCCTCTGCCCTACAGCCTCCGCTCTCCTCTCCCTGTCCTCTGCCCTCCAGCCTCCGCTCTCCTCTCCCTGTCCTCTGCCCTCCAGCTTCCGCTCTCCTCTCCCTCTCCTCTACCCTCCACCTTCCGCTCTCCTCTCCCTCTCCTCCGCCCTCCAGCCTCCACTCGCTTCTCCCTGTCCTCTGCCCTCCAGCCTCCGCTCTACTCTCCCTGTCCTCTGCCCTCCAGCCTCCGCTCTACTCTCCCTGTCCTCTGCCCTCCAGCCTCCAGCCTCCGCCCTCCTCTGCCCTCCAGCCTCCGCTCTCCTCTCCCTGTCCTCACCCCTCCATATGCAATGTACAGTATGTGTGTATATGTGTGTATGTACGCACTTCCGTCACTTTGTCCACACTTCCCTCAACTTTGTACACACACACACATACACACACACTCCGCTATACTTACCACCGGCCCTGCGTCCGCTGCCTGGATCCTCAGTCGACATGTCGGTGCCCCCAAACTACTGGATCCAATATAGCGTCCAAGATGTCTCGCAAAACTACCCGGACAGCATATTGGATCCAGTCGTCCGGGGGCGGCGACATGTCGACTCAGGATCCAGGCGGCGGGGAAGACGCAGGGTCGGTGGTAAGTATAGCGGAGTGTATGTGTGTGCTTACCACTCTGCGCTGACCAATCTCACCGCACTCACTGCTAACCACTGAGCCACCCCACTCACTGCTAACCACTGAGCCACTGCACTCACTGCTAACCACTGAGCCACCCCACTCACTGCTAACCACTGAGCCACTGCACTCACTGCTAACCACTGAGCCACTGCACTCACTGCTACCCACTGAGCCACCGCACTCACTGCTAACCACTGAGCCACCCCACTCACTGCTAACCACTGAGCCACCCCACTCACTGCTAACCACTGAGCCACCGCACTCACTGCTAACCACTGAGCCACCGCACTCACTGCTAACCACTGAGCCACCGCACTCACTGCTAACCACTGAGCCACCCCACTCACTGCTGACCACTGAGCCACCGCACTCACTGCTAACCACTGAGCCAGCGCACTCACTGCTAACCACTGAGCCACCGCACGCAGTGCTAACCACTGAGCCACCGCGCAGTGCTAACCACTGAGCCACCTCTATACACACAATTAATTTCACCGCACTCCCCTAACTATTACTAAATAAACTATATATGGATTCTAGACTACCCGATTCTTTAGAATCGGGCTGCCATCTAGTAATTATATATGTACAGCCGGTATAACCTGGACATCTCCTGTATATAATTATATATGTACAGCTGGTATAACCTGGGCATCTCCTGTATATAATTATATATGTACAGCCGGTATAACCTGGACATCTCCTGTATATAATTATATATGTACAGCCGGTATAACCTGGACATCTCCTGTATATAATTATATATGTACAGCCGGTATAACCTGGACATCTCCTGTATATAATTATATATGTACAGCCGGTGTAACCTGGACATCTCCTGTATATAATTATATATGTACAGCCGGTATAACCTGGGCATCCCCTGTATATAATTATATATGTACAGCCGGTATAACCTGGGTATCTCCTGTATATAATTATATATGTACAGCCGGTATAACATGGGCATCTCCTGTATGTAATTATATATGTACAGCCGGTATAACCTGGGCATCTCCTGTATATAATTATATATGTACAGCCGGTATAACCTGGGCATCTCCTGTATATAATTATATATGTACAGCTGGTATAACCTGGGCATCTCCTGTATATAATTATATATGTACAGCCGGTATAACCTGGGCATCTCCTCTATGTAATTATATATGTACAGCCGGTATAACCTGGACATCTCCTGTATATAATGATATATGTACAGCCGGTATAACTTGGGCATCTCCTGTATATAATTATATATGTACAGCTGGTATAACCTGGACATCTCATGTATATAATTATATATGTACAGCCGGTATAACCTGGGCATCTCCTCTATGTAATTATATACTGTATGTACAGCCGGTATAACCTGGGCATCTCCTCTATGTAATTATATACTGTATGTACAGCCGGTATAAGGCTGGTCTTACACTTGTGCTTCCCACCGCACTATATTGCGGCGGGCAAGCACAAGCTGAGCGTAGGCACCGCATGTCCCTATGTTTAACATGGGGACACAAGTGCCTGTGCCCGGGTGCAGATGGCTGTGTTCACCCATTGCCGGCAATATGTGATTTGTGCACATGCGGATGCTTGCGCACAAATAACACAGTCTCGTCCGCTTCAGGAACGCGACATGTAATCTTTGTACTGTATGATCCACTATCCAGGGTCCTGAAAGCTTTAACATTAGCTGTATGGGCAGCGCTCCGCCATAGACCTAATGTTAATGCTTTCAGGACCCTGGATAGCGGCATGTACAGTACGCACATTACGTATTGTATCTACTACACAGCGAGGAGCCGCTGGGTTTCATTCATAAAATTATAAATACTATAATTCCACATATTAACCCCTGTGAGGCAGCGCCCCAGGGGAACCCGCTTGACATAGGGAAAATGACAGCAGCGACTACATTTTTAACGGATAACATAACACACAGTAGTTTATTTAACGCCATAAACCACTGGTAACACACAACACCCTTTACATTTTATATGACATAACGTACACATTAGTACATCACATGACATTATAATACAGGACATTAGACTTACGTTTTCCCCAGAACTTCAAGGCGTCACCCACCGACCCTTGCAGACCTCAGTCTGGTTATAAAGACGCTATCACCGTCTATCACCCTGACAGGGATCTTTCCCCATCCTGCTGTAGGGATCCTCAACCTACTCCTAGGGAGTCTCACCCCACACTGCATCATACAGCACACATGGCACTTTTACATAACTCATCACATAGTCAACGGGACCATATTACGACTAGCACAGTCAGGCCCAAAGTCGGCTGTGACCGCCTGGCCCTTGAGCCGTCCTCGGTCCTCATCACTGGCTGGCATGCACACATCAGGTGCACCGGCATGGGGCTGGCAGGCTCCCTTCACTTCCTCCACCGGGGACGGATCACTTCCAGCACGTCCTCACATGGCAGTGGTCTGGACTGCTCTGACTCCCATCGTCCTCTCTTCATTCAGACACCTGGCAGGTTCTTATCCAGGCTGCCTCACCCACAGCTGCAACACAGTGAGTCAATCAGCACATCTCACACACACACAGACCTGAGATGTGATTAACCCCCTGTGCACCATTCAGGTTCAGACACATCCACTCATTAGGCTCATGAAATAACCCAGATCTTCAGCACTCACACTCAGCTGTTCACTCAGCGCATGAAAACCCTTCAGCTGTTAACCCCCTGTACACCGGACAGGTTTCACACACCACACACAATCAGGAAAACCTGCCCATGTGAATAGAGACCTGCACTGATAACCCGTGTGATACACCCGGCCAGGGGCCACATCACCACACCCCTCACATGCCCACCTGTGTGGACAGCATGTCTCTAGGGAGGGAGGGCACCCCCTACAGACATGTTGCCCACATCTATTATTAAGATTAACCCTTTGTTGGGATGAACAAAGCATACTAATGGGATTGCTCCGGATTACAAATCCTGAGCAATCCGGTTACCGCATGCGGAGATGAAGACACTTGCGATTACCGCATCCAGATCTGGTAACCGCTATCACCCTTCCAAGTGTGACCCCAGCCTTAGATTCTTGTGTAATTCTCCACCAGCCTCATTGTTCCGGGATCACATTTGCCGCATAATTCCTGTCTAATCCTCGTAAACCTCAGTGTTTGCTTTCCGTCCTGCAGATCAGCGGGCTGCAGACCGTCATCTTGTTCTCGGACATGTGAACAAATCCGGCTCTTTATATAAATAAGCCTATTCCACCTTTCCCAGGATCCTCTTGGTCTCTAAACCTCAACTTGGTCAATGCAAAAAGAACTAAGGAGGATGTGAGCCGAGGTCTGCGAGGGTCGACATCAAGGAGATCCGGCCGCCGCTCCAGAGGAGGAACATTAATAAGTGAGGCTGCGATTTGGGGTTTGTGTGAAGAAGCTTCCAGATTGTTTGCAGTAATGAGGATTGGAGGATACGTTACATTATAACCGCAATCTGCACAAGTCCCCGAGGACCAAAGAGCAAAGGGAATGTGTGAGGAGGCTGTGAGCCTGCACCGGGGACGGATCAGCTCTCCAGGGACATCGCTGCTATGAGAAATGACAAAATATCCACTATAAAGGCTTCCCTGCATGTTCAGTTGGGGCAGTCATCATTCTATTAGACCGATATTCTTTAATGAGGATCCAAGAGCGTATTTGGCGCTGATAAATAGTAGACATTAAAGCTCACCTCTCCCCAGCCCTCAGATTGTCCCGGCAGTTCTACCGACCATTGTTCATTCCCAAACCCCAACCCTTCACACCATGGGTCTCATTGTGTCATCTGCTCATCCTCACAACATCATGATTGGGTACCAGATGGCGTCACAATGGTGGCACACCCAGCGCAAGACGATGTAGGGGTGGGAGCAGTCCCTGGCTCTAAGGGCAAAGGGGAGATGGTGACCCCTAAATTACCTAGCATCGACACCTGGCTTCCCTAACAACCCTATACAGTCTCCACAACTGTCGCCGAGCAGGATACCTCTCCCCGACTATCCCTGAACTAAAGACTACTCAGGGATTAGATAGGGTGAACACTGATCAACCCAACTAACAATTAAAGAAGCACACCAAGGGAAACAAACAAACAGTTTATCCCTGTCCATGGTGGGAGGTGAGAGGGAGTAGTACAGGGCTGGTTGAAGAGTTGAGGGCATGGGTGATAGCTCAGACCTCCTCGCCATCTGAGGTACCTCTGGGTACAGGGCTAACAAGGGTCCTCAGTCCAGGGCCAGACTAGAAACCCCATGTTTTTTTGCCCTTTATACCACCCTTCTTCCTTTCCCTCATCTGCTACACGTGGGACAATTGCCTTGTCCATAAGAGCAGACCTCTGGTGCCAGCTGTCATGACATCCAGACCTGGCTGGGGTTGAGCTTGGTGGTGACCACAACTCCTCCAGATGGCAAAGTTTTAACGACCCAAACGGTCTTCTCCCGGACCCTCAACCCCCTACGAAACATAACACAAAAAAGATGGGTGGTCAGGGGTGTGTGAATAAAGAGAGGAGCAGCAGAGAGCTGCTGGGACAAGGTGAGGCGCTATTTATCAATCAGGGAGATATGCAGTAGGTCAATATGATCCAAGGTTTATCTATTTATCCATCTTTGTGTCTGATAAAGTGAAATTTATCCTGGTGCTCATCTGGGGTGACAGACGCCTTTCTGATACCAATCTGTTAGGTCCACGTATGATGAGACCGAGGCCGGCACTGGCTGTCAGGTTCATTGTCCTGATACATTTCCTAACTCAATTCTTAATTCGCCCGAGGTGAAGAGATCACACTACAGCCGAGCCCCAATCCAATCACAAGAACCTCAGGTAACGGAAGATTGATGCTTTGATACATTGTTGCGAGGTCTGACGGGAAGTGTTCAGGTCATTGGCTTTTATCTAATTATTTCATCAAGGTCTAATATCTCCCCAAGTCTCGTTAGAGGTAACAAAGGTCAGAAGCACAACGACAGCAGAACACAGACCCCGGAGTGATAGAATCAAGAAGACGGAAGATGTATCCATGATTATCTCCTGCCCCGACAGATCATCTCTGACAGGTTACAGATTATTACTATAAAGAGAATCCCTCAGTGTTATAATCAGTAAAGGTCTATGGGACCATGCCATTAAGGTTTGCTTTTTGCAGCCTGCGTTTTTGGGCTGCGTTTTTGCTGGTAGGTGTGGGCAGCCTTAAAAAATGCAAAAACGCATGTGTTTCCCTTAGGGCCCCATGTTAAAAAAACGCATGCGTTTTTGAAAAAGCACCAAAAAACGCAGCAAGATGCATTTTTTGGTGCTGAGCCAAAAACACATCCCAAAAACACATGGCACTTTAGACATGCGTTTTTGGCATTGGGGCATGCGTTTTTTACATGGGGGCCTATGGATGCGTTTTTCCATGCATTTTTCACAAAAGACGTGTGAAAACTGCATGGTGAAAACGCAGGTGTGACCCTAGCCTAAGAGAAGCACTGTAGAGCAGGGTCGCTGCTGAAGGATGCAGCCGGTGGTGACAAAAGTGGGGCACTTCTGTAGGTCCTGGGCTAGGAGAAGGGGGTGTCCCACGGTGGAGGCCGGAGCCGCCGCGGCAGCGGTATCCGGTAAATATCAGGGGTGCAGGTCTTCAGGAAAATAGTGTTGGATGTGCCGTGTGCGCAGAGTGAGATCTCGGCTCAAGGATGAGGCTAGATCTCAATCAGTGCATGTGCCATTTTCCTGAAGTCCGCTGTTGGGAGATCAGTGGCACCAGAGGCGGCGCATACACGGATTGAAAGTTTTTGGAAGGAAAAGTGTGTGCTAACAATTGATCAATTCTTTGAGCCACCCTGCCACGTCACGGCAATCTCAAATAGGGCAATCCTACTGTATGTTTTTATGTACATTGTGCCTTGCGGCCTCCTAAATACATTAGAAGCACGACCACATTAATGCAACATGTACCTGAAACTTTTCTGAACTGTTCCTATGGTGCCTGAAAGACAAATGTGGATAAAGGCAGACCAGGCCCGAACATGTGCAGCGAATGTTACAAACATCCGGGACATTTGCAGAGCTGACCCCCACACCGTCAAACCAGCAGACCATGAGTGAGGGTGGAGCAGGCCCAGATAAATGCATGCAATCAAATAGAACCTATGGGAAGGGTGGGGCGGCTGTGTGTGTTCAGCAGCCTAGGTCAATCATAGTAAAGACAGAAAGAATGACATACCAAACCAAGTGCCCATGGCAATAAGTGAAAGTCAACCACCAACCTATAACAACTAAAAAAGTCAGTGTTGCCTATAGTCAGCATGCAGTATAAAAAGTGCATATGCACTGCTGCTATTTCTTATGGCGGCTTACATTTCTCTCATTCCCCGAGACCTGGGAACAGACATGGTGGTGGAGTTGGCTTACTCCTGTCCCCACAATGTACTTTCCAGGTCATCTCTCCAGTCCCATCACTCTCATTCCCCTCTTTTGAGGTTCACATCATTAGGCTCTTCCACCCCCCTCCCCCTCAGAGTAGCGGTGGTATACCGCCCATCAGGGTCACCCATTCAGTTTCTCGACCATTTCGCCGCATGGTTGATACACTTCTCGTCCTCAGAATTACCAGCCCTCATTCTGAGAGACTTTAACATCCCCATAAACAGCCCCATCTCCCCATCTGCATCCCAGCTCCTATCTCTAACTACCTCTCTTGGCATCTCACAGCTCTCAACCTCTGAGACACACAAGGATGGTAACACCCTTGACCTGGTCTTTACCCGGCTCTGCTCATCCTCCTCCTTAGATAACTCACCTCTTCTCTCTGACCACAACATTCTCTCCTTCTCACTTACCAACCCTCACTCACCACAGCCCACCCCTACCTATCAAACATCCAGAAATCTACACGCCATTAACCCTCATGCACTCACAGACTCCCTCATCTCATCACTGTCCCCAATCTCCTCATTGTCCTGTCCAGATCAGGCAGTAAATCACTACAATGACTCTCTCAGAAGCTCCCTGGACCAAGTAGCGCCCCTCACCCTCAGAACCTCCAAACAGAGAACAAAACAGCCCTGGCTCACACCACAAACTCGATTCCTCCAGCGATGCTCTAGGAGTGCTGAACGTCTATGGAGGAAAACTCGCTCACCAGGAGATTTTATCCATTATAAATTCATGCTAAAAACCTACAATTCTGCCCTTCACCTTGCCAAACAAACCTACTTCACCACCCTGATTTCCTCACTATCCAACAACCCAAAAAAACACTTTGACACCTTTCACTCTCTCCTCAGTCCTAAAGTGCAGGCCCCCATCACTGACCTCTGTGCTGATGATCTGGCTTCTTACTTTATGGAGAAAACAGACAACATCCGCCAGGAAATCAGCTCTCAGCCTCCAAGCGCTGACACTCCCATTCTTCCCCACATCTCCTCTGGCTCACTCTCCACATTTGACTCAGTTACAGAAGATGAAGTCTCCAGGCTCCTCTCTTCCTCTCGTCCCACCACATGCACGACTGACCCCATTCCCTCACACCTACTCCGGTCTCTCCGCCCGGTCGTCACCACTCACCTAACCAAAATCTTCAACCTCTCCCTCTCTCTGGCATCTTCCCCTCCTCCTTCAAACACTCGATCATTACTCCATTATTAAAGAAAGCTTCTCTCGACCCATCCTGCACAAATAACTACTAACCAGTCTCCAATCTCCCCTTCATCTCTAAACTCCTGGAGCGCCTGGTCTATTCCCGCCTCACTCATTACCTCTCCGCTCACTCTCTTCTAGATCCATTACAGTCTGGTTTCCGCCCCCTTCACTCTACAGAAACTGCCCTCATCAAAGTGACCAATGACCTTCTGACAGCAAAACGTAATGGTGACCGCTCTCTGCTTATTCTCCTTGATCTCTCTGCAGCCTTTGACACTGTCGACCACCATATCCTACTCTCTATGCTGCACTCCATTGGTATAAAGGACACGGCTCTCTCCTGGTTCTCCTCCTATCTTTCTGACCGCTCTTTCAGTGTATCTTTCGCTGGCTCCACCTCTTCCCCTCTTCCCCTCACTATTGGGGTCCCTCAGGGTTCAGTCCTTGACCCTCTTCTCTTCTCTCTCTACACAGCCCCGATTGGTCACACCATCAGCAGATTTGGCTTCCAGTACCATCTCTATGCTGCCGACACACGGTTATACACTTCCGCTCCAGACCTTACCTCTGCGGTGTTAAAGAACACCAATGACTGTCTAACCGCAGTCTCCAATATCATGTCGGCTCTCTATTTAAAACTAAACCTTTCCAAAACTGAACTTCTTTTGCTCCCGCCCTCCACTAACCTCCCTAAATCGGACATCTCTCTCTCAGTGTGCGGTACCACGATAACACCTAGTCAGCAGGCTCGCTGTCTGGGTGTTACATTTGACACTGTTCTCTCCTTCACCTCCTATATACAATCTCTCGTCCGCTCCTGTCGCTTACACCTGAAGAACATCTCTAGAGTCCGCCCCTTTCTCACCATGGAAACAACAAAAACCCTCACCGTGGCCCTAATCTACTCCCGCCTTGATTATTGCAATTATCTATTAATTGGCCTCCCCCTGTCTAAACTTTCTCCTCTCCAGTCCATCCTTAATGCAGCAGCCAGGCTCACCCATCTGGCCAATCGTTACTCAGACGCCTCCGCTCTGTGCCAGTCATTGCACTGGCTGCCCGTATATTACAGGATCAAATTCAAATTGCTTGTTCTCACCCACAAAGCTCTTCACAGTGCAGCTCCCCCCTACCTCTCCTCCCTCATCTCTGTCTATCACCCCACCCGCTCTCTACGTTCCTCAAATGACCTTCGACAAACATCCGTACTAATCCGATCCTCCCACTCCCGGCTCCAAGACTTCTCCAGAGCTGCACCAAATCTCTGGAATTCTCTACCCAAAGAAATCTGGACCATCCACAACTTGCATGGCTTCAGACGCTCACCAAAAATACATCTTTTCAAGGCGGCCTATTATACTCCCTAATAAAACTCCTTTGTACTGTACATAGCCCATTCACTATCTCTCTCTTCTTCAAATTCCGCCGAGCCCAAAAGCTCCACACAGATTGTCTGGTGACCGTTCATGTAACTTTATTTTATATCCCCCATTTTCTCTAGATGCCTGGACCATCAGTGTAATAAGCCCCTGCACTTTGTATAACCCCTATCTCGTAGATTGTAAGCTCTTTTGAGCAGGGTCACATTTATTTTTGTTTTATCTATTGTGTTGTATTTTTTACATTGATTTTATGCTTATTGTATTGTTTCCTATTATTCTACTGTATTCATTCTCTACCGGAACTACTGTATTATACTGTGTATTTTCATCTATTACCCACTGTATTGTAAAGCGCTGCGGAATATGTTGGCGCTATATAAATAAAGATTTATTATTATATTATTTATTAATTTCTAACTGTACTTTAAAAATTGATCAATTTATTGAGCCACCCTGCCACATCACGGCAATCTCAAACAGGACGGTCCTACTCTACGTTAGAGTTCTCAATCTGTGCACGTGCCGCCATTTTCCTGAAGACCACTGGTTGAAGATCAGCGGCACCAGAGGCGGCGCGATAACGCAGATTGAGAGTTTTTGGAAGGAAAAGTGTGTCGTATAAGACGCAGAATATGGTATAATTGAACAGACGAAGGATAAATAAAGAACACCGAAATGGCAAAATCACAGCTCGGCAATAGAACACATGACTGCACCTTATAGGACAATTTATACATGTTCCAAACCAAAGTAATAATTAAAAAGGTTCATGCAAATATGAAAACTATTACAGAAACTTTACACAAAACTAAATCCCTTTAGGTAAAAAGTGCGAAATGCAGAGGTAGTTCCAATTCCATCCATTCAGTGGTGTCCGACTGTTGGAAACCAGGTGAACCATTGCCGCACCCCCACCGATTGATTTCAGCAGTAGAGCCGCCGTTACAATCAGTGAGGGAGACGAAACTGTTGACCGTTTCTGTTTCTTCATTGTCCATCTCCAAGTTCACCTTCTCGCTGGCGGTCATCATTATCTTGGTCTTCTTCACATTCAGATGCAAACTAAACTTCTTGCTTTCTTCACTGAACTTTAAGATCAGCTTCCTTAGATCCTTAGTCAGCCCGACTCTGCGCATGCGCAATGCGCTTATTGAAGCCGGGTTGATCACGTGATCAGCCCCGTAATGCACTGATGCTGATCACGTGATCGGCCCCATAATGCACCGGGCCGGAAGTGACGTAGCTTCCAGAGGGCGGGAGATTCCAAATAGAGGGGCAGAGAGGAAGAAACAATACGGGGCGTGCACAGTCGCATGGAGGAGTGCTACATGGAGCCTGGCACCGCCTTTTCAGTCCCCTTACTCACGGACTTATGTAAGTTAGAATTCATTTTTTTCTAATCTTTTATAGGGCCATTTTAGCACAGATAGGGATAGATAGGGAGCAGCTAGGAAGGTGTAGGGACAGGTAGTGATAGTACTCTGTGTCCTCAAATCTGGTTCGTACCATAGTTTCCTGGTTGTCGTAGAGTGACTGGATCAATTTGATCAGGTGTGTAGGTACGCCTAGCAATGATTCCCAGAGCTTCTCATGCTCCACACAGTCGAATGCCTTGGTGTAATCAATGAAGCACAGATAGATCCTTCTGACACTCCTTCACCTTCTCCATGACCCATCTCATGTTGGCAATGTGGTCTCGGGGTCCCCTACCTTTGTGGAAACCACCTTGGACGTCTGAAAGTTTGCAATCAAGGATGTTGCCCGTCTCTTTTGGATGATTTTAAGGCGTGTGGGATTAGGGCGATGGTTCTGTAGTTGACACAGTCTCTCAGGTCACCTTTCTTTAGCAACGGGATGAAGACCGGTTATTTCCATTCCCATGGCCTCACGAGCGTGACTTCCATATCTTTTGCTTTTTTTGATGCTCTCTGGATGGTTCCAGCCGTTCTGTAGGAATTCCATCCATGCCGGGTGCCTTGTTGTTTGTCAATTGCTTCATTGCCCATTCCACTTCACTATCCGGCAGATCCGGCTCTGGGTCATGTTGGACAGAGAGTTGGAATGAGAGGTCATTGCTAGCGGTGGCATAGAGTTCCTCTGTATATTCTTTCCACTTGACCTTAATGTTGGTCACTGACCTTGATATCATCACTGTTCTTGATGTTTCCTTGTCAGGCTGTGAATGGCTTCCTCCCCTGTTTCCCTGGTATGGCCTTTCTTGTACGCACCTTCGAGCTTCATGCATTGCTCATACAGAAAGGTGTTCTTGTTTTTCCTCGCCTCTCGTTGGCAGTCGGAGTTGTCACGTATTGACTCCCTTTGCAGTCCTGGAATTCTGCTGTTCTTTAAACCAGATATATTTTTTCCTTTGACTCAGTCTGGGTTGAAGCTGCAGTTGCTGAATGTGTGGTTGACTGCTCTGCAGGTGGGGAGTGAGTCAAAGCTCAGGTGGAGCTGGAGGGGCGTGTCTGAGCTTTCTGCTCTCCACCCCCTCAGCCTTAAGTAGTTCTGCTTCCCTCCACCAGATGTCACTGATTGAGTTCATTTCTCATCTAGGACCCGTGCTGTGCAGATGTGCTGCTGGAGCAGCTACTATTCCTTTTCCTGGTCCGTGGGTGGAGGTAGGGGCTTTCAGCTGAGGGGAGGCTGAGGATTTGAGGGATAGGGTGGTGGCTCGAACCTCCTCACCTTCAGAGGTACCTTTGGGAACAGGGCTAGTCAGGGTCTCCAAGTCCAGGACCAGACTAGCCTCCCAGTCGCCCTTGCCCGTTATCCTTCCCTCCACGCGTAGCAGGAGTTCAGTTGTCTGGATTCATCTAGAATTTCTCTGGCTTTTGCCTCTCATCTCTTGCTGGAGGGTGGATGAAGATAGCCAATTCACTCCATGTGTTCGCTCTTTGTATGGCACTCGTTCTTCTGCTTTAATTTCAGCCATCAGGATTCTTTGTTATAGCTTGTAATCACCAACACCTCAATCCCTCCACCATGCATGATCGGGGAACCATTCTACCCCCATGTTGCCCCTTTATTTAAGGGCTACCTTACGAAGAAAACAAACCTGTGTGATACTGCTGGGCTGTGCATCTAATCATAAGGATAATGAGCGGTGTCACACAGCATCTCCGAGCTACTTGGTTTAGTACAATCCACATCTCCATTGTTGTCTTTCGTGGTTGGGCCATAAAATTATTCCCGTCACGTCTCCGGCTGCCATCGTTCTCCCTCTATATTCATCTGTTTGTATATTGAAGCTTTAAGGGATAAAAGGACGTGAAATGCGCCTTGTGTAATGCGCGGGTGCGTTAGTGCTCGGCGGAGAGATCACAGCGTTATTATGTGATGTTGATGAGATAATGACTCCCGGCATCAAGATTTCCTCAGAGAAGATATTAAAGTCTATGAGAAAGATAACGAGTTCAGGTAAGAACAGATCGAGGAGCATTAATGTGAAATCACCGCGCGGAGAAAAGACCGACACTGACACTTAGTGCGCCGTCACCGCGAACGCTGCGAGAGATGTGCGATCATTAACCAACACCGGTCTGTAAACAAGAATCATAGGGGTGAATCACACTGGGGAAACCACAATACATCTAATCCTAATGCATCTCATCTAAATGTATCTCACCATGGCTTTATCCTGTACCCCAGTGTCATTATCCTGTACCCCCAGTGTCATTATCCTGTACCCCAGTGTCATTATCCTGTACCCTCAGTGTCATTATCCTGTACCCCAGTGTCATTATCCTGTACCCCCAGTGTCATTATCCTGTACCCCCAGTGTCATTATCCTGTACCCCCAGTGTCATTATCCTGTACCCCCAGTGTCATTATCCTGTATCCCCAGTGTCATTATCCTGTACCCCCAGTGTCATTATCCTGTACCCCAGTGTCATTATCCTGTACCCCCAGTGTCATTATCCTGTACCCCCAGTGTCATTATCCTGTACCCCCAGTGTCATTATCCTGTACCCCAGTGTCATTCTCCTGTATCCCCCAGTGTCATTATCTTGTACCCCCAGTGTCATTATCCTGTACCCCCAGTGTCAGTGTCATTATCCTGTACCCCAGTGTCATTATCCTGTACCCCCAGTGTCATTATCCTGTACCCCCAGTGTCATTATCCTGTACCCCCAGTGTCATTATCCTGTACCCCCAGTGTCATTATCCTGTACCCCCAGTGTCAGTGTCATTATCCTGTACCCCAGTGTCATTATCCTGTACCCCCAGTGTCATTATCCTGTACCCCCAGTGTCATTATCCTGTACCCCCAGTGTCATTATCCTGTACCCCCCAGTGTCATTATCCTGTACCCCCAGTGTCATTATCCTGTACCCCCAGTGTCATTATCCTATACCCCCAGTTTCATTATCCTGTACCCCCAGTGTCATTATCCTGTACCCCCAGTGTCATTATCCTGTACCTCCAGTGTCATTATCCTGTACCCCCAGTGTCATTATCCTGTACCCCCAGTGTTAGTATCCTGTACCCCCAGTATCATTATCCTGTACCCCCAGTATCATTATCCTGTACCCCCAGTGTCATTATCCTGTACCCCAGTGTCATTATCCTGTACCCCCAGTGTCATTATCCTGTACCCCAGTGTCATTATCCTGTACCTCCAGTGTCATTATCCTGTACCGCAGTGTCATTATCCTGTACCCCAGTGTCATTATCCTGTACCCCAGTGTCATTATCCTGGACCCCAGTGTCATTATCCTGTACCCCCAGTGTCATTAGCCTGTACCCCAGTGTCATTATCCTGTACCTCCAGTGTCATTATCCTGTACCCCCAGTGTCATTATCCTGTGCCCCAGTGTCATTATCCTGTACCCCAGTGTCAGTGTCATTATCCTGTACCTCCAGTGTCATTATCCTGTACCCTAGTGTCATTATCCTGTACCCCAGTGTCATTATCCTGTACCCCCAGTGTCATTATCCTGTACCCCAGTGTCATTATCCTGTACCCCCAGTGTCATTATCCTGTACCCCCAGTGTCATTATCCTGTACCCCCAGTGTCATTGTCCTGTACCCCAGTGTCATTATCCTGTACCCCAGTGTCATTATCCTGTACCCCAGTGTCATTATCCTGTACCCCCAGTGTCATTATCCTGTACCCCAGTGTCATTATCCTGTACCCCAGTGTCATTATCCTGTACCCCAGTGTCATTATCCTGTACCCCCAGTGTCATTGTCCTGTACCCCAGTGTCATTATCCTGTACCCCAGTGTCATTATCCTGTACCCCCAGTGTCATTATCCTGTACCCCCAGTGTCATTATCCTGTACCCCAGTGTCATTATCCTGTACCCCCAGTGTCATTATCCTGTACCCCCAGTGTCATTATCCTGTACCCCAGTGTCATTATCCTGTACCCCAGTGTCATTATCCTGTACCCCCCAGTATCATTATCCTGTACCCTCAGTGTCATTATCCTGTACCCCAGTGTCATTATCCTGTACCCCAGTGTCATTATCCTGTACCCCCAGTGTCATTATCCTGTACCCTCAGTGTCATTATCCTGTACCCCAGTGTCATTATCCTGTACCCCAGTGCCATTATCCTGTACCCCCAGTGTCATTATCCTGTACCCCAGTGTCATTATCCTGTACCCCAGTGTCATTATCCTGTACCCCCAGTGTCATTATCCTGTACCCCCAGTGTCATTATCCTGTACCCCCAGTGTCATTATCCTGTACCCCAGTGTCATTATCCTGTACCCCAGTGTCATTATCCTGTACCCCCAGTGTCATTATCCCGTACCCCCAGTGTCATTATCCTGTACCCCAGTGTCATTATCCTGTACCCCAGTGTCATTATCCTGTACCCCCAGTGTCATTATCCTGTACCCCCAGTGTCATTATCCTGTACCCCAGTGTCATTATCCTGTACCCCCAGTGTCATTATCCTGTACCCCAGTGTCATTATCCTGTAACCCCAGTGTCATTATCCTGTACCCCCAGTGTCATTATCCTGTACCCCCAGTGTCATTATCCTGTACCCCCAGTGTCATTATCCTGTACCCCAGTGTCATTATCCTGTACCCCCAGTGTCATTATCCTGTACCCCCAGTGTCATTATCTTATACCCCAGTGTCATTATCCTGTACCCCCAGTGTCATTATCCTGTACCCCCAGTGTCATTATCCTGTACCCACAGTGTCATTATCCTGTACCCCCAGTGTCATTATCCTGTACCCCCAGTGTCATTATCCTGTACCCCAGTGTCATTATCCTGTACCCCCAGTGTCATTATCCTGTACCCCCAGTGTCATTATCTTATACCCCAGTGTCATTATCCTGTACCCCCAGTGTCATTATCCTGTACCCCCAGTGTCATTATCCTGTACCCCAGTGTCATTATCCTGTACCCCCAGTGTCATTATCCTGTACCCCAGTGTCATTATCCTGTACCTCCAGTGTCATTATCCTGTACCCCCAGTGTCATTATCCTGTACCCCAGTGTCATTATCCTGTACCCCCAGTGTCATTATCCTGTACCCCAGTGTCATTATCCTGTACCCCCAGTGTCATTATCCTGTACCCCCAGTGTCATTATCTTATACCCCAGTGTCATTATCCTGTACCCCCAGTGTCATTATCCTGTACCCCCAGTGTCATTATCCTGTACCCCAGTGTCATTATCCTGTACCCCCAGTGTCATTATCCTGTACCCCAGTGTCATTATCCTGTACCCCCAGTGTCATTATCCTGTACCCCAGTGTCATTATCCTGTACCCCCAGTGTCATTATCCTGTACCCCCAGTGTCATTATCTTATACCCCAGTGTCATTATCCTGTACCCCCAGTGTCATTATCCTGTACCTCCAGTGTCATTATCCTGTACCCCAGTGTCATTATCCTGTACCCCCAGTGTCATTATCCTGTACCCCAGTGTCATTATCCTGTACCCCCAGTGTCATTATCCTGTACCCCAGTGTCATTATCCTGTCCCCCCAGTGTCATTATCCTGTACCCCAGTGTCATTATCCTGTACCCCCAGTGTCATTATCCTGTACCCCAGTGTCATTATCCTGTCCCCCCAGTGTCATTATCCTGTCCCCCCAGTGTCATTATCCTGTACCCCCAGTGTCATTATCCTGTACCCCCAGTGTCATTATCCTGTACCCCAGTGTCATTATCCTGTACCTCCAGTGTCATTATCCTGTACCCCCAGTGTCATTATCCTGTACCCCAGTGTCATTATCCTGTACCCCCAGTGTCATTATCCTGTACCCCCAGTGTCATTATCCTGTACCCCCAGTGTCATTATCCTGTACCCCCAGTGTCATGGACCGTCCTTGTATGCAGATCATTCACCTCTTCATTGATAAACGCTATCTCAATCAGTGTAAACCGAGGCTCACACTATAGAGAGCGGCGCCTTTAGTTGTATACTTTTTCCCTTGTAGCACTCCTTGATATATGCTTTCAGATACCCTGTGAGAACGATTACCCTTGTAAGCTTCTGCTGATGCTTCTTGTTTTTACTGTCCCAAGTTTACATATTACGTCAACATTGATGCATCCAAAAACTGTATTGCATTTGCAGCAGCCACCTGACATTGAGAGCTGCAGACCATCCTGACCCACAGCAGAAAGCATTATTGAACCATTATTGAACCAGGAGAAGAGATGTCTGACTAAAGCTCTTACCATCTCCCCGGCCTTCTTACCGAATATTCTCAAAAATAAGAATGTTGTTTTTTTCCTTCTGAAGGATGAGCGCGGTCGGGTCAGCCCGGGCTCCGGTCACCATGAGCCTCCCCTAAATAGTTCCTGAATGTTCAACAGACACTTAATGCTGCAGAAAGAGACACTTGACACAATGTCGTCCTGACCGAACGCTTCAATATACATCAGTCACGAAGAGTCAGAGGCATTAACAAACCTTCATCATCTTCAGGAACCTTCATCATCTTCACAAACCTTCATCATCTTCACTAAACTTCATCATCTTCACAAACCTTCATCATCTTCACAAACCTTCATCATCTTCACAAGCCTTCATCATCTTCACGAACCTTCATCATCTTCACAAACCTTCATCATCTTCACAAACCTTCATCATCTTCACAAAACTTCATCATCTTCACAAACCTTCATCATCTTCACAAACCTTCATCATCTTCACGAACCTTCATCATCTTCACAAACCTTCATCATCTTCACGAACCTTCATCATCTTCACGAACCTTCATCATCTTCACAAACCTTCATCATCTTCACTAAACTTCATCATCTTCACAAACCTTCATCATCTTCACTAAACTTCATCATCTTCACAAACCTTCATCTTCACTAAACTTCATCATCTTCACAAACCTTCATCATCTTCACTAAACTTCATCATCTTCACGAACCTTCATCTTCACAAACCTTCATCATCTTCACAAACGTTCATCATCTTCACTAAACTTCATCATCTTCACTAAACTTCATCATCTTCACGAACCTTCATCATCTTCACGAACCTTCATCATCTTCACGAACCTTCATCATCTTCACAAACGTTCATCATCTTCACTAAACTTCATCATCTTCACTAAACTTCATCATCTTCACGAACCTTCATCATCTTCACGAACCTTCATCATCTTCACAAACCTTCATCATCTTCACAAACCTTCATCATCTTTACAAACCTTCATCATCTTCACTAAACTTCATCATCTTCAGGAACCTTCATCATCTTCACTAACCTTCATCATCTTCACAAACCTTCATCATCTTCACAAACCTTCATCATCTTCACAAACCTTCATCATCTTTACAAACCTTCATCATCTTCACTAAACTTCATCATCTTCAGGAACCTTCATCATCTTCACGAACCTTCATCATCTTCACGAACCTTCATCATCTTCACTAAACTTCATCATCTTCACGAACCTTCATCTTCACTAAACTTCATCATCTTCACTAAACTTCATCATCTTCACAAACCTTCATCATCTTCACGAACCTTCATCATCTTCACAAACGTTCATCATCTTCACGAACCTTCATCATCTTCAGGAACCTTCATCATCTTCACTAAACTTCATCTTCACAAACCTTCATCATCTTCACTAAACTTCATCATCTTCACGAACCTTCATCATCTTCACAAACCTTCATCATCTTCACTAAACTTCATCATCTTCACAAACCTTCATCATCTTCACAAACCTTCATCATCTTCACTAAACTTCATCATCTTCACAAACCTTCATCATCTTCACAAACCTTCATCATCTTCACTAACCTTCATCATCTTCACGAACCTTCATCATCTTCACTAACCTTCATCATCTTCACGAACCTTCATCATCTTCACTAAACTTCATCATCTTCACTAAACTTCATCATCTTCACGAACCTTCATCATCTTCACGAACCTTCATCATCTTCACTAAACTTCATCATCTTCACAAACCTTCATCATCTTCACGAACCTTCATCATCTTCACAAACCTTCATCATCTTCACTAAACTTCATCATCTTCACGAACCTTCATCATCTTCACAAACCTTCATCATCTTCACAAAACTTCATCATCTTCACGAACCTTCATCATCTTCACAAACCTTCATCATCTTCACAAAACTTCATCATCTTCACGAACCTTCATCATCTTCACGAACCTTCATCATCTTCACAAACCTTCATCATCTTCACGAACCTTCATCATCTTCACGAACCTTCATCATCTTCACTAAACTTCATCATCTTCACAAACCTTCATCATCTTCACAAAACTTCATCATCTTCACGAACCTTCATCATCTTCACGAACCTTCATCATCTTCACGAACCTTCATCATCTTCACAAACCTTCATCATCTTCACTAAACTTCATCATCTTCACGAACCTTCATCATCTTCACTCTCAATTTTTAAGTTTTTCTAGAGGAAACTGCTCCAGGAAATGCTTTTTTTTTTTTGGAGATTTTTTTCCTTTTACTGAATTAGTTTTGAAGAGAATTAAAGGTTTTTTGTTTTTTCTTACTGAAGCCTTTTTCTGCAGTTTTGTAGTTGAACACAATGCCTGGGTTGGCAGCCCTGTTTTTCTGGACCTTTACGTACCCCTTACACTACATGCAACATGCACTACTGAACATTGCCGCACATAAAGTGAGGGGTTACTTTGTGGCCGGAGTTAGTGTGTTCTGCACTCCCATCCCACTGATGAAGACAGCAGCCCCAGTGTCTCCTATGTGATGTATATGCTTCGAACCCAATATATCCTTTGTAATGTATATGCTGCAGCCCCAATGTATGCTGTATAATGTGTATGATTCAGCCCGTGTCTCCTATGTGATGTATATACAGCAGCCCCAGTGTCTCCTATGTGATGTATATGCTTCAAACCCAATGTATCCTATGTAATGTACATGCTGCAGCCCCAATGTATGCTATGTAATGTATATGCTCCAGCCCCAGTGCCTCCTATGTGATGTATATATAGCAGTCTCAGTGTCTCCTGCATAATGTATATACCACAATATTATTATCTTCTATGTAATATATACAACAGTCTCAGTATATCCTATGTGATATACTGTATATACAGCAGTCTGTATATCCTATGTTATGTACATACAGCAGTCTTAGTGTCTACTACATGATGTATATACAGCAGTCTCAGTGTCTCCTTTGTGATGTACATACAGCAATCTCAGTGTCTCCTATGGATGTAAATAAACCAGCCCCACTGTCTCCTATGCTATGTATATGCTTCAAATCCAATGAATATGCTGCAGCCCAAAATGCGTCTAATGTAATGTATAAGCTTCAGCCCCAGTGTCTCCAAAGTGATGTATAAACAACAGTCTCTGTGTCTCCTATGTGATGTGTATACAGCAGTCTCGGTGTCTCCTTTGCCATGTATATACTTCACTATCATTATCTCTTATGTAATGTATACAATAGTCTCAGTATATGTGATGTACACACAACAATCTCAGTGGACCCCATGTGATGTATATACAGCAGCCTCGGTGTCTCCTATGTGATGTACATACAGCAGTCTCGTATCCTATTTGATGTTTATACAGCAGCCTATATCTCTCCTTTGTGATGTATCACATCAGTCTCATTTTATTCTATTTGATGTATATACATGAGTCTCGGTGTCTCCTATGTGATTTATATACATAAGTATCAGTGTCTCATATGTGATGTATACACAGCAGCCTCAGTGTCTCCTATGTGATGTATATACAGCAGCCTCAATCTTTCATTTATGATGTAAGCACAGCAGTCTAAGTGTCTCCTGTGTGATGTATTTACAGCAGCCTCAGCCTCTCATTTGTGATGCCTCTACAGCAGTTTAAATTTCTCATACGGGATATATATAAATGAGTTTCGTTGTCTTCTATGTGATGTATGTACAGCAGTCTTAGCTTTTCATATGTGATGTACATACAGCAGTCTTGGTGTCTCCTATATGATGTATACAGCTACTGCTTGAAAGCATTTCGTAAAGAGTCAACTGTGCTCCAGATTAATGCCTTCCTGGAAAAGCAGTTACAAGAAATATCATCAATGCCACCTAAGATCACAGTCTCGCCAAAAAGAAGCAGCTCCAGCCATCACAGTGGGGGGTTAATTAAATTAATGACCAAATAAAGCAGGATAAATCCCAAGTGGGTCATTTTGTATGGTTCCCAAATGATGCTATAAATATCTAAAAACAGCCTTTGGAGGAGAAAAGGTTCCTCACCCCTCCCTTGGCTCATTAGCCTTAATTTGAGTGAGGACCCGACACTATAGATATCTGACAATGTATCCAAAATAAAATTGTACTTAATGATTCTTTTAGGAGGGGGGGCAGGGAAATATTGCAATATATGGATACTTAGACAACACTATAGACACCCCAAATGGTAATGTAGCATACAGATACACCCAGGGGTTGACGTCAGGCTCAGATCATGAATGTTTCATATCTTGAGGGAATTCCTGATATTTTAATTGAGCCTTTACCCCCCCCTTACAGACACTGGGAGCCCAATCCTGCAGATGATGAATGAGGACGTCTGGTTTCCGGTACTTATCTCTGAACATTCGCTCTACTTTTAGGTCCATTTCAATATTAGTTTAATTTGTATATATTTTTGCATTTTAATTCCAAATATTTATTACAGGGAATTAAAAATATGATGTTGCAATGTTTATGTTCCTAGTAAGTAAAGAAGGGGGATTGTTACAGCAAGGGCATCCGTCATCTGTCTTTTTGGACTGGAAGGAATATTATCATGTATCTCTGTATACAGGGAGCTCCCCCTAGTGGTGACTGCAGACAGGATCCTATCATGTATCTCTGTATACTGGGAGCTCCTCCTAGTGGTGACTGCAGACAGGATCCTATCATGTATCTCTGTATACAGGGAGCTCCCCCTAGTGGTGACTGCAGGCAGGATCTTATCATGTATCTCTGCATACATGGAGCTCCCCCTAGTGGTGGCTGCAGACAGGATCTTATCATGTATCTGTATACAGGGAGCTCCCCCTAGTGGTGACTGCAGACAGGATCTTATCATATATCTCTGTATACAGGGAGCTCCCCTAGTGGTGACTGCAGACAGGATCTTATCATGTATCTCTGTATACAGGGAGCTCCCCTTAGTGGTGGCTGCAGACAGAATCTTATCATGTATCTGTGTATACAGGGAGCTCCTCCTAGTGGTGACTGCAGGCAGGATCTTATCATGTATCTCTGTATACAGGGAGCTCCCTCTTGTGGTGACTGCAGACAGAATCTTATCATGTATCACTGTATACAGGGAGCTCCCCCTAGTGGTGACTGCAGACAGGATCTTATGTATCTGTGTATACAGGGAGCTCCCCCTAGTGGTGACTGCAGACAGAATCTTATCATGTATCTGTGTATACAGGGAGCTCCCCCTAGTGGTGACTGCAGACAGGATCTTATCATGTATCTCTGTATACAGGGAGCTCCCCCTAGTGGTGACTGCAGACAGGATCTTATCATGTATCTCTGCATACAGGGAGCTCCCCCTAGTGGTGATTGCAGACAGAATCTTATCATGTATCTCTGTATACAGGGAGCTCCCCCTAGTGGTGACTGCAGACAGGATCTTATCATGTATCTCTGTATACACGGAGCTCCCCCTAGTGGTGACTGTAGACAGGATCTTATCATGTATCTCTGTATACAGGGAGCTCCCCCTAGTGGTGGCTGCAGGCAGGATCTTATCATGTATCTCTGTATACAGGGAGCTCCCCCTAGTGGTGACTGCAGACAGAATCTCATCATGTATCTCTGTATACAGGGAGCTCCCCCTAGTGGTGACTGCAGACAGGATCTTATCATGTATCTCAGTATACAGGGAGCTCCCTCTAGTGGTGACTGCAGACAGGATCTTATCATGTATCTCTGCATACAGGGAGCTCCCCCTAGTGGTGACTGCAGACAGAATCTTATCATGTATCTCTGTATACAGGAGGCTCCCCCTAGTGGTGACTACAGACAGAATTTTATCATGTATCTCTGTATAGAGGGAGCTCCCCCTAGTGGTGACCGCAGACAGAATCTTATCATGTATCTCTGTATACAGGGAGCTCCCCCTAGTGGTTCATCATTCATCTCAATATTCATGTAATACCTTTTTTTTTTTTACAATATTACTTATGACTGCTATAGGGTTACTTTTAGCGAATAATTTGGAATTTAGACATATTTTTATTTCAATTCTGCTCATTACTGGACGAAATGCAAAAGAAACCATTTGCAAAACCTTTAAAAAAAATCAAATTTTTAAAAATTGTATTATTATTATTATTATTATTATTATTATAATGATCTTCTGTGTAGGTGACTGATGAAGCCGCCGTCCCGCAGCACCGCAGTCTCATAGTCGATACTAAATATTGGCTGCGGTAAGGAAACAGGCGCTGATTTGGAAGGTGATTCTTTTTCCTTGTGTTTCTCCAGATTGACACAGCTGTAACATTATTCACGGCTTGTTAGAGTCGGCATCAAACAGTCGTAACAATCTTGATAATGTGGGTCATGGACATCCGCTACGTTGTTGACAGCCCCATCTGCCGCAGTCATGGAGCGTCGCGGCTTTTCTTTGAGTGTCTTTGTGAAGATTCGTCGTTCCCGGTAGATCGGCACAAACAATTATTTGGACGCAGCTGCTGCATCTCCTCGAGCGAAGGCGGATACAGATGAGGTGCCGCATCCCCAGAAAACTCAGCCCACCACGGGCGAAACCAAATGTCTCAGGATGCTGCAAAAAGGCACGAAAGGATCACACCGCTCGCACTCTGCTGATAGTGTGACGTCAACCTCCATCGTCTTAGGACAAACTGTTGATTTACAATATATACATTGTTGTCTGGTGTTCCGGTCCCTACATGCGCCAACGCCGCAATGTCCCTGCACTCTCCTCTCCCCTCACACAGCAAAGGCACCGGAGCCGTGACCTCTCTGTCCCTGTGAGTGTGTAGCCTGGTCCTCTCATCTCCCGTACGGCCATCAATGTGTGTCTCTGTTCCCTGCAGTCCTGCGTGTCCGTCCTCGTGCCACATGCTCCTCTGTTCTCATGCATGACCGTCCTCGTGCTGCGTGGTCCTCTGTTCTCACGTATGGCCATCCTCATGCTGCGTGGTCCTCTGTTCTCACACATGGCCGTCCTCGTGCTGCGTGGTCCTCTGTTCTCACACATGGCCATCCTCATGCTGCGTGGTCCTCTGTTCTCACACATGGCCGTCCTCATGCTGCGTGGTCCTCTGTTCTTACACATGGCCATCCTCGCGCTGCGTGGTCCTCTGTTCTCATACATGGCCATCCTCATGCTACGTGGTCCTCTGTTCTCACACATGGCCATCCTCGTGCTGCGTGGTCCTCTGTTCTCACGCATGGCCATCCTCATGCTGCGTGGTCCTCTGTTCTCACACATGGCCGTCCTCGTGCTGCGTGGTCCTCTGTTCTCACACATGGCCATCCTCATGCTGCGTGGTCCTCTGTTCTCACACATGGCCGTCCTCATGCTGCGTGGTCCTCTGTTCTTACACATGGCCATCCTCGCGCTGCGTGGTCCTCTGTTCTCATACATGGCCATCCTCATGCTACGTGGTCCTCTGTTCTCACACATGGCCATCCTCGTGCTGCATGCTCCTCTGTTCTCACACATGGCTGTCCTCGTGCTGTGTGGTCCTCTGTTCTCACACATGGCTGTCCTCGTGCTGTGTGGTCCTCTGTTCTCACACATGGCCATCCTCGTGCTGTGTGGTCCTCTGTTCTCATACATGACCGTCCTCGTGCTGCGTGGTCCTCTGTTCTCACACATGACCGTCCTCATGCTGCGTGGTCCTCTGTTGTCACACATGGCCGTCCTCGTGCTGCGTGGTCCTCTGTTCCCACACATGGCCGTCCTCGTGCTGCGTGGTCCTCTGTTCTCACACATGACCGTCCTCATGCTGCGTGGTCCTCTGTTCTCACACATGGCCGTCCTCATGCTGCGTGGTCCTCTGTTCTCACACATGGCCATCCTCGTGCTGTGTGGTCCTCTGTTCTCACACATGGCTGTCCTCGTGCTGCGTGGTCCTCTGTTGTCACACATGGCCGTCCTCGTGCTGTGTGGTCCTCTGTTCTCACACATGGCCATCCACGTGCTGCGTGGTCCTCTGTTCTCACACATGGCCGTCCTCGTGCTGCATGCTCCTCTGTTCTCACACATGGCTGTCCTCGTGCTGCGTGGTCCTCTGTTGTCACACATGGCCGTCCTCGTGCTGTGTGGTCCTCTGTTCTCACACATGGCCATCCACATGCTGCGTGGTCCTCTGTTCTCACGTATGGCCATCCTCGTGCTGCGTGGTCCTCTTGCTCTCACACATGGCCGTCCTCATGCTGCGTGGTCCTCTGTTCTCATGCATGGCCATCCTCGTGCTGAGTGGTCCTCTGTTCTCATGCATGGCCATCCTCGTGCTGCGTGGTCCTCTGTTCTCATGCATGGCCATCCTCGTGCTGCGTGGTCCTCTGTTCTCACGTATGGCCATCCTCGTGCTGCGTGGTCCTCTGTTCTCACACATGGCCATCCTCGTGCTGCATGCTCCTCTGTAGTCACATATGGCCATCCTCATGCTGCATGCTCCTCTGTTCCCACACATGGCCATCCTTGTGCTTCGTGGTCCCCTGTTCTCACACATGGCCATCCTCGTGCTGCATGCTCCTCTGTTCTCACACATGGCTGTCCTCGTGCTGCGTGGTCCTCTGTTGTCACACATGGCTGTCCTCGTGCTGTGTGGTCCTCTGTTCTCACACATGGCCGTCCTCGTGCTGTGTGGTCCTCTGTTCTCACACATGGCCGTCCTCGTGCTGCGTGGTCCTCTTGCTCTCACACATGGCCGTCCTCATGCTGCGTGGTCCTCTGTTCTCATGCATGGCCATCCTCGTGCTGCGTGGTCCTCTGTTCTCATGCATGGCCATCCTCGTGCTGCGTGGTCCTCTGTTCTCACACATGGCCATCCTCGTGCTGCGTGGTCCTCTGTTCTCACACATGGCCATCCTCGTGCTGTGTGGTCCTCTGTTCTCACGTATGGCCGTCCTCGTGCTGCGTGGTCCTCTGTTCTCACACATGGCCATCCTCGTGCTGTGTGGTCCTCTGTTCTCACGTATGGCCATCCTCGTGCTGCGTGGTCCTCTTGCTCTCACACATGGCCGTCCTCATGCTGCGTAGTCCTCTGTTCTCACACATGGCCATCCACGTGGTGTGTGGTCCTCTGTTCTCACACATGGCCGTCCTCTTGCTGCGTGGTCCTCTGTTCTCACACATGGCCATCCACGTGGTGTGTGGTCCTCTGTTCTCACACATGGCCATCCTCGTGCTGCGTGGTCCTCTGTTCTCACACATGGCCATCCTCTTGCTGTGTGGTCCTCTGTTCTCACGTATGGCCATCCTCTTGCTGTGTGGTTCTCTGTTCTCACACATGGCCGTCCTCGTGCTGCGAGGTCCTCTGTTCTCACGTATGGCTGTCCTCATGCTGTGTAATCCCCTGTTCTCACACATGGCCGTCCTCTTGCTGCGTGGTCCTCTGTTCTCACACATGGCCGTCCTCTTGCTGCGTGGTCCTCTGTTCTCATGCATGGCCATCCACGTGGTGTGTGGTCCTCTGTTGTCACACATGGCCATCCTCGTGCTGCATGCTCCTCTGTAGTCACATATGGCCATCCTCATGCTGCATGCTCCTCTGTTCCCACACATGGCCATCCTTGTGCTTCGTGGTCCCCTGTTCTCACACATGGCCATCCTCTTGCTGCGTGGTCCTCTGTTCTCACACATGGCCGTCCTCATGCTGCGTCGTCCTCTGTTCTCAAACATGGCCGTCCTTATGCTGCGTCGTCCTCTGTTCTCACGCATGGCTGTCCTCGTGCTGTGTGGTCCTCTGTTCTCAAACATGGCCGTCCTCTTGCTGCGTGGTCCCCTGTTCTCACACATGGTCATCCTCATGGTGTGTGGTCCTCTGTTCTCACACATGGCCATCCTCATGCTGCGTGGTCCTCTGCTCTCACACACTCACCCCACTCAGCACCCACTCACACCCCCTCAGCACGCACACACGCTCAGCACACACTCACCCTGCTCAGCACACACTCACCCCTCTCAGCACCCACTCACACCAATTCAGCACACACACACGCTCAGCACACACTCACCCTGCTCAGCACACACTCACCCCACTCAGCACCCACTCACACCCACTCAGCAAACTCTCACCCCTGCTCAGCATTCTTTCACCCCCCCCCAGGCCACACACACACTCACCCCCACTCAGCACACACTCACACCCACTTAGCACTGACTCACCTCCTCTCAGGCTGCACTCACCATTGCTCAGCACACACTCATCCCCGCTCACCTTCCACTCACCCACGCTCAGCACACAGACTGTTAAGCCCGTACTCACCACTCGGCCCCGCTCACCCCTTAGCTCGCTCTGCCTTCAGCCCATTCACCCCACAGCCCGATGACTGAGGATCTGCGTCAGTTCCTCATACCGCCGTCATTTTCCTCATGCCACCTCCACATGAGACCCAGCACCGGAGGGGCAGAGAGGGACCACGGGGGCGGAGAGGTACGGGAAAAAACAACAGACAGGAGAGAGCCCAGAGAGGAGAGATGGCCAACGCCCCCATCACCACAGAGCCCGCCCCCATCATGATGTCACCGCCCACCCGATGCGACAGCATCGGGCTCCCATCTAGTATAGTTATATACAGGAGATGCTTAGTTCTGGTAGATTGATTGTATTGTATCACACCTGCTTTGTTACTCTTTGCGTGCTTTCTGCTTTCTCCCTCGTCCTTCCTGTCTCTGATGTTTCGCCGTCACCGGTTGATCACAGTCAGGCGATCACTCCTTCACTCCTTCACTCTTTCTATCTCCATTTCACACAGAATTCTGTGAACTTCAAGAGCAGCGACAAAACTTCAAACCGAGTCCCATCCGCCGAGTCTAACCCGAGCGATGATTTGGCAGGTGACGAAAGCGCTCTCTGTTCCGGCTGTCTGAAAATTCAAGTGCAAACCCGTTCTGATGAAAGATGCAATTACGGCTTTGTCACCGTCCCCTGTAATACAGCTCGGCATCTGCTCTGATTAAAGATCACAGCGCTCCAGATACGTGATAGAGTTTCATCCTCGCAGCTCAGACGCACAATATGTTTGTTTTTGTATGGGATCGGCTGTGGCAGGAACCGGACAAGTTATACATTGAGACAAGCAGGATTCAGAAAAGGCCGACAAACAAGAGATGTAATTACTAACATGAGCTGGCTAATAGAAACAAAGGATACAATAAGGAGCTTTATTTTCAATGACAGCAAAGCCTTCGACTGTGTTGATCAGAAACTTTGGATTACCATGAAGGATATGGCTGTGCCGAGACATGGGAACCCTTACAACGACCAAGAAGCAATAGTCCGTACCGCACACGGTGACACAGTACGGCTCACAATAGAGCGAGGCGTCAGACAAGGCGGCATCCGGTCACCATTTCTCTTCCATTTATATGCAAGAGATATTGTACAAAGAACAAGGAATCAAAATTGGTGGACGAATCATCAATAATTTAAGATCCGCAGATGATACAACACTGATAGCAACAAGCGTAGATGGAATGAAGGACTTATTACAGAGAATCAAGATAGAAATCTCTGAGGCTGGACGGCTACTCAACACAAAGAAGACAAAGATACTAACTACTGCCAGGTACGACTGGGACACGTGTGACTACTGCCAGGTACGACCGGGACCCATGTGAGATGGACTGCAACGAATTGGAAGATGGAAAGGACTTCACCCTACTCGGATCAATGATCACTCAAGATGCAGCAGCAACACCGTAAGTCAATAGGAGAAAAGCTAACGGGAAAATCAACAATGAAGTCACTGGTCAAGGTCTTCACATCAAGGAACATTTCAATGATGATGAAGATACGGCTCATACATAGTCTGGTCTATTCTGTAGTAACATTTCACTGGTGATGAAGACACGGCTCGTACATAGTCTGATCTATTCTGTAGTAACATTTCACTGGTGATGGAGACACGGCTCATACATAGTCTGGTCTATTCTGTAGTAACATTTCACTGGTGATGAAGACACGGCTCGTACATAGTCTGGTCTATTCTGTAGTAACATTTCACTGGTGATGGAGACACGGCTCATACATAGTCTGCTCTATTCTGTAGTAACATTTCACTGGTGATGAAGACACAGCTCGTACATAGTCTGGTCTATTCTGTAGTAACATTTCACTGGTGATGAAGACACGGCTCATACATAAATAATAAGGGCGTTATCTGCTGCGACACTAAACACTACGAACTGTGTACTATGAACACTTTAATGAGTGGCACAAGTAGCTAAACTGCACAGCTAATGCAGACACAATGTGAATAGGGGTATAGCAATCACTGCTCTAGATTCAAAGTAAAATGGAAGACTTAGCTTCAACAGTAGCTACTGTGGAGTGCCCGGAAACCAGCGACAAGGTGCTTCCGTTTTTCCGGGTCCTAACGCTATGACTAATGGTGATATATGAGATACTGGGTTTATATGCCTCTATTCTGATTAAAAACAAGAAAAGTATGTGTTGGACTCAGACAAAATGGAGACCTCAGCTGGTCACAGGGCGGGGGAAGGGTTTGTCGCTGGTTTCCGGGCACTCCACAGTAGCTACTGTTGAAGCTAAGTCTTCCATTTTACTTTGAATCTAGAGCAGTGATTGCTATACCCCTATTCACATTGTGTCTGCATTAGCTGTGCAGTTTAGCTACTTGTGCCACTCATTAAAGTGTTCATAGTACACAGTTCGTAGTGTTTAGTGTCGCAGCAGATAACGCCCTTATTATTAATGTATTTTTTCTGCTTGCACCTACACTTAGAGGTCGATGCCAGTCATTCATATTATTTAGTTACGGCTCATACATAGTCTGGTCTATTCTATAGTAACATTTCACTGGTGATGGAGACACGGCTCATACATAGTCTGGTCTATTCTGTAGTAACATTTCACTGGTGATGAAGACACGGCTCGTACATAGTCTGGTCTATTCTGTAGTAACATTTCACTGGTGATGGAGACACGGCTCATACATAGTCTGCTCTATTCTGTAGTAACATTTCACTGGTGATGAAGACACGGCTCGTACATAGTCTGGTCTATTCTGTAGTAACATTTCACTGGTGATGGAGACACGGCTCATACATAGTCTGGTCTATTCTGTAGTAACATTTCACTGGTGATGGAGACACGGCTCGTACATAGTCTGGTCTATTCTGTAGTAACATTTCACTGGTGATGGAGACACAGCTCGTACATAGTCTGGTCTATTCTGTAGGAACATTTCACTGGTGATGAAGACACGGCTCGTACATAGTCTGGTCTATTCTGTAGTAACATTTCACTGGTGATGAAGACACGGCTCGTACATAGTCTGGTCTATTCTGTAGGAACATTTCACTGGTGATGAAGACACGGCTCGTACATAGTCTGGTCTATTCTGTAGTAACATTTCACTGGTGATGGAGACACGGCTCGTACATAGACTGGTCTATTCTGTAGTAACATTTCACTGGTGATGAAGACACGGCTCATACATAGTCTGGACTATTGTGTAGTAACATTTCACTGGTGATGAAGACACGGCTCGTACATAGTCTGGTCTATTCTATAGTAACATTTCACTGGTGATGGAGACACGGCTCGTACATAGTCTGGTCTATTCTGTAGTTACATATGGAAGTGACACCTGGACGATAAAGAAACAAGACAGAAGAAGAATCAACACCTTCATAATGTGGAGCTGGAGAAGGAGGTTATCATTACCCTGGATGACAAGAAGAACAAACACATCAATACTGGAACAAATCAAGCCAGACATGTCACTGGAGGGAAGGATCACCAAGACATGACTTGTCTATACATCATACAAAGAGAGCAATCACTGGAGAAGGACATCATGGTCGGAAGAATAGAAGGAACAAGGTGAAGAAGAAGACCAGCAACCTGATGGTTTGATGCTATTAAGATAATGGCGTAGAAGACCCTGGTGGACCTATCTAGGCTTGGGGAAGACCCTGATGGACCTATCTAGGCTTGGAGACGACCTTGGTGGACCTATCTAGGTTTGGGAAAGACCCTGATGGATCTATCTAGGCTTGGAGACGACCTTGGTGGACCTAGCTAGGTTTGGCGAGACCCTAGTGGATCTATCTAGATTTGGAGAAGACCCTGGTGGATCTATCTAGGTTTGGCAAAGACCCTGGTGGATCTATCTAGGTTTGGAGAAGACCCTGGTGGATCTATCTAGGTTTGGAGAAGACCCTTTTAGACCTGTGTAGGTTGCACAAGATCGATCTTCCTACAGAGCATTCATCCATCAAGTCCCCATGGCTGGAGGTTGAGCTTAAGGCCAATAAATAATAATAATAATAATAATATTTTGAGACATATCCCTAGGATAGCTCATGAATATCATATAATGGGGGTCTGGTTGCTGCCCCCTTCCAATTGGCATTCTGGAAAAACGATTCAGTTTCCCCACTCACTACCATTATACTCATTTCTCGAGTCAAGCCTGTGCGGGGGTCTATCTGGAGGATAAGACATCAATATATTAGTCCTGGACAGCCCCTTTAAGTATACCTTGCTCAGGCTGCCATCTACAGTGAGGATAAGTTCTCATGTAGTGGATTTTACTCGCCGTCTAACATTGAGCACCAACACTCTACACATATGAACAAAGCCCAAAAAAAGAAAGGGTCCAGTAATAGAGGTGTGATTCACTGTAATGGTGAAATACATAGTGAGCCAAAAAAAAACAGGGGCGCGACATCTCTTGTTTGTCGGCCTTTTCTGAATCCTGCTTGTCTCAATGTATAATTTCTTAAAAAAATTGTCCGATTCCTGCCACAGCCGATTCTCCGGTCAGTGTCCAGAGAGTCCGTGCAGAGTTTTGACTGATCAGAGAAGCCATGTTCATGGTTCATGTGCCGCCAGCATCGCTGATATTAACCCTTCACTCCGAAGATGGCCAATAAGACGGGCAAATCCAACACCGGAGCCTGGACAGTTAAACATATCCCGAGTCTTTGTCCATCATTCAACCCAAGAAGAATGAATGACTTGTAAAGTGTCTCATCCGCTGGGTCACCATCCGCTGGAGCTTCTGGCTTCATTGTCAGCCAAGATCACGTTGACAATTAACGGCTGCCGAGAGCCGGATCCAACTCAAGCTGTGAACCGCCGCTGTGCATAGATCTCACATCCAAATCAATTTGTGCTTTTGGCAACCGGCGGCTCGACAATGTTTCCTGGCCATCGGCAGAGGTCTGCGAGCCAAACGCAATGAACCCTGAAGGCTAATTTACCAATGTGACGCATTCATTGTGGTATTAGGAGATCTGCGCCCATAGAAAAATCAGTCCTGGGGCCACTGAAAAACAGGGACCCTATACAACTCCATATCTAAAGTGCCATCTTCAGCTGGAGGCTCCACACTGCTGAGTTGGGCTCTACCTTGGTCATTAATTCATATTTTCTTTATAATTTAAAGGCGTTGTCTTATCCTCTGCGTTCAGGCGCACAGCAATCCTCTGCCGCTCAGCTTCCATAGGTGGGGTGGACGGTGTGCTCCTCAAGATTGACAGTTTGGGCTATGGGCGGACGTATGATTGGTGGAACCTGTGTAGGAGCCCTGAGGCCCAAGAGGTTACAGAGCCCATTTCCACCTCCAAAGCAAGTGGAATTGTGCATTTGATGAGCTCTTGACATGCAAAGGGCCCATACAGTATCTTCTTCTAACACAGGGACTCTTATGTGTCTATGTCCGCCAGTGGTTTGGAGCGGTGACGTAGTTGTGCCGCTGCTCTGAGCTGGTCACTCTCTCCTGGTACAATCAGTTGTTGGGCGAACAAAGTTTCAGATTCCTTTGACGTCCTCCAGACTCTTCTGTCCCCTGCAGACTCCTCTTTTCCTCTGTCCCCTCTAAATTCCTCTGTCCCCTGATAACTCCTTTATCCCTCTCCAACTCTTCTGTCTCCTTCAGACTCCTCTGTTCCCTCCAGACTCTTCTGTCCTCTACAGATGCATTTGTCCTCCTCCAGACTCTTCTGTTTCGTCCATACTCCTATGTCCTGTCCAGATTCCTCTGGCCCCTACATATTACTCTGTTCTCTCCAGGCCTGTTTTATCCTCTTCCAGACTCCTCTGTTCCCTCCACATTGCTTTGTCCTCCTCAATTCTTCTCTGTCTCCTCCAGAATTCTTCTTTCCCTACAAACTCATCTTTCCTCTCCAGCCCCTTTGTCCTCCTACAGACTCCTCTGTTTCCTGTAGACTCCTCTGTCCCCTCCAGACTCCTCTGCCCCCCTCCAGACTCCTCTGCCCCCCTCCAGACTCCTCTGTTTCCTGTAGACTCCTCTGTTCCCTCCAGACTCCTCTGTCCCCTGCAGACTCATCTGTCTCCTCCAGACTCCTCTGTCTTCTCCAGACTCCTCTGTCTCCTCCAAACTCCTCTGTCTCTCTAGACTCCTCTGTCTCCTCCAGACTCCTCTGTCCCCTCTAGACTCCTCTGTCTCCTCTAGACTCCTCTGTCCCCTTCAGACTCCTGTGTTTCCTCCAGACTCCTGTGTTTCCTCCAGGCTCCTCTGTTCCCTGTAGACTCCTTGCTGCCCCCCCAGATTCCTCTGTCCTCCTCCACATTACTTTGTCCTCCTCAACACTCCTCTATCTCCTTTTTCCCCAGCAGCAGCTTATCTTCAGGGAGAATAAAACGATTGTCCGCTAGATGTCCACCCGCTGGATCCTTCCCTCTCCCAACGTCGTCAGTCGGGGGCTCCATACATGATATTTGTTGACCAATCACGCTTAAACTTGTGGGTTCGATCAGCTGTTATCCCACATTTATTGGGGCCTATTAGAGGACGGAACACTGACTGATAAAACCTAATGAATGTTTAGACAAGTAGCTGAATCATAAAGGATTGGGTTCTGGCTGGTTCTCAGTATTTAGGTTAATGGATGACGACCCATTGAGGACCTTATTAGAAAAGGCTGGAGTGAATTAACGATATTCAGCATGAGACTATTGTAACTTCAATTATGCAACTAAAACATTTGTTCTACTTGTCTACAAAAGTTAAAAAAAAAATACATTAAAATTGCAGATAGCCTGCGAGCCACTATATACTAAAGTCTATAGGGGAAAAGTTGTCTGAGCCTTGCTGTCAGGATTCTGGCTCATCAGATTACCTTTTGTGTCTCCTCGCCCTTATACAAAATTGGGTCTTCTACCTTGTTCCTGTCCATATATTCCTGCTTTCCTGCATATATAAGTTCCGGTCCATCTTCCAGTCCTTTCTTGAGTATTTTGCTTGGATCCCTGACTCCTTGTGCTTCTTAAGTTTGTGCTCCTCCTCCAGCTATTCCGGTTCGGCTCTTTCCAGCTTCTGTAGTTTGATGTCCAGCTAACAACACCTGCTTCCAGTTTGTCTCCTGCATCCAACTGCTCTGTGCTGTGTGTGTCTGCTTCAGCCTCTGCCAGCCGGCCTCACTTCACATAAGCTCTGTTTGCTATAAAAAAAAAGTCTGCTGCGGCTTTCCTTTTAGTTTGTTTTATTGAAGTTGCAGTGCTCAGGACTGCTCAAGACTTTGCTTTTGCTACACTGCACTGCATCCTATTCTGCAATTGTTCTCAGAGACTTTACCCGTTCCAGGCCTGCCTGCGTGTGAACTGTTACTTACAGACTGTTCTGTTATTGGAGTCTTCCAGTGTGAACTGTTACTAAGAGACAATTCAATTTGGCATCTCTGTGAATGAACTATTCCTAAGGCTGGGGTCACACACACAGATATCTGGGCAGATATTGTTCACAGATCTCTGGTTGCAGTGAAATCATGGACAGATTGCTCCATTTGTACACAGCCACAAAATGGAACCATGTGTCCATGATTTCACTGCAACCAGAGATCTGTGAACAATATCTGCCCAGATATCTGTGTGTGTGACCCCAGTCTAACAGACTATTTCAGTTTGGCATCATTTTATGAACTATTACAATTCTTGGACTTTGCTTTGTTTGCTCGTTTGAACTTTGCCATGTGTGTTTCACCTAAATACCTTGTCTCAGTCGTGTCTTTGCTCCCACGCTATTAGATTCCTGAGATAGCCACACAAATTGTTACACTTCCAGCATCTGTTCAAGAGTCCACCTTAATTTTGTCCAAAATGTCAGCAACAAAATTCCATTGCCAATACTTAGATGTGATGTCGACACTTTGACTTTACATTGTACATCACACGTGGCCCTAACGTCAGCAGCTGTGAGGGCCCTCCCTGGCTCTGGTTTAGGGCAAAACACTTATTTCAAATTAAATTCCCTAAACCTAAATAATCCAAGATACTAAGTTTCTTGCAGAAAGTACATTTCCTGCTTTTATTTTTTTTTCCTCAACCTTTGTAATAAAAGTAACAAAATGCATCAGCAGAAAAAGAAACAATTTTACATTGGGTTTTGCAGATACAACATTTGATAAATGGACGATTCAGGTAAACTAATAAAGCAGAGCATAAAGCGAGCGGCGCTCACTATGCTGAATATCAGGGAAGAGGCTTCATGTCTAATATCTAATAGAGAGAGAAAAGTGTGGACTCCGGAGCGATGAGAAACCCCCAGAACCGCACGAAAGACCCCAAACCGCCCATTACTGCTACAGAGGAGAATGATCGTTACAGTGTAATATCAATATTATCAATAATAGCTTAAATTATCAATTACACTGGATTTCCAAGGTGATGAAATAATATTATGTAATTATATACAGTATAAATTGAGGATTCCCATATATGATACACATATAGCGAGAAGGTGACAAAGCAGCAATTAATAATTCAGATAACATATATATGTTAAGAGGGAATCGATGGGTTATAAGGAGGCTACAAATACAAAAAAACAAGGAGGATGAAGAGGTCAGTAAGGAGGATGAAGAGGTCAGTAAGGAGAATGTAGGATGAAGATGTCAGTAAGGAGCATGAAGAGGTCAGTAAGGAGCATGAAGATGTCAGTAAGGAGGATGAAGAGGTCAGTAAGGAGCATGAAGAAGTCAGTAAGGAGGATGAAGAGATCAGTAAGGAGGATGAAGAGGTCAGTAAGGAGAATGTAGGATGAAGATGTCAGTAAGGAGCATGAAGAGGTCAGTAAGGAGCATGAAGATGTCAGTAAGGAGGATGAAGAGGTCAGTAAGGAGCATGAAGAAGAGGTCAGTAAGGAGGATGAAGAGGTCAGTAAGGAGCATGAAGAAGTCAGTAAGGAGAATGTAGGATGAAGATGTCAGTAAGGAGGATGAAGAGGTCAGTAAGGAGCATGAAGAAGTCAGTAAGGAGGAAGAAGAGGTCAGTAAGGAGGATGAAGAAGTCAGTAAGGAGAATGTAGGATGAACATGTCAGTAAGGAGGATGAAGAGGTCAGTAAGGAGCATGAAGAAGTCAGTAAGGAGGAAGAAGAGGTCAGTAAGGAGGATGAAGATGTCAGTAAGAAGGATGAAGAGGTTAGTAAGGAGGAAGAAGAGGTCCATAAAGAGGAAGAAGAGGTCAGTAAAGAGGATGAAAGGGTTAGTAAGGAGGATGAAGAAGACAGTAAGGTGGAAGAAGATGTCAGTAAGGAGATTCAAGAAGTCAGTAAGGAAGATGAAAAAGTCAGTAAGGAGGATGAAGAAGTCCATTAGAAGGATGAATAATTCAGTAAGGACTATGAAGAAGTAAGTAAGGAGGATGAAGAGGTTAATAAGGAGGATGAGGAGGTCAGTAAGGAGCATGAAGATGTCAGTAAAGAGGATAAGGAGGTCAGTAAGAAGGATGAAGAAGTCAATATGGAAAATGAAGAGGTCAGTAAGGAAGATGAAGAGGTCAGTATGGAGGATGAAGAGGTCAGTAAGGAAGATGAAGAGGTCAGTAAGGAAGATGAAGAGGTCAGTATGGAGGATGAAGAGGTCAGTATGGAGGATGAAGAGGTCAGTATGGAGGATGAAAGGTCAGTAAGAAGGATGAAAGGTCAGTAAGGAAGATTAAGAAGTCTGATAATAGTTCTCTGTATTACGAATAAATGGCTCTCAAGACAACTACTGTCCATAAGATTTATTCAAGTCCAAGGGGCTTTAACAGATGTTATCACTTCTTCTCAAACTACTTATCCATTGTAAAGTGGTCACTGATAAAGTACAAGAGGGAACGTATGTGAGGCTGAGATTATTAGCCTCAGTGATGTAAACCCGGATGTTAGTCCAGTATGCTAGTGTGGCGCCCCGCATGGTCAGGTGTCACAGAGGGGTACTGCACCCGTAAAAGAAGTGCAATTTCCCCAGCAGCAAGTGGACCCTAGGATGGTGGGTGGGACCCATTCCCAGCACTCCCACATTAGATGAGCGGTGGGAGGTTACCCGAGAGGGGATATATCTCCACAGCACCCTGCCAGACGGAGCGGTCTGCCACGAGGGCGAGAACCCTCAATACTACCTACACGGAGCCATTGGATATAGGCCCATCCTAGGCGGGGAAGAAAGGACACGGGTTCGTCAACTAAGGTACACCACTGGTTTCACCAAACCACCTGGGATCCACTTGCAGCCACGATATAGTTTACCCTAGGATGGTGGGTGGGACCCATTCCCAGCACTCCCACATTAGATGAGCGGTGGGAGGTTACCCGAGAGGGGATATATTCACCTCTGGGGGGATCAAGGAGGTCTTTGTCAGCGGAATGGCAAACTAGGAGCAAGAATAGGCTCTCTCTAGTGGGCAAGAGAGGGAGAGGTTTGGAACAGTCGGAGAAGGAGGAAAGTTGGAAAGAGTGTGAAACAAGGCGGAAGGGTTACCCGGACGATTTCAAGCTGATCCGGCGGGAAGAAGAAGGGATCTTGAGGAGATCCTGAAAGAGGGCGTCCGACGCGAAAAAGTCCGGGCCCTAGAGAGAAAGGGAGAACCCCAGCGTGGAGCGACCATACTCCAGGGGATACTCCAGTCCACCACGGGAACGCCGGGCCCGAGGATCCGGCCAAAGTCCAGCTTTGAAGTCAGCAACCGGCTGCTGTGGTCCGTATATTGCCACAGCACCCTGCCAGACGGAGCGGTCAGCCTGCTTCCTCACCACGAGGGAGAGGACCCCCGGTACTACCTACACGGAGCCATTGGGTATAGGCCCTTCCTAGGCGGGGAAGAATGGACACGGGTTCGTCAACTAAGGTACACCATGGGTTCCACCATACCACCTGGGATCCACTTGCAGCCACGATATAGTTTACAGTAAACAAATTAACAATGGCAGACTGGTACAGACGGGAGAGGACCCTGCCCTTGCGGGCTTACATTCTACAGGATTTTGGGGAGGAGAGAAGAGGTCGGGGTGCAGCAGCTCCAGTGGTGGTGGGGCAGAAGCTCGGTCATTGCAGGCTGTAGCTTTCCTGAAGAGATGAGTTTTCAGGTTCCGTCTGAAGGTTCAGAGCGTGGAGGATAATCTGAGGTGTTGGGGCGCAGAATTCCAGAGGATGGGGATATTCAGGAGAAATCTTGGAGGCGGTTGTGTGAGGAACGGATAAGTGTGGAGCAGAGGAGGAGGAGGTCTGGGGAGGATCGAAGGTTACGTGAGGGAAGATAGTGGGAGATTAGTTCAGAGATATAGGGAGGAGAGAGGTTGTGGACGGCTTTATATATCAGTATTAGTAGCTTCAACTGGATTTGTTGTGGAATTGGGATCCAGTGGAGGGATCTGCAGAGGGGAGACACAGGGGAATAGCGAGGAGAGAGGGGGATTAGTCGGGCAGCAGAGTTGAGGACAGATTGGAGAGGTGCAAGAGAGTTAGCAGGAAGGCCACAGAGGAGGAGGTTGCAGTAGTCGAGACGGGAGATGATGAGGGCATGTACAAGAATTTAATTAGATTGAGGGTTGAGGAAAGGACGGATTCTGGAAATATTCTTGAGCTGGAGGTGACAGGAGGTGGCGAGAGCTTGGATGTGCGGTTTGAAGGAGAAGGCAGAGTCAAGGGTTACTCCAAGGCAGCAAATTTGAGGTGCGGGAGAGAGCGTGATGCCATTTACCATAATAGATAGATCAGGTGGTGAAGATGAGAGATGAGATGGAGGAAAGATGATGAGTTCAGTTTTGTCTACATTGAGTTTTAGGAAGGGAGAAGAGAAAGAGGAGGATATGGCTGATAGACACTCCTGGATTCTGGACAGCAGAGAGGAGAAGGAGGATATGGCTGATAGACACTCCGGGATTCTGGACAGCAGAGAGGAGAAGGAGGAGGATATGGCTGATAGACACTCCGGGATTCTGGACAGCAGAGAGGAGGAGGAGGATATGGCTGATAGACACTCCGGGATTGTGGACAGCAGAGAGGAGGAGGAGGAGGATATGGCTGATAGACACTCCGGGATTCTGGACAGTAGAGAGGAGAAGGAGGATACGGCCGATAGACACTCCGGGATTCTGGACAGTAGAGAGGAGGAGGAGGAGGATATGGCTGATAGATACTCCGGGATTCTGGACAGCAGAGAGGAGAAGGAGGATATGGCTGATAGACACTCCGGGATTCTGGACAGCAGAGAGGAGAAAGAGGAGGATATGGCTGATAGACACTCCGGGATTCTGGACAGCAGAGAGGAGGAGGAGGAGGATATGGCTGATAGACACTCCGGGATTGTGGACAGCAGAGAGGAGGAGGAGGAGGATATGGCTGATAGACACTCCGGGATTCTGGACAGCAGAGAGGAGGAGGAGGAGGATATGGCTGATAGACACTCCGGGATTGTGGACAGCAGAGAGGAGGAGAGGAGGATATGGCTGATAGACACTCCGGGATTGTGGACAGTAGAGAGGAGAAGGAGGAGGATATGACTGATAGACACTCCGGGATTGTGGACAGTAGAGAGGAGAAGGAGGAGGATATGGCTGATAGACACTCCGGGATTCTGGACAGCAGAGAGGTGACGTCTGGGCCAGAGAGGTAGATCTGAGTGTCATCAGTGTACAGGTGATACTGGAAACCATGGGACTGTATGAGTTGTCCCAGACCAAGGGTATAGATGGAGAAAAGTAGAGGCCCCAGGACTCCAACAGAGAGAGGGCGGGATGAGGAGGTCGTGTGGGAATGTGAAACACTAAATGTGCAGTTGGAAAGGTAGGAGGCAACCCAGGACAGGGCAAGGTCTTTGATGCCAAGGGAAGAGAGAATCTGTAGTAGGAGAGAGTGGTTGATTGTGTCAAAGTCAGAGGACAGGTCTAGAAGGAGGAGGATGGAGAAGTGTCTGTTCGCTTTGGCTGAAAGTTGTTGGTAATTTTGGTTAGGGCAGTTTCGGTGGAGTGGTGGGGCCGGAAACCAGATTCTGGATTCAAATTGACTGTTACCAATACCAGCAGTCCCTGACTGTACAGCCCGGCTGGGCTAGTGTCCCTGATGTTACCCGGAGCAGGGTGCAGCAACCGTTGGTAGAGCTGCAGGATGTGACCATCCCTGAGACTGAACCCCGGACTACCAGCCATGTGATAGTCCCACTCGGAGCCCTGGGAGAGGGATTCCTGCAGTTACTGGAGCCCCTGATACCTGCCCCTGCGTCTACTGAGGTGAGAGGAGAGATTCCCTGGGGATCCTGCTAGTGGGATAGGCCCCATACAGATAGTGACTAGAGACAAGTACCTGCGGAGATGTGCCCGGAGATGGGATACGGAAGAAGCAAAGAAGCTAGCCCAGAAGCAGGAGATGATTGCCCGTACCCAACATTCTAAAGCGATGGTCCGGCTGGATGCAGATATTCAAAGATCCCCGCGTCACAAGGGAAAGATTGTAAAAATTAAACCAGACTGGGTTATGCATTCGCCAGAGAACCCGGAGCGGATATAGACATTTTCATTAATCAGAGGGATGTAGAGGAGCACCTTCCTGAAAAACACCAGACAGGGAAGTTATAGTTGGAGAATGGGTGTCAAACCTCATTGTGCAAGGAGAAAGAGGTCTGTACGGCATACTCGTGCAGAGACTGTCCCTGAATCCACAAAAGGATGCAATGCCCTTAGAAGTTACAGAACACTCTTATTCTACCACGGAACTTGAAGAAAGTGTGAAACTGCAGCAGACAGAATTGCCAGAGGCGATCGTGTCGGACGACACCGCAAAAACCATGGTGGATACAGCAACGCAGACTGTACACAGCTATTTGCTGTCTAGTGCTTTAGAACAGTTGGAGCTGTTTCCCACAAGGCGAACCCAAGAAGTTCTACCATGGAAAATGAAGAAGGAGTGAGGAACCCGGACTTCAGCAAGCAACTGTAAGTGTGAATGTGATGTGTTCCTTATTGACCCCATCCCATACCTGAATGAATGAATAGTCTTTTCCCCTGTTTGTCTTTTATGTGTTCATAGACATTTATATCATGAACGATGATATGATATAGACATTCTTGTGTATAGTTGAGCAACTAGTGTGCTCCCAATTGGTCTTAAGACCAAGGAGCACTTTGAGACTGAGTGCACAGAACTTGAACTGGAGCAGACACTTGTGTTTTTGAAAGGCCTTTTTGAAACACTTGTGCCCACTTTTGAGGTCCTTTTTATACTTTTTGAAGAAAGTAATGTGCCTTTTACATGTGTGTTTTAAAGTCTTTGCACTTAACCCGGTGTGCATAAAGAGCTGGTATTATTATGCCACAGGACTCTTGAGACTTGAACAGTGACTGAGTAACCCGTGTCCCGTGAGGGGTTAAAGAAAGTGTGGTGTAAGGTGCCGGCGTGGAGAGTAACAACTTGCCACAAGTTGGTGACCCGAGGGCCCAGAGGCCTCAGCACTTGCAGCCATGGACGGGCCGAATACTGTGTTTTATGTGTACATAGTTTTATAAAGTAATGTTTAAGAATCCGTGCCTCCGCAACAGAAAAAAAAATACTGCATAATGTTGTTTAATAAAAATAAAAATGTTTTTCAGGGGAACCATGCCGGACGGGGACACGCCGATTTAACTCCGGGGGAATGTGGCACCCCTGCGAAGAGGGTGGTCACAGGTAGAAACTGCAGCCAGGCAGATAGCAGACAGGTTTTACAGGAACCACCTTCAAACACACACACCCACCGACACAAGACCCAACCCGGAGCCCGGGACTCTAGGCGGGCAAGGGGTGGTAGTGCTAGTCACAAGTGGGTGGGACGTAGGTCAGGTGACGAACTAGGTACAAAAGGTACATACATTACATTACTGATCCTGAGTTACCTCCTGTATTATACTCCAGAGCTGCACTCACTATTCTGCTGGTGGAGTCATTGTATACATACATTACATTACTGATCCTGTTGGTATACTCTATAGAGGCCTGTAAGGGTGACATTGTACAGTGGAGACATTGTATTCTGCCCTCCCAGGTCTATGTTTTACATTTATCCTTTCAACAGGAAGCATTGTAACCTCACCCTTCACACTGCTCACACTCACCTGCGGCTTCTCCTCCACCCGTTGCGGTTTCCTTTTTCCTTACACTATAGCGATCTTATCTTCTCAATAACATCATCTTAGGTTTCTAGAAACTGAGGTTAAAATGTCACTTATGCTTATTCTATGAAAAATGAACACTTAATATACATAACCCTTTCACTCTAACAATCCTGAATGATATCTTGTATTATACTCCAGAGCTGCACTCACTATTCTGTTTTTACGAGATAAAGTTAGCAAGTCTATAGTCTACTTTCAAAATTAGTAGGGTTTATTCTTTGTCTAATGTGGCGCCCAAGCATCTGGCTGCCACAAAATGGTATTGCTATAACATCTATGTAATGCCATGTCTGATGGGAACTGGGATCCCTCTGCTGGAAGTCTGAAGTGTACACACATACTGCCTGATCTCTAACCAGGAAGCTGAGCACTGAAGGCGTGGGTGCGCTCTGACTTAGCGTCTGGTACGAGGAAGGGGGTTAGGTAGAGTGTAGTATGACAGAGTAGGCAAAGGAAAGGTCCAGTAAGGAGGCACCAGGAGCTGGAAGAGACCAGCTGCAGGCAGGGGACCAGTCCCTAGGTCATCCAGGCTTAGAGGACCTGGTGGCAGAACTGGGTGCTGTTCAGTTTCAAGCTCACCAGCAACTTAAGTGGAGTTCTCCAAGGTTTCAGTAGTATATATGGTTAGGGAACCTCTATATACTTGAATACTCCCAGGATCCGCTCTACCAGCCTGGCAGGAGGTAACTCACAGCAACCAAAAGGGAGTACTGGAAGTCTAAGGCACCAAGAAAGCTAAAACTCAAGGAAAGTCAGCAGGAAGGCCATATTACTCACCCAGCGGACTACAGTTCTCATCAGACTGGCCAGATCACCTGCCTGGTAATGCATGTACCACCCTGGACCTGCTACAGAATCTACAGTAAGGAAAGATAAAGCAAAGACTAACTCCTGCTGTCTATTATCTCCACTTACCATCATCACCCTCATCTCCCTGGGAGGCAGCCCTTGTTGGCAAGGGTTAAACATCAGCACTGCTACAACCACCTATCTCCCAGGGATCCCCTGTAGTGCCAGCGACATGTAGATGAACATACCAACTGGCATCACAAATAAACTTTATCCCTACTATTACCCCTTTATATGTGCGGTTAGGACCAGATCTATTGGGCATGGCTGCCGTGAAGCAAACTCTAGTACTCCAACCCCTGCGACCGACACTAAATAACTCTACAGAATGGATTCATTTACCCTTTCCTTGAATATTTGCTGGTGAAAAATAAATAATGGATCTGCTCTTGCCCATGTTTAGAGTTTTCCGTATTTTGTGGAATTCCATGGGTTCTCTCTTCTCTTCTTTCACTTTATTTTCCCAATATTATTCCAGATATTTTACTGATTATTTTCCAGTGGTTGAGTCTCACAGTAGAGAGACCTTCTTCAGTCTGGGGAACATGTTCTTACAGTGGTTACTTTTCACTAGAAGAAAATCTTTACATTTCAATACCCTTCATACAGTTCCTGAGATGCAGGCTTTGTTATTTAGTGCTAATTTTTGGGGGTCTTTGCCAGAGGGGTGTGCCATTCAGATTTCCTTTCAGACGTGTCTTACAGGATTTTCCAGCGGTATGTTTTACATAATTCCCACGGGGCATGTCTTATAAGAATCTTCAGGGCGAGTCTTACAGGATTTCCTGGGGGAATGTATTACAGCATTATCTAGGGGAATGTCTTATAGGACTCCCAGGGGGTGTGTCTTACAGGATTCCCTGGGGGTGTGTCTTATAGGGTTCTACAGGGGTGTGTCTTACAAGAATCCCTGGGTGTGTGTCTTATAGGACTCCCAGGGGGTGTGTCTTACAGGATTCCCTGGGGGTGTGTCTTATAGGGTTCTACAGGGGTGTGTCTTACAGGAATCCCTGGGTGTGTGTCTTATAGGACTCCCAGGGGGTGTGTCTTACAGGATTTCCTGGGGGTGTGTCTTATAGGACTCCCAGGGGGTGTGTCTTACAGGATTCCCTGGGGGTGTGACTTATAGGGTTCTACATGGGTGTGTCTTACAGGAATCCCTGGGGGGGTGTCTTATAAGATTATCCAGGGTGTGTCTTACAGGATTCCCTAGGGGGGGTGTCTTACAGGATTCTCTGGGGCAATGTATCACAGCATTATCTGGGGGAATGTCTTATAGGATTCCCTGGAGGTTTGTCTTACAGGATTCCCTGGGGGTGTGTCTTACAGGGTTCCCTGGGGGTGTGTCTTATAGGATTCCCTGGAGGTGTGTCTTATAGGATTCCCTGCAGGTGTGTCTTACAGGATTCCCTGGGGGGGTGTCTTACAGGATTCCCTGGGGGTGTGTCTTACAGGATTCCCTGGGGGTGTGTCTTATAGGATTCTCCAGGGGCATGTCTTACAGGATTCCCTGGGGATATGTCTTACAGGATTCCCTGGGGGTGTGTCTTACAGAATTCCCTGGGGGTGTGTCTTACAGGATTCCCTGGGAGTGTGTCTTGTAGGATTCTCCAGGGGCATGTCTTACAGGATTCCCTGGGGGTATGTCTTACAGGATTCCCTGGGGGTGTGTCTTACAGAATTCCCTGGGGGTGTGTTTTATAGGGTTCTCCAGGGGCATGTCTTACAGGATTCCCTGGGGGCTTGTCTTACAGAATTCCCTCGGGGAATGTATTACAGCATTATCTGGGGGAATGTCTTTTAGGATTCCCTGGGGGTGTGTCTTACAGGATTCCCTGGGGGTGTGTCTTACAGGATTCTCCAGAGTGTGTTTTACAGGATTCTACAAGGGCATGTATTAGAGCATTCTGCAATATTAAATTATGGTAAATCACATCCCCTTAGTGAGGTGCATGAAATTGAAAACAAATAAAATGTCTCTTATCTCGCAAACTGTATGGCCGATTTAAAAAATCTAAATACTCAGGGAGGCAGCGGGATTAAAATAAGAAGAGACTCTGGACCACTTTGATCTGGTGGTGATTCCTCCAGCGCAGAGAGGCCCAAGCCTCCTGGGCACCCCCCCGCTGTGAATGGCAGCCCGCAACCGCCCCAGAAAATGGCGCGTACATTGAAGCGCCATGTTCTGGTGCTGAACTCAACTCTTCCAGGGCCCTGGTGCGGCGGCTCACTGGGTAATAAAAGGGTTAGGGCCAGCTTTGTATTATCAGCTGGCCTTAAGCCCAAAATTCAAAATTCATGGGTTCACGCCAATATTAGACATGTCCCCCATGAATTTCTATTAAAATGTTTAAGTAAAAACACAACACCAAGAAAAAATATTTTTATTTGAAATAAAAACAAAGCTAACAGATTGCAGTTAATAGAACATTTGGAGTGCTTCAAGCAAGACAGGGAAAAAGAACAAGATGGAAATATTGGGTTAGTTGTGAACAAGCGCAGATAGATATGAATATGGATTTAGTTGATATGAAGTATGTCACACAGGATTACAGCCTGTTACGTATTGACTGCCTTGCAGTATGGAAGTGCTGCTGCTGTGGTTTAAATTAAGCCTTTTTTTTTTTCCTGCTCTCAGTGTGGAGAGAAGAAGCTAATGAGCGGGAGCTGAGAGAGCTGGTCTGTGTGATGAATATGACTCATGCTTGGGCGAGCTGAGGGGCGTGCCTGGGCTGCTTGCTCCCCATCCCTTGGCCATAAATTGTTCAGCTCACATCTACCTGATGTCACTGATTTAGTTCACTGCTATTCTGTGACCCTGGAGTGCAGACATGATCTCAAGCTGCTGCTGTTTTTCCCATTGGAGATTGTTGGGTTTCGTGGTCCGTGGGTGGAGGTAGGGGCCTTATTCCTAGGGCTTCTTAGGTGTTTTAGGGTCTTAGGCTGGGGGCTTGGACCTCCTCACCTTCAGAGGTACCTTTGAGTACAGGGCGTGTCAGGGACTCCAGTATCAGGGTAAAAGCAGGCCCCCCTGACTCCCTACGCCCAGCTCCATCCTACTTCTGGGCACCCTGAAGCCACTATGTCAACCCAAGCTTTTGCGCACCTGGTGTAGGAACTCTCCCAGGAGGTTTCTAACTTGCAGAACCAGGATGTGCATCAGCTTCGAGAAGTGGTTGGGTATCTTGATGCAGTTCACACGCTGACTGTACCAGAACCCAATATCTCGCTTCCTGACCGATTTTCAGGAGGGTGAGATACATTTTTTGTTTTTGGAGAAGCCTCTAAATTATATTTCAGGCTGCGTCCTCATGCTCCGGGGAGCAAGGAACAGTGCATGGGGATTATACTCTCCCTTCTTAAGGGGGATCCCCAGGCCTAGGCCTTCTCTCTGCCGTACTATTGTCCATCCATGTGGTCGGTGGATGAGTTTTTTGCAGCGCTTGCCCTGGTGTATGGTGACCCTGATGCCGTCTCCCTTGCTGAGTTTAAACTATGTAAGCTCAGGCAGGGAGCACGACCGGTGGAGGAGTATTGCTCTGAGTTCAGGAGGGGCCACTGACACTCAATGGAACGACCCTCCTCTGAGGAGTCAGTTCTGTCTGGGGTTGTCAGATCGGTTACAGGACACTATGACTCATGACGCTGAGTCATCACACTGCTCCGGAGACGCTGGAAGCTGCAATGGCGCTTGCTGTAAGGTTGGTCAGACGCCTAAGAGAGAGACCGGATCCGACCTTGCCCCCCAGTGACCATCCCTGCTGTGGAGGGCACATCTGTGGGTCCTGATGTTCCTAAGCAGTTGGGGACTGCGGAGTCTTGCACTAACCCATCTGCAGGTCATCAGGTTGGGCGGTCTTGTTTCTTTTGCGGTCAACCTGATCACTTCATTAGGGTCTGTCCATACCGTGCTCACCCCGCTTCTCAGCTGCAAATGTCCCATGTGGATAAGCGCTGGAGTGCTGCTGTGTGTGCCGTGTTGGTCAGGCCTGCTCCTATGTCTCCACCGGTGGTGGTTAATCACCCGCCGAAGAGTAGGAGTAAAAGCCTGCCGGCACCTCAGATTGACCCTGGACTCAGGTGTCAGGAGGAAGGCGGTAACCACCACTAAGCCCTTGGTGAGGAAGGTCCCCAAAACAAAACCGGGAACCATCTGTGCCGTTTGCCCCCCTGAGAGTGAACCTTCTGTCTGTGACCGCGTGCATGGCGATAAACGTTCCGGTCCAGACCTGAGTGTGGATGACTGTGTGGGTGCTGTCAAAACACGTAGGGTGGAGGAAGTGTGCGGCTGGAGCTCCTACTACTGGAGTACTTGGTCCATTTAACATTTCGGCCATTTGCAAGCCCAAGTTGTTCCAGCTAGCGTTCCCCCCAGTGCTCTGTACCCGTGCTATCTTCCTTAGGTTGTCGCTTAGACCATTGCCAGACGTGTCCAGTTTTGAGTCCGGGGGCTTCTCATGAAGGATGGGGGGTATTGTTACGTATTGATTGCCTTGCAGTATGGAAGTGCAATTATATTTATAGAAAATACTGCCCCCTGTGTGCAAGAATATAACTACTATAATGCAGTATGGAGTCCTCTGTTATTTTTGGTGTTTGTCCTCCGCTCGTCTCGTCTCTTTCTCGGGGAATGTTCTGGAATGTTTCTGATTTGGGTGATCCGGATCAGGACTGTTTTCGGTGGCCGCTCTCCATTCTTCAGATATTACAGGAGATTGTGTCTCAGATGAGATCCGGGATGTTTCAGACATTTCATCTCTTGAAGTTTATTTAGATTAAAGCGACGAAGTGCAAAATGAATCCGAGATAAAGTGTTCAAAATGACTGATCACCCGGAGCAGAGGGGAGCGGTGTCCAGGAATAACAGAGCGGTATTATAGTGCACAGCTAGATCGGCCTCGTATTGGGCATACACTATGAATAAAATGAATAATGGCGCCACGTGGCAGATTACAGCCAGGAGTAATATGGCGATGACGGGTGGCTGCTGCCGCTCTCTGTGTAACTGACAGGCACAAGACTGGTAGAAGGATGAAGTAAAGAGTAACACTAGTGACACTGCACTAAAGCCAACTGGTGACCAGACCCCCGCAACAAAGCCAACTGGTGACCAGACCCCCGCAACAAAGCCAACCGGTGACCAGGCCCCCGATACAAAGCCAACCAGTGACCAGACCTCTGCAACAAAGCCAACTGGTGACCAGACCCCCGCAACAAAGCCAACCAGTGACCAGACCTCTACAACAAAGCCAACTGGTGACCAGACCCCCGCAACAAAGCCAACCGGTGACCAGACCTCCACAACAAAGCCAACCGGTGACCAGACCCCCGCGACAAAGCCAACCAGTGACCATACCTCCACAACAAAGCCTACCGGTGACCAGGCCCCCGATACAAAGCCAACCGGTGATCCAGACCCCCACGACAAAGCCAACCGGTGACCAGACCCCGGAGACAAAGCCAACCGGTGATCCAGACCCCTGCGACAAAGCCAACCGGCGATCCAGACCCCCGCAACAAAGCCAACCGATCATCCAGACCCCCGCGACAAAGCCAACCAGTGACCAGACCCCCGTGACAAAGCCAACCAGTGACCAGACCTCCACAACAAAGCAAACCGGTGACCAGGCCCCCGATACAAAGCCAACCGGTGATCCAGACCCCCGCGACAAAGCCAACCGGTGACCAGACCCCGGAGACAAAGCCAACCGGTGATCCAGACCCCTGCGACAAAGCCAACCGGCGATCCAGACCCCCGCAACAAAGCCAGCCGATCATCCAGACCCCCGCGACAAAGCCAACCGGTGACCAGACCCCTGCGACAAAGCCAACCGGTGACCCAGACCCCCGCTACAAAGCCAACTGGTGACCAGATCTCTGCGACAAAGTCAACCGGTGATCTAGACCCCCGCAACAAAGCCAACTGGTGATCCAGACCCCTGTGACAAAGCCAACCAGTGATCCAGACACCCGCGACAAAGCCAACCGGTGATCCAGACCCCTGTGACAAAGCCAAACGGTGATCCAGACCCCCGGGATATAGCCAACTGGTAACCAGACCTCCGCAACAAAGCCAACCGATTACCAGACCTCCGCAACAAAGACAACCGGTGACCAGACCCCCGCAACAAAGCCAACCGGTAATCCAGACCCCTGCGACAAAGTCAATCGGTGACCAGATCCCCGCGACAAAGCCAACTGGTGATCCAGACCCCCGTGACAAAGCCAAGCGATGATCCAGACCCCCGAGACATAGCCAACTGGTGACCAGACCCCCGCGACAAAGCCAACCGATTACCAGACCTCCACGACAAAGCCAACCGTTGACCAGACCCCCGCAACAAAGCCAACCGGTAATCCAGACCCCTGCGACAAAGTCAACCGGTGACCAGACCCCCGTGACAAAGCCAACTGGTGATACAGACCTCCAGGACAAAGCCAACTGGTGACCAGACCCCCGTGACAAAGCCAATTGTTGATCCAGTCCTCCACGACAAAGCCAAACAGTGATCCAGACCCCATGACAAAGTAAACTGGTGATCCAGATGCAGGGCAAGTAGAGAGGATAGCGGGAGAGATGGGATGAGGCGCTAATAGTGGACAACGTCCAGAGGTCTAAATCATTACATGGAGGAAGAAAAAATCAGTGGTGTAACTTGAAGCTCATGGACCCTGTTGTAAAAGCTCCAACGTGGCCCGAATTGTTGCAAATCTTTAATAGCATTATTCTTTTTCTATAGGCCAAGGGAATTTTTGGGCCCCCTAGGCTCCAGGGCCCGAGTGTGATTGCAACCTTGCAGCTATTGCAGTTATGCCTCCAATCCAAATCATCGAGGAATAAGAAAGATGTAAAAACTGAAACCTCCAAGCTAGAATTACATTAGGAAGGAAGAGGGAATGAAGGGAGGAAGGGAGGAAGGAAGGAAGGGAAGGAAGGGAAAGGGAGGAAGGGAGGAAGGAGGATGGAAGGAAGGAAGGGAGGAAGAGGAAAGAAGAAATGAAAAAAGAAGGAGGAAGGAAGACAGAAGGAAAAAGGAAAGAAGGCAGGAAGGAAGAAAAAGAAGAAAAAGGGGGACAGAATGAAAGGAGGAAGAAAGAAAGAAAGAAAGAAAGAAAGAAAGAAAGAAAGAAAGAAAGAAAGAAAGAAAGAAAGAAAGAAAGAAAGAAAGAAAGAAAGAAGAAATGAAGGAAAGGAGGAGAAAGTAAAAAAAGAAAAGAGGAAGAAAGAAAAGAGAAAGAAAGAGGGAAAAAGAAAGGACGAAGAAGGGAGGAAAGAAAGAGGAAGGAAGCAGGAGGAAAGGCAGAAATAAAGAAAGAAGGAAGGAAGGAGAGAAAGAAAGGAGGAAAGAAAGGTGGAAGAGAGGAAGAATAAAAAAGGGAACAATGAAAAGAGGGAAGAAATCAATGGAGGAAAGAAGGAATGAAGGAAAGTAAGAAGAAAGGAAAGAAAGGAAAGAAAAAGGAAGGTGGGAAATATAGGAGAAAGGAGGGAGGAAAAAAAGGTGAAAGAAGGGAGGATGGAATGATGGAAAGAAAGAAAGGAGGAAGAAAGAAAGAAAAAAGAAACAAAACAGGAAGGAAAGAAACTGAAATTTGAAAAAAGGAAAGAAAAAAGCAGGAAGCAGGAAGACAGTAGGAAAGAAATAAGGAAAGAAAGAAAGTAAGAAAAAAAGAAAGAGAGAGAGAGAGAGAGAAAGAAAGAAAACTTTTTCCTTGTGTCATACTTTTGTGAGGTTTAAGATGTGAAATTTGACAATTCCTCCAATGCAGTGATCTCTGCCGAGCAGAGAATAATAAGTGTAATTACAGCGCGGACCCCTCACCGCCATCTCACCTCCATCTCACTGCCATCTCACCGCCATCTCACTGCCATCTCACCGCCATCTCACACGCCATCTCACCGCCATCTCACCTCCATCTCACCGCCATCTCACTGCCAGCTCACCTCCATCTCACTGCCATCTCACCTCCATCTCACCTCCATCTCACTGCCAGCTCACCTCCATCTCACTGCCATCTCACCGCCATCTCACCTCCATCTCACCGCCATCTCACCGCCATCTCACCGCCATCTCACCGCCATCTCACCTCCATCTCGCCGCCATCTCACTTCCATCTCACCGCCATCTCACCGCCATCTCACAGCCATCTCACAGCCATCTCACCGCCATCTCACCGCCATCTCACCTCCATCTCACCACCATCTCACCGCCATCTCACCGCCATCTCACCTCCATCTCACCGCCATCTCACCATCATCTCACCGCCATCTCACAGCCATCTCACCGCCATCTCACAGCCATCTCACCGCCATCTCACCGCCATCTCACCGCCATCTCACCGCCATCTCACCTCCATCTCACCGCCATCTCACTGCCATCTCACCCCCAGCTCACCGCCATCTCACCGCCATCTCACCGCCATCTCACCTCCATCTCACTGCCATCTCACTGCCAGCTCACCTCCATCTCACTGCCAGCTCACCACCATCTCACCGCCATCTCACTGCCATCTCACTGCCATCTCACTGCCATCTCACCTCCATTCCACTGCCATCTCACCGCCATCTCACCGCCAGCTCACTGCCAGCTCACCTCCATCTCACCGCCATCTCACCGCCATCTCACCGCCATCTCACCGCCATCTCACCGCCATCTCACCGTCATCTCACCGCCAGCTCACCTCCATCTCACCTCCATCTCACTGCCAGCTCACCGCCATCTCACCGCCATCTCACCGCCAGCTCACCGCCAGCTCACTGTCAGCTCACCGCCATCTCACCGCCATCTCACCGCCAACTCACCTCCAGCTCACCGCCAGCTCACCGCCATCTCACCTCCATCTCACCGCCACCTCACGGCCATCTCACCTCCATCTCACCGCCATCTCACCTCCATCTCACCGCCATCTCACCGCCATCTCACCGCCATCTCACCGCCATCTCACCGCCATCTCACCGCCATCTCACCATCATCTCACCTCCTTCTCACCGCCATCTCACCCCCATCTCACCGCCATCTCACTGCCATCTCACTGCCATCTCACCATCATCTCACCTCCTTCTCACCGCCATCTCACTGCCATCTCACCTCCATCCCACTGCCGTCTCACCTCCATCTCACCTCCATCTCACTGCCATCTCACCGCCATCTCACCGCCATCACGCTGCCATCACACTGCCATCTCACCTCCATCTCATTGCCATCTCACCGCCATCTCACCGCCATCCACCATCTCACTGCCATCTCACAGCCATCTCACTGCCATCTCACCTCCATCTCACCGCCATCTCACCGCCATCTCACCTCCATCTCACCGCCATCTCACTGCCATCTCACCTCCATCTCACTGCCATCTCACCGCCATCTCACCGCCATCTCACCTCCATCTCACCGCCAGTCTCACTGCCAATCTCACCTCCATCTCACCACCTCCATCTCACCGCCATCTCACCGCCATCTCACTGCCACTCACCTCCATCTCACCTCCATCTCACCGCCATCTCACCGCCACTCACTGCCAGCTCACCTCCATCTCACCTCCATCTCACTGCCATCTCACCTCCATCCCACTGCCGTCTCACCTCCATCTCACCCTCTCAATCCATCTCACTGCCATCATCCACCACCCTCGCCATCTCACCGCCATCATGCTGCCATCACACTGCCATCTCACTGCCATCTCACTGCCATCTCACCGCCATCTCACCGCCATTTCACCGCCATCTCACTGCCACTCACCTCCATCTCACTGCCAGCTCACTGCCATCTCACCTCCATCTCACTGCCATCTCACCGCTATCTACACCGCCATCTCACTGCCATCTCACCTCCATCGCACCGCCATCTCACTGCCAGCTCACCTCCATCTCACTGCCAGCTCACCTCCATCTCACTGCCAGCTCACCCTCCATCTCACCGCCATCTCACCGCCAGCTCAGCGCCATCTCACCTCCATCTCACCGCCATCTCACTGCCATCTCACCGCCATCTCACCGCCATCTCACCGCCATCTCACCGCATCTCACCTCCATCTCACCGCCATCTCACGCCATTCACGCCATCTCTCACCCATCTCACCGCCATCTCACCGCTCTCACGATCTCACCGCCATCTCACCGCCATCTCACCGCCATCTCACCACCATCTTACCGCCATCTGACCGCCATCTGACCGCCATCTCACAGCCATCTCACCGCCATCTCACTGCCATCTCACTACCATCTCACAGCCATCTCACCACCAGCTCATCGCCATCTCACCTCCAGCTCAACGCCATCTCACCGCCATCTCACTGCCATCTCACCGCCATCTCACTCGCCATCTCACCACCATCTCACTGCCATCTGACCGCCATCTCACTGCCAGCTCACCGCCATCTCACAGCCATATCACTGCCATCTCACCGCCATCTCACCGTCATCTCACCTCCATCTCACCGCCATCTCACCGTCATCTCACCTCCATCTCACAGCCACCTCACTGCCACCTCACCGTCATCTCACCGCCATCTCACCGCCATCTCACCGCCATCTCACCGCCATCTCACCGCCATCTCACCGTCATCTCACCGCCAGCTCACCTCCATCTCACCTCCATCTCACTGCAGCTCACCGCCATCTCACCGCCATCTCACCGCCAGCTCACCGCCAGCTCACTGTCAGCTCACCGCCATCTCACCGCCATCTCACCGCCAACTCACCTCCAGCTCACCGCCAGCTCACCGCCATCTCACCTCCATCTCACCGCCACCTCACGGCCATCTCACCTCCATCTCACCGCCATCTCACCTCCATCTCACCGCCATCTCACCGCCATCTCACCGCCATCTCACCGCCATCTCACCGCCATCTCACCATCATCTCACCTCCTTCTCACCGCCATCTCACCCCCATCTCACCGCCATCTCACTGCCATCTCACTGCCATCTCACCATCATCTCACCTCCTTCTCACCGCCATCTCACTGCCATCTCACCTCCATCCCACTGCCGTCTCACCTCCATCTCACCTCCATCTCACTGCCATCTCACCGCCATCTCACCGCCATCACGCTGCCATCACACTGCCATCTCACCTCCATCTCATTGCCATCTCACCGCCATCTCACCGCCATCTCACTCCATCTCATCTCACTGCCATCTCACAGCCATCTCACTGCCATCTCACCTCCATCTCACCGCCATCTCACCGCCATCTCACCTCCATCTCACCGCCATCTCACTGCCATCTCACCTCCATCTCATTGCCATCTCACCGCCATCTCACCGCCATCTCACCTCCATCTCACCGCCGTCTCACTGCCATCTCACCTCCATCTCACCTCCATCTCACCGCCATCTCACCGCCATCTCACTGCCAGCTCACCTCCATCTCACCTCCATCTCACCGCCATCTCACCGCCAGCTCACTGCCAGCTCACCTCCACTCACCTCCATCTCACTGCCATCTCACCTCCATCCCACTGCCGTCTCACCTCCATCTCACCTCCATCTCACTGCCATCTCACCGCCATCTCACCGCCATCATGCTGCCATCACACTGCCATCTCACTGCCATCTCACTGCCATCTCACCGCCATCTCACCGCCATTCTCACCGCCATCTCACTGCCAGCTCACCTCCATCTCACTGCCAGCTCACTGCCATCTCACCTCCATCTCACTGCCATCTCACCGCTATCTCACCGCCATCTCACTGCCATCTCACCTCCATCGCACCGCCATCTCACTGCCAGCTCACCTCCATCTCACTGCCAGCTCACCTCCATCTCACTGCCAGCTCACCTCCATCTCACCGCCATCTCACCGCCAGCTCAGCGCCATCTCACCTCCATCTCACCGCCATCTCACTGCCATCTCACCGCCATCTCACCGCCATCTCACCGCCATCTCACCGCCATCTCACCTCCATCTCACCGCCATCTCACTGCCATCTCACCGCCATCTCACCGCCATCTCACCTCCATCTCACCGCCATCTCACCGCCATCTCACCGCCATCTCACCGCCATCTCACCACCATCTTACCGCCATCTGACCGCCATCTGACCGCCATCTCACAGCCATCTCACCGCCATCTCACTGCCATCTCACTACCATCTCACAGCCATCTCACCACCAGCTCATCGCCATCTCACCTCCAGCTCAACGCCATCTCACCGCCATCTCACTGCCATCTCACCGCCATCTCACTGCCATCTCACCACCATCTCACTGCCATCTGACCGCCATCTCACTGCCAGCTCACCGCCATCTCACAGCCATATCACTGCCATCTCACCGCCATCTCACCGTCATCTCACCTCCATCTCACCGCCATCTCACCGTCATCTCACCTCCATCTCACAGCCACCTCACTGCCACCTCACCGTCATCTCACCGCCATCTCACCGCCATCTCACCGCCAGCTCACCGCCATCTCACCGCCATCTCGCCGCTGTGTTCTAATCTAAGAAGTTAATAGTCATCTCACTCATGATTTTATTCCTTCAGCGTCTTATTTATTAGGGCAGTTCAGGTTTAATGCAGACGGTGCCGTGTACGGCGGCGGCGGATCCACAACTGCTGTCAGGAGAAAAGTGCTGCAAAAGTGAAATAAAATTGCTGAGGCTGCACTAATAAATAGGAGGAAAGCGGCGCTGTGCGCTCTGCGGTGCTGAATGACAATGACATTACAGCCGAGATATTTCTTCACTTTACTTCATGGATAAGAATAATTGTGGAGCTTTATTGGTTTGTCGGCTGCGGTGAATTTTCATGGATTTATTGAGTTTCATCATTGAACAAAAAGTAACAAAAGAAACTTCCTAATATGAATCTATTGTACAATCCCCGATTCCTAGGTGAAGAGTTAAAGCGTTAAAGTGTTATCTGGACGATACGTTCACCCAGTCAATTAACAATAAGTTGATACCCCCCCCCCCATGTACATACCACAGATCTAAGCACCGTGTATGGCCAGCTTTGGGTATTCCTCTCTCATCTACTTCAATAAGAGCTGAGATGCAGTTGACGACACAGCACCTGACCCCTTGTGTTGGTGGTGAACTGTTCTTAATTAGGCCAGACTTATTGTTCTTTTGTTAGGTAATTCTTCATGTCAGACTGACTGGAGCCCTATTGTCAGTTATTTGTGGATTGCTTGTAAAATGTGGATTGCCTCAGCCTCTCTGACTATATCATTCGCAATAAAATTACGTAGTCGGAATGAACTGGGGACCAATGAGGGAGCAGCCATCTCCAACCAATCCTGTAAGAATATAGTGCCCTGAGGTGAAGGCTTGGCGGATATAGAAAAAGGCCTTGCTCCTGTCACCTTGTTCATCATTTTTTGCAGGACTTCAGCCTAGGATTCAAGGATCCAGCTGTAGGATCAAAGAACTGTTTGAAAAACCCAGGTTGGAATAACTCGGTCACCTGGCTACATACCTTTCTGTGCTACTTCAGCCTAGGATACATGGTTGCAGCTGAAGGATCAAAGAACTGCTTCACTGCCCAACAAAAAGACCACAAATTTGCTTGGAAAACCCAGGTTGGGACAATTTGTTTATCTGGCTACATATCTTTTTGTGCACAGCCTGTTACTACCTCCTCTCCGTGGGTTATTGCCAAAAGCGGGTTGCTGCCAGCTGGAGTAGTTGGCATCGGGAATCCAGAAGGGATGAAGATTTGTATCCCCAGTGAGCCAGCGGAAGGGTGAAACTGTTGCTTCTACCATCTTGTGTTCTTGCTGGGATCTGTGCGATCTTTCTAAAGACAACCTGTCATGCAGGTGGTTTAATTGTAAAGGGGATCAGGAAGCAGAATGGTAAAATGGGCAAAATCTGATTAGAGGAACTAATCTGCCCCTTAGACTAAGGGTCCCTAACTCACCTTGTTCCTGAAATTACCTCTGATGGTGAGGATGTCCGGGCCACCACCCTTGCCCTCTGTTCCTGATAAGCCCTAGGCTAAGAGTCCCCTCAACTCCACCCATGGACCGGGAAGCACAGCAACTCCCGACAAAAAGAAAGCACAAAGGCTTCAGCAAAATGCTCACACGTGTCACGCTGCAGACTAGGGAGCATACGGATTCAGTGCGTTATAGTGACGCACAGACCAACAGTGTCCAGCACGCTATACATAACAACAGACTGGGAAAACAACAGGGGGACACAAATACAATGATCTCCCCACTGTCCTTATACGGTTTATTTTACCCTGTCCTCAAGCAGGATACCTAGTCCCATGCTGGCCCGATGTTAACCCTAAATAGGGAGCACTAGTCCCAACCACTGCACTAATAACAACAAGAGGGAAGGAAAGACAGACAGGGAAACCGCCAAACAACCTCACGCCTAGTGCCACTCTCCTAGGCAGCAGACAGCTTGGCAATGATTTGCTTCTCCACAATAGTTCCCTCTCCTCAGATAGCTAGGCCAGGAATGGAGTTCACCAACCAGCAAGGAATGCTAGACCATGTGATCATACAAAGGAGATGGGAGTGATCACAAAGTAGCCACAACTGGGAAGAGAACTAAGGTGATTGCTAACAACAGAAACTGACATTAACTCCTACACTGCCAAAGGAAATGAACACATTTAAAAGTCTCAAGGAATGAGACACAGGTCCCAAACCTGCCCAAGCCAACATGTCTTCTCAGCTCCAGGTCTTGCAGAGACTAATACTCTATTATCGACACCTGCTGGTGGAAGAGGGAGCTATTTAAAGGGCAGGGCTTTTGTGAGCTGATCAACCCACAACTCCTCACCTGCAGAACCGCCTACACATAGACAGCAACACTGGCGCATCTATGCATTAACTGTGAACGTGCCAGTGGACATTTACTCTCATTTAAATGTCACAGAGCTTTTGACATGGACTGCAGAGGAGGCAACACATGATACAACCAGGCCAGCTGACCAGATCACCCCAGTGATCCTCGTGTGTCCACATGCAGTACCTCAGACTGGCCAGTATATGGCGTATGGAGCTGTGCTGTGCTGTTCTGTCCACTGGGGGAGCTGTAGGCAGATGAGATATTTTAGGGTTAGCAATAGACATGTGAGCAAAACTCCCACCGGTAGAGAAAGCAGCTACGGCTTCATACAGGGACAGAGCTGCAATAAAAAGGCAAAGAAAAGTGCTGATCGGGTGAATTCATGTAATAACCTCTGCTTTATTGGAGACGGCATGCCAGGCCGGACACAATGGCCGCTTTCATCAGTGCGCCATACAAGTAAAGGAGATGCGGAGATATCTTTATTTTTTCTTTGAGTGAAATTTCCAAGCTTATAACATGGCTGCAAATTAATCCCCTTACTGCCCCCCCCCATGGCGCACACATTACAGGCCTGACCCTTCCAATCATTTTTTCCTTGTATCGAGTCCCCCCCCCTGCGTTATTTTCTTACTCCTTTATTGGACCATCACTCAGCCGTCCAGGCATTGTGCACGACTCGGCAGGAAACGCCATCATACGAAGCTTTATAAACTCCTGACCTCGTGTGCGGAGTCGTTTGAACTTTGCTACGACTGCAGGAATAAAATACACAGGAAATAATATGTTTTTTAGCCAAAGTAACTTGTCAAACCCTGGGACCTATGTGTTCTCTCCATCCAGCATTGCAGGCGATCACCTAAAACAATATTTATACTGCCCTTTCTGCAATGCATCAGCCAAAGCGGGAGAGAGTGCTCAAATAGTGAATGCATAGTGTCTTATCAAACCAATAGATATCACGTGCAAGTAATAATGTACGATTTATAGTCACATTGCAAATTGGAGACACTCTAAATACCACCACATGTGCCGCTGAGAGAACCGGTGGTCCCACCAAAAAAGTATCCCAGTAGCCGCCTCTACGCCCTATGAGGTTTCTTTGTTAAAAGTAAAAGTAAGAATTGTAGGAATGTGAAACTTAAGAACTGTAAGGGACGTCCACCTGGTTGTATAGAATATTTACATTTAGCCAATAATATTCATATATGTGGCCCCCCCCACTGGTGGGGATGCCACATTGGGCTGGAGGTGGCACAGAGAGGGCTGGAGGTGACACAGAAAGGGCTGGAGGTGGCACAGAGAGGGCTGGAGGTGGCACAGAGAGGGCTGGAGGTGGCACAGAGAGGGTTGGAGGTGGCACAGAGAGGGCTGGAGGTGGCACAGAGAGGGCTGGAGGTGACACAGAGAGGGCTGGAGGTGGCACAGAGAGGGCTGGAGGTGGCACAGAGAGGGCTGGAGGTGGCACAGAGAGGGCTGGAGGTGACACAGAGAGGGCTGGGGGTGACACAGAGAGGGCTGGGGGTGGCACAGAGAGGGCTGGAAGTGGCACAGAGAGGGTTGGAGGTGGCACAGAGAGGGCTGGAGGTGGCACAGAGAGGACTGGAGGTGGCACAGAGAGGGCTGGAGGTGGCACAGAGAGGGCTGGAGGTGGCACAGAGAGGGCTGGAGGTGGCACAGAGAGGGCTGGAGGGGCACAGAGAGGGCTGGAGGTGGCACAGAGAGGGCTGGAGGCAGTTCCAAACAAAAGCACCTAATACCATATATTGGTCTATTACAGAAAGAGCCCCCAGTCAAATAGAAACAACAGAAGAGGAGTACCCACTGTTTGAAGCCACCAAAGCCAGCACATTTTATGCCCGTTTGAACTGTATATATTTATAATCTATGGAGTAAATGTAGTTTTTGAACAAAAACGTTTTAGACAAAAACACCAATAAAAAGCCCGCACAGGGTTGTACCAGTATGTGAAAGTGTAATTATCACCACATCCATATGAATTTTAGATAGAGTCTCATCTGTAAGTGTGCTTAAAAGAAATAGTGTACTTTAAGCAAATAGTGCACCAAAAAGATAGGCTTTGTAATCATTGAAGGGTGTAGCGCAGAGCCTCATAAGTATATACTAAGTCCAATAGATATTATTATTATTATTTATTTATATAGCGCCATTGGTTCCATGGCGCTTTACATAAGAGGCAGGGGGTAACAAGGACAGGTACAGTACATATGAGCAGTCAATGCTTGCTGATACACGATGGTAGAGGGCCCTGTACACGAGGGCTCACAGTCTATAGGGTGGGGGGACACGATAGGGGGGGAAGCGCCAGGCGTTTGGTGGAGCAGCGCTGGGTCTCATCATGGGTTGTAGGCTTGTTGGAATAGATGAGTTTTCAGGTTCTTTTTGAAGCTCTTGAGGGTAGGCGAGTGTCTGACGTGCTGGGGGAGAGAGTTCCAGAATCTAGGGGAGGCGCGGGAGAAGTCTTGCATGCGGTTGTGGGAGGATGAGATGAGGGGGGAGGAGAGGAGGAGTTCTTGTGAGGAGCGTAGGTTGCGTGCGGGTTGGTATCGGGAGACCATGTTGGAGATGTAAGGGGGACAGGTTGTGGATGGCTTTGTAAGTCAGGGTTAGGATTTTAAATTTGGATCTTACGGGGGTGGGGAGCCAGTGAAGTGCCATGCGGAGAGGGGAGATAGGGGAGTAGCGAGGAGGCAGGTGGATTAGACGGGCAGCTGAGTTTAGGATAGAGCGGAGAGGTGCAAGGGAGGAGGCAGGGAGACCGGTGAGCAGTAGGTTGCAGTAGTCAAGGTGGGAGATGATGAGGGCGTGGACGAGAGTTTTGGCGGTGTCATGGTTAAGAAACGGGCGGATGCGTGAGATGTTCTTGAGGTGGAGTCGGCAGGAGGTGGCGAGGGCTTGGATGTGGGGCTTGAAGGAGACGGAGGAGTCGAGGGTGACCCCGAGGCACTTTGCGTAGGGGACTGGGGAGAGGGAGCAGTCGTTAACTCGGATTGACAGGTCTGGCAGAGGGGGAAGGCGGCTGGGGGGGGAAGACAACGAACTCTGTTTTGTCCATGTTCAACTTGAGGAAGCGAGCAGAGAAGAAAGATGAGATGGCGGACAGGCATTGGGGAATTTTAGACAGAAGGGAGGTGATGTCGGGCCCGGAGAGGTAGATCTGGGTGTCGTCGGCGTAGAGATGGTACTGGAGGCAGAGGGTGTAGATGGAGAAAAGTAGCGGTCCAAGTACCGATCCCTGGGGGACGCCGACAGTAAGGAGGTAGGAGGAGGAAGAGGTGTGGGAGTGGGTGACGCTGAAAGTGCGGTCCGTAAGGTATGAGGAGATCCCGGAGAGGACAAGGTCGGTGATACCAAGGGATTCTAGGATTTGGAGTAGGAGGGAGTGGTCGACTGTGTCGAAAGCGGCGGATAGGTCAAGGAGGAGGAGGACGGAGTAGTGTTTTTTCCTCTTCGCGGTTAGGAGGTCATTGGTGACTTTAGTAAGGGCTGTTTCGATGGAGTGGTGGGTTCGGAAACCGGATTGCAGGCGGTCGAAGAGGGAGCGGGAGGATAGGTAGGACGACAGTTCAGAGTGGACGTGTTGTTCGAGTAGTTTGGAAGCGAAAGGGAGAATGGATATTGGACGGTAGTTGGCGATGGATGATGGGTCGAGGGAGGGTTTTTTGAGGATGAGTGAGAACAAGGCGTGTTTGAAGGATGAGGGAAAGACGCCAGTAGTGAGTGATAGGTTGAAGAGGTGGGTTAGGGCAGGGATGAGGGCAGTGGTGAGGTTTGGGATGAGAAGGGTAGGGAGTGGGTCGAGGGCGCAGGTGGTGAGGTGAGATCGTGACAGGAGGGTGGAGAGCTGGGCTTCAGTCACATTGGAGAAGCTTCCTTTGGTCGAGGAGGGTTGGGCGGTAATGGTGGTGGGTTGGGGGGACGTTGGGTCAAAGCTTTCTCTAATTTTATCAATCTTGTGTTTGAAGAAAGTGGCGAAGTCATCGGCGGAGATGAGGGGGGAAGGAGGAGGTGCTGGGGGGCGGAGAAGGGAGTTGAAGGTTTTGAATAGTTGTTTGGAGTTTCGGGACAGTGTGTTGATTAAAGAAGAGAAATAGGTTTGCTTTGCGGCAGTGAGTGCGTCCTTGAAGTCTAATCAAAGGGGTAAGGACACATGGTAATACCCCGAGGTATCCAGCGGCAAATCACATAAACAAGGGTAGTTCCAGTGTCCTAACATTTAAATATTATTAACGTATTTAAAAGTACCTAATTGTATCCCAATGCTCTTCTCATTACTTGACCAAGAGACGCACAAGCCCTTTGTTATGCATGTGTATACACCAACATGGATAAAGGGAAAACAATGCCTACCACAGTGTAGTCACATCTGCACCCTACTGGTTCCAGAACAGACTAGAATGTCCCAACTATAAACCCCAGCCTGGACCTGGCTCGCAAAAAGGCCATCGAGCTGTTTCTCGTTCCACCTAAAGAACCAAAGGGGAGATATCTACACACAAATAACCAGGATAAGTAAAGCATGCAGGGATAGCCAAAAATCCAAGGTGAGTGTGATAGCATGATCTATTTTGTACTATCTAGAGTTTATTTTGTGAATGCCTGTATTTCCATTTGTATCCCTCCTTGTGAAATGATAATAATGTAGGTGTTTTTTTTGTTAAAAGTGAAAGTATGAAGTGAAGGAATGTGAAACTTAAGAACTGTAGACACACCCTTCTGGTTGTGTAGAACACTAACATTTAGCCAATAAAGTTTATATTTACATGCTAATGCCAGCACAATGTAAAAGATAAACTCAGAACAAATGTTCTTAATGAATAGTGTCTTATCAAACTAAAAGACATCACGTGCAAGTAATAATGTATGATTTATGGTTAGGACAAGACTTTGCAAAATAGAGAAACCCTAAATGCACTAAGCGTTTATACCATCACATGTGCGGATGAGAGAACAGACGGTCCCAGCAAACAATTATCCTCTTCCTATTACTTGGTACACACCAACACAGGTAAATGGAGAAACAATGCCAACCACCCTGTAACTACAAACTACAGCTTGGACCTGGCTCCCTAAAAGACCATTGAGCTGTTTCTCATTCCTCTTAAAGAACCAGAGGGGAGGTAACTACACAACTAACCAGGATAAGTAAAGCTTGCAGGGATAGACAAAAATCCAAGGTGAGGGTGATAGGAGGATCTATTTTGTACTGTCTAGAATCCATTTTGTGAATGCCTGTATTTCCCTTCTTGTGAAATTATAAGAACATATGTGGTTTATTTATAAAATTGGAAGTAATAAGTCTAGGGATGTGAAACTTAAGAACTGTAAGACACACCCACCTGGTTGTGTAGAATACTAACATTTAGCTAATAATATTTATATATATATGTCAATGACAATGTAAAAGATAAACTGAGTACAAGTGTTCTCCATGAATAGTGTCTTATCAAGCTAAAAGACATCACGTGCAAGTAATAATGTCTGATTTATGGTTAGGACAAGACATTGCAAAATGGAGAAAGCCTAAATGCTCTGAGCGTTTATACCATCACATGTTGATGAGAAAACCGTAGGTCCCAGCAAAAAATTATCCCGGTGCTTTACCCATTACTTGTCCAAGAGAAGCACAAGACCGATGTTATTGCCTTGTGTACACCAAAACAAGTAAAGGGAGAAACAATGCATATTACCCTGTAGCCGCATCTGCACCCTACTGATTTCTGTACAGACTAGAATGTCCCAACTACAAACTACATCTTGGACCTGGCTCCCTGAAAGGCCATTGAGCTGTTTCTCATTCCCCCTAAAGAACCAGAGGGGATGTCATGACACACAAGTAACCAGGATAAGTAAAGCGTGCAGGAATAGACAAAACCCAAGGTGAGTATGATAGCAGGATGTATTTTATAATATCTAGAATCCATTTTGTTAAATTATTAGAACATATGCGGTTTCTTTGTTAAAAATGGAAGTAATAAGTGTAGGAATGTGAAACTTAAGAGACATCCACCTGGGTGTACAGAATGCTAACATTTATCCAATGATATTTATATATGTATTAATGCCAGCATAATCTAAAAAATAAGCTGAACCAATTAGGATATCACAATATATGCCCAAGAAAAGTCAATATAAGTTTGATATGATGTAATAAAACACTGGACTTTAAGCCAAAGAGAAAGCTGCTCTTGACACATTATTGTCTCAAGAGGACCGTGACTTCACCACAGGTCCTGTAGGTTCTCATTGTGTTGTGTTTGCAGTGATGGATTTGAGTATGTGGGGGGACTGCGAGGTGTGGCGAGTTTGTGGAGTGGGTGGCCTCATGTTTCTACACCCATCACTTGGGTGTTCAAATATGGCTCCTGCAACTTGTGCTGGCCAATCGCGTGACAGGAGGACACGATTACAGGAGAAGTGGATGACAGACGCCACAGGGTAGATATTAGAATAGATCAGATCTGATGCAGTGATATGGGAACCATGAGGACTTATGGTGATTCATAAACTAACTTTTCGAATTTCTGAGGATTCCATTCTTATTCCTTCTGGACTTTGTATCTTTGTATGTTTCAGTCATATTTTTCCTGAAGGGAAGCAATGAGTTCTGGATACAATGTGGCCTCTCCCGCGCAGGAGACTGTTTACATGTGACATTTCCTTCTCGTAAGTTCACGGCAACACAATAATGTCAAGGAGTGAAAAAAAAAACGAATTCCCTATATAAAGACCTTGGAGAGGGGAAGGTGACGCTCCGAGTTCGAGGCTGTTTATTCTTGGACAATTCTTTAGAGACGTCGTTAGTTAATGTGGAGAAGAATTGATCCGGAGGAAACTTTCTACATCAAACATAAACTGGTCCGAACAAACAATGATCCTATACTTCTGGCGCCCCTCATCGTACTCTCATCATCTCTACTTGCATTGTGGATAGGAACGTCACTTTGAAAGTCCATAAATTTACAAATAATAAAATAGTTATATTTGGTGAAAATCCATTACAGACCTGTGTACCATCCATTTCACCAATAGCTCCAGCCGGTTCTTTCATACAATGACTGAGCTGATTAGCTGTGAATCCAGCTTTGAGGTAAGAGGAAAAGCTTATGGGAAGCAGAAGGGTTGGAGACATTGTACAGCAATACTGAGCAGTGAATATGTGAAACCAGCAGTAGGGTGAGATAAAACATGATAATACACTATACAGCACAACAGAGAAATGTAGCTGTGAATCCAGGATTGAGGTGAGATAAAACCCTTACTGGAAAACAACAGCCTGTTTGATATTATACAGCAATACTGAGCAATGTAGCTGTGAATCCAGCTCTGGGGTGAGATAAAACATGATAATACACTATACAGCACAACAGAGAAATGTAGCTGTGAATCCAGGATTGAGGTGAGATAAAACCCTTACTGGAAAATAACAGCCTAGGTGACATTATACAGCAGTACTGAACAACGTAACTGTGATCCAGCTCTGGGGTGAGATAAAACATGATAATACACTATACAGCACAACAGAGAAATGTAGCTGTGAATCCAGGATTGAGGTGAGATAAAACCCTTACTGGAAAATAACAGCCTAGGTGACATTATACAGCAGTACTGAACAACGTAACTGTGATCCAGCTCTGGGGTGAGATAAAACACGATAATACACTATACAGCACAACAGAGAAATGTAGCTGTGAATCCAGGATTGAGGTGAGATAAAACCCTTACTGTAAAACAACAGCCTGTTTGATAGTATACAGCAATACTGAGCAATGTAGCTGTGAATCCAGCTTTATGGTAAGAGGAAAAGCTTATGGGAAGCAGAAGGGTTGGAGACATTGTACAGCAATACTGAGCAATGAATATGTGAAACCAGCAGTAGGGTGAGATAAAACACAATAATACACTATACAAAGAGAAATGTAGCTATAAATCCAGGATTGAGATGAGATAAAACCCTTACTGGAAAACAACAGCCTGTTTGATAGTATACAGCAATACTGAGCAATGTAGCTGTGAATTCAGCACTTTGGTGAGATAAAACGCATAACAGAAACCAGCAGCACCATGGAGGATACTATATATCACTACTGAGCTATGTATGCGAGAATACAGCCCTGAGTAAAGGCCGCGTTACATGGCACGACGTTGAAACGATCTCGTGGGCGTGTTTTTGGCATCATTTCAACATCGCTGGTGAGATGCCACGTCTAGATATCGTGAACAACTCACCAACGATGAGGTGAGCAGCTATCGTTCGCCAACCCAGCGAACGATCCCTGCTCATTGCAGTGAACGGGCGAAGTCGTAAACGACATTGTTATCGCGGTGTCACACACAACGATGCAGCAGGTCGCTGGAGTTGATATCATCAGGTTTACCGACATGTTCATAAACCTGTCAACTCCGATCCAACGATTCATCATAGTTACACGCCATGACACACTTGCAATGTCGTTTCAATGTCGCTCAACCCGTGATGTCACCCACGATATCGCGTCGTGTAACGGGACCTTAAGACAAATCACGTATGGAAGCAACACAAGCATTAGATCATTATTCCACAGTACTGAGCAGTGTTGCTATGAATCCAGCTCTGTAGTAAGATAAAACACTTACTAGGAATAGGTGACATTATGCAGCAGCACTGGTCAATGACACAGAATTCAGCAGTTTGGTGAGACAGAACACTCAATAGTAATTAAGGGCATGTATCTGTGAATACAACTGTGAGTGAGATAAAACACTTACTAGAAGCAAAGGCAGCACAGTAGCAGTGAAGCTGTGAATCCAGCACTGGAGTGAGATATAAATGTGATAGAACAATTGGTCTATACATCTCTGTGGTCCAGATGTTCCTTCCTCCTCCCTCTTTAATCTACATAGACTTCTATAGGCAGCATCAGTCTGAGACCTCAACGAGCTGCAAGGCCATATTGTCTGGACAAATATTACAATATAATATTGCAAAAAAAAAATATCTGAGCTGAATGCACAAACACCGAAGTTTTCACGGAAGGAAAAAGTTGATTTTGTTTCCAATAACAACAGAGAAGTGAGATAATGACTCCATCCCGGAGTCATTAGGAGGCGATCACACGTCTCCGCACATTCACATTCAGCTTGTAATCAGCGCGTTTGTCTGGGGAAGAACGCAAGAAACTCACACAAAGTTCATCAGGAAGAAAAGAGAAAAAAATTGTTCTAGAAGCCTCGGAATTAAGAACAGATGGAGAAGTGAGTCAGAGAAGACTTCACACAGGTAGCGAAGAGCTCGAGATCTGCAAACGAAGAGAACAAACGATCTCCGCAATGTGCACGGAGCGTCCTGATGAAGATCTGTGCCCAGGCCAACACACAGACACTGAGTCATATATGGATCTACAGAGAGACGGCAAATAAAGCATTAACTCTAACCCCAACTGTGACACATAGATAGTTATAACTCTAGTGGGAGTGAATCCAGATCGCCACAGGCCAGAGGGGTGTAACTATGTGACCTCTTGAGCTTCTGTGTCATGGGGTGGCACAGTGGTAAGGGAATCAGGTAGCAGGATGGTAAGATGGCCAAGGGCATTTAGGGGAGCTAGTCTTACCCCAGACTGGGGATTTCTGGCTCACCCTGCTCCCAGAGGTACCTCTGAAGGTGAGGAGGTCTGAGTCAGCACCCTTGCCCTATGCTCCTGATAAGCACTAGGTTAAAAGCCCTCATCTCTATACACAGACCGGAAAACAGCAACTTCCCCAAGGAAGTTAAACTCCAGCAGGATCAGCAGGAAGATAAACTCCAGGCAGCATCAACAGGAAGGCATCAGCACACACTGCACTACGTCCTAACAGCTAACAAGGTCAAGGCAGAGTGAACACTGTCAGCAACACCAGTGGTAAGAAGTGGAACTAATTAAAGGCTGAGTGAGTAGAGAACAGAATGCTGACACAACCCTCCACCTCTACCTCCACCTGCAGAGCCGCAAAGTAAAACAGCAGCATCTACAGTTTAAGACTCAGATTTTAACCACAGCAGCAACACACATGGACTGCAAAGTAGTCAACACTTGACATTCTGATGGTGAGGATAGGCTTGACTACCAACAGTCACCAGGTACCACTACAGAGCAGTCCCAGAGTCTCACTATTCTGCTGGTGCAGTCACTGTGTACATACATTACATTACTGATCCTGAGTTACCTCCTGTATTATACTCCAGAGCTGCACTCACTATTCTGCTGGTGCAGTCACTGTGTACATACATTACATTACTGATCCTGAGTTACCTCCTGTATTATACTCCAGAGCTGCGCTCACTATTCTGCTGGTGCAGTCACTGTGTACATACATTACATTACTGATCCTGAGTTACCTCCTGTATTATCCTCCAGAGCTGCACTCACTATTCTGCTGGTGCAGTCACTGTGTACATACATTACATTTCTGATTCTGAGTCACTTCCTGTATTATACTCCAGAGCTGCACTCACTATTCTGCTGGTGGAGTCACTGTGTACATACATTACATTACTGATCCTGAGTTACCTACTGTGTTATACTCCAGAGCTGCACTCACTATTCTGCTGGTGCAGTCACTGTGTACATACATTACATTACTGATCCTGAGTTACCTCCTGCATTATACTCCAGAGCTGCACTCACTATTCTGCTGGTGCAGTCACTGTGTACATTACATTACTGATCCTGAGTTACCTCCTGTATTATACTCCAGAGCTGAACTCACTATTCTGCTGGTGCAGTCACTGTGTGCATACATTACATTACTGATCCTGAGTTACCTCCTGTATTATCCTCCAGAGCTGCACTCACTATTCTGCTGGTGCAGTCACTGTGTACATACATTACATTTCTGATCCTGAGTCACTTCCTGTATTATACTCCAGAGCTGCACTCACTATTCTGCTGGTGGAGTCACTGTGTACATACATTACATTACTGATCCTGAGTTACCTACTGTGTTATACTCCAGAGCTGCACTCACTATTCTGCTGGTGCAGTCACTGTGTACATACATTACATTACTGATCCTGAGTTACCTCCTGTATTATACTCCAGAGCTGCGCTCACTATTCTGCTGGTGCAGTTACTGTGTACATACATTACATTACTGATCCTGAGTCACCTCATGTATTATACTCCAGAGCTGCACTCACTATTCTGCTGGTGCAGTCACTGTGTACATACATTACATTACTGATCCTGAGTTACCTCCTGTATTATACTCCAGAGCTACACTCACTATTCTGCTGGTGCAGTCACTGTGTACATACATTACATTACTGATCCTGAGTTACCTCCTGTATTATACTCCAGAGCTGCACTCACTATTCTGCTGGTGCAGTCACTGTGTACATACATTACATTACTGATCCTGAGTTACCTCCTGTATTATACTCCAGAGCTGCACTCACTATTCTGCTGGTGCAGTCACTGTGTACGTACATTACATTACTGATCCTGAGTTACCTCCTGTATTATACTCCAGAGCTGCACTCACTATTCTGCTGGTGCAGTCACTGTGTACATACATTACATTACTGATCCTGAGTTACCTCCTGTATTATCCTCCAGAGCTGCACTCACTATTCTGCTGGTGCAGTCACTGTGTACATACATTACATTACTGATCCTGAGTTACCTCCTGTATTATACTCCAGAGCTGCACTCACTATTCTTCTCATTCACAATGCATTATTGATTCTGTATATCTGTGTTTGATATTTGTATGAGTTTCCTTTTAGACTTCATTTTTTCATTTCCACATGAGGAATCCACAATATTATATATAGAGGGATCCAGTAAATCTTGCACCGCACAATATATTATTCTTTAACTCTGAAGTCTAATGAAGATTTCAGTCTTTTCAGCTTTAGTATATGCCACCAATCTCTGCCAATGACCAAAGGTCGTCACTGCGAAGACGATGATGATAGAAACAACTTAGAACTAAAGCAGAAGTCGTATATAAAAGACACAAAACTCCAGATATTCATCATTCACTTATCATTATCTGTCATCTCGATTGTAAAACCACAACTAAATCTATGATGTCACCGACATATAAAACTTAAACTACACGTCCTAACGAGATCAGGATAATGAGAAGAACATGAAATAGATCCGTGACTGCAGAAATGAAAACTAAACACGCAACAGAGAGAACTTTCATTGCAACTCACTCAATTGCTTCATTTATCTACTATAACACTACCCCTATATACAAGAATATAACTACTATAATACTGCCCCTATATACAAGAAATATAACTACTATAATACTGCCCCTATATACAAGAATATAACTACTATAATACTGCCCCTATATACAAGAATATAACTACTATAATACTGCCCCTATGTACAAGAATATAACACTACTATAATACTGCCCCTATGTACAAGAATATAACTACTATAATACTGCCCCTATGTACAAGAATATAACTACTATAATACTGCCCCTATATACAAGACTATAACTACTATAATACTACCCCTATATACAAGAATATAACTACTATAATACTGCCCCTATATACAAGAATATAACTACTATAATACTGCCCCTATGTACAAGAATATAACTACTATAATACTGCTCCTATATACAAGAATATAACTACTATAATACTGCCCCTATGTACAAGAATATAACTACTATAATACTGCTCCTATGTACAAGAATATAACTACTATAATACTGCTCCTATATACAAGAATATAACTACTATAATACTGCCCCTATATACAAGAATATAACTACTATAATACTGCTCCTATGTACAAGAATATAACTACTATAATACTGCCCCTATATACAAGAATATAACTACTATAATACTGCCCCTATATACAAGAATATAACTACTATAATACTGCTCCTATATACAAGAATATAACTACTATAATACTGCTCCTATGTACAAGAATATAACTACTATAATACTGCTCCTATATACAAGAATATAACTACTATAATACTGCCCCTATGTACAAGAATATAACTACTATAATACTGCTCCTATATACAAGAATATAACTACTATAATACTGCTCCTATATACAAGAATATAACTACTATAATACTGCCCCTATATACAAGACTATAACTACTATAATACTGCTCCTATATACAAGAATATAACTACTATAATACTGCCCCTATATACAAGAATATAACTACTATAATACTGCTCCTATATACAAGAATATAACTACTATAATACTGCCCTATATACAAGAATATAACTACTATAATACTGCCTCCTTGTATACAAGAATATAACTACTATAATACTGCTCCTATATACAAGAATATAACTACTATAATACTGCCCCTATATACAAGACTATAACTACTATAATACTGCTCCTATATACAAGAATATAACTACTATAATACTGCCCTATATACAAGAATATATAACTACTATAATACTGCTCCTATATACAAGAATATAACTACTATAATACTGCTCCTATATACAAGAATATAACTACTATAATACTGCCCTATATACAAGAATATAACTACTATAATACTGCCCTATATACAAGAATATAACTACTATAATACTGCTCCTATATACAAGAACTATAACTACTATAATACTGCCCCTATATAACAAGAATATAACTACTATAATACTGCTCCTATGTACAAGAATATAACTACTATAATACTGCTCCTATATACAAGAATATAACTACTATAATACTGCCCTATATACAAGAATATAACTACTATTATACTGCTCCTATATACAAGAATATAACTACTATAATACAGCTCCTATATACAAGAATATAACTACTATAATACTGCCCCTATATACAAGAATATAACTACTATAATACTGCTCCTATATACAAGATATAACTACTATAATACTGCCCCTATATACAAGAATATAACTACTATAATACTGCTCCTATATACAAGAATATAACTACTATAATACTGCTCCTATATACAAGAATATAACTACTATAATACTGCTCCTATGTACAAGAATATAACTACTATAATACTGCTCCTATATACAAGAATATAACTACTATAATACTGCCCCTATATACAAGAATATAACTACTATAATACTGCTCCTATATACAAGAATATAACTACTATAATACTGTCCTATATACAAGAAATATAACTACTATAATACTGCTCCTGTATACAAGAATATAACTACTATAATACTGCCCTATATACAAGAATATAACTACTATAATACTGCCCTATATACAAGAATATAACTACTATAATACTGCCCCTATATACAAGAATATAACTACTATAATACTGCTCCTATATACAAGAATATAACTACTATAATACTGCTCCTATATACAAGAATATAACTACTATAATACTGCTCCTATTACAAGACTATAACTACTATAATACTGCTCCTATATACAAGAATATAACTACTATAATACTGCCCCTATATACAAGAATATAACTACTATAATACTGCTCCTATATACAAGAATATAACTACTATAATACTGCTCCTATATACAAGAATATAACTACTATAATACTGCTCCTGTATACAAGAATATAACTACTATAATACAGCTCCTATATACAAGAATATAACTACTATAATACTGCCCCTATATACAAGACTATAACTACTATAATACTGCTCCTATATACAAGAATATAACTACTATAATACTGCCCCTATATACAAGAATATAACTACTATAATACTGCTCCTATATACAAGAATATAACTACTATAATACTGCTCCTATATACAAGAATATAACTACTATAATACTGCTCCTGTATACAAGAATATAACTACTATAATACTGCTCCTATATACAAGAATATAACTACTATAATACTGCTCCTATATACAAGAACATAACTACTATAATACTGCCCCTATATACAAGAATATAACTACTATAATACTGCTCCTGTATACAAGAATATAACTACTATAATACTGCTCCTATATACAAGAATATAACTACTATAATACTGCCCCTATATACAAGAATATAACTACTATTATACTGCTCCTATATACAAGAATATAACTACTATAATACTGCTCCTATATACAAGAATATAACTACTATAATACTGCCCCTATATACAAGAATATAACTACTATAATACTGCTCCTATGTACAAGAGTATAACTACTATAATACTGCCCCTATATACAAGAATATAACTACTATAATACTGCCTCTATGTACAAGAATATAACTACTATAATACTGCTCCTATATACAAGAATATAACTACTATAATACTGCCTCTATGTACAAGAATATAACTACTATAATACTGCTCCTATATACAAGAATATAACTACTATAATACTGCTCCTATATACAAGAATATAACTACTATAATACTGCTCCTATATACAAGAATATAACTACTATAATACTGCTCCTATGTACAAGAATATAACTACTATAATACTGCTCCTATATACAAGAATATAACTACTATAATACTGCTCCTATATACAAGAATATAACAACTATAATACTGCTCCTATGTACAAGAATATAACTACTATAATACTACCCTATATACTAGACTATAACTACTATAATACTGCTCCTATATACAAGAATATAACTACTATAATACTGCTCCTATATACAAGAATATAACTACTATAATATTGCTCTTATGTATCAGATCACACAGTATCTCTTACTCTTTGTGACATGGGATGTGGATTGTAGACAGATTCGAGCTCTCATCTTGTGTGAGTTCTTCCCGGTGATGGAGACGTTTCGCCGCTATCTAATGTGTTGTCTGAAGTTGGACGCACTTTTTTTGCCTCTTTAATGTGATTTATAGCCGTCACTAACAAGATGAGAGGAATCATCGGGGGAATTGTATATAAACCGCTCGTATCAAATGGATTTGCCGACTTCATAAATCTCCCCGACAAGTGTCACGGTTCACGTCCTCCATCTCCCGGTGCGACTATTTACGCACAGGTCTGAGCTGAAGGCGTTTTTATTTTCCTTTATTTTAAGCTTTTATTAGAATACGGAGCGCTGGATGGGATTACAGGACGGAGGATGGAGCAAATGTAAGGAATCACTTCAGGTCATGCATCAAGTGATAGCGCACATCAGTCAGACGGCACCGGAGGACGCGCCGATCACAGACTCGTCCTCATATCTGCAGATTCTCTTCTGGCTTAACCTTTCTGAACACGAGAATCTCGGCTTCTAAATGAGAGAATTGCTTATAGTCCAGTCGCTGTTATCAGCCTGAGTTATCCTTCAAGGCTCGCGCTCCATGCTGATATTTGAGCGCTCAGCAGTTACTATACTTTCGGGCTGTAGCGCATCTGTTTTCCAAGATGGACGTCTTGTGATGATCGACAGAATTCTAGAACCTTTGGGATTTATGTAATTGTTACAATCTCCTCTACTCCCCTCTAATCTCTTCCTCTACAAGACTTCTCCCGTGCTTACCCCGTACTCTGGAATGCTCTGCCCCAACACATCAGACTCTCGCCTACTGGGAAACCTTCAAAAGGAACCTGAAGACCCGACAAGCTACAACCTACAGTGATCCTCAGTCTACTGAAAAGCTGTATGACCAACTCTACCCTCTATATTGTATCCTCACCCATCCCTTGTAGACTGTGAGCCATCCTGGGCAGGGTCCTCTCTCTCTCCTCACCTTCTGTATCCTCATCCATCCCTTGTAGACAGTTAGCTCTCGTGGGCAGGGTCCTGTATTCTCACCCATCCCTTGTAGACGGTGAGCCCTCATGGACAGGGTCCTCTCTCCTCTCCTACTGAATCCTCACCCATCCCTTGTAGACTGTGAGCCCATGTGGGCAGGGTCCTCTCTCCTCACCTACTGTATCCTCACCCATCCCTTGTAGACTGTGAGCCCTCGTGGGCAGGGTCCTCTCAACTCACCTACTCTATCCTCACCCATCCCTTGTAGAGTGTGAGTCCTCATAGGCAGGGTCCTCTCAACTCACCTACTCTAGCCTCACCCATCCCTTGTAGAGTGTGAGCCCTCATGGAAGGGTCCTCTCTCCTCCCCTACTGTATCCTCACCCATCCCTTGTAGACTGTGAGCCCTCGTGGGCAGGGTCCTCTCTCCTCACCTACTGTATCCTCACCCATCCCTTGTAGACTGTGAGCCCTCGTGGGCAGGGTCCTCTCAACTCACCTACTCTATCCTCACCCATCCCTTGTAGAGTGTGAGTCCTCATAGGCAGGGTCCTCTCAACTCACCTACTCTAGCCTCACCCATCCCTTGTAGAGTGTGAGCCCTCATGGAAGGGTCCTCTCTCCTCCCCTACTGTATCCTCACCCATCCCTTGTAGACTGTGAGCCCTCGTGGGCAGGGTCCTCCCCTCCCCTACTGTATCCTCACCCATCCCCTGTAGACTGCGAACCCTCATGGGCAGGGTCCTCTCTCCTCACCTACTGTATCCTCACCCATCCCTTGTAGACAGTGAACCCTTGTGGGCAGGGTCCTCTTTTCTCACCTACTGTATCCTCACCCATCCCTTATAGACTGTGAGCCCTCGTGGGCAGGGTCCTCTCTCCTCACGTACTGTATCCTCACCCATCCCTTGTAGACGGTGAGTCCTAGTGGGCAGGGTCCTCTCTCCTCACCTAATGTATCCTCACCCATCCCCTGTAGACTGTGAGCCCTCGTGGGCAGGGTCCTCTCTCCTACTGTACCCGCCTTTGCCTTGCATTGTTACTAATTATTGTACTTGTCCTATGTATGCCCCTTTCCACATGTAAAGGTCCATGAAATAAATGTTGCTATAATAATAAATAATAATATTAATAAAACTGTAAGGGCACACAACGGATATTGGAGAAACCAAATAATGATCTTGTAGTTGTGATACCTTTTAATGGCAAGAAATTTAAAATAATTGTTGTTACAAAGCAGCAAGATTTCAAGGCTGCTTAGGTCTCTCCATCGGGCATGGTGTAGCAAAATATCTGAAGAAACCAATATATACACAGAGCAGAGACATGGAAAGAAATAAAATAACAATCTTGTAGTTTTGATACATTTTAATGGCAACAAATTTAAAATAATTGATGTTACTGTGGCGCCCCTGCAGTATGGTGGCCACAGAGGGGTACTGCACCCATACCACGGGTGTGGTATTCCTGTTCTCAGTATACGGGATGGTAAGTCCAGACACCCGCAATAGCACCCAACACACCCGGTCCCATGGACGGCAGGCAGACCCGATAGTGGGATGGTTAAGTTAGTCAGTGGGATGGCGGGAAGAAAAGTGGAGGGTAGGAAGTGAGGTGAGATGAGAAGAGAAAGCGGTGAAAGGAGGAGTGAGGATCCGGAGGACTGGAGCAGTGTGAAGCTCGTCCCCAGCAGAACTGTTATCCCGATTATGAGTACCCCACGGCCCTTCATCAGGCATGGTATGATATCTCACATTCTATTATACCATGCCTGATGAAGAGATTTCAGGAGTCTCAAAAGCTCGCTGCTTTGTAACATCATTTCTTTTTTTTTTGTTAGCCATTAAACGGTATCACAATTACAAGATTATAATTTTATTTCTCCCAATAAGAGCAATCTTTTTTCAACTGGCGAACATATTAGCAAACCTTTCTTCTAACAACGGATATTGAGATATCAGGGCTGGTAAAAGCAAAAAAAAATCTTTGCCCTTGGTAAAAGAAAGTCAAGTCAAGTGTTCCTCGAGTCCGAGGAGCGCACACAAACTCTATGTCATGCCCTCGACCGCAGGCCCAGTCTCTACCAAGCAGGGAGAACGGCGCTCACCTCGCAGCCCCACTAGTTCTGCTCACACCAGTCATGGTTCCATGCGACCATTTGTCCCTTTCTCTGCTAGGAATCTGCATTCTCTTGGCAGGTCTCCTAGTAATGTTTTTAGGATGAACACCCGGCATCCTGCACGCACTTATAGGAACAATACACCTGTTCCCCATTAGGTCTCTGCTGAGTGCTGCTGCTCTGAACATATAAACCATCCTCCCCCTATGGGAGGTGCCTGGGCAACTTGTTTATTCTCATGAAGTTGTCTGTCCAAGTCACACCCTGTTGTGCTCTGTGAAAGGAAGACTGTTGCTGTGCATGTTACTAATTCCTCTGTCTCCACAGTATCCGCTGCTGGCAGTTCCTTGTCCTGGATCCCTCTGAACCATACAGATCTCACCTCGAGCTGGCCTAGCCTTTCCTCATTGAGCCCTCCGGATAATTCTACCGACTGGACCACTCTAAACGAGATTACATGGAGCTCCCAGAATCCTCTCCACAGAAAGAGCTAACATTCTACAGTTTCTTCACCTCTATGGTCTGTATGGGTCGCTCCTCTGGTCCGGGATTTAGGCCTCCTGGTGTTGTAACAGGTTTATCCCTGTATAGGGGTTACCTCTGCCGCTGATCCACTACATGGTACAGTGCCGTGACCCAGAGTTTCTTCCTCTCAGGCACCTTTCCCCTTTTTCTTAAACTATCCTCAATAAATATCCTTGATTTTATGAAAGTCACTCTCCTGTCTCTGGAGTACCGGGTATACAGCTACCACTGCAACACCAGTGGTCCAGTGAGTCACACTCTGTGGGCATAACACTCTCTGTAGACATTGTCATGCTGTCCACATCTCCATGTTAGTGTATCAACCACTGAACCACCATGCTGCCACAATTTGCAAGATACCTGTTCAAACTCCTACACTACCATATAGTCAGATACCAAGGGGGCACGTCATGGACTAAAGAAATAAAGAATGGCTGAGTCAGGTCACCGAATAGACAAAGGCATGGTCAGGTTACGAAAAAGAGAAATGCAAGGTCAGGTTACGGAATAGACAAAAGCATGGTCAGGTCACGGAATAGACATCTGATTGGCTGGAAGTCACAGGTCTTTGTCGTCCGGTGATTGCAGGTCTTCTTTGCCGGTCCCGGTGCAGGCGTCGGACAGGTGAGTATGTATTTTATTATTTTTAACAACTTTTATTCACTTTTAGGTTACTTTCGCGGTGTATCTATAGATACACTGTGAAAGTGAATGGACTACTCGCTACTCCCGAGTAATCATAAGATACTCGGAGAGTAGCGAGTACCCAAGTACCGCTACTATTCGGCGAGTCCCGAATAGTAGCGAGTATACTCGCTCATTCATAGTGGTTAGGTTAAAAAATAGAGAAAGGCGTGGTCAGGTCACTGAATAGACAAAGATGTAGTCAGGTTACAGAAAAGACAAAGGCGTGGTGAGGTTATGGAATAGACAAACGTGTAGTCAGGTCATGGTCCATTGTCAGAATACCAGGACGATAGCAGATCACAGCATAAGGACAAAGCAAACAAATGGTCAGAGGAGGACCAAGGTCTGGCAGAAAATGTTCAGAACACAGAGCAGAGATGAACCAAGCCAACATGCACCAAAGAGCAAACGATACAACTGGCAGTGATCTGAGACTGACTGCTCAGCTAAGTAGCTGGGCAATGACAGAAAACAGGGAACATCTGAATATGCACAGCAACACTCTCTCTCAGATTGGACAACTTGGCTGTCACTCATGAAACTGTTTCCTTAGTGCAGAAAACTGTCACCCATTATGTCCAAGACACACTGAATTGAGGAATCGAGGCATATGCCATGCAAATCTTCATGTAACTGTGCCAACCAATGGGACATCTTGCTGCCAAAATCTCCATGTTACATTTTACTGTGCCCAACACTGAACCATCATGCACCCTAAATTTGCATGATAATACTGAGCTACCTTACTGTTCAAATATCCAGATCAGTTTGTCAACAACTGCGTCACCATCCTGCCCAAAACTCCATGTAATGATGCCAATCACAGAGGCACAGTGCTGCCCAAAATGACAAGCAATGGTGCCAAACACAGAGGCACAGTGCAGCCCAAAATGTCAAGTAATGGTGCACAGTGCTGCCCACAATGCCAAGTAACGATGCCAAGCACAAAGGCACAGTGCTACCCAAAACACCAAGTAACGCTGCCAAGCACAAAGGCACAGTGCTACCCAAAACACCAAGTAACGCTGCCAAGCACAAAGGCACAGTGCTACCCAAAACACCAAGTAACGATGCCTAGCACAAAGGCACAGTGCTACCCAAAACGCCAAGTAACGCTGCCAAGCACAAAGGCACAGTGCTACCCAAAACGCCAAGTAACGCTGCCAAGCACAAAGGCACAGTGCTACCCAAAACGCCAAGTAACGCTGCCAAGCACAAAGGCACAGTGCTACCCAAAACGCCAAGTAACGCTGCCAAGCACAAAGGCACAGTGCTACCCAAAACGCCAAGTAACGATGCCGAGCACAAAGGCACAGTGCTACCCAAAACACCAAGTAATGCTGCCAAGCACAAAGGCACAGTGCTACCCAAAACACCAAGTAACGCTGCCAAGCACAAAGGCACAGTGATACCCAAAACACCAAGTAACGCTGCCAAGCACAAAGGCACAGTGCTACCCAAAACACCAAGTAACGCTGCCAAGCACAAAGGTACAGTGCTACCCAAAACACCAAGTAATGCTGCCAAGCACAAAGGCACAGTGCTACCCAAAACACCAAGTAATGAGGCCAAACAGAGAGGCATAGTTTTTATGTGCATACCTAACTTAGCAGTCAAAATCCCTTTATGGCATGTCTGGAAATCCTTAGCAAACATCCACCAAAAAATGAGTATAAATAGCCCCTCCCGGGATGTGATAGGACAGAGTGAAAATATGAAAGTGTGAAACACCTGACTAGCAGCAGAGCAAGCGGAGAAAAGCAAAGATAAGAGAATCACCAACAGTTGGACAGAGACCAAACAGGTTCAGCAGGGAAGGAAAATAACCGCACAGAAAGAGGTCGCCGGATCGAGTCCGGAAACTGAGGCATGACAACAGTGTTGCCCAAAATGCCATGTAATGATACCAAACACAGAGGTAAAATGCTGCCTATACCGCCATATACTGTAACTGTACCAGCCATATATCCATTATGCTGTCTGATTCTCCATGTAACTGAGGCAAACATTGTGCCGGTCTCGCCCTTCAGAGGTCTGCACCCCCTATTCTACCCATAACGTTGGTGTTTGCAGCAATGTAACATCTATTATCTCTTTATTTCATGTATGACCTTATCTGAGGTGACTCAAACACGTGCATGTTACATTGTCCTTGATCTCGGGTACAATGCTCTGAGTATACAGAGCTGATTGTGGGTTTAAAGAAAGAATAAATAACATAATTTATGTAAATGTCTGTGTTGCTCTCGTCTTCATCACGGTCACTCATTTGCATAGCGCCCGCTGTGTGCCCTGCATCATTTCATGGGCAGAGAGACAGGAACATTCAGGTATTGTTCCCGCACATCACACGAGGCCGAGGACTGGAGATCAACAATGCTTCAAGCTGTGGGAAATGTATCAATGATATAAAATGTATAAACACTATTGATACATTCTCTGATAAAAGACAGATTAATAATGAAAATAAAGATAAACAGTGTTCATCAATGCCAACCGGTGCCACTCAGTGCCAACCACTGCCAACCAGTGCCGCCTAGTGCCATACACTGCCAATCAGTGCCTCCCAGTGCTATACACTGCCAACCACAGCCACCCAGCACCAACCACTGCCAACCAGTGCCTCCCAGTGCCAACCACTGCCAACCAGTGCCTCCTAGTGCCTATAAACTGCCAACCAGTGCTTCCCAGTGCTATACACTGCCAACCACAGCCATCCAGCACCAACCACTGCCAATCAGTGCCTCCCAGTGCCTTCCATTGCCAACCACTGTCTCTCAGTGCCTTCCATTACCAACCACTGTCAATCAGTGCATTCCAGTGCCATACACTGCCAAACAGTGCCTCCCAGTGCCATACACTGCCAACCAGTGCCTCCCAGTGCTATACACTGCCAACCATTGCCACCCAGCGACAACCATTGCCAATCAGTACCTTCCAGTGCCAACCACTGTCAATCAGTGCCTCCCAGTGCCATATGCTGCCAACCAGTGCCAACCACTGCCAATCAGTACCTTCCAGTGCCAACCACTGCAAACAGTGCCTCCGGTGCCATACACTTCCAACCAGTGCCCTCCAAGGCCCAACCACACCAACCAGTATCAACCAGTGTCACCCAGTGCCATACAATGCCAACTAGTGCCACCCAATGCCATACACTGCCACCCAGTGCCATACTATTGCCAACTAGTGCACCCAATGCCCTACACGGCCAACCAGTGCCTCCCAGTTCTATACACCACCAACCAGTGCCACCCAGTGCCATACACTTCCAACCAGTGCCACCCAGTGTTAACCACTGCCAATCAATGTTTTCCAGTGCCATACACTGTAAATCAGTGCCAACCACTGCCAGCCAGTTCCTTACACTGCCAACCAGTGCCACCCAGTGCCATACACTGGGAACCAGTGCCACTCAGTGCCAATCATGAAACAGCCAGATACACGAAAAACACATGTCGAGGCCACCGGACACATATATGAAAGGGAGACACCCTTAATCCATATGGATAAACCTGGATAATGGTTGGTTGTGTACACTGCACTTTACCCGGTGGGGGAGATTACTAATGGTAGGGCTGGTCCCTTAATATAATACTTCATTTCCACCTCTCATTTGGCACTAGCACTTTATCACAGACAGAATACCATAGGCAACCCTAGTATACAACTCCTCTCTCCCTGCAGGTTCAGTCATCTTTCCCTCCTTGTAACTTATTTATACTTGTTACTCTCCTTATTCATTGTGCACCACTGTTATTGAGTCCTTGTGTAATTAATAAAACTATTTATTATTGCATTGAGCACGTGTGTGGACCTCGGTTATGTATTATAATAAGTATGGGCATATATACACTCATTTCCTGGTTCTTTGTTGATATGCTATAGAGTAGTTTGCCCCTTTACATTATGGTATCCATGTTTGATCATTTATTTGTTCTCACACTGCCACCCAGTGCCATACACTGCCAACCAGTGCCACCCAGTGCCATACACTGCCGTCTAGTGCCACCCAGTGCCATACACTGCCAACCAGTGCCACCCAGTGCCATACACTGCCAACCAGTGCCATACACTGCCATCTAGTGCCACCCAGTGCCATACACTGCCAACCAGTGGAACCCAGTGCAATACATTGTCACTCAATGCCATACACTGCCACCCAGTGCCATACACTGTTAACCAGTGCCACCCAGTGCCATACAATGCCAACTAGTGCCACCCAATGCCATACACTGCCACCCAGTGCCATACACTGCCAACCAGTGCCACCCAGTGCCATACACTGCCAACCAGTGCCATACACTGCCAACCAGTGCCACCCAGTGCCATACACTGCCAACCAGTGCCACCCAGTGCCATACACTGCCGTCTAGTGCCACCCAGTGCCATACACTGCCAACCAGTGCCACCCAGTGCCATACACTGCCAACCAGTGCCACCCAGTGCCATACACCGCAGATTTCATAACCTTACTGGCGCAAGATTTAGAACAAAGTCTCTGGCGGTCAACATTGGATAAAGAAAGAGGTCACTTGCACTTGGCACCATGGCTATCAGTGGAATTTGTTACCATGCCCAGTGGCTCCATGTCATTGGCAAGTGTACAATACATTGCTCCGTGCAGGTTCGGTGGTGTATTCAGATACTTTCCTCTCCCCTTTCCGGCAGTGGTGAGCATGACCTAGGAGCATTTGCCCGTTGTAACGAGGACATTTTGCCAATCAACAGTTCAGTATTGGAAAGTGATGAGTACAATGACCTCCCATTACAAAGGGGTTTGTCCTCCACAGTCCTTATTTGACAGAGGTGGATTTGAATAGATCCCTCCTGGTGGGGCCACATTGTAGATCTTCCCTTTGTTCACTTGACATGATTTCTCACATGGGAAAATAGGCAAGGGCATAACTACAACAGGTGCATGGGCTGCAATCGCACCTGGGCCCTGGAGCCTAGGGGGGCCCCAAAAGTTCCTTTGGCCTACAGAAAAAGACTAATACTATTACAGATTTGCAATAATTGGGGGCCCCATTGGAGCTTTTGCATTGGGGCCCATGAGCTACAACTTACACATCTGAAAATAGGGTCTATTTCTAAACTATTGCACCTGACCCAACCGGTTCCTGTACAGACTAAGATTCCTAGCTGCACAGTCCCATATGAATTCTGTGCAGGCTGGAATAATCCTAGCCGCAAAACTAGGAGATGACAACCTGGACCTGGCTGTCTGAAAGGCTGTCAAATGCTCCTCATACTTCTTTAGGAACCAGGGTAAGATGCAGAACACCATAACCCTGAGGAAGGAAGGTGTGCAGAGATAGAAGAGATTCTAAGTGAGAAAACATAAAACACAAATATAAATTGGAAAGAGTAAAGTATCACTGCAAGAAAGGTAAAAAATGTTTGTACCATATTAGCCAGTAGATAGAAAAATATTAGAATCTGAGAGTTCTCAGTGGTTGATATCTCTTAATAGCAAACTGAAAAGATGGTAAACACAGCAAGCTTTCGGGACACTGTGGCCCCTTCGTCAGGCAGATAATGACACAGATTCTGAAGACACATACATATATACATAATCAAATGAAACAAAAAAACTGTTAGATGCTGTAGTAAATGTGACGGGTGACGTAAAGCAGAGTCAGGCTAGGGAGGAAGAGAGGGGCTGGGGTATTGAAACTAAAATTCTAAGATAAACAGAACAAATTGTATTATTGTTATATGGTAGTGGTCTGTGGAGAACTGAAAATACTTAAATGAGTTGGGGAAAGCAAAAAAGGAAGCGAGAGTGTTCATATAAGAAGTGTCAAAAGTTCATTGTCCTCAAAATGGAGTCTGTTGGAAGATGTGATATCATCAAGTGTCTTTTGAATTTATATAAAAATGCATGAATCTGTGATGTCCCCAAATGTCCATTCATGTTCTATAAAAAGCCATGAATCCATGTGATACATTTAATCCGGTTTTGAATGTGTCAAAGGTCATTTGGACGACATTGACAGGACCCAGCTCTGAGTGCCCCACGGCCCCCACTGGGGCGAGTCAGATTCTCTTCCCTTGTGTTGTTTCTACTCCATGTTCATCCTTTCTCCTCCAGGGCTCTCTCCTCCTGTACTCTCTTTCCCCTGTGCACTCTCTCCCCCTGTACTCTCTTTCCCCTGTGCACTCTCTCCCCCTGTACACTCTCTTTCCCCTGTGCACTCTCTCCCCCTGTACTCTCTTTCCCCTGTGCACTCTCTCCCCCTGTACTCTCTTTCCCCTGTGCACTCTCTCCCCCTGTACACTCTCTTTCCCCTGTGCGCTCTCTCCCCCTGTACACTCTCTTTCCCCTGTGCACTCTCTCCCCCTGTACTCTCTTTCCCCTGTGCGCTCTCTCCCCCTGTACACTCTCTTTCCCCTGCACTCTCTCTCCCCCTGTACACTCTCTTTCCCCTGCACTCTCTCTCCCCCTGTACACTCTCTTTCCCCTGCGCTCTCTCTCCCCCTGTACACTCTCTTTCCCCTGTGCGCTCTCTCTCCCCCTGTACACTCTCTTTCCCCTGCGCTCTCTCTCCCCCTGTACACTCTCTTTCCCCTGTGCGCTCTCTCTCCCCCTGTACACTCTCTTTCCCCTGCGCTCTCTCTCCCCCTGTACACTCTCTTTCCCCTGTGCGCTCTCTTTCTCAGGTCAGATGGCTGCGTTATTTGGATATTGGGTACTTCGTTAAGATGCTCCGTGGGTCTCCAGACACAACGTCAGCGGTGCCTTGTGCTGCTGACTCTTCTCTCCGGGTGAGGACGGCGGGTTCTCATTTGGATGAATCTGCTGCATAATCTTCTTCCTAATGTTTCTGGTCATACGTTTCACTCATGGGTGAAATCTGCACTTTACACATCGCCGGTTTTGTTGCAGATCCAAGTCATATATATTTTACTGGAAACTATGGGTGAAGGTAAAAAATCGCATATGACAAAATCCTGGAGAATCCACCCAAAACCTGCTGCAAAGTCCATGTGTCACACGTGGCTCATCCCCGTACAGGGGGGGGCGATGTTACTTTACCCTTTTTCATGTACTTTGATGGACTCAGAACCTTCTACCCCGCCCCTCCCTGCATGGAGTATACAATATTCATGGCTTCTGTATAGGGTCAGTTTCAGGAAAATGTTTTTTTTCTTCTCCTTTTGCTTCTACAGTTTTTACGTCTGTTTTAATCAGCGGCTGAGCGTGAAAACAAGCCATGAGCGGGTTCATCTTCCTGCAGCTGGGGCCCCTGGAACGGTCGCTATCTGGCTCAGAGACCCCTGTCAGGTTTTATTCTGGAGGAGAAGCACAATGGGTCAGCGAGGGAACGTCCTCTGTGATTGCAAACATTTACACAACATCGTCGGAGCAGAGTTACATAAACCCGGTGACAGCTGGTGACATCCATATCTGCCATCATCAAATCTCCGCTGTCTCAGAGGTCTGCGTCTGCGGGGCTGCCTGACCCCGAGCTACCGGAATCTGAGGTCTATAAAATCAAAGGAATGGGAAAAAAATGGAGCAGAAACAAAAGACATTGGCATCGACTCAATCTTTGCATTGTGTGTCTGTGTGTGCCGCACTAAGCCTGGAGGACAGAAAAAGGTGAAAGAGAACTGTCTGAGGATGTGAAAGACGAAATTGTGGGTAAACATCTTACCTTCCAGCATGTGACGCTCGTTCACACTCACCTGTGGCAAGTAACAGGTGTGGGCAATATGGAAATCACACCTGAAACATATAAAAAGAGGAGAAGTTGCCTCAATCTTTGCATTGTGTGTCTGTGTGTGCCGCACTAAGAATGGAGGACAGTAAGAGGAGAGAACTGTCTGAGGATGCAAGAACCAAAACTGTAGAAAATATTAACAATTTCCAGGTTAGAAGTCCATCTACAGAGATCCGGATGTTCCTTTGTCCATGGTGAGCAACATAATCTAGAAGTTTACTGTTTATGACACTGTAGTTAATCTCCCTGGACATGGACAGCAGAAACAAATTTATGATAGGTTGTAACGCAGGATTGTCTGGATGGAGGATAAGCCCCAATCAAGGTCCAAAGAAATTCCAGCCATCCTGCAAGCTCAGGGTGGATCAGTGTCAGCGCAAACTAACCCCCCCCCCCCCCGTGTGAATGACATGAAACGCTATGGAGGAGACCCAGGAGGACTCACTGCTGACACAGAGACAGAAAAAAGGCAAAACGCACCTGACGATCCCTTTTCTCTCTAAGGGGTGGTCAACCCGGTTTGGTTCTTCTGGCAGGGACCGTACATAGGTCAGGTTGGATCGTGCTCCTATGAAGCTTTCGACCATGCCGGTGTTTGTGGCTCAGGGATTGTCCTCTGTACCACTTCGGAGCCGGTACCCTGTTTCGGACTGGGCCAGAGTATTCAGTTACCCTCTATCCGCCCCTCTCTGTCTGGGCCACCAGGTTGAGGTACCTTCTTGTTACTTCTTCTCCTCTCTCCTGTTCTGCTTTCTACTACTGTTCCTACTAACTGCTTCACGCTCTTTCCCCAACGGGTAACGGGTTGTCTGATTGGTCCCCTATCACTAGGTGTGTTTGTCTGGTTGTGGAGCTTCAGGCTTCTATTACCCACTACCAGGACAAGAATACTGCACCTTCTGTTAGGGGTGCAGTACCCTTTTGTAGCGCACTGACTAGCGGGGTGCTATACAGTCACATATGGGGGAGGTCAGAGAAAAGAGCACAGGACCTACAGTCACATATGGAGGAGGTCAGAGAAAAGAGCACAGGACCTACAGTTACATATGGGAGAGGTCAGAGAAAAGAGCACAGGACCTACAGTCACATATGGAAGAGGGCAGAGCAAAGAGCACAGGACCTACAGTCACATATGGAGGAGGTCAGAGAAAAGAACACAGGACCTACAGTCACATATGGAGGAGATCAGAGAAAAGAGCACAGGACCTATAGTCACATATGGAGGAGATCAGAGAAAAGAGCACAGGACCTACAGTCACATATGGAGGAGGTCAGAGAAAAGAACACAGGACCTACAGTCACATATGGGGGAGGTCAGAGAAAAGAGCACAGGACCTACAGTCACATATGGAGGAGATCAGAGAAAAGAGCACAGGACCTACAGTCACATATGGGGGAGGTCAGAGAAAATACAGGACCTACAGTCACATATGGGGAGGTCAGAGAAAAGAGCACAGGATCTACCGTCACATATGGAGGAGGTCAGAGAAAAGAGCACAGGATCTACAGTCACATAAGGGGGAGGTCAGAAAAAAGAGCACAGGACCTGCAGTCACATATGGGGGACGTCAGAGAAAAGAATAGAACTTGAGTACATCCCTGTTGTGAAACTCGCTGTCAGGACTCCAGACATTCGGATCATCTTTTGGGCATTCTCTGCCTTTTCCAAGATGGTGTCCTCAGCTTCATTCCTCTCCATGTGTCATTTTGTTTCCCTGCCTATATAGACTCCAATACACCTTACAGTCATCTACTTGAGTATTCTGCCTGGATTTCAACTCTTAGCTGCATCTTAAATTACTCCTCCTTCTCCTGCAAATCTAATTTAATTCTCCAGTGTTTACACATCAGAGGTTCAGTTTCTTACACCTGCTGCCAGCTTGTCTTCAGCGCCTAGCTTCTATTGCTGCTCACTCTGCTTCAGTACTTGCCTCACCAGCCTTGTTCACATAAGATTGTTACTGTATAAGCTCTCAGTAGCTACCTTCTTCATTATTTATGCAGTAGCAGAGTGCGGGACTATTTAGGACTTTGACGTAAAACTGCACTGCACCTGGTTCTGAATTTCCATTCCCAGACCTCCTAAGTGTTAACTATGTTATAGGCTATTGCTTCAGCATCTTTCAGAGTAAACTTTGTCATAGACTACTGCCCACTACATCTCCTGGTGAGAACAGAGCTCAAAGACTGTTCTGCTATCTGCATACAGTATACCTGTGAGCTTTCATGAGACTTTTAAGTTTAGGTTTCTCCCAAAGATTATTATTGCACGTTTATGAAGTTTGATTTATTTCCTGCACCTTTGTTTGCTGTTTATTATGCTTTACAATACAGACTTTCTCACCACATTACTTTGTGTCAGTTGTTCCTTGTCTCACACCAAAGAATCTCGAGTCGTCCATAATAGTCATTACACTCGCTGTTGTTCTGTTGTTGCTCTGGCATCAGTGAAGCTTCTATTTGGAGATTTTCTGGATCTCTGCTATAACTTGTCCTGCCTGGGTTTTCTGTGTGCATCCTTGCTCTCCAGCACCTGCACTCCCTTATTGGGGGGCATCTAGGTGAGTTCAATCTAGGAGCCTATAGGTACAAGTGCCAGGCATCTCCACCCTCAGTAGTATTCTTGGGGACAAGGATTAGCCTAGGGTTTTCCAGTTGAAAGGAAAGCTCAGGTGTTCACTGTCCCTGCTGTCACATTGGTATTACCTGCCTCTGTAGTCTTGCACTGTTTTGGTTGTTGCCTTTGCAACCTCAGCAACCTTAGGAAGTACAGCAAACTCTTGGTATCCGATCAGGTAGTGAGGCCCAAGTAGTCATCATCTAGTTCTGTGATCAGGGAGCAATGCCCCAGTAGTTTCCATCAACTCTTGCGATCAGGGAGCGATGTCTGAGAAGTCATCATCAACTCCTGCGATCAGGGAGAGAGGCCAGAGCAGTCATGATCAACTTCTGTGATCAGGGAGCGAGGCCAGAGCAGTCATGATCAACTCCTGTGATCAGGGAGCGAGGCCTGAGCAGTTATCATCAGCTCCTGCGATGAGGGAGCAAAGTCTGAGCAGTCATCATCAACTCCTGTGATCAGAGAGCAAGGCCCGATTAGTCATCATCAGCTCCTGCGATCAGACAATGATGCCTGAACAGTCATCATCAACTCTTGTGATCAGGAAGTGAGGCCCAAGCAGTAATCAACTCCTGCAATCAGGAAGCGAGGCCTGAGCAGTCATCATCAGCTTCTGCGATCACAGAGTGAGGCCCGAGCAGTCATCAACTCCTGCGATCAGGGAACGATGCCCAAGCAGTCATCATCAACTCCTGCGATCAGGGAGCGAGGCCCAAGCAGTCATCATCAACTCCTGCGATCAGGGAGCGAGGCCCAAGCAGTCATCATCAACTCCTGCGATCAGGGAACGATGCCCAAGCAGTCATCATCAACTCCTGCGATCAGGGAGCGAGGCCCAAGCAGTCATCATCAACTTCTGCGATCAGGGAAGGATGCCCAAGCAGTCATCATCAACTCCTGCGATCAGGGAACGATGCCCAAGCAGTCATCATCAACTCCTGCAATCAGGGAGCGAGGCCCAAGCAGTCATCATCAACTCCTGCGATCAGGGAGCAAGGCCCAAGCAGTCATCATCAACTCCTGCGATCAGGGAGCGAGGCCCAAGCAGTCATCATCAACTCCTGCGATCAGGGAACGATGCCCAAGCAGTCATCATCAACTCCTGCGATCAGGGAGCGAGGCCCAAGCAGTCATCATCAACTCCTGCGATCAGGGAGCGAGGCCCAAACAGTCATCATCAACTCCTGCAATCAGGGAACGATGCCCAAGCAGTCATCATCAACTCCTGCGATCAGGGAACGATGCCCAAGCAGTCATCATCAACTCCTGCGATCAGGGAACGATGCCCAAGCAGTCATCATCAACTCCTGCGATCAGGGAGCGAGGCCCAAGCAGTCATCATCAACTTCTGCGATCAGGGAACGATGCCCAAGCAGTCATCATCAACTCCTGCGATCAGGGAACGATGCCCAAGCAGTCATCATCAACTCCTGCGATCAGGGAGCGAGGCCCAAGCAGTCATCATCAACTCCTGCGATCAGGGAGCGAGGCCCAAGCTGTCATCATCAACTCCTGCGATCAGGGAGCGAGGCCCAAGCAGTCATCATCAACTCCTGCGATCAGGGAACGATGCCCAAGCAGTCATCATCAACTCCTGCGATCAGGGAGCGAGGCCCAAGCAGTCATCATCAACTCCTGCGATCAGGGAGCGAGGCCCAAGCAGTCATCATCAACTCCTGCGATCAGGGAACGATGCCCAAGCAGTCATCATCAACTCCTGCGATCAGGGAACGATGCCCAAGCAGTCATCATCAACTCCTGCGATCAGGGAACGATGCCCAAGCAGTCATCATCAACTCCTGCGATCAGGGAACGATGCCCAAGCAGTCATTATTAACTCTTGTGATCAGGGAGCGAGGCCTGAGCAGTCATAATCAGCTCCTGTGATCAGGGAGCAAAGTCCGAGCAGTCATCATCTAGTTCTGCGATCATTGATTCTCCTATCTGTGCAGGTGCCTTTAGGGACTGTGCATTTAGACTACTAGTCTGTACAGGAACCATTTAGGTGGAGTCACAGCTACAGAGAGATTGTGATTACTTATTGTGACAACTTGCCACCTACCCATCACTGGTGTGACATGCACAGGGACCCCCGTCTGCCTGTGTCCACCCCTGCATCTTAATATAGGAGGCCAGAAAGTCATGAAATGCACCGTAAAGACGAGAAATCTTCAACAATGTGGGGAAACTTCTCAATCTTCCAAGCTGATAATAAGTATCCGATTTGCTCTAAGACTGCAGAGAAATAGAACGGTAAATCCATTATCTGTCCTGGATACAACGTTACACAAAGGTGGCATTAACCTCGGGCGTTCGGAGCAGAACTCTTCTTTCTATTTATTTCAGTTAGAAAATAGCCACAATAATGGATGGAGACGATCCAGTAATGATCCATTGTTTGGGGAAGTTTCCTCTCTCGTCTTGTTTATCCTCCATTCAGTGAAGTTACGATGTATCATCCAGATCAAACACCATCGGGGCCTCGTGCAGGCGGCGCTGATACCAGAGAGCGCAGAGTATTTCAGGATTACAGCATGTAATAACCGCAGCCTCGGCTTCTGCAAACACCATTAAATATGGATCTGAAGTGTTACCGTAAAGTCAGTTTACAGAGGCGCGAAGCGGCAGAATATATCACTGCGGGACGATAGAGCGGATCTGCCGGGCCGCACGGTTCATAGCTCGGCTTACTGGGAATACTGGGGGTACGGGGTCGTTATAGGGCAAGTGCATTGTAGCCGGAGTAAGCGGAGCTGTCAGGAAAGCTTACACCCCGAGAAAGGAGGAGGGCGGCCCGATCACTGAGAAAGGGCAAATCCCAGATTAATAGAACTGCAGCCATATATATCACTAGGGCTCCGTTCACATCACGTCTGATGTACACAACATTAAACGCTCCCATCTTATAGATCCCACTATCCAATGTAGTTTCCTTAGGCTGCTCGGTCATCTGATAAAAGATCAAGTTTTTATTTAACCCCTTCAACACCAAGTGAAAATAAATCCACAACAGTCATGTTAATCGCCTGGTGGATCCCAAAGAAGATCTGCGATCTGCTGATTGCTGGGACCTTCCGAATCCCAGATACCACGAAGGTGTCAGCTAGACGTGACAACGGGGGAAACTGATATACCCTGACTATATACTCTAGGGGGCAACACATGAAGCCATTCCTGGAGGATGCCCTCTTTCTTCTCTTCCTTTCTTCTTTACCTTTCATTCATCACACTCTTTCTAACTTCCTTCCTTCTTTTATTTCTCCCTTACCTTCTTGTTCCCCTTGAATCCTTCCTTTTTTACTTCCCGCTCTTCCTTCCATTTATTCTTCCCTTTTCTCATTCCTTTTCTTCCATCCTTTCTTCTTTCTTTCCTTCATTTCTTCCTTCTTTTATTTCTTTCTTTCCCTTCCCTCTGTTTGTTCCTTCCATCCATCTTTCCTTCCCTTCTTAGTTCCCTTTCTTACTCCCATTTCTTCCTTCTATTTTTTATTCCTTCCTTTCCCTTCCCTCCGTTCCTTCCTTCCATCTTTCCTTCCCTCTTTCCTTCCCTTTTTAGTACCCTTTCTTACTTCCATTTCTTCATCCCTTTCTTATTTTCCTTTCCTCCTTACTGTGGAAGGACACATGCCAGATTAATAGAAATGTAGCCAAATGTATCACTAAGGCTCTGTTCACATCTGATGTACACAACATTAAGAGCTCCCATCTTATAGATGTAAGGATACAATATACAATATACAATGCTCGGTCATCTTATAGATGTAAGTATACAATATACAATATACAATATACAATGCTCGGTCATCTTATAGATGTAAGTATACAATATACAATATACAATGCTCGGTCATCTTATAGATGTAAGTATACAATGTACAATATACAATGCTCGTCATCTTATAGATGTAAGTATACAATATACAATATACAATGCTCGGTCATCTTATAGATGTAAGTATACAATATACAATATACAATGCTCGGTCATCTTATAGATGTAAGTATACAATATACAATATACAATGCTCGGTCATCTTATAGATGTAAGTATACAATATACAATATACAATGCTCGGTCATCTTATAGATGTAAGTATACAATGTACAATATACAATGCTCGGTCATCTTATAAAAGAATCATAACGTTTTCACAATCCGGCGCAAGTTTATCATTTACAGGAATAGTGAAAGTGTGGATGGTGATATGGCTGATACCCATCACGTCCACAGCAATAATTAATCTATTATTTGCCAAAAGCCCAAACCATCACCCTGTAAACATAAAGTGACATCAGCTTTTGGTTACAGAAAAGTTCAGTGTGACGCTAGTCACTACTAATAGCTAGAATGTGACAGTCACTACTTACTGGAATATAGACAGCAGGGAAGTCAGATAATCCGGGTCAGGTTCCAGGAGAGCTCGTCGTATTCAGGGAGTAGACAGAGACATAGTCATGCAACACTCCAGGGTCAAGTTTCCAGGAGAACTCATAGTATTCAGGGAGTAGACAGAGACATAGTCATGTAATGGTCCAGGTTCAGGTTTCCAGGAGAGCTCGTAGTATTCAGGTAATAGACAGAGTCATAGTCATGCAACAGTCCAGGTTTAGGTTTCCAGGAGAGCTCATAGTTTTCAGGGAGTAGACAAAGATGTACTCATGCAATAGTCCAGGGTTAGGTTTCCAGGAGAGCTCGCAGTATTCAGGGAGTAGACAGAGACATAGTCATGCAACACTCCAGGGTCAAGTTTCCAGGAGAACTCATAGTATTCAGGGAGTAGACAGAGACATATTCATGCAATGGTCCAGGTTCAGGTTTCCAGGAGAGCTCATAGTATTCAGGTAATAGACAGAGTCATAGTCATTCAACAGTCCAGGTTTAGGTTTTCAGGAGAGCTCATAGTATTCATGGAGTAGACAGAGATGTAGACATGCAACAGTCCAGGGTCATATCTTCAGCACATCACAATGAGGACATACATTACATTACTGATCCTGAGTTACCTCCTGTATTATACTCCAGAGCTGCACTAACTATTCTGCTGGTGCAGTCACTGTATACATACATTACATTACTGATCCTGAGTTACCTCCTGTATTATACTCCAGAGCTGCACTCACTATTCTGCTGGTGCAGTCACTGTGTACATACATTACATTACTGATCCTGAGTTACCTCCTGTATTATACTCCAGAGCTGCACTCACTATTCTGCTGGTGCAGTCACTGTGTACATATATTACATTACTGATCCTGAGTTACCTCCTGTATTATACTCCAGAGCTGCACTCACTATTCTGCTGGTGCAGTCACTGTGTACATACATTACATTACTGATCCTGAGTTACCTCCTGTATTATCCTCCAGAGCTGCACTCACTATTCTGCTGGTGCAGTCACTGTGTACATACATTACATTACTGATCCTGAGTTACCTCCTGTATTATACTCCAGAGCTGCACTCACTATTCTGCTGGTGCAGTCACTGTGTACATACATTACTGATCCTAAGTTACCTCCTGTATTATACTCCAGAGCTGCACTCACTATTCTGCTGGTGCAGTCACTGTGTACATACATTACATTACTGATCCGGAGTTACCTCCTGTATTATACTCCAGAGCTGCACTCACTATTCTGCTGGTGCAGTCACTGTGTACATACATTACATTACTGATCCTGAGTTACCTCCTGTATTATACTCCAGAGCTGCACTCACTATTCTGCTGGTGCAGTCACTGTGTACATACATTACATTACTGATCCTGAGTTACCTCCTGTATTATACTCCAGAGCTGCACTCACTATTCTGCTGGTGCAGTCACTGTGTACATACATTACATTACTGATCCTGAGTTACCTCCTGTATTATACTCCAGAGCTGCACTCACTATTCTGCAGTCACTGTGTACATACATTACATTACTGATCCTGAGTTACCTCCTGCATTATACTCCAGAGCTGCACTCACTATTCTGCTGGTGCAGTCACTGTGTACATACATTACATTACTGATCCTGAGTTACCTCCTGTATTATACTCGAGAGCTGCACTCACTATTCTGCTGGTACAGTCACTGTGTACATACATTACATTACTGATCCTGAGTTACCTCCTGTATTATACTCCAGAGCTGCACTCACTATTCTGCTGGTGCAGTCACTGTGTACATACATTACATTACTGATCCTGAGTTACCTCCTGTATTATACTCCAGAGCTGCACTCACTATTCTGCTGGTGCAGTCACTGTGTACATACATTACATTACTGATCCTGAGTTACCTCCTGTATTATACTCCAGAGCTGCACTCACTATTCTGCTGGTGCAGTCACTGTGTACATACATTACATTACTGATCCTGAGTTACCTCCTGTATTATACTCCAGAGCTGCACTCACTATTCTGCTGGTGCAGTCACTGTGTACATACATTACATTACTGATCCTGAGTTACCTCCTGTATTATACTCCAGAGCTGCACTCACTATTCTGCTGGTGCAGTCACTGTGTACATACATTACATTACTGATCCTGAGTTACCTCCTGTATTATCCTCCAGAGCTGCACTCACTATTCCCTGTATATTCTGTATGTGTCGGGGTGATTTGTGCTCTGTGATTTGCCATCTTCTCTCGTCATCTGATGATTATCACAGAACAGTAAAACACTTAGGAATGAAATTGTGCAGCGAATGGAGAATCGGAGCCTTTTTGGATCTGTCTCAGGAGACGTTGAGGAATTGAAGCTTCTTATATAAATGTATCGTCCTCCGGAGAATGTGACACTGATGGATCCCTGCTCTAGTGAAGGATATATCTATATCTATATATTCTGTGCTTTTATGTTATGTTGCTTGTTACATTGTTACATTCCCCAGAGTTGCAGTTATAGATGTTCCTCTATAGTATATATATACACATTACCTCGTGTGAGATGACAGCGGACCCTTAGGATTGGTTCTCATGATCAGCTTTGGATGTTGCAGATCTCCTGTGATGTATTGGCTCCTGTCTTATCTATATTTGCATTGTGCCTGACATATAGATCCCCATTCTCTTGCATAAAGCCATAGGGATTGCTGGGAGTTGTTGTTCTACAGCTATTGGGAGACAGAGGTGACGTCTGGTTCAGCAACAACAATAATAATAATTTTTATTTATACAGCGCCGACATATTCCGCAGCACTTTACAATTCAGATTCATATACAAACTCATAAGAAACATTTATCAGAAAATACAATTAAAGCAAAAAATAGTGACGACCCTGCTCACAAGAGCTTACACTCTACAATGAGGTGGGTGACACACAGTACAGGGGCCTATTACAATCATGGTCCGGCCATTGTGAGGTTGTGGGATAGATGAGAGCGGAGTAAGTGACCACCAGCCGCTCTGTGTGCAGCTTCTGGGTCTGATGGAGTTACATTTATGTTCAGGGAAGAAGTGGATACCCTGTGTCTGAATGACTCTGATTAGGAATCATGATAGGCCGCCCTAAGAAGATGTGTTTTTAGTGAGCGCCTGAAGTTAAGTAAGCTGTGTGTAGTCCTAAATTCTTGGGGTAGAGCATTCCAGACAATTGGTGCAGCTCAGGAAAAGTCTTGGAGCCGGGAGTGGGAGGATCGGATGATTTCATGCTCCTATTCTCATTGTGTACATCCCATATATGGTGAGAACCATGCAGCCCCTCAATACTGTAGGAATTACGCAGTCCCTATATACAGTGGGAATCATACAGCTCCTATATACAGTGGGAATCATACAGCCCCTATATACAGTATGAATCATACAGCCCCTATATACAGTGGGAATCATACAGTCCCTATATACAGTGGGAATCATACAGCCTCTATATACAGTGAGAATCATACAGCCCCTATATACAATGGGAATCATACAGCCCCTATATATAGTGGGAATTATGCAGCACCTATATACAGTGGGAATCATACAGCCCCTATATACAGTGGGAATCATACAGCCCCTATATACAATGGGAATCATACAGCCCCTATATATAGTGGGAATTATGCAGCACCTATATACAGTGGGAATCATACAGCCCCTATATACAGTGGGAATCATACACCCCTATATACAATGGGAATCATACAGCCTCTATATACAGTGGGAATCATACAGCCTCTATATACAGTGAAAATCATATAGCCCCTATATACAGTGAGAATCATACAGCCCCTATATACAATGGGAATCATACAGCCTCTATATACAGTGGGAATCATACAGCCCCTATATACAATGGGTATCAAACAGCCCCTATATACAGTGTGAATCATGCAGCCCCTATATACAGTGGAATCATGTAGCCCCTATATACAATGAGAATCATACAGCCCCTATATACAGTAGGTATCATACAGCCACTATACACAGTGGGAATCATGCAGCTCCTATATACAGTAAGAATCATACAGCCCCTATACACAGTGGAAATCATACAGCCTCTATATACAGTGGGAATCATGCAGCCCCTATATACAGTGAGAATCATACAGCCCCTATATACAGTGAGAATCATACAGACCCTATATACAGTAAGAATCATACAGCCCCTATATACAGTGAGAATCATACAGACCCTATATACAGTGAGAATCATACAGCCCCTATATACAGTGGGAATCATACATCCCCTATATACAGTGGGAATCATACAGCCTCTATATACAGTGGGAATCATGCAGCCCCTATATACAGTGAGAATCATACAGCCGCTATATACAGTGTGAATCATACAGCTCCTATATACAGTGAGAATCATACATCCCCTATATACAGTGAGAATCATACAGCCCTATATACAGTGAGAATCGTGTAAACCCTATATACAGTGAGAATCATACATCCCCTATATACAGTGAGAATCATACAGCCCTATATACAGTGAGAATCGTGTAAACCCTATATACAGTGAGAATCATACATCCCCTATATACAGTGAGAATCAAGCAGCCCCTATATACAGTGAGAATCATACAGCCCCTGTATACAGTGAGAATCATTCAGCCCCTATATACAGTGAGAATCATACAGCCCTATATACAGTGAGAATCGTAAACCCTATATACAGTGAGAATCATACATCCCCTATATACAGTGAGAATCATTCAGCCCCTATATACATGTGGAATCATACGGCCTCTATATACAGTGGGAATCATACAGCCCCCTATATACAGTGAGAATCATTCAGCCCCTATATACAGGGAGAATCATACAGCCCCTATATACAGTGGGAATTATTAAGCCCCTATATACAGTGGGAATCATACAGCCCCTATATACAGTGAGAATCATACAGCCCCTATATACAGTGGGAATCCAATTGAAGTCCCTATACACAGTGGAAATCATGCAGCCCCTATATACAGTGAGATATATCATACAGTCCCTATATACAGTGAGAATCATACAGCCCCTATAACAGTAAAACATAACAGCCCCTATATACAGTGAGAATCATACAGCCCCTATATACAGTGAGAATCATACAGCCCCTATATACAGTGAGAATCATACAGCCCCTATATATAATGGAATTATGCAGCCTCCTATATACAGTGGGAATCATACAGCCCCTATATACAGTGAGAATCATGTAGCCCCTATACACAGTGGGAATCATACAGCCCCTATATACAATGGCAATTATACAGCCTCTATATACAGTGGAATCATGCAGCCCCTATATACATGGGAATCATGCAGCCCCTATATACAATGGGAATCATACAGCTCCTATATACAGTAAGAATCATACAGCCCGTATACACAGTAGGAATCATACAGCTCCTATATACAGTTAGAATCATACAGCCCGTATACACAGTAGGAATCATACAGCCCCTATATACAATGGGAATCATACAGCCTCTATATACAGTGAGAATCATACAGCCTCTATATACAGTGAGAATCATACAGCCCCTATATACAGTGGGAATAATACAGCCCCTATATACAGTGTGAATCATACAGCCCCTATATACAGTGAGAATCATACAGCCTCTATATACAGTGAGAATCATACAGCCCCTATATACAGTGGGAATAATACAGCCCCTATATACAGTGTGAATCATGCAGCCCCTATATACAATGGGAATCATACAGCCCCTATATACAGTGGGAATCACACAGCCCCTATATACAGTGTGAATCATACAGCTCCTATATACAGTGAGAATCATACAGCCCCTATATACAATGGGAATCATACAGCCCCTATATACAGTGTGAATCATACAGCCCCTATATACAGTGTGAATCATACAGCCCCTATATACAGTGAGAATCATACAGCCCCTATATACAGTGGGAATCATGCAGCCCCTATATACAATGGGAATCATACAGCCCCTATATACAATGGGAATCATAAAGCCCCTATATACAGTGGGAATCATGCAGCCCCTATATACAATGGGAATCATACAGCCCCTATATACAATGGGAATCATAAAGCCCCTATATACAGTGGGAATCATACAGCCCCTATATACAGTGAGAATCATACAGCCTCTATATACAGTGAGAATCATGTACACCCTATATGCAGTGAGAACCATACAGCCCCTATATACAGTGAGAATCATACAGCCCCTATATACAGTGGAATCATACAGCCCCTATATACAGTGAGAATCATACAGCCCCTATATACAGTGGGAATAATACAGCCCCTATATACAGTGAGAATCATACAGCCCCTATATACAGTGAGAATCATACAGCCCCTATATACAGTGTGAATCATACAGCCCCTATATACAGTGAGAATCATACAGCCCCTATATACAGTGTGAATCATACAGCCCCTATATACAGTGAGAATCATACAGCCCCTATATACAGTGGAATCATGCAGCCCCTATATAAAGTGGGAATCATACAGCCCCTATATACAGTGGGAATCATACAGCCCCTATATACTGTGGGAATCATACAGCCCCTATATACAGTGAGAATCATACAACCCCTATATACAGTGGGAATCATACAGCCCCTATATACAGTGAGAATCATACAGCCCCTATATACAGTGGGAATCATACAGCCCCTATATACTGTGGGAATCATACAGCCCCTATATACAGTGAGAATCATACAGCCCCTATATACAGTGGGAATCATACAGCCCCTATATACTGTGGGAATCATACAGCCCCTATATACAGTGAGAATCATACAGCCCCTATATACAGTGGGAATCATACAGCCCCTATATACAGTGAGAATCATACAGCCCCTATATACAGTGATTGCCTCGTTTCTTTATAGGCAGTGGTGTAACTTGAAGCTCAGGGGCCCTGATGGAAAAGCTCCAACAGGGCCCCCAAATATTGCAAATCTCTAATAGCAATAGTCATTTTCTGGAGCCCAAAGGGACTTCTGGGGCCCCCTAGGCTACAGGGCCCGGGTGCGATTGCAGCCCCTGCACCTGTTGTAGTTACGTTGCTTATAGGGTTAACCAGGAGAGCACAAACTGTTCTGGAACCTTCCATCAGGTGCAGAGATCTTATCAGTGACACTCAGACATCTATGACCTCGTGTTCATCGCCCAATATGGCGCCATAGATGTCGGCTGATACGGGTGCATATATGAGCGGCTGCACCAATACCATGTGCAATGTTACAATAACCTTATCTCAGATTCTGCAAATGGGAAACATGGTGCCTCCTCATCTCTCTTCTCCTCCTCCTCCTCTTCTTCCTCCTCCTCATTCTACTCCTCCTCTTCTTCTTCCTCTTTCTCTTCCTCCACCTCCTACTCTTCCTCCTCTTCATCCTCCTCTTCCTCCTCCTCTTCCTCCTCCTCATTTTCCTCCTCCTCCTTTTCTTCCTCTTTCTCTTGCTCCTCCTCCTCTTCTTCCTCTTCCTCCTCCTCCTCCTCCTCCTCATTCTCCTCATTCTCCTCCTCTTTCTCTTCCTTCACTTCCTCCTCTTCCTCCTCTTCGTCCTCCTCTTCCTCCTCCTCCACCTCTTCTTCCTCTTCCTTCTCCTCTTCCTCCTCATTCTCCTCTTCTTCCTCTTCCTCCTCCTCCTCCTCTTCCTCCTCCTTCTCTTCCTCCTCCTCTTCCTCCTCCTCCTCTTCCTCCTCCTCCTCCTTTTCCTCCTCCTTCTCCTCCACCTTCTCCTCTTCTTCCTCTTCCTCCTTCTCCTCCTCTTCTTCCACTTCCTCTTCCTCCTCCTCTTCCTCCTCTTTTTCCTCCTCTTCCTCCTCCTCCTTTCTTCTTCCTCTTCCTCCTCCTCTTCCTCCTCATTCTCCTCCTCCTTCTCCTCCTCTTCCTCCTCCTCTTCCTCCTCCTCTTCCTCCTCCTCTTTTTCCTCTTCCTCCTCCTCTTCCTCCTCTTACTCCTCTTCATCATCCTCTTCCTCCTCCTCCTCTTCTTCCTCTTCCTCCTCATTCTCGTCCTCCTTCTCCTTCTATTCCTCCTCCTTTTTTTCCTCTTCCTCCTCCTCTTCCTCCTTCTCTTCCACCTCCTCCTCCTTTTCCTCCTCCTCCTACTCTTCCTCCTCCTCTTCTTTCTCTTCCTCCTTCTCCTCCTCTTCCTCCACCTCCTCCTCTTTTTCCTCTTCCTCCTCCTCTTCCTCCTCTTACTCTTCTTCGTCCTCCTCTTCCTCCTCCTCTTCCTCTTCCTCCTCATTCTCCTCCTCCCTCTCCTCCTATTCCTCCTCCTCTTTTTCCTCTTCCTCCTCCTCTTCCTCTTCCTTCTCCTCCTCCTCCTCTTCCACCTCCTCCTCCTTTTCCTCCTCCTCTACCTCCTCCTCTTCCTCCTCCTCTTTCTCTTCCTCCTCCTCTTCCTCCTCCTCTTTTTCCTGTTCCTCCTCCTCTTCTTCCTCCTCCTCACTCTCCTCCTCCTCCTCTTCTTCCTCTTTCTCTTCCTCCTCCTTCTACTCTTCCTCCTCTTCATCCTCCTCTTCCTCCTCCTTCTCTTCCTCTTCATTTTCCTCCTCTTCTTCCTCTTTCTCTTCCTCCTCCTTTTCCTCCTCCTCTTCTTCCTCTTCCTCCTCCTCTTCTTTCTCTTCCTCCTCCTCTTCCTCCTCATTCTCCTCCTCCTCATCTTCCTCTTTCTCTTCATTCACCTCCTCCTCTTCCTCCTCCTCCTCTTCTTCCTCTTCCTTCTCCTCTTCCTCCTCATTCTCCTCCTCCTATTTTTCCTCTTCCTCTTCCTCCTCCTCTTCCTCTTTTTCTTCCTCCTCTTCCTCCTCCTCCTCTTCCTCCTCATTCTCCTCTGCCTTCTCCTCCTCTTCTTCCTCTTCCTCCTTCTCCTCCTCTTCTTCCTTTTCCTCCTCTTCCTCCTCCTCTTCCTCCTCTTTGTCCTCCTCTTCCTCCTCCTCTTCTTCCTCTTCCTCCTCCTCTTCCTCCTCATTCTCCTCCTTCTCCTCCTCTTCCTCCTCCTCATCTTCCTCTTTCTCTTCCTTCACCTCCTCCTCTTCCTCCTCTTCGTCCTCCTCTTCCTCCTCCTCCTCCTCTTCTTCCTCTTCCTTCTCCTCTTCCTCTTCATTCTCCTCCTTCTTCCTCTTCCTCCTCCTCCTTTTCTTCCTCCTCTTCCTCCTCCTCCTCCTCCTTTTCTTCCTCCTCTTCCTCCTCCTCTTCCTCCTTTTCTTCCTCCTCTTTCTCCTCCTCCTCCTCTTTTTCCTCTTCCTCCTCCTCTTCCTCCTCTTACTCCTCTTCGTCCTCCTCCTCCTCTTCCCCCTCTTCCCCCTCCTCCTCCTCCTCCTCCTCTTCCTCTTCCTCCTCCTCCTCCTCCTCCTCTTCCTCTTCCTCCTCCTCTTTTTCCTCTTCCTCCTCCTCCTCCTCTTCCCCCTCCTCCTCCTCCTCTTCCTCTTCCCCCTCCTCCTCCTCCTCTTCCCCCTCCTCCTCCTCCTCTTCCCCCTCCTCCTCCTCCTCCTCTTCCTCTTCCTCCTCCTCCTCTTCCTCCTCCTCTTTTTCCTCTTCCTCCTCCTCCTCCTCTTCCCCCTCCTCCTCCTCCTCTTCCTCTTCCCCCTCCTCCTCCTCCTCTTCCCCCTCCTCCTCCTCCTCCTCCTCTTCCTCTTCCTCCTCCTCCTCCTCCTCTTCCTCCTCCTCTTTTTCCTCTTCCTCCTCCTCTTCCTCCTCCTCTTTTTCCTCTTCCTCCTCCTCCTCCTCTTCCCCCTCCTCCTCCTCCTCCTCCTCTTCCCCCTCCTCCTCCTCCTCCTCCTCCTCAGGAGGGAACCTGCAGGTTTGGCCTCTATATGGCCGTATAATGAACTCGGATGTTAAACAGGACAGATGCCCTCATCACTGCTAGAGACAATCAAATAGATTCAATGCATGTTTGAATTGTGTGGAATTGTCAAGTTGTAGCTACTTTACAATTTGTAACTAAATTTGCTACATTTTTACACACTGCAGGAGATTGCATTGGTCACAGAAAGCTGACATGACCGCGCAGGCCTCCCCATTGTGCCTTGCACTTATCACATCACATGGTATCAAGCAACCAATCAGAAGAGACTATTTTAGCCTGTTTAAAAGGGACTGCAGGGTTTTTTTGCATTTATTGTGGACTTGGGTTTTTTTGAAGGAGGAATAATTGTTTTTTTTTTATAAGATAAATTGCCCAAAATCCAGACAAATTCTTTTTTCTTGCATCCATACCCGCAGCACCAATGCAGCACACTTTTGCAAGTGTCAACTTCTGTATGTTCACCTACCTTAGTCCTTGTTATTTTGTCATTTTTAGTAAGGTGGACACATTAAAAAAAGTTTAGAAAATGTAAAAAAAAATTATTCAACCTGAAAAATGTTAACTTTTAAGGGAACCTATCTCCCCCCCCCCGGGCAGTTTATACTGTGCCCACCAGGTTACACATTATGTAAATGGGGTTCCAGTATCCCCTGTATGTGCCCAGAGTGACCCCTCATTCCTGTGATATGAACTTATATTCTGTCCAGAGCTGGGCTCCTTAGAGTCACGGAGGCTGCTATATAGTCATGGTGGGTAAACGTCTTGCTGTCAATCTGTGCTGCAAATCCCGCTCTGCATGGTTCAAATTTCCCACCCCTCATCTGGGCGGCACTTGAGTGACAGCTGCACCGCGCTGGCGCAGTGGAGCGGGTGTCTGCGGTCCGTAGAACAGTGCTGAAGTCTCATGAGACTTCACAAATCTCGCAAGACTTCAACACTGACAGCGACACCCACGCCGGCACAGTAGAACGGGTGTCTGTGGTCCACAGAACAGTGCTGAAGTCTCTTGAGACTTCAAAAATCTCGCGATACCTCAGTACTGACAGCAGCACACCGCGCCGGCACAGTGGAGCGGGTGTCTGCGGTCCATAGAACAGTGCTAAAGTCTTGCAAGACTTCACAAATCTTACGAGACTTCAGCATTGACAGCAGCACCTGCATCGGCGCAGTGGAGTGAGTGTTTAAGCTTCATGGAACAGTGCTGAAGTCTGACGAGACTTCACAAATCTCATGAAACTTCAGCACTGACAGCGGCACCAGCACCGTCACAGTGCAGTGGAGCAGGTGTGCGCGGTCCATAGAACAGTGCTGAAGTCTCATGAGACTTCACAAATCTCGCAAGACTTCAACACTGACAGTGGTACCTGCGCCGTCACAGTGGAGCGGGTGTCTGCGGTCTGTAGAACAGTGCTGAAGTCTCACGAGACTTCACAAATCTCGCAAGACTTCAACACTGACAGTGGTACCTGCGCCGTCACAGTGGAGCGGGTGTCTGTGGTCCATAGAACAGTGCTGAAGTCTCTTGAGACTGACTTAAAAAATCTTGCGATACCTCAGTACTGACAGCGGCACCAGCGCCGGCACAGTGGAGCGGGTGTCTGTGGTCAGTAATGAAATCTCGCGAGATTTGTGAAGTCTTGTGAAACTTCAGCACTGTTCTATGCTTAGACACTTGATCCACTGCACCGGCGCAGGTGCCGCTGTCAGTGCGGATGTCTCGTGAGACTTCAGCACTGTTCTATGGACCGCAGACACCCACTCCACTGTGCCGGCGCGGTGCAGCTGTCACTCAAGCGCCGCCCAGATGAGGGGTGGGAAATTTGAACCATGCACGGCAAGATTTGCAGCACTGAGGGCCGGCGAGGCGTTTACCCACCATGACTATATACCAGCCTCCGTGACTTAATAGAAGCCCAGCTCTGGATAGAGTATAGGTTCACATCACAGGTATGTGGGGTCACTCTGGGCACATAGAGGGGATACTGGAACCCCATTTACATGATGTATAACCTGGTGGGCACAGTATAAAATGCCCTGGGGGGGCGACAGGTTCCCTTTAAAAGATTCCGTGATTTCTAGTATTGAGCAGTTGCATTTGTGACCCAATGAAATAATAAATGTGTAATGTCGGCGGAGATACCGGCTGATCATTATATGGGTCATAAATTTATTATATTATTTATTATTATATTATTAAATTTATATATCCTTTATTCATAATACTGTATGGAATTTTTTTTAGTTTGTCTTTTTTAGATTTAATTATTTCTTAAACGAAAAGTTAAGTCATCACTTTTGGATATTTTGCAATTTACTAATATTTCTTTTATTTAGAAAAAAAATGCAAAAAAAGCAATTCAGACAATTATTTGCTCTATAAGAATTCAGCATTCACAGCTGGTAAAGCTTTCTAGTATGTTTCATTACAGATATGTGATACTGAATATTAATATCTGTTTATAGACTTTAAACTCATAAAAATTGTCTTTAAAGCTTCTCATCATTTTGCTTCCTTTTCTCCCAAACTTTGCTGTTTTAACTGCCTCATTCATATTCTTTTAGATATTGCTTTAAACTGCTTATCTAGCAAGAATCTCCACTATTTAATACCTTTATTGTATGAGCAACAGAGAATCCCATGAAGCAAATGAAGTACAGATTCTTGCAGGAGCAGCAGTTCAAAACAGCTTCTAAAAGAGCATAAACCAGGCAGTTAAACAGCACTTTCAGCACGACAGCAAAGGTAATTGAGCATATGGCAATAATTAGATTACAAATGTTTAGAAACTTTTTACAGTAGTTATGCTAACTTTTCTAACTTTGTTCTCCAGGAGGAGACCCTTTATTACATACCAAAGCACCAATATAAAAGAGCAGCAGTTCAAAACAGCTTCTAAAAGAGCATAAACTAGGCAGTTAAACAGCACTGTCAGCACAGCAGCAAAGGTAATAGAGTATATTGCAATGATTAGATAAAAAATGTTTAAAGTATTAATTCTAACTTTTATAACTTTGTTTGCCAATAGGAAACCCTTTATTACATACAAAAGCACCAGTATAAAAGAGCAGCAGTTCAAAACAGCTTCTAAAAGAGCATAAACCAGGCAGTTAAACAGCACTTTCAGCACGGCAGCAAAGATAATAGAGCACATTGCAATAATTAGATAAAAAATGTTTAGAAACTTTTTACAGTAGTTATCCTAACTTTTTTAACTTTGTTTTCCAGGAGGAGACCCTTTATTACATACAAAACCACCAGTATTAAAAAAAGAACATAGTCGCAATTGGGTCCAGGAGCATCTCCGGGGTCTTTGACTAGGGCTGGTTGCAGTGTTTTCTAGGCTAAAGATCCAGAACCAGAATGTTCTCCATTCTCTCCTATCAGTGCAGTAATACTATATTGGCCAATATTGCAATAGTCATAAACCCTGGTTATGGGAACGTCCCAAGCTCCCCTGTAATGACAGCTTTTCTCAAAGCATAGCATGGGTTACATTTTCTTAATTTGGACAGAGTATAGGTCTTGTTGGTTATCTCATGTTTGCTAAGACATTTTCTTGCCAGACAAATTGGAGCCTTTATTGTCTCAGGTTGTGTATTGCTAATTTAATTACCTCAGTTCCTCTGTCTACCTTACTCACAGGAGAGTTAAGCATTTGGCTTGAAATGCCAGCCAATAAGAGCACAGTCTTATTCCACCAATCCTGTAAGACCACAATACCCTTGGATGAGGCTCACTATGTATAAAAAAGGGCCTGCTTCAGTCACTAGGTGTTCATATGCTACATGGGCAGGACTTAGCAGAAACTCCTGACCGACTTGCGATTTGCTTTGCAGTATTAGGCGCAAAATCAGGCATGGTTGTCAATCTCAGCCATTATACCTATGTAATCATTATGACCTATACGTATGACCTTGTGCTGGATTCATCTGTCACTAATGACGCATCTGTGAGGAAACCGCACCTCCCAGCCCTGCCCTGATGTCTCTAATACGTTGGAGCCATGCAACAGGGTCACGTCAGTTACGCCAGCAGATGAGGTTTCGCACCCCAGGGATAAGTAAGGTCAGCTTGATACGGAATAACACAGACTCCACTTGTCCACACAGATTCAAAGGGACACAGGGAGTGAGAGATGATGACCCACACAACCTCCAGCATGGCACTACACTCACTCACAACCCTAACCACAACTCCTAACCCTAACCCTAAAACTAACCCTAACCCCAACATCTAAAACTTACCCTAACACCTAAAACTAACCCTAACCCTAAAACTAACCCCAACACCTAAAACTAACCCTAACACCTAAAACTAACCCTAACCCCAACACCTAAAAATTACTCTAACACCTAAAACTAACCCTAACCCCATTTTGATTTTGGGCATTTTTCTGTTCTTCAATGAATTTACAGTCATTACAGTCAGATATGCAAATAGAAGTAGGAGTTACATAAAGTATATGCAGTTACCAGATCCTTGTTGATGCCTTGGTTGTTGACTTAGCACATGGGAGGCAAGGATGAGCCAGGGTCTTCCTTGGTTACTTCCAACATAGTATATGACAATGTGGCCTCCCCACAGTAGAAGGAAATATGGTGGATAGCTTTCAACCCCTTGGTCAGTCACTCCCTCCCCGCCCCTGATCTGTGAGGCTGGAAATTTTCAAAAACCTACTATGTATCATAATTTTACACTGGAATATTCTAGGGAGATAGTTCTGGTGCCATCAGATCCATCCGGATCCCTATTACGTTTGGAGACTAAACTTGGCTTCCCTACCTGGCTTCTGCTAGCCATTCTCTGTATCCTCCCATCCCAGGGTGCTAGGAAGAATAGAGACCCAGGTATGTGTACGGCTTGTCCCCGTGGTTTTGAGAATATAATTTGTCTAGGGCTCAGATATACAGTAATTACATAATTCGGTATGATATTACAGTGCCTGTCTGACTGCTGGTTTTGTTTGAACAATCTCTGGGAATTGCAATGGCCCGCCTCTATGAATACATCTTTTCTGGTAGGCATCCTTACCTTCAATGCTTCAATGCAGACTTCTTCCTCAGCCAAGTTAACTCTGTCCCCTCACCATTTGTCATTAGTACGGGGGGGATAATGGTAGCAGATTTGAGGCAAACAAGCACATTTTTCCTAAAACGGAGTCTATCCTGTTTATTAAATCATTAACCACATAACATAAACAGTCCAACAATGGAATATTCATGACGGTAGTCTGTTCCAATGGCGGATATTCTTGACTGGCATTATAAATAAAGTCTCCTTTAGGCACTTGGTTACCTTACATGAGCTATTCCCTGCTCCATTCACTGACTCGTGCCAGTCCATCATTCAGGAAACTGCCCCTGGGATCACCAACACCTGTCAGTTCCAGATCCTCAGCAGGACTGTAGCTTCCTGAATATCCCTGTGGTCTGTTTGTTGCATACCTGTCACGGGTGGCACGGATGACAGGGTGGTGGCCATGCGCAGACGATCCCAGCGCTTGGCCCACCAGCCATAAAGGTGGAGGATGGTCCGTCTCTTTCAGGAGCATTTACCTTCTGTGTTGATGGAAAGAAGGTGTGATGAGATCTCTCTATTATGGGGAGACGGCTGTGGAGGTCTTGCGCTCGGTCTGGTTTTATTCACCAATGTTGTAGGTCACTAGGACCCAGCAGACTCCTTCCACCTTTATAAGGAGGTTCATTACCCTTCCTCGGTGCAGGTGATAGTTCCTTGTGCACACTTTATCCTTGCTCCAGCAGAAGCTGAGAACTGTGGAGGTTGCTGTGTTCTGCTGTCAGATAAGTGTTTCTTTTTCCCAAATGTCTGTCTTCCCTGGTGTTTGTCTTTAGTTGATAGTGGAGGGGTCTAGTGAACCTCTCCATCTGATCCTTAGATAAGATAGATCTAGGATCAGAGAGGGACGAGGTTCGTGGTCGGCGACAGTTGAGGAGACTGTATAGGGACGTTAGGGCAGACAGGGTCAGCTCTAGGAAGTCCAGGGGTCACCGTCTCCTGCTTGTGCCCTTAGCATTAGGGACTCCTGACCCCCCCCCCGTCGTTATCCTACGCTGGGTGTCTTCCCCACTCCCAGCGTGACAATACCTTCCAGGACACCGGCTGTTTCCATGCTTCCATACAAGGTGTGCTCCAGGACAACAGTCGCTCCAAGCACCGAGAGACCTCACTTGATCTGCCAGAGCCATCCCAGGCTCTGCATGCGATCTCCGGACTGCATGTCATCAAGGGCAGCTCCTGCTCCCAAATGCACAGAGACCTGTAATCCCAGGAGATTATGTCCCCTGAGATACACCCAGGTGTGTGAGGAATCAGGATGGCCAGACACGGCCCTGTCTTTTGGCTCAACTGCAGTCCTGTACTTGTAATGCATTACCTGAACCTGTGGAACTACAACCCCCAGCATAATGCATTACTTAAACTTGCTGAACTACAAGTCCCAGCATACTCATTTCTTATCTTATATCACAGAGCACAATCTGCTATTTGCAATTGTTACGCCTGATGGGCGTGGAGAGGTTAGGTGGACTCACAGGACCACAGGTGGAGCAGTGGTAGCTGAATACTCATTACAGAAAGAGACTGGAGAGCAACTTCAGTAAAACCAAGGATATTTATAAGGAAGGTTACCGAATGAAATGGTGTCTGAGGAGAGGACCCTCTGGATCACGACACCGATCTCTAGTAGTGGAGCACCGATGACGGAACCCCTGTACAGGGATACACCCAGTACAGCATCAGGAGGTCTAAAGGTCGCAAATCCCGGACCAGAGGGGCGACCCGTACAGACCAAACAGATGAGAGGAGAAGACTGTGGAACACTGGATCTGTTGGTGAGATGAATCCTAGGAGCTTCGCACAATCCTGGAAAGGCTGATTCAGCCGGTATAGGAATCTAGACAGTTCCGTGCACTTCACAAAAGGTTTGGCCAGCCCAGGATAGAATCCAGAGAGATCCAGGATAAATTGCGAGCAGAGGATTCTGTGGAGACAGAAGTGTTAGTATAATGCAGAAATCTTCCTAGTGCAGGAGTGCGACCTGGACAGAGGCAACGTTCCTAGTGAGTGAACAAGTTGCTTGGGCATCTCCCTTAGGAGGAGGATGCCTTTTATGCACGGAGCAGCTAAGCACTCAGGGAACAGATGTACTGCTCCTTTAAGTGTGTGTGGGATTCAGCAAGCGCAACCTAAGAACATTCCCAGACGTCCTGCCAAGAGGACGCAGGTTCCTAGAAGAGAAGGAAGGAGAAAGCTACATGCAGCCACAGGTAGGGTAAGCAGACCCAGCGGTGATGCGTGATGAGCACTTGTCTCTCTGTCAATGAGAGACCAACCCCGCGGCCGAGGGCGTGACAGCGATGCAGCAACCCATGCATCACAGCAGCAAAAAAGCAGAAAGCAGACTGTTTGCAGCTTTTTTTGCACTTTCTCATTACTTCCAATGGTGAAAAAAACGCTGCAAAAACACTGAATGAATTGACGCTGCTTCTTTCAATAACGCAGCAGTTTCCATGAGATTTCTGGAATCTCAGAACTTTTTCTGCCGATGGAATAAAAGGAGCTTCTAAAACTCGTGAAAAAATGGTGCAAAAAAAGCCCCATGTGTGCAGAGCCTTATAGACAGAAGTCGAGGTTCTGATAAACCTTGCATGACTGAGATCAGGAAACAATGGATACAATGTATCAAGGCCTGTGTTTACAAATATGACAATAGTCAGGGAGCTCAGCTTGTTATGTTTGTTCCTCTTCGCTGACGTCAGGCCGCACAGATTGATCTTTTGTATCTTCTTCCTAGATCTACGAAATCCTAGTGTCACAATTAAGGCTAATTAATCATACGGTTTGTAATAGTCCTTGAGATTTCCTGGGATTGGGTCTTGGCCATTAGTGATTGTTTTGTGGCCGTCCTCCCTATTATTGGTGTAAAGCGCTCGCTCCATCTCCAGCCGGGAGGAAGCCGTCCTCTAATAGAAATCCATTTCTGATGATATTCGTTAATCATTGTAAACTCCGCGTTATGTTCCGTGCGGGAGATAAGCGGCGGCTTCATTCCTGCACGTCGCTCCGGATTATTGATGGGGAAATTATGATTAACGATGATCCTTCATGTATAGCAGGTGAATGTGAAGACGCATCGGTCATTATAGAGACATTCATTAGACTAATGTGAACAGAGCGGAGATGACTCTATAGACTGCGGATCTCCAAGAATCCATACTGTCTTCATGTCTGGACAACCACCTTATACATGCATGCAATACTAGAGACTGCCTCTCCAGACTGCACAGACTCACTGAGAGGAGTATAACAGGATCAGACAGATTCAGCCGGTCCTGGAATATAGAGCACATCCAACCCTTCATCCATGTGATACGTTAAACGATCCATGCCCAAACGTTCCCAAAATGTCTCATTGTAAGGTACGTTTGAATAATTCCTATAGAATTTATGGCAATTTAACAGTATAGGATGGTTGGGAGTCAAAATGTCTAAATTCAATGGTGATGAGGAAAGATACAATGTATCAAGGATCATAAATAATAACAATATCCCGAGTATTCTATCCCAGTCTCTGACTTTTTTTTTAGATATTGCTGCAGCTTGTAATGTTTATAGCAGAATAAAGCTATAAAGATACCGAGACAGAATGTACAGCGCTGCTCTGGAGGATGATTCTGAAGAAATGGAGGAAGAATCCAGAGCGCTGCTTTGGAGGATGATTATAAAGATATGTAGGCAAAATCTAGGGCGCTGCTCTGAAGGATGATTCTGAAGACATGGAGGTAGAATCTAGGGCGCTGCTCTGGAGGACGGGGCTGAAGACATGGAGGTAGAATCTAGAGCGCTGTTCTGGGGGATGAGGCTGAAGACATGAAGGTAGAATCTAGAGCGCTGCTCTGGGGGATGAGGCTGAAGACATGGAGGTAGAATCTAGAGCGCTGCTCTGGGGGATGAGGCTGAAGACATGGAGGTAGAATCTAGAGCGCTGCTCTGGAGGATGAGGCTGAAGACATGGAGGTAGAATCTAGAGCGCTGCTCTGGGGATGAGGCTGAAGACATGGAGGTAGAATCTAGAGCGCTGCTCTGGAGGATGAGGCTGAAGACATGGAGGTAGAATCTAGAGCGCTGTCTGGGGGATGAGGCTGAAGACATGAGGTAGAATCTAGAGCGCTGCTCTGGGGGATGAGGCTGAAGACATGGAGGTAGAATCTAGAGCGCTGCTCTGGAGGATGAGGCTGAAGACATGGAGGTAGAATCTAGAGCGCTGCTCTGGGGATGAGGCTGAAGACATGAGGTTAGAATCTAGAGCGCTGCTCTGGATGAGGCTGAAGACATTGGAGGTAGAATCTAGAGCACTGTCTGGGGATGAGCTGAAGACATGAAGGTAGAATCTAGAGCACTGTCTGGGGGATGAGCTAAACATGTGAAGACTTGGGTGAGGTAGACATGTAGTCAGAGCGCTGCTCTAGATGAGAGAATGAGGCTGCTGATGATAGACATGGAGGTAGAATCTAGAGCGCTGTTTGGGGATGAGGCTGAAGACATGAAGGTAGAATCTAGAGCGCTGCTCTGGGGGATGAGGCTGAAGACATGGAGGTAGAATCTAGAGCGCTGCTCTGGAGGATGAGGCTGAAGACATGGAGGTAGAATCTAGAGCGCTGCTCTGGGGATGAGGCTGAAGACATGGAGGTAGAATCTAGAGCGCTGCTCTGGGGATGAGGCTGAAGACATGGAGGTAGAATCTAGAGCGACTGTCTGGGGGATGAGGCTGAAGACATGAAGGTAGAATCTAGAGCGCTGCTCTGGGGATGAGGCTGAAGACATGGAGGTAGAATCTAGAGCGCTGCTCTGGAGGATGAGGCTGAAGACATGGAGGTAGAATCTAGAGCGCTGCTCTGGGGATGAGGCTGAAGACATGGAGGTAGAATCTAGAGCGCTGTCTGGGGATGAGGCTGAAGACATGGAGGTAGAATCTAGAGCGTGCTCTGGGGATGAGGCTGAAGACATGGAGGTAGAATCTAGACGCTGTCTGGGGGATGAGGCTGAAGACATGGAGGTAGAATCTAGAGCGCTGCTCTGGGGGATGAGGCTGAAGACATGGAGGTAGAATCTAGAGCGCTGCTCTGGAGGATGAGGCTGAAGACATGGAGGTAGAATCTAGAGCACTGTTCTGGGGGATGAGGCTGAAGACATGAAGGTAGAATCTAGAGCGCTGCTCTGGGGGATGAGGCTGAAGACATGGAGGTAGAATCTAGAGCGCTGCTCTGGAGGATGAGGCTGAAGACATGGAGGTAGAATCTAGAGCGCTGCTCTGGGGGATGAGGCTGAAGACATGGAGGTAGAATCTAGAGCGCTGCTCTGCAGGATGAGGCTGAAGACATGGAGGTAGAATCTAGAGCAGTGCTCTGCAGGATGAGGCTGAAGACATGGAGGTAGAATCTAGAACGCTGTTCTGGGGGATGAGGCTGAAGACATGGAGGTAGAATCTAGAGCGCTGCTCTGGGGGATGAGGCTGAAGACATGGAGGTAGAATCTAGAGCGCTGCTCTGGAGGATGAGGCTGAAGACATGGAGGTAGAATCTAGAGCGCTGCTCTGGGGGATGAGGCTGAAGACATGGAGGTAGAATCTAGAGCGCTGCTCTGCAGGATGAGGCTGAAGACATGGAGGTAGAATCTAGAGCAGTGCTCTGCAGGATGAGGCTGAAGACATGGAGGTAGAATCTAGAACGCTGTTCTGGGGGATGAGGCTGAAGACATGGAGGTAGAATCTAGAACGCTGTTCTGGGGGATGAGGCTGAAGACATGGAGGTAGAATCTAGAGCGCTGCTCTGGAGGATGAGGCTGAAGACATGGAGGTAGAATCTAGAGCGCTGCTCTGGAGGATGAGGCTGAAGACATGGAGGTAGAATGAAGAGCGCTGCTCTGGAGGAAGATTCTGAACACATGGAGGTAGAATGAAGAGTGCTGCTCTGGCGGATGATTCCAAAGATATGGAAGAAGAATCTAGAGCGCTGCTGTGGAGGAAGACTCTGAAGACATGGAGATATTTTTGAATGGCTCCTACAGAATATTTGGCATATTTACAGCATAGGATGGTTGTCGTGAGTCGAGATGTTAACATTATTTCAAAGGAAATCAAAACCATCTGATTTTACAAACAATTCCACATGTTTTGAGGATTCACCGCTAACATTCTGCAGGATTATAGCGGACAGATGTGCAGAAAATTCTAAAATTCTCCACGTTACAAAATCAATCTACATATAATGTTCAGAAACTTTGCAAATTATTTCCTTTACCTATTTGTAACTAATCTTACAGGGTTATTCTCACCTTCATTAATCATATTGTCTGATAGAGCTTGTAAGTACAAGCAATTTTGTAATTCACTGCTGGTTAGCACATTCAGCTATTTTTGAGATATTAACACCTTATTGTTTTCTTTTGTTTACAGCTCAGCATCTTTGATTCGTGGTCCTCCTCCTACCTGCTGACATCCTGGGACTTGTGGTCCTCCTCCCACCTGCTGACATCCTGGGACTTGTGGTCCTCCTCCTACCTGCTGACATCCTGGGACTTGTGGTCCTCCTCCTACCTGCTGACATCCTGGGACTTGTGGTCCTCCTCCTACTGCTGACATTCTGGGACTTGTGGTCCTCCTCCCACCTGCTGACATACTGGGACTTGTGGTCCTCCTCCCACCTGCTGACATACTGTGACTTGTGGTCCTCCTCCCACCTGCTGACATACTGGGACTAGTGGTCCTCCTCCCACCTGCTGACATACTGTGACTAGTGGTCCTCCTCCCATCTGCTGACATCCTGGGACTAGTGGTCCTCCTCCCATCTGCTGACATACTGTGACTTGTGGTCCTCCTCCTACCTGCTGACATACTGTGACTAGTGGTCCTCCTCCCATCTGCTGACATCCTGGGACTAGTGGTCCTCCTCCCATCTGCTGACATACTGTGACTTGTGGTCCTCCTCCCACCTGCTGACATACTGGGACTAGTGGTCCTCCTCCCACCTGCTGACATACTGTGACTAGTGGTCCTCCTCCCATCTGCTGACATCCTGGGACTTGTGGTCCTCCTCCCACCTGCTGACATACTGGGACTTGTGATCCTCCTCCCACCTGCTGACATCCTGGGACTTGTGGTCCTCCTCCTACCTGCTGACATACTGGGACTAGTGGTCCTCCTCCCACCTGCTGACATCCTGGGACTTGTGGTCCTCCTTCCACCTGGTGACATCCTGGGACTAGTGGTCCTCCTCCCACCTGCTGACATACTGGGACTAGTGGTCCTCCTCCCATCTGCTGACATACTGTGACTTGTGATCCTCCTCCCACCTGCTGACATACTGGGACTAGTGGTCCTCCTCCCATCTGCTGACATACTGTGACTTGTGATCCTCCTCCCACCTGCTGACATCCTGGGACTTGTGGTCCTCCTCCTACCTGCTGACATACTGGGAATTGTGGTACTCCTCCTACCTGCTGACATACTGGGACTTCTGGTCCTCCTCCTACCTGCAGACATACTGGGACTTGTGGTCCTCCTCCCACCTGCTGACATCCTGGGACTTGTGGTCCTCCTCCTACCTGCTGACATCCTGGGACTTGTGGTCCTCCTCCTACCTGCTGACATCCTGGGACTTGTGGTCTTCCACCCCGGCACAGTAGGGGGAGCCCAACTTGCTGCCCTTAGGCAAGATCCCCTATAAATACTGCTGCTGGGGGAGGAGTTAGTCAGACTGTGCAGACGCTAGGAGAGCTGCGAAGACATCCTGGTGTTCGGTGCCGCGGTTAGGCCTGAGCCAGTGACCCGGAGTGGCCCTTCTACGTCCCGCAAGCCTAAGTAGGGTCAGAAGGCAAGGAGTAGTTGGCTGAAAGGGAAGAAAGGAACTAATTGAAGTTAACTCTAAAACGTAGTGGACATCGGGGATCCGCACCTGTGGGATACTCCAGGACCACAGAGAACCCTGTCACACCGTGGAGACTTCAGTCACCCGGTCCCCCTGTGGGTCAGATAGAGGGAGCCAGACACAGCAGTGATCAGAGAGGATAACCCGAAGACCGCACAGGAGGAGAGACAGATATCAGAGTCAGGAAGAGAGAGGAGGCAAGTCAGGCTGCAAGCAGACTGTGCTTCAACCATTACAAATAAGCTGAGGAGGCCTTATACCCATTTGCTGTGGGAATCCACTGTGCACCTGGTCACCTGTCAGTGCCCTGGACGTCTTTACCTGCGTACCACCAGTAAAAGGTAAAAGAGACTTTACAGTGTGTGTGTCATTCCACTCCGTTAGCGGCACTCCTCATAGACTGCTCCAACACTCCATACCCCATCTTCAAACTGCCCACTTCCCCACAACGCTGCCCCGGAGGTCCAGTCCTACCTGTGGAGGACTGTACCAACTCAGCTGCAATACCATCGACCTCCGGCGGACTGTGGCGGCGCCAGTGAATCATCACCGGAAACTACAGGTGGCGTCACGACAAACTTTGTACATACTCACCTGTAAATATAAACCCCCAGGACATGGGGTCAGGCCCGGCCGCCATTCCCCTGTGACACCGTTAACCCTTTTGAGGCCTGACACCCGAGTACTCCAAAGCCTGGGCTCGACACTAACTGTAAAAGGAGTGAATACAACCTAAGGCCGCCTGTTATGTAGAATAGTGTTATCGGGCTGGGGGGGCCTCTGCACTCCGCCCCCCCCCCCGGGCAAGCCCATGCCTGTTTATTGGCCACTTCAGGTTGGGAAGAGTTTGGCTGTAGAAGAGGTTAATACAATTCTCTATTGCTCTCTGTTGTCAGCCAGGTCAGTCTAGACAGTGTATGACTTTATCATAGGTGAATACAATCTATTGTTCACAGTTGTCAGCCATTCAGGCAGTGGAGGCGCTGACTGCTTCCTCCTTCTATGGGATGAATAAGATGTAGACACATAACTCGACGATTGCAGCTTTCACTATTGATATTTATTCCCGCCATGTAAAATTACAGCGATGAGACAATAAGCGGGAAATTGTATTATTAGGTAACGCATCACCATGAATGAGCAACTACGACAATGGCGTCTACATAACCTGGCCCCACACTGTCAGTAATAATATCCACCATCCAGCGACTGCACAGCGTGGTGGTGTAATGTGGAGAAGCTGCATTATTGAATGAAACAATGGTGATGAGGAAAGATACAATGTATCAAGGACGCCAATCATAAATAATAACAATATCCCGTGGATTAGATCCCAGTCTCTGCATTTTTTTAAATATTGACGCAGCTTGTAATGTTTGTAGCGGAATAAAGATATGAAAAAATGGAGACAGAATCTAGAGCGCTGATGTAGAGGATGATTCCGAAGACATGGAGGCGGAATCTAGAGCGCTGATGTAGAGGATGATTCCAAAGACATGGAGACAGAATCTAGAGCGCTGATCTGGCGTATGATTATATTTTACCTTTGTTTCATTCTTTTCGGTCAGCAGGTGTTTTGATTTATCATTGTCCTATCACATTGTGGGTGCGGCTATTTATATCTTTCTTTTCTGGGTCTTCACTGCTGGCTATATTTCTATGTGGATCCTTCTTGGAGTTCCAGCCATACTGCCCAGGATTTATGCCAGTCAAATAGAGACCAGTTTGATTTCCTATCTTTGCTGCCTATTCCGTCTATTCTTCACTTTTCTCCTGCCTAGAGTTAGGTTGTAGTACGCTTTCCTTTCTTGCAGTGCTACTTTACCTTCTACGCTTTGTTTTTTGCATTGCGCATGCACTGGAGCCAGGCCCATAACACATGATCAGCCCCCACAATGCACCGGACCGGATATGACGTTCCGGCTGATGCTTCATAGGAGCAGAAGAGGAGGCGACTTCAAGAATAGGAGATCAAGAGACGGAACGATGACGCCCAGCGGGGCGTGCGGAGACCAAGCAAGGGGGAGGAATGGAGCCCGGAGCCCGCCTTTCCAGTCTCCAACTGGAGACTGTATGTAATTATATAAGTTATTTTTCTCCCTCTTTATAGGAAGACAGGGATGGTTAGGGAACAGCCAGGAAGGTGCTGGGAAAAGGTAGAGATAGGTTAGAGGCGTAAAGCGACCTGACAGGTTCCCTTTAAGAATCTGGTAGCAGAAGACAAGATATGACTGAGACAAGGTATATAGATAGAAGTCTGTATTTAACACACGTGTAAATAAGGTCAAAAGTGTAGGTGCGGGAAACAAGAAGCAAAATTCATAAATTAATCAAATAACAGTTCATACACAGTAAAGACAAGCGGAAAGACTCTAAGTGATAGGTCACACTGGAAGCGGCTGATAAAGAAATAGTCTATATATAACAGTTCATACCCAGAAAGGCCTGGAAACGGTATAGTCTATGAGAGCACAGTACAGACCAGGATGCAGTGCAGAGCAACAAGTGCAAAGTCCCGAACAGTCCTGAGCACTGTAATAGCAATTAAATAAACAAAACAGAACCTGGAAGTCGGACTAGAGCTTAAATAAGCAGAAAAGCAGGAACGCTTGAACAGGGCAAGGCAGCAGCCACCACCTTGGATAAGGGCGAGGAGACATAGAAGGCAACCTGGAAAAGCCGGAATCCTGACAGAGGCAGAAGAGGGGTGCACTCCTTAAGAAAGATGTTCAGACTGTAAAAAGGTGACTGTCTCTGTTTTTATGTGCTCTTTTATATGCTGTGAAGTTAATGTATGTTCATGTGTATGGTTAAGATAATCTGTTATTTTCCGGGAAGTGGAGGTGGTATTGCCAGTCACCCCTAAGTGTAACTAGTCAATTGCAGTGGGGAACCTAGGGCACAGCTAAGAGAGTTAAAGTGAAGCTGGCCCACAGGGAAGGGGGTATATAAAGTAGTGTTTTTCTGGGTTTTGGTTGTTGGAGAGAAGAGAAAGTGAAACAAAGAAAAATGTAGACTATAATGTCAAGCAGGAGGGAGCAGAAGGAGACGAGGCCCAAGTTGCAGTGCAATCTGAACGAGGCACAGTGAGAAGCAGGCGGCAATCCCTTACCCAGCAAGTGAAGGGAAAATATGAGGTTATCGGGGAGCTAGCTCCATCATAGGATTAGCCACAAACAGCTTGTCGGGTTGGAAACCACAGACCTCGTTAGACTTGGCTGGGTGAAGTGCCACAACCGCCGCGTTACACATTGACCCGTGCGGTGGTACAGTCGGGATCAGAGTGATGCCAATTCCCTAATGATAGGGGACCAATCAGATGCTCATTACAAGGGTAACCGGTCCCGGTGGGAGGAGAAGCTAGGTTATAAAGTGAGTGGGGAAAGACAGAACAGAGAGTAGCAGCAGCAGAGTTGACAAGAGAAGTAGAAACAGAACAGAAGAACGGAGAGGAGTGGAAGTGAAGGAGAGTGTAAAAGAGGAGAAGTAACGGGGAAGGCACCACAACCAGGTGACCCAGACAGAGAGGGGCAAAGAAGAGGGCGACCAAATGCTCTGGCCCAGTCCGAAGCGGGGAACCGGCTCCAACGTGGATCAAAGGTCCATCCCTGTACCGTAAATTACCGGCGTGGTCAATATCTTCATAGGAGCACGATCCAGCCAGATACTCACAGTCCCCACCAGAAGGAGCTTGGTTCAACAAGTGGGATTCGTGCAGGGTAGCGCAAGAGGGGAGGAGAGCACAGAGGTAGGACAGAGCAAGTATAGAGAAGGAACATCACCGGAGCTTCAGAGGGGCATTACTCACTGCCAGGACCACCCGGTCCACTACCCTAGCCGAAACAACCGCATACCCTGTAAGACTGCAGGTTACCGGAGTAAAGTAACCGTGCAGAGTGAGCAACGTGTTTGTGTTCTTTGCTGATGTACTGTGATTTACCTGCACCGCACCACGTAGACTGTGCTACCCAAATTCTAGTCCTGCACTGCAACGACTGAGCTGCCCTACTCCATCATATTACCTTACAGCCCCGGGGCCACTGCTCTTCCTGTAGAGAGCTATAACATCTTGCTGCCGCACATCACCCCGGAGGTCCCAGCACTGGACCTACAGGTGGCGTCACGACTTCTATAAACTTTTATCCCCCTTTTTATTGTCACCCCAAGGGCACAGGCTCGGGCACCGACCACCCGTGACATCCCTGCACCCGACCGCCCGAGATCTGAGTACCCCAGACCCTTGTGGGCCAGACACATTATGCATGTGCCGTATCCTGTATATTATGGACTTTGTAGCTAGTAAAGTACTACAAGTTTTAAACAGTGCTGGCCTCCTTCCTAGTGACTGCACAAGGAACCGCACAGTGGAAATAAGCCTATGGCCAACAAGCACTGAAGCAGCAAGACAAACTAAGTGATCATCCACAACCTGTGTCTGTAATGTGCTGGGGTGAGGGTGCCGACCCCTTTGACAATGACTACCTCCACTGGCCCCATCACAAGACAATCCCTTTAAGTGCATAGTGTTAGGTGCAGATTTTGTTTTGTGTTAATGTATACAACGACACAGCCTTTTTCAATGCATGTCGCAGGTTAATGTTCTTAATTTGGCCAGACATCTTGTGCTTTTGTTTCTTAATGCATGTTTATTAAGTTATTGTTTCTTGCCAGTTTGTTTGGAGCCGCCATTGTCCTTGTGTGTGGATTGCTAAATAAATGTAAATTCCCCCTGCCCCCCTCTGTTTACATCACTCAGCATTGCAATTATGCATTCGGATTGAAATGCAAGACAAGAGATCAGCCTTATCCCACCAATCCTGTAAGAACACAATATACACTGAGGTGAGGACTCGGGATATAAAAAGGACTGCTGCAGTCACCAGTGGTTCATATGCTACATTTACAAAAGCCTAGAATCTTTAGTTCCGGCTGCAAGATCCCCAGGTTGGGACGATCTGGTCACCTGGCTAAAGACTTTGCTGTACCCGGTCAGCTTCCTAAGCTTGTCACTATTCCTTTCTCAGTGGTCCACCAAAAGCGAGGTGCTGCTGGACAGGGGTAGTTTGCCTTGGAAGCTCTCAAGGCACGAACATTCTAATCTCTGGTGAGCCAGTGGAAGGGTGAGACTTTGTTGCTTGTTACATAGTGTGTGTTAGGTTTGGTTATGTGTAATATGTCTTTGATTGTTGGTGATCCAAAAAAGTCTCACCATCGTGTGGTTCCCCCACCATGTGTTTTCTAAATAGTGTTCTGCCCACGGGGAAGGAGTTCAGGCGTTCAGTGGGATGAGCCCTGGTCCATGCAGTCTTTCTAAAGTCGTCAGGGCCAGCGGACGAGAGCACCCACTGACCCCCGTGTCTCCACAGAGGAGAGCACCCACTGACCGCCGTGTCTCCACAGAGGAGAGCCCAGACAGACCCCCGTGTCTCCACAGAGGAGAGCCCCCACTGACCCCCGTGTCTCCACAGAGGAGAGCACTCACTGACCCCCGTGTGTCCACAGAGGAGAGCACCCACTGACCCCCGTGTCTCCACAGAGGAGAGCACCCACTGACCCCCGTGTCTCCACAGAGGAGAGCACCCACTGACCCCCGTGTCTCCACAGAGAAGATCACCCACTGATCCCCGTGTCTCCACAGAGGAGAGCACCCACTGACCTCCGTGTCTCCACAGAGGAGAGCACCCACTGACCCCCGTGTCTCCACAGAGGAGAGCACCCACTGACCCCCGTGTCTCCACAGAGGAGAGCCCCCACTGACCCCCGTGTCTCCACACTTTATACATTATGTAAAAGTGTAGTTATCGTGTTACACTATGGCTGCCACTTTCACAGGTGCACGGTAACCCAATGGCTCTCTTTTGTGGCCCCAGACTCTTCTTGTGCCATCAATTATCTTCCATAGTTAATGCCAACAACTCGGGCCACACAATGGTTCTGTATGGGCGCACAGTGGGCTGCGGGTGCTGTATGAAGGATTTGTCGGACCCAGACTCACGTGGTTTGGCTCCACATCATCCGAACAAATGAGAAAAAGTCAAACTTGTTGATACAAAGTGTTCAATCCAAAGGGGATAAATGGCGAGAGATCAAGAGTCCAGAAGTGATGGGCATCCACGATAATTCATCTTCTGGTCAGAACAGCTGCTCAGCCGGCTGCAGACTCGGATAATTTGCCAAATTACATCTCGGCTCCTGCCAGCGCGGTCCACGACTGGCACCGAGGTGTCCATAGAGGTCACACGGCAGGAGAAGAGCCAAATCTCTGCATAGAATCTATCAATATCCCAATTAGATACAAGAAACGCAATTAATGAGTCCAAGTAATTCCCCCTTAACGAGGACAGATTTCATTGTTCGTTATGAGATGGGATCCGTAATGCAGAGGGGCCGCCAGGTGGGAACGATGGACGCAGCGGGTCAACGAGGAGCGAAGACGGGAAACCGGGATCTTTAGCCAACGTCAAGGCGCATCTGTTTACTGGCTCCATACCTAATGCAAAGCCTCTCTGGGTTAAAATATCTCACCTGTTCACACTTGCAGGTTACGAAGTGGCGCCATTTGATCAGTGCATAGTAGTATTATTTGACCACTATAGGGTGGACAATTACTAGTTAATTACTTTATGGTGGTATTATTTGAGCCATGTAGCCATGCAGCGTCGCCCGGACGGAGAACACGATTTGTACCAATGTTCTGTATTATCCTCCGGAAATCTGTCCGAAAACAAATAATAACCCCTGCGCCTCCTATATTACACCAATATAACTATTATCTGCAGCCGCTGATCCATTACCGATGTGGTTGCCTAGCAACTGACGATTTGTATCCAGAAATGTCATCACTGTTCTACCACCGAATTACAAAGAGTTCAATACACGAGACATTGCGTCTGGAGAGCGGCAAATATAGTGATCAGAAGAGGAAACCTCCCCCCATCCACGAAACGCGTCAGTCCCAGTCGAATCAGGCCTTGATTGCAACAGTCAGGATGAGCCAAGAAATCGGTATAAATTCCATTGTCGCTGGGGAGAACATTGTTACATGAGCTGACGACAAATTAGACATTTTTTCATCAGAAATTGTATTTTCAGCTTGAAAAAACACCAAAAACAGCGCCCCCCCCTGTCCACAGGTTGTGTCTGGTATTGCAGCTAAAACACTTTCATAGAGCACAGCTGCAATTCCAGACATAAACTCAGCATGAGGGGGAAGCACTGTTCAATCACAGCAGCAGCCATGTTTTTATTACCATGGATAACCCCTTTAAATCCACACCATAAAGCATTGACCTGCTGGGATTTGTAGTTCACTGTGTTCTAAGGTCGGTACATGACTCTTTTGAAAAGGGACAGCTGCAAATATCATATGACCAGAAGGGGGGTGTTCCAACTTCCACTGATTGCTCTGTTACTTAGCTGAGCAGCCTCTCCCAGAACTATGCCTGTCATCATTCTATTTGAAGGGCTGTGTGGCTTGCACTTTGTGTCTGCTCTGATCTCTGTTATCTGACCTGGAATGTTGTTTTATTACTCTTTTGTCTGTTACCTGAACCTGTTATTTTTCTTCTGGTATTTTGAAGCCTGCCCATGAGCGAGATACGCCTCTGTTTAATCCCTGAATCCTCTCGTGATCTCCTGGAAAACCTGACTCTGGACCATTACATGACTATGTGGCGCCCCACTGGTCAGGCATCACAGTTGGGGTACTGCACCCATAAATGAGTGTGCAGTTATCCCTGTCACAGTGGAATGTAGGATTTGTAGGAGGATCCCAGCACTCCCACACACCCACCTAGAATAGATGGTTTTGGGCCCGTACCCTGGGGGGGGGGGGGAGTTAGGGGAGGAGGTAAGACACACAGTGAGTTTTAGTTTGCACTAAGGAAAGATGGAACACAGGGAGCCTCCGAGAGAGAAAAGGGGACTTACAGAGAGGGGGCCTGGAGAGAGAGAACAGGCAGCCCAGACTGAAGGAGGGGACCCCCCGAGCGTCCATACTCAGGGAGGGAACCTTGGTCCATACACCGGAGTGCCAATTCCGAAGACGCGGCACAGGGAGTTCAGCCCCTGAACCGTATCACTGGAGGTCGCGGGTCCATCTACCGGTCCCGACACCCTGTCAGAAAGGAAACCAGTCACACCAGGATAACCCACCGGGGTCAAGAACCAGTGCAGGAGAGCGGGAAGCCGGGATACCCAGGAAGCACCCCAACCAGGTCTGGTACTAAGCAGGCTGTTCCCGGACAGGCAGTAGCAGCAGGACACGGGTTAGAGCAAGGAAGGCATACCACGGGAGGCTCCAGGAGATCCTGCAGCCCACTGTGACTACCCGGCCGGCTATCCTTACTTAACAACGGCTGTTTTCTGTGAACTGTATTACCATCAGCATTGTTCCAGTAAAGTCCCCGGGTAGAGTGACAGAGTCTCCGTGTGCTTATTCACTGCTGCACTGCAACTTACTTATCTCCATCATCAGCACTCCCATCACTACAGGTGCATCCCTGACCCGGAGGGCCAGCTCTACCTGCAGGGAGCTGTACCATCTCGGCTGCCGTCCCACCGGAGGTCTGAAGTGGCGCTGGTGCTACATCACCAGAATCTGCGGGTGGCGTCACGATAAACTTAGAAACTTTTATTCCCATTTCAACTACCCTGTTTTTAGTTGACCACCAGGGCCACGGGTCTGGGCAGGCCACCAGTGACATCCCTACCGCAGCAGAGGGCCAGGATACCCGAGTCTCCATACACTGGGCTAGTCAACTACGTCTCTGTCTACTCCCTGAATATGTCAAACTCTCGTGGAACCTGACCCCGGATGACCTGACCGCCCTGTTGTCTCCCTTCCTGTGAGTAGTGAGTGTAGATTGACTCGTCTCTAGTAATAAACTATACAATGGCGGATCTGTCCTGTCCGTGCAGCGATGGCAACAGGGGCTACATGACGGGGTGTGAATACTTTTTTTGGTCTTTATGGACCAGGAAATAAATAAAATCTATTTACTGCAAAGGACAAATATAATAAATAGGAGCAATCAGATCCTGAAGGGGACATTGTGGCGTTGATCCGCCTATAGTCTACCATCAGGAATTACAGAGCAGCAATCAGAAGCCATTAGAGACCCCGTTAATCACTGTTGCACCGTCCCCCGCAGTGACACCACAATGTGCACAGGTCGATATATGGCTTTTTATTCCATGTCTCGGTGTTCCAGGGTCAATACTTATATAATTACCTCCCGCGCTCACGTTCCGGTGTCAAGGAGCATTGTAACGTAAAAGCCCAACAAACCTTTCCTGCATTCAGATCTGCAATTAATGACTCCTCATTGACTATTTTCTGGCAATAGAAAGACCCAAAGCTGAAAATCCATGGGGAATAATTAGCACTGGTAGAATTATGCAGCTTTAATAACCAGGGCCGGGGAACAAGATGTAGCTGAGCACAGTTTACGAGGAAGCCGAAACCGCTGGCTCACCGCGTCCGCGAGACACGGCGTCCATTAAGGAGGAAAAGTCAGGTCTGGTGCACAGCGGAGGGGTAAACACGGGGATAAATAATGTGACCTTTACTGTATCACCCGTGAGGTACAATAATAACATAATAACTACTTTCTCGCTATATTACATATACAGTATATATAATATACTAGATGGTGGCCCGATTCTAACGCATCGGGTATTCTAGAATATGTATGTAGTTGACATACTGTGACTGACAGAACTTATTCAGTTAACATGAGTGAAATACATATGTATATATATATCAGCGCTATGGTATATGGTGGTACATTACAGTACATGTATAGCAGCACTATAGTATATGGCGGTACATTACAGTACATGTATAGCAGCACTATAGTATATGGCGGTACATTACAGTACATGTATAGCAGCACTATAGTATATGGCGGTACATTACAGTACATGTATAGCAGCACTATAATATATGGCGGTACATTACAGCACATGTATAGCAGCACTATAGTATATGGTGGTACATTACAGTACATGTATAGCAGCACTATAGTGTATGGTGGTACATTACAGTACATGTATAGCAGCACTATAGTATATGGCGGTACATTACAGTACATGTATAGCAGCACTATAATATATGGCGGTACATTACAGTACATGTATAGCAGCGCTATGGTATATGGTGGTACATTACAGCACATGTATAGCAGCACTATAGTATATGGCGGAACATTACAGTACATGTATAGCAGCACTATAGTATATGGCGGTACATTGCAGCACATGTATAGCAGCACTATAGTATATGGCGGAACATTACAGTACATGTATAGCAGCACTATAGTATATGGCGGAACATTACAGTACATGTATAGCAGCACTATAGTATATGGCGGTACATTACAGCACATGTATAGCAGCACTATAGTATATGGCGGAACATTACAGTACATGTATAGCAGCACTATAGTATATGGCGGAACATTATAGTACATGTATAGCAGCACTATAGTATATGGCGGTACATTGCAGCACATGTATAGCAGCACTATAGTATATGGCAGTACATTACAGTACATGTGTAGCACTGTTATAGTATATGGCGGTACATTACAGTACATGTATAGCAGCGCTATGGTATATGGCGGTACATTACAGTACATGTATAACAGCACTATGGTATATGGCGATACTCCGCTCCCGTGGCCCCCGCTCCTCCACAGTAAAAGTAAGAATAAAAAAATCCTCAGTGAGGACACTCACCTGTCCACCGACTCGCTCCACCTCCGTCTTCTAGGTCCTACAGCCTACAGGCTGATCGGTCACATGACCGCTAACTGCCAGGGCAGCAGGATTGAGCAGAGGGGCAGGATGGTGATGGGGGGGGCAGGATGGTGACGGGAGGGGGCATGATGGTAGCGGGGGGGCAGGATGGAGGCAGCCGGGCAGCATGGAGCGAGCGGGGCAGCATGGTGCGAGCGGGGCAGCATGAAGTGGGCGGGGCAATATGGGGGAACGGGGCAGAATGGAGCCGGTGGGGGGGCAGGATGGAGCCAAGGGGGGGGCAGGATGGAGCCTGGGGGGTCAGGATGGAGCCGGGAGGGGGTGGATGGAGCCGGGAGGGGGGGGGGAGGATGGAAGCAGGGGGGAACAGGATAGAGGCTGTTGGGGCAGAATGGATGTGGGGGAGCAGGATAGAGCCAGGGGAGGCAGGATGGAGCCGACGGGGGGTGGGGGCAGGATGGAGCCGGGGGTGGAGGCAGGATGGAGCCGGAGGAAGGGCAGGATGGAGCCGGGGGGGAAACAGGATGGAGCTGGGGGGGGGCAGGAGGGAGCGATCAGGGCAGGATGGAGCCGGGGGGGCAGGATGGTGATGGATGGGGGGGCATGATGGTGGCGGGGAGGCAGGATGGAGGGAGTCGGGCAGAATGGAGCGAGCGGGGCAGGATGGAGCGAGCGGAGCAGGATGGAGCCGGAGGAAGGGCAGGATAGAGCCGGGGGGGAAACAGGATGGAGCTGGGGGGGGCAGGAGGGAGCGATCAGGGCAGGATGGAGCCGGGGGGGCAGGATGGTGATGGATGGGGGGGCATGATGGTGGCGGGGGAGGCAGGATGGAGGGAGCCGGGCAGCATGGAGCGAGCTGGGCAGGATGGAGCGGACAGGATGGAGCGAGCGGAGCAGGATGGAGCCGGGGGGGCAGGATGGAGCCAAGGGGGGCAGGATGGAGCCGGCGGGGGGGGCAAGATGGAGCCGATGGGGGGGCAAGATGGAGCTGGGGGGGGGCAGGATGGAGCAATCAGGGCAGGATGGAACTGGGGGGGCAGGATGGAGTTGGCTAGTACATTGGATGACATTGGCGTTCGGCGCTGTGATTGGCCTGCTCGCGGATATGTGATGCGCATATCACATGACCGCAAGCGGGCCAATCACAGTGCTGTTGTCATTCTGACATCATGCAAGGTCCTAGGACAGGAGGAGCGGGGGAGGAAGCGCAGGCAGGGCAGAGGAGCGGGGTATGGAGCGTGGGCAGGTCACCGTCATCCGTGCAGTCTTCTCCGCTCATGTGCACTCTCCTTTGAGTTGTCATCCCACTGTGCGCTCTCCCCCCCTGACCTGTCTTCTCCTCTTGCGTGCTCTCTCCTTTGAGCTGTTTGCCCCGTGCACTCTCCCTCGTGTGCTCTTTCCTCACCCTGTGCGCTGTCTCTCTCTCCCCCGTGTGTTTCAACTCTTCACCTGTGCCGTCTCTCTCCCTGTGCTGTCTCTCTCCCTGTGCCGTCTCTGCCACTGTGCTGTCTCTTTGTCCCTGTATTATGTCTCTTCCTCATGCACTCTCTCCCCTTGTGCTGTCTTTCCCCCCTGTGCTATCTCTTTCCCTGCACGCTGGGTTTGTGTTCACGCAGTTACTAATTCGGCGATCTGGGTGGCAGTGATATCGGGTGAAGTCTGCTGGTGATGTAAGCGGTGGTGAGTTCCTGGCGTCAGAAAAAAAAGGGGGGAGTTCCTGGCGTCAGTTTCATATGGTGTTGAGTTAGGGTGTTACTGTGGCGCCCCTGCGACCAGGGTGGCCACAGGTAGGAACTGCAGCCAGGCAGATAGGAGACAGTTTGTGCACCAAACACGTTCAACACACACACCCACAAGAGCACAACACCCAACACGGAGCCGGGCACTCTAGGCGGGCAAGGGGTGGTATGGTTTAGAGGGAAGTGGGTGGAAGGTATGTCAGGAGACAGATCAGTACAAAAGGAGCAACAGTAGGCGGAGTGAGTTAGTAGGCCAGTGGGTGCCGAGAAGCCAAGAACAGCAGAGTGACACTTTCCCGGAGGGATAGGGCTCCTTGGAGGCGCAGAATCCACAGAGACACCGTTCCATGGAGAGAAAGCACGCTCCATAGCCTGCAGCCCAAGGGAAAGGAAGGACAGAAACCGGACCGGTGACACCGGGTCCGAGGAGTACGGCAGCATTGACCAACTACAGGCGGGATATGTTTCCCTTGAGGTATCTGGTGGTCACACGGGTTGGAAAGAGCAAGACAGGGTTACCCAAGGCTAGTTTAGGACCAGAGTGTCGGCTCTGAGGGGGACTGAAGCTTTACGCCGGATCCCAGACAAACCGACGGGGAACCCTGATTCCAAGTCAGAGTTCCCACCACACGGGTTGGAGGCACAGCAACGCCATAGGACCCAGGCTAGCTGCCCATACACACAGGGAGAAGCCACACACAAAGGGACCGAGTTGCCGCCATACACCCCACAGGAAAGAACAGTGTAGAGAAAAAGCTGGAAAGGTTACCGAGAGAGTGAAGGGTCTCAGGAAGATAGCCTGGCTGCAGGTGGTTCAGAGTGTCCGGAGTTACCGGTGTAAAGTGACTGTGTGAACTGTACTGTAAAGAACTTGTCAGTAAAACCCGGTGAACCCTGCTTCAGTCTCTGGTGTGTGATTCCCTGCAAACAGAACTTTTATTCCATCCTGTCAGGAGCATCCCCGACCCGCGGCGGGCTCATCTACCTTGCTGCAGCATCCATCCATCCTCCTGACAGAAGTACACTGCAGCGGTGGTTCCCTCACTGACCACAACCTGTGGTGGCGTCACGACAAACTCCCCTGTAAATAATCCCCTTTTACTTGTGGGGCTCGGGACACGGTCTGGACCAAGGACTGCCATGATACCCCCCGTGATACCCGGTCCGGTACCGAGTACCCCATCCCAGTGGGTCACACATTAGCGGCATAGCAGGTTGTACCGCACAATTGCCCACTACTGCTAACGCGCACCATATTTCCACAAGCATTACTTGGAGGAGCTCCCTGTATACAGAGATACATGATATGATTCTGTCTGCAGCCACCACTAGGGGGAGCTCCCTGTATACAGAGATACATGATAAGACCCTGTCTGCAGTCACCACTAGGGGGAGCTCCCTGTATACAGAGATACATGATAACATCCTGTCTGCAGTCACCACTAGGGGAAGCTCCCTGTATACAGAGATACATGATAAGATTCTGCCTGCAGCCACCACTAGGGGGAGTTCCCTGTATACAGAGATACATGATAACATCCTGTCTGCAGTCACCACTAGGGGAAGCTCCCTGTATACAGAGATACATGATAATATTCTGTCTGCAGCCACCACTAGGGGGAGCTCCCTGTATACAGAGATACATGATAAGATCCTGTCTGCAGCCACCACTAGGGGGAGCTCTCTGTATACAGAGATACATGATAAGATCCTGTCTGCAGCCACCACTAGGGGGAGCTCCCTGTATACAGAGATACATGATAAGATCCTGTCTGCAGTCACCACTAGGGGGAGCTCTCTGTATACAGAGATACATGATAAGATCCTGTCTGCAGTCATCACTAGGGGGAGCTCACTATATACAGAGATACATGATAAGATCCTGTCTGCAGTCACCACTAGGGGGATCTCCCTGTATACAGAGAAACATGATAAGATTCTGTCTACAGTCACCACTAGGGGGAGCTCCCTGTATACAGAGATACATGATAAGATCCTGTCTGCAGTCACCACTAGGGGGAGCTCCCTGTATACAGAGATACATGATAAGATCCTGCCTGCAGTCACCACTAGGGGGAGCTCCCTGTATACAGAGATACATGATAAGATCCTGCCTGCAGTCACCACTAGGGGGAGCTCCCTGTATACAGAGATACATGATAAGATTCTGTCTGCAGCCACCACTAGGGGGAGCTCCATGTATACAGAGATACATGATAAGATCCTGTCTGCAGTCACCACTAGGGGGAGCTCCCTGTATACAGAGATACATGATAAGATCCTGCCTGCAGTCACCACTAGGGGAAGCTCCCTGTATACAGAGATTCATGATAAGATCCTGTCTGCAGTCACCACTAGGGGGAGCTCCCTGTATACAGAGATACATGATAAGATCCTGTCTGCAGTCACCACTAGGGGAGCTCCCTGTATACAGAGATACATGATAAGATTCTGTCTGCAGCCACCACTAGGGGGAGCTCCCTGTATACAGAGATGCATGATAAGATCCTGTCTGCAGTCACCACTAGGGGAGCTCCCTGTATACAGAGACACATGATAAGATCCTGTCTGCAGCCACCACTAGGGGGAGCTCCCTGTATACAGAGATACATGATAAGATCCTGTCTGCAGTCACCACTAGGGGGAGCTCCCTGTATACAGAGATACATGATAAGATCCTGTCTGCAGTCACCACTAGGGGGAGCTCCCTGTATACAGAGATACATGATAAGACCCTGTCTGCAGCCACCACTAGGGGGAGCTCCCTGTATACAGAGATACATGATAAGATTCTGTCAGCAGTCACCACTAGGGGGAGCTCCCTGTATACAGAGATACATGATAAGATCCTGTCTGCAGTCACCACTAGGGGGAGCTCCCTGTATACAGAGATACATGATAAGATCCTGTCTGCAGTCACCACTAGGGGGAGCTCCCTGTATACAGAGATACATGATAAGATCCTGTCTGCAGCCACCACTAGGGGGAGCTCCCTGTATACAGAGATACATGATAAGATCCTGTCTGCAGTCACCACTAGGGGGAGCTCCCTGTATACAGAGATACATGATAAGATCCTGTCTGCAGCCACCACTAGGGGGAGCTCATAAGATTACTGAATACTGGATAATCCTGAACAGCTCATATTCACTTCATCATATTTCAATCTCTTGGGGCATTACAATGGCTGCAGACTGTTTTTCGATGGTTTGTGCACCTTTTCTACTGTTTGACACCTTTGTTTCCTATGGAATGACATAGTGCATGAGTCTTGTACATAGTGGCAGGTGGCCGGGCTCTGGATGACCTCTCACATGCTCAGATATAACATCCATTCACACTTTCATGCCATGTATTAGTAGATAATTAATGCTGCTTGTAAATGTCCTCGGTGTGGAGGGATCCGGGAAGTGTAAAGTGTTTTATACATGACGACCAGAGGCCACGGCTGTAAATGACTCAGTGCAATCTGCTATTATGTGCCGGCGCCAAAATCATCTGCAATAAAAGACTGAAGAGATGAGGCCGGGTAGAGTCACTGCTTGGAATAATATGGGAATGGCCTAGTGATGGGCGAATCCTAAATTACTCGGAATCGCTTGACTCTAGCGAGTCCGAGCACAGGACTCGCTACTCGTTGCGAGTCTAGCGAGTCCAATGTTAATGAATGGAGAAGAGAGTAATAGCGAGTAGTGTGAGATTTACAAATCGCAGATGTGTCTCAGAAGCTTCAGCCTGAAGCAATCCTAGTTTTGTCATTTATTTGCATTGGACTCGTTTACTGTGCAACTGTAATCGCTGGGAAACTCGCACAGATAAGAGAAGAGTCCTGTCTGCTCTGTGCAGCTCCAGGGTCCTAGAGCCCGCCTGCTGCCTGATGTAGCAGTGCTGAGATTGTTCTCAGTCTGCTCATTCCCTGTGCATAGACATCTATATCTATGCACAGGGGATGTAGCAGAGAGGACATCGCGTTTTGGACTGCGTCGGACGGAAGAGGATTTTTTTAATTAAAGATGGAGTCCCTAATGGCTTTTTTTTTTATTTCTAATAAAAAATGTTCTTTTTGTTGTGTTTTTTTTAAAACAATTTAATAGAAATTCATGGCGGTCATGTCTAATATTGGCGTGACCGCCATAAATTTCGGGCTTAGGGCCAGCTGATAATACAAAGCTGGCCCTAACCTCTATTACCCAGCGTGCCACCGCCACCAGGGCCGCTGGAAGAGCGGGGTTCAGCGCTAGAGGATGGCGCTTCAATGAACGCACCATCTTCTGGGGCGGCTGCGGGCTGCAATTTGCAGCGGGGGGTGCCCAGAAAGCTTGGGCCTCCCTGCGCTGCGGATTCCAGCCCCCAGCTGCTTAGCTGTACCTGGCTAGACATAGAAATTGCGCGGAGCCCCACGCATTTTTTTAAATTATTTCATGAAATTCTGAGATTCTGACTCTTGACTCTGACTCTGAGCCTCTGACTCTGAAATTCATGAAATAATTAAAAAAAAATGCGTGGGGCTCCGCGCAATTTCTATGTCTAGCCAGGTACAGCTAAGCAGCTGGGGGCTGGAATCCGCAGCGCAGGGAGGCCCAAGCTTTCTGGGCACCCCCGCTGCAAATTGCAGCCCGCAGCCGCCCCAGAAGATGGCGCGTTCACTGAAGCACCATCCTCTGGCGCTGAACCCCGCTCTTCCAGCGGCCCTGGTGGCGGTAGCACGCTGGGTAATAAAGGGGTTAATACCAGCTTTGTTATACAAGCTGGTATTAAGCCCGAGATTCTTAATGTCAGGCCACGTTTGACCCAGCCACTAAGAATCTCCAATAAAGGGTTAAAAAAACACAGAGAAAATTTTTTATTTGAAATAAAAAAAAAAGCCATTAGGGACTCCATCTTTAATTAAAAAAATCCTCTTCCGTCCGACGTAGTCCAAAACGCGATGTCCTCTCTGCTACATGCACAGGGAATGAGCAGACTGAGAACAATCTCAGCACTGCTACATCATGTCTGTGAGCAGGTGGGCTCTAGGACCCTGGAGCTGCACAGAGAAGACAGCTGGACTCGGCTCCCAATGTAACAGCAGTTATTTGCGAGTTTCCCTGCTATCACTGGCACAGTAGCCGAGTCTAATGCAAACAATGGCAATCCTAGTTTTGTCAGCGTTTCTGACAAAACTAGGATTGATATTGATTTGCATTGGACTCGTGCGAGTAATCACTGGGAAACTCGCAGAGTACCGAGTCCTGCGAATCCCTTACTACTCGCCGAGTAACGAGTCCTAGCGAGTAGATTCGCCCATCCCTAGAATGGCCGTGTGAAGTCGGCAGCTTGTAGTACCGGGGAGCTGGAAAGGATTCCCACCGCTGCCACCAGCGTGGAGAATCGGCCATTGAACCTGGCAGCTCTATAGCGCCTCTCCTAAACTCAGGCTAGTCAGGGAACTACCTGAGGATAAAAGTAGGGCCGCCCTGTCAGTGCAGGTTTATTAAGGCTTAGTGAGTGTGGTATATGCCTTCCAGACCAGAAGCCCATATAATAACAGCCACCCGGTCACTGATCGAGGCCCTGAATAACCCCAAGCACTAATTGCTGCCACCAGTTCCTCATTTAATATAACTCCGGTCCGTGATCGGGCTAATATTGGGTCAGAAACCAGCCCAGGTAGCGTTAAATGAGCTCACGGACGTAGGGGGTCGTGATCAAGATAACAGACTAATTCAAGATTAAATCTATTACAGACATATGTGACCAATTACCTTAATGCTGGGGCACCACAAGGGCAACATGGGCCAACCCGGTGCCTGGGTACACTCTGGCTTTGATGAAATTATGCCTTTCAGAAGAACACCAAGATGGAGAAGAGGTGGGACATTTTTATACTGTAAGAGGCCTTCCCATCTCACACTTATTACCTGCCTCTGGGCTGTCTCATAACTCCCACCCTCTGAGTGGGGACATGAAATATCCAAAAGCTATTATGGGTCATAACTTTGTCTGGGAGCGTCGTAGGCGAAAGACAATGCTCTCATATTTTCGGTTATGATTTTAGCTTTGCAATGATATGACACATGACTACTGTCCTGGTGTCCTACTGGCCAATAAGTGTGATGACCGTCTGAATCTGTAGATTTCATATTTATGCTTGACATTTTTATAGGAGTGACGGCTCATGAGATATTAAACGTTATTCTTCATCTCCGGCCTGTCTAGGTTATCTGAAAGGATTTTCTTTCAATCTGTTATAGAAGGAGATTAGTTTTCACACTCTGGTGTCACTTAACTATCCCTTCTGAAAGATCTATTGTGTGACCAGTTGGTGTTTCCTCAGGTTGATTAACATACTTATTGAATACGCCTTGGGCCAAGAAAGGTGGGGGCTATCTCCGAGGAGTGAGTTATGGTAGCATCTGAACAAGATGGCTGCTTATAGGAATATTGCTTTATGTCTTACAATGGGTGTCGAAATTTGGCATCTGCTGGCTGTATGGGACCACCAGCGATACCAACAGGAAAGCCACCCAGAAACACCCCGCACATGAACTTGTCACCACAGCCAGACTCCAGCCAGCTCTCCCCCACCTGCTGCAAATAACAACGAATGAGTCATGGTGCACAGGACCTGTGATGATGTCATGGTCATGGGCAGAGCCAGGTACACATACAGTTCACATGACCGTGACATCCCCAAAGGTAATTTAGCTGAAATGGAGTGGTGGAGCACAGAAAGCAGGGCAGAAACAGCGACTCCCCTGGTCTCTGCACGCTCCCATATCCCAGACACCACACGCTCTCCTCTGCTTCTCCAGTCTCCAGATGCTCCCCTCACCTTCCTCGGTTTCCGCAGGCTCCCCTCCCCTCCCCCATTCTCTGGACGCTCCCCTCCATCCCTTGGTCTTTTCACACTCCCCTCCTCTCTCCCAATCTCTGGATGCTTCCCTTTCATCCCCCGGTCTCCACACACTCACCTCACCATCCTCGGTCCCCTCACTTCCCCCAGTTTTTGCACACTCTCCTCACCTCCCCTGGTCTTCACACACTCCACTGCCCTGGTCCATGAACCCCCCACCCCTGGTCTCAGTACCCTCCCCTCCCCTGGTCTCAGCGTGCTTCTCTCCCCGAGTCTCCACATGCTCCCCTGCCCCGGTCTCTGCACACGCTCCCCTGCCCCTGTCTCCGCATGCTCCCCTCAGCTGCCCTGGTCCCCTCTCCTCCCCCAATCTCTGCATGCTCCCCTTACTGTCCTCGGTCTCCACACGCTCCCCTGTCCCGGTCTCTGCACGCTCCCCTGCCCCAGTCTCCGCATGCTCCCTTCACCTGCCCTGGTCCCCTCTCCTCCCCCAGTCTCAACATGCTCCCCTGCCCCGGTCTCTGCACACGCTCCCCTGCCCCAGTCTCCGCATGCTCCCCTCACCTGCCCTGGTCCCCTCTCCTCCCCCAATCTCTGCATGCTCCCCTTACTATCCTAGGTCTCCACACGCTCCCCTGTCCCGGTCTCTGCACGCTCCCCTGCCCCAGTCTCTGCATGCTCCCCTCACCTGCCCTGGTCCCCTCTCCTCCCTCAGTCTCAACACGCTCCCCTACCCCGGTCTCTGCACACGCTCCCCTGCCCCAGTCTCCGCATGCTCCCCTCACCTGCCCTGGTCCCCTCTCCTCCCCCAATCTCTGCATGCTCCCCTTACTATCCTAGGTTTCCACACGCTCCCCTGTCCCGGTCTCTGCACGCTCCCCTGCCCCAGTCTCTGCATGCTCCCCTCACCTGCCCTGGTCCCCTCTCCCCCAGTCTCCACACGCTCCCCTGTCCCGGTCTCCGCATGCTCCCCTGCCCCGGTCTCTGCACGCTCCCCTACCCCAGTCTCCGCATGCTCCCCTCACCTACCCTGGTCCCCTCTCCTCCCTCAGTCTCAACACGCTCCCCTACCCCGGTCTCTGCACATGCTCCCCTGCCCCTGTCTCCGCATGCTCCCCTCAGCTGCCCTGGTCCCCTCTCCTCCCCCAATCTCTGCATGCTCCCCTTACTATCCTCGGTCTCCACACGCTCCCCTGTCCCGGTCTCTGCACGCTCCCCTGCCCCAGTCTCCGCATGCTCCCCTCAGCTGCCCTGGTCCCCTCTCCTCCCCCAATCTCTGCATGCTCCCCTTACTGTCCTCGGTCTCCACACGCTCCCCTGCCCCAGTCTCTGCATGCTCCCCTCACCTGCCCTGGTCCCCTCTCCTCCCCCAGTCTCCACACGCTCCCCTGTCCCGGTCTCTGCACGCTCCCCTGTCCCGGTCTCTGCACGCTCCCGCCAGGACACGTAAAAGAACGGTAAAACATTGATTGTCCTCATATCTCGCCATCCATTATTCCACAGTTTTATGTGAATATTAATAAAGTTGAAGTTAATTCTTTTATTTACCCTTCACATGTTCCTGTCATCGACCGGGAAATGTCGCCCGTCTTCGTTTCTGTACAATGAGATGTTTTTCTATTATTATCCAGCGCTGTCAGCAGAAGTGATGGATCCTGCGGAGAGACAACCCATCATTAAGTAACAGAAAGACAAGGAGGACGAAACATTTACATTATAATGTAATATTTTACAAAACATTTATTAAAATCTCAATGATAAGCATCAATTTACAATGAACGCGCCCCTCCGCGCCCGTGAAAAGACTTTGCTTTACTCGGGAGTGCGCCTGTCCTTGGAGTTCTCAGAGGATTCCTTTTGACGACTTATGCTTAATATCTGCATTGGTCATCAATATGTGGGCCGTATGTGGTCACACAGTCACTCACCTGTAATTAGAAGTTCCCTATAGCAAAGAGAGAACTGCAAACCTCTTAATCATCCTGGGATAGTTGTAAATGTTTCCCGAGAGGTCGTGGTCATGTGTTAGCATTAAATTTGACTTTACGGGACATACGGGTCTCCTAGACTGACTCTCCTGCTAGGGAGGGGGCGCCAACTGTTCCTTATCCCAGAGTTACCTCTGATGGTGAGAATGTCTGGGCTGCCACCTTTGCCCTGCTCTTGGACAGCACTAGTCTAATACCCCCTCTGCCCCACCGGTGAGGGGGGCAGGGACAGAGGTGGTAAAACCCCACACAAATACACACGTATTGCAAAAGCTATAGTCAGCATGGGAAGACATGTGATACATTTTCCAGAACATGTGATCCTAGAGGTAATCAGGAATCATAAGGAAATTAACTCCTGCTAGCCCGATCACTAATGAGAACACAGCTGGTAATGGCCGAGCAACTCAGAAGCATCAGAGAAACCTCAGTGTGGAGTGTCAGAGTCGGTAGTGTGAACAGCACCAGATACCACCATGACGCACTGCACGTCTTGAGCCAAGCGCCGTGTGACACGTACATACTGTTTTCCTGCAAAATGAATTATGGCGACAAAAACTATATTATCACGATTCTTCCATGCAGTGCACTCAGATGCAATAATAGATACTGCAGGGTTTATATCCGTTGTGCGGAGCTGTTAGTAGTTGATTAGTAGGGCAGGCTTCTACTCTGGTTCTGGGAGGTGCTGGGTTTGCTCAGGTGTTCCATCTTTCCTGTGATTGCCCTGCTACTTCACTGAGCAGACTCTCCCAGAATCCTAGCAGTCATGCATTCTACTAAAGGTCTGTTTGGCCTGAACTCCTGTGTCTGTCTTGTTCTCATCTCTGTAAGGCTGCTTTCACATCAGCGGTATTACAATTTCATAGTAGATCTGGCAGATGTCGTCGCAAATGCCGGATCTACCGCCTAACGGCCGACTTGCGACTCCAAACCGGCAAGCCCCATTCATTCTCCATGGGGCCTGATCCGGCACTTGCAGCGCTAGCAGCGTTTTTTTTTTGCGCAGCCGCAAGTGCCAGATCTGCTGGATTCGGCAATACCACACTTGTCGCACCCGACCCGTGGAGAATGAATGGAGCTTGCCGGATCGGTGCCGCAAGTCGGCCGTTAGGTGGTAGATCCGGCAGGTGTGACGACATCTGCCGGATCTACCATGAAATTGCAATATCGCTGATGTGAAAGGCGCCTTAGGGCGTCATCACATAGGCGTTTTTTAGTATCTGGCAGAGATTTGTTGCTTTTTTAAAAACTGGAATGCAAACCGGATCCGGTTTGTGTCCATTGATTTCCAATGAGCAACCGGCAATTTTGTTTGTATCCGGTTGCTGCCGGATCCAGATGAAACTATTTTTTATAGAGGCCAAAAAATGCAACATGTAGCGGTTTTTAGGGCAGTAAAAAAACACAACCAGATCCAGTATACCGTGGCATTATCTATAATCTGTGTCAATGGATGCCGGATCTGGTTTTACCGGATCCTGCATGCCTACTGAGCAAGCGTGGGGTCTGTACCGAGCACCTGAGTGTTGGGCATGGACCCCGAACACGAACGTCACTGAGAAGTCTGTGATTATAGCATTATACTCACCTGTCACCGCTGCAGTCATGTCCTGTTATTTACCCTCATGTAATATTCACTGCATTGCCTACTGAACTGCCAATCACAGACGTCCATTGTCTGTGGCAGCATTTGTAATTGGCTGCCGCGCCCCACTTACTGTGCCAGCAACCAATCAAAGATGCAATGAGTGGGGTGCAATAGTCAATCACAGACACTGTCATAAAGACTGGGCAACTGTGATTGGCTAGAGCAGGCATAGGATGCACCTCTGGGTGTAGTGTGGGCATAGAGTGGGCTTCTTCATTTAGGGTAAATTTAGGGTAAACTTCTGTCTGTATGTTGGGTTTCAGGAGGGCATTGGGTCTAGGATAGGCACATTATGGACCAATGGGTGTAGGGTGGACATGCAAGGGGTCACTATTTATAGTAAGGGCATATGATGGGCCTCTGGGTCTAGAGTGGTCCTTGGATGAAGGATAGTCTTTGACTGTAGGGTTGAACCATTGGGTGGACCTAGGGTGTGTTTCTGTGTCTATGGTGGATCTCAGGGTGTAGTATGGGTCCAGTGTAAGCCTTATGTTCTAGAATGAGCATATAGTTCACATTCCAGGGTGTAGGTTAGGCATTGGTTGATTCAAAGGTGTAGGGTGGGCATGCATTGGATCTCTGGGTGTAGGGTGGGCATGCATTGGATCTCTGGATGTAGGGTGGGCATGCATTGGATCTCTGGATGTAGGGTGGGCATGCATTGGATCTCTGGGTGTAGTGTGGAAATGCATTGGATCTCTGGGTGTAGGGTGGGCATGCATTGGATCTCTGGGTGTAGGGTGGGTATGCATTGGATCTAGGGGTGTAGGGTGGGCATGCATTGGATCTCTGGATGTAGGGTGGGCATGCATTGGATCTCTGGATGTAGGGTGGCCATGTATTGGATATCTGCATGTTGGGTGGACATGCATTGAATCTCTGGATGTAGGTTGGGCATGCATTGGATCTCTGGATGTAGGGTGGGCATGCATTGGATCTCTGGGTGTAGGGTGGGCATGCATTGGATCTCTGGGTGTAGGGTGGGCATGCATTGGATCTCTGCATGTAGGGTGGGCATGTATTGGATCTCAGGATGTACGGTGGGAATGCATTGGATCTCTGGGTGTAGGGTAGGCATGCATTGGATCTAGGGGTGTAGGGTGGGCATGCATTGCATTTCTGGATGTAGGGTGGGCATGCATTGGATCTCTGGGTGTAGGTGGACATGCATTGGATCTCTGGGTGTAGGGTGGGCATGCATTGGATCTCTGGATGTAGGGTGGGCATGCATTGGATCTCCGGGTGTAGGGTGGGCATGCATTGGATGTCTGGATGTAGGGTGGGCATGTATTGGATCTCTGGATGTAGGGTGGGCATGCATTGGATCTCTGGGTGTAGGGTGGGCATGCATTGGATCTCTGGATGTAGGGTGGGCATGCATTGGATGTCTGGATGTAGGGTGGGCATGCATTGGATCTCTGGATGTAGGGTGGGCATGCATTGGATCTCTGGGTGTAGGGTGGGCATGCATTGGATCTCTGGATGTAGGGTGGGCATGCATTGGATCTCTGGATGTAGGGTGGGCATGCATTGGATCTCTGGATGTAGTGTGGGCATGCATTGGATCTCTGGGTGTAGGGTGGGCATGCATTGGATCTCTGGATGTAGGGTGGGCATGCATTGGATCTCTGGGTGTAGTGTGGGCATGCATTGGATCTCTGGGTGTAGGGTGGGCATGCATTGGATCTCTGGATGTAGGGTGGGCATGCATTGGATCTCCGGGTGTAGGGTGGGCATGCATTGGATGTCTGGATGTAGGGTGGGCATGCATTGGATCTCTGGATGTAGGGTGGGCATGCATTGGATCTCTGGGTGTAGGGTGGGCATGCATTGGATCTCTGGATGTAGGGTGGGCATGCATTGGATGTCTGGATGTAGGGTGGGCATGCATTGGATCTCTGGATGTAGGGTGGGCATGCATTGGATCTCTGGGTGTAGGGTGGGCATGCATTGGATCTCTGGATGTAGGGTGGGCATGCATTGGATCTCTGGGTGTAGGGTGGGCATGCATTGGATCTCTGGGTGTAGGGTGGGCATGCATTGGATCTCTGGATGTAGGGTGGGCATGCTTTGGATCTCTGGGTGCTGGATGGGCACAAAATGAAGTTTCAGGTGTAGGATGAGCATATGGTGGACTTCAGGGTGTAGGGTAAGCCATGGGAAAATGTTCTGAATCATGTCCAAGGTCTCTTTATCTCTCCATGGTTCTTAATATCCACACAGGTCTGTTTGCTCTCTAAGGGCCACGTCACACCTGGCGACGTTGGCCGCGATATTTTAGGCGACGCTGGGGCGTGGCCTATCGCCGCCAACGTCACCAATGCGTCGCCCAATGTAACTAGGCAAGGGCGACGCATTTGACTAGTCGCCTGGCGGCCAATCTGGTCACCCCATGTAAACGGCCGACGGTGACCTGACAGGCGATGGGAGCAATAGGCTCTCATTGTACTGCATCGTCGCTGGGGTTTTGAGACACGACGGCGGCGATGCTGCCTGTCAGATCGCCGGTGCATCGCTGGAGGTGTCTCCCCATGTAAACAGGGGGTGGCAACGCTGGCGGGGTGCCAAAAGCCGCCGACGTGTCCGGCGAGGTGGCACCGTGTAACGGGCCCCTAAGACTTTGAGTAAGTTGATGAACCCATGTGTAGCTACCAGAGCTGATGAAAGTTTGTGAATGTTGTTTTTCTGCACTTTCCCAGTTAATCTCGGGTATTACACTTCATCATCAGATGTAGAGTCATCAAATAACTACAAAGCCGCAGAAACAGCTGGATCCGAATCCAGGAGGAATCACCTGTCAGTGAAGATACTTTCATCTGGAACATTCGTGGAGTTTTATGCAAACAAGAGACAAAGTTTCCAGCGGCCTCTGATTACGGGCAGCACATAAACACCGAACTAGACCAAAACTGAGTCCTAGTCCCCGGGGGATGGAAGGTGAGAAGTAGTTGGGAGGTGATTTTTGCAGGAAATATTAAAAAAGTCTTTAATGTGAAATTCAGGCAGGATTTTATGATTTGCAAAAATGGAGCCACAGAGTTTATGTAACAACCTGGGGCTGATACTTCTTGTACTCTGGTCCTTATCAGGAAGAGGTCAGCCATGAATTTATCTAATATATAAAGCTGAGTGTATGTATGTGTGTATATATGCAGCATTAGCCCTGCCCATTCCACATAGCCACACCCACTCAACATAGCCATACCCACTCTAAATAGCCACACCCACTCCACATAACCACACACACTCCACATAGCCATGCCCACTCTACATAGCCATACCCACACTACATAGCCACACCCACTCAACATAGCCACACCCACTCCACATAACCACACCCACTCCACATAGCCATACCCACTCTACATAGCCACACCCACTCTACATAGCCATGCACACTCCACATAGCCATACCCACTGTACATAGCCTTGCCCACTCCACATAGCCAAACCACTCCACATAGCCATGCCCACTCTACATAACCATACCCACTCTACATAGCCACACCCACTCCACATAGCCATGCCCACTCTACATAGCCATACAAACTCTACATAGCCACACCCACTCCACATAGCCATGCCCACTCTACATAGCCATACCCACTCTACATAGCCACACCCACTCCACATAGCCATGCCCACTCTACATAGCCATACCCACTCTACATAGCCACACCCACTCCACATAGCCATGCCCACTCTACATAGCCATACCCACTCTACATAGCCACACCCACTCCACATAGCCATGCCCACTCTACATAGCCACACCCACTCCACATAGCCATGCCCACTCTACATAGCCATACCCACTCTACATAGCCATGCCCACTCTACATAGCCAAACCACTCCACATAGCCATGCCCACTCTACATAGCCATACCCACTCTACATAGCCATGCCCACTCTACATAGCCAAACCACTCCACATAGCCATGCCCACTCTACATAGCCAAACCACTCCACATAGCCACACCCACTCCACATAGCCATGCCCACTATACATAGCCACACCCACTCTACATAGCCATACCCACTCTACATAGCCATGCCCACTCTACATAGCCACACCCACTCCACATAGCCAAACCACTCCACATAGCCACGCCCACTCCACATAGCCATGCCCACTCTACATAACCATACCCACTCTACATAGCCACACCCACTCCACATAGCCATGCCCACTCTACATAGCCATACCCACTCTACATAGCCACACCCACTCCACATAGCCATGCCCACTCTACATAGCCATACCCACTCTACATAGCCACACCCACTCCACATAGCCATGCCCACTCTACATAGCCATACCCACTCTACATAGCCACACCCACTCCACATAGCCATGCCCACTCTACATAGCCACACCCACTCCACATAGCCATGCCCACTCTACATAGCCATACCCACTCTACATAGCCATGCCCACTCTACATAGCCAAACCACTCCACATAGCCATGCCCACTCTACATAGCCATACCCACTCTACATAGCCATGCCCACTCTACATAGCCAAACCACTCCACATAGCCATGCCCACTCTACATAGCCAAACCACTCCACATAGCCACACCCACTCCACATAGCCATGCCCACTATACATAGCCACACCCACTCTACATAGCCATACCCACTCTACATAGCCATGCCCACTCTACATAGCCACACCCACTCCACATAGCCAAACCACTCACATAGCCACACCCACTCCACATAGCCATGCCCACTCTACATAGCCATACCCACTCTACATAGCCACACCCACTCCACATAGCCATGCCCACTCTACATAGCCATACCCACTCTACATAGCCACACCCACTCCACATAGCCATGCCCACTCTACATAGCCACACCCACTCCACATAGCCATGCCCACTCTACATAGCCATACCCACTCTACATAGCCATGCCCACTCTACATAGCCAAACCACTCCACATAGCCATGCCCACTCTACATAGCCAAACCACTCCACATAGCCACACCCACTCCACATAGCCATGCCCACTATACATAGCCACACCCACTCTACATAGCCATACCCACTCTACATAGCCATGCCCACTCTACATAGCCACACCCACTCCACATAGCCAAACCACTCTACATAGCCACACCCACTCCAAATAGCCATGCCCACTCTACATAGCCACACCCACTCCACATAGCCATGCCCACTCTACATAGCCATACCCACTCAACATAGCCACACCCACTCCACATAGCCACACCCACTCCACATAGCCAAACCACTCTACATAGCCACACCCACTCCACATAGCCATGCCCACTCTACATAGCCACACCCACTCCACATAGCCAAACCACTCTACATAGCCACACCCACTCCACATAGCCATGCCCACTCTACATAGCCACACCCACTCCACATAGCCATACCCACTCTACATAGCCACACCCACTCCACATAGCCATGCCCACTCTACATAGCCACACCCACTCCACATAGCCACACATATTCCACATAGCCACACCCACTCCACATAGCCATACCCACTCTACATAGCCTTGCCCAATCCACAAAGCTAAGGGTATGTAACGTAACCATGCCGACTCCAAATAACCACACCTTTTCCACATAGCCACACCCTACTTCCCAGCCTGCATCTCCATATATCCCTGCATCCTACACATAGCCCTACCCCTGGGACTATATGGAGGGGCGAAACTCTGAAGGGGCAGGGCTATATGTGGGGTGGCGCTATGAAGGGGGTGAGGCTACCACGGAGGTGTGGCGCTATATGTAGAGGTGGAGCTATGATGTAGCGGAGCTGCTGGGAGGGGGCTGGGTTATGATACATACACACACATACATACATTGCCATATATGGGTGATATTACCATATATAAGCATTAAGACCATATATTAGCATTATGCCCAGGCAATGCCGGGCTCTACAGTTAGTAATCTATAAAGTTTAGTATCTCGATGACAAAGCAGTGATGAGTTCACATAGGACTGCACTTTTTATGTATCTAAAATAAGAAAAGTGTCAATAAGTTGCCCAAAAAGTTCCATGTTTCTAATCATTTTATTAGTTATTATATTTCATCAATTATCCAGTAGTTTAGATGTGAAATCGTCTCATTTCCTTAGAGAAGATTCTTCCAATTATGAAGATGCTGTTTGCCGGCTGGTGAAGTCCTGGGATTAGGAGTCGTAGGTCTGACAGACGGAGGATCCACAGCAAGAAGCGAAATATCAGCGGAGTGTGAGACAATTACCGGAGAAACACGTGCGGCTCCGGGTAATCAGCAGAGGTTCAGCTGCGGAGAACGAAATGTGGAAAGGTCATCGTCTGCCGCAGACGTCCTGGATCCGGAGACAAGAGGATGAAAGAAGGAAAAGTGTAAAGAACGTAATCCTGAGAATTAAGTAAGGCTGTGTAATAAGATGAGTAATAAGATGAGTGCAGGGAGTTAATGCCCCAGCTGTTACCCCAGAAGCCTCCAGATATTAGTGCTATAGGTGCCGTGTAACCTCAAAGCCACTGGCTATCTAAATCATGTAGCAATTTCAGATATCCAGTGACATTGAGGTCCCCATTGATGAAGAATGGCCCCACTATCTTTGTACCCCATATACCATCAATGTCTGTGTTCCCGCAGTCTTGGAGGGATCTATCCACTGTGGGTTAGTGTCAGACCAATAGCGGATCCTGGAGGCCTGTGCAGCATGTCTTCTGCTGTGTTGCTATCAGTGTCAGGAGTGGGAGAAGAGGGTTGTATTGACAATCCAACACAATGGGCAGCACTTTGAATACATTGTATAAGTGGTCATAAACTTGTAAATAACTCATGAAAGAGCAAAGTTACATTAAAACCGAGCACACCATTGTTTTTCTTATGAAATTCTCAATATGTTTGATGGGTCACATGACCCTCTTCCCACTGAAAAAAATAAAGTTGGATCCAATATGGCCGACTTCAAAATGGCCGCCAATCTGGAAAAGTTTCCCCCCTCCTATATACTTTTTTTAATTTTTCTCTTTTATGTGTGACATACTATCAACTGATTGTTAATTCCCATTTTTTTAATGGTAAATGAATGTATTACTACCGTATATACTTGCGTATAAGCCAAGTTTCTCAGCCCAAAAATTGGGCTGAAAAGTCCCCCCCTCGGCTTATACGCGAGTCACTGTATACTGTATACAATGTATAGTATACAGTATACAGTGCCCCCCATCAGTATACAGGGCCCCCCCCCGCCGCAATCCTGTAAAGGAAGAGATTAGTATACTTATCCCTGCCGCTGTCCCGCCGCCATTGCGATCCTCCGTCTTCTTCCGGCTTCCTCCGGTGGGCGCAGGCAATGACTTCATTGTCTGCGCGACCGAGGAAGAAGCGGGAAGAAGATGGAGGATCGCGATGGCGGCGGGACAGCGGCAGCGGGACAGCGGCAGGGATAAGTATACTAATCTCTTCCTTTACAAGATTGCGGCGGGGGGGCCTGTATACTGATGGGGGGGGCCTGTATATACCTCTGGGGCATCTGTATACTACCACTGGGGCTGCTGTATACTGATGGGGAGGGCCTGTATATACCTCTGGGGCATCTGTATACTACCACTGGGGCTGCTGTATACTGATGGGGGGGCCTGTATATACCTCTGGGGCTTCTGTATACTACCATTGGGGCTGCTGTATACTGATGGGGGGGGCCTGTATATACCTCTGGGGCATCTGTATACTACCACTGGGGCTGCTGTATATACCTCTAGGGACTTCTGTATACTACCACTGGGGCTGCTGTATATACCTCTGGGGCTTCTGTATACTACCACTGGGGCTGCTGTATATACCTCTGGGGCTTCTGTATACTACCACTGGGGCTGCTGTATATACCTCTGGGGCTTCTGTATACTACCACTGGGGCTGCTGTATATACCTCTGGGGCTTCTGTATACTACCACTGGGGCTGCTGTATACTGATGGGGGTGGCCTGTATATACCTCTGGGGCATCTGTATACTACCACTGGGGCTGCTGTATACTGATGGGGGGGGCCTGTATATACCTCTGGGGCTTCTGTATACTACCACTGGGGCTGCTGTATACTGATGGGGAGGGCCTGTATATACCTCTGGGGCATCTGTATACTACCACTGGGGCTGCTGTATACTGATGGGGGGGCCTGTATATACCTCTGGGGCTTCTGTATACTACCATTGGGGCTGCTGTATATTGATGGGGGGGCCTGTATATACCTCTGGGGCATCTGTATACTACCACTGGGGCTGCTGTATATACCTCTAGGGACTTCTGTATACTACCACTGGGGCTGCTGTATATACCTCTGGGGCTTCTGTATACTACCACTGGGGCTGCTGTATACTGATGGGGAGGGCCTGTATATACCTCTGGGGCATCTGTATACTACCACTGGGGCTGCTGTATACTGATGGGGGGGCCTGTATATACCTCTGGGGCTTCTGTATACTACCATTGGGGCTGCTGTATATTGATGGGGGGGCCTGTATATACCTCTGGGGCATCTGTATACTACCACTGGGGCTGCTGTATATACCTCTAGGGGCTTCTGTATACTACCACTGGGGCTGCTGTATATACCTCTGGGGCTTCTGTATACTACCACTGGGGCTGCTGTATATACCTCTGGGGCTTCTGTATACTACCACTGGGGCTGCTGTATATACCTCTGGGGCTTCTGTATACTACCACTGGGGCTGCTGCTGTATATACCACTGGGGCTGCTGCTGTATACTACCACTGGGGAGGCTGCTGTATACCACACTGCTGGGGCTGTATACTTGTGCTGGGGTCCACTCTCGGCTTATGCACGAGTCAATAGGTTTTCCCAGGTTTTGGGGGCAAAAGTAGGGGGGTCGGCTTATACACGAGTATATACGGTACTTTGATTAACTAGTTTGTTGTCTAATTATCACAATAAAGAGATCTAAAGAGTAAACAGATGTATATATCCAATATCCAGGAAATCATACAAAAGATAACTACTCATAATGCTTTAGAACTTCAGCTTCACAATCAGATACAATACCCAAGATACAATAGTATAAGGTGGTCGGACTGGATAAGAACATTTACTCCAGTTGACTTTTAACACATTGACATAGACAAGATTTCCCCCCTTAGTTCCAAAGATACTAAGGAAAATGATACTGAATCTCTTGGGTGCAGTTAGAGATGGTGATTGGATATTCTGCATTCATAGAACTCCATTGTAAAGGTTCATGACTGAAGAACTCCTGTCATTTTTGTTGTATGTTCTGTTCTGTTACATTGTTATTGAATTGTTCTATTCAAACAAAGATTGTTGATGTATGTGACCCAGTAAAAGACGTGTACCGTAATGAATCTGTACGCTAAGATAAATGCACTGTAATTTTCATATTTGTAAATTCTGATTTTTATTTTTCTCAAAAACCAAATAAAAATATATGAATTGAAATATACAGAGACGACCAATATATATTTTTTTTACTTATTCCAATAATTAAAAAAAAAAAGTTGCTGTGGGCTTTGCTGTATTTTCTATTGCCAGCCAAGTTAACCCAGGTCGTTGGGAGGCTGTAATTCTCATTGTGGTAAGGCACAAACGTTCTGGGCCCCCCACGCTGAAAATCGCAGCCGGCAGCTGCCGCACAATTGGCACCTCCATGAGAGACGTCAAAACTGACGGTTACCCCGCTCTTCCAGCTGCTGTGTAGCGGTGGCAGACTGGGTAATAAAGGGGTTGATGCCAGCTTTTTTTTGGCAGCTGACATCAAGCCCTATTGCTAATGTCAGCTGATACTATGATAGCCGGCCATTAGCATTAGGGGAGTGAGCATGGACAGTGCAAGGTCAGTGGGGGCATTGATGGGTGAGCGGGGGCTGTGCAGGGTGGTGAACAAAGGTGAGTACAAGCAGTGGGAGGTGAGTTGGGGCATTGGGGGGCGATGAGGGGCAGTGCTAGGTGAGTGGGAGCATTTAGGAGGTGAGCAGGGGCAATGTGGGATGAGCAGGGGCAGTGCAAGGTGAGCAGGGGGAGTGCGGGGTGATCAGGGGCAGTGTGTGGTGAGCAGGGGCAGTCTGGGGTGAGCAGGCACAGTGTGAGGTGAGAGAGGCAGTGCGAGGTGAGCGGGATTCCAGAGGTTTTCAATGGGGTTCAGGTCTGGAGATTGGGCTGGCCAGGACAGGGTCTTGATGTGGTGCTCCTTCACCCACACATTGATTGACCTAGCTGTGTGGCATGGGGCAATGTCCTGCTGGAAAAAACAGTCCTCAGAGTTGGGGAACGTTGCCTGAGCAGAAGGAAGCACATGGTTTTCAAGGATAACCTTGTTTGCAGCTTGATTCATACGTCCTTCACAAATATTACCCTGCCCAATTCCAGCCTTGCTGAGGCATCCCCAGATCATCACCGATCCTCCACCAACAGTGGGTGCAAGACACTGTGGCTTGTACGCCTCTCCAGGTCTCCGTCTAACCATTGGGCAAAGCTGAAAATTAGACTCATCAGAGAAGATGACCTTACTCCAGTCCTCTATGATCCAATCCTTACGGTCTTTGGCAAACTTCAGCCTGGCTCTCCTTTGCTTCTCATGGATGAAAGGCTTTTTTGTAGCTTTACATGACTTGAGACCTGCCTCTAGGAGCCTGTTATGAAATATTCTTGCCGTGCACTTCACCCCAGCTGCCATTTGCCATTCCTTTTGTAGGTTCCTTGATGTCATCCTGTCATTGCTGAGTGACGGTCACCCTGGTCAGTGGAGAGTCGCTTTCGCCTTCTGCCGGTCTGTAGCTTTGCTGTCCCCAATATCTGCTGCTTCACCTTGTTGTAATGGACTGCATGGAGGATGGAGGCAACATGACGCTCCCTGTATCCCTCTGATAGTAAAGCCAGAATTGAGCCCTTCTTCTCCTCACTCAAGACTTTTCTTTTCAACTCCTTTGGCATGGGTAAAAGTTATGTTTTCATTATTTTTGGGCTATTCCAGCACTTGTTTTGCCTCCAGCTTGTCCTATTGCAGGAGGATTGTGAAGACCACAGCAGGTTTATTATACTTTCCCTCATTAAATAAGATTTGGTTCAGGTGATCACCTAATCAGAAGTGCATTAAGTAGAATGAGGTGGACTGTGGATGGAATTCAACTGACTCTGGAATGAAACGGCTGTCAGACATAGAGAGACCTGTGCAGTGGGCCCTACATGGAGCACATACACACATATATGCATACAGAGAGCACATACATACAGTATATATATACATGATTAAAAGGAGCACATACACATATATGCATACAGAGAGCACATACATACATATACATGATTACATGGAGCACATACACAGTCAAACATGTATAAACCAAACACATACATATTCACACATTTATACAGAGCTTTTACATACACACAAATATTAAAGCAAAAGTATATACAAATGTGTAAAAATACCACGTAATAAATAAATAAAATAATAAAAAGCTAGTGCCAATAAAGAACCCACAAAGTCAGGAGCACCTGGCGCGTTTATGGCGTTCAGAGACCTCCTTAGGGTCCCGTCACACTTGGCGACGCTCCAGCGATCCTGACAGCGATACAACCTGGCAGGGATCGCTGGAGCGTCGCTACGTGGTCGCTGGTGAGATGTCAAACAGTCAGATCTCACCAGCGACGCAGCAACGATACAGCGGTCATTGGGGCCCTGTCTCTCAGACCTGTAGTATTGAGATCGTTGGTCGTCATCCTCTTCAAACACACAGATGCATGCTGCCCAGCGGGAGCGTGACGACCAAAAAATGGTCCAAGCCATAGTGGCACGACCAGCGATCTCACAGCAGGGGCCCAGTCGCTGCTACGTGTCACACATAACGAGATCGCTGGCGAGATCACTGTTAAGTCACAAAACCTGTGACATATCAGCAATCTCACTAGCGATCTCGCTATGTGTGACGGGGGCTTAAGTCATAGGAAATACAGAGGAATCATTGGAAAGAGGGATTTAAAATAATCCTGCAAATTACAAAAATCATTTTGACCTTCACATGGAAATGCTGATAATGCACATAATATATTTTATTCAAGGAATACCAGATCACTAGATCAAGAATGCAAATGGATATTCTAACACAGGTAAGTAAAGCCTATATCCTAACAACTACAACTGCCCCTACTGGTTCCTGTACAGACTAATACTCCTAGTGGCTCCTGCACAAGCTTGAATATCCCTACCTGCAACACTAGGAAACCACAAGTGTCTGAAATGCTGTTGAGTTGTTCCTTGTACCTCCTTAGGGAGGTAGCTGTACACTATAACCTACGCGAGGGAAAATATGAAGAGTTAGATGAAGACCGGTGGTGTGGAAACAAAAGAATTGCACAAGTGGAATAAAGTTAAGTAGAAACTGCAAGATTAGGACAGTGTCCTACAACCTAACACCCAACAGGGGAAAAGAATAGGTTACATAAGTGACACAGCAAAGAGCAAATACCAAGCTGATCTCTGTCTGAGGGGCAATAATCCTTAACAGTGGGGCTGGAACTCCGTAGCAGGATCCACGTGGGGCTGGAACTCTTTAGCAGGATCCACGTGGGGCTGGAACTCTTTAGCAGGATCCACATAGGAATTTAGTCAGCAGAGAATACCATAAGGATAAGGTAATACCATAAGGAAGGTATAAATAGCAGCATCTGAAATGTGATAGGACAGAGGAAATGAGCAAATGAAAACCACTTACTGCAAACTAACAGGATAGAGGCAAAGGTAAATAATAATCAGCACTTGGATGAGGATTGACCATGCTGTGGATCAGCAGAAAAAGGAACCACACGGTCACCAGATCAAATCAAGAGGCATGACGCTGAAAAGGTGATGAGAAGAGAGTAGAGGAGGGAGGTGAAGCTGCAGTTTTTTACACTCTTTCCATTACAGTACAGGCTGTAAGGGGGGGCAGTAAAGGACATTGCACCAAGAAGAACTGCCACGGGCAGCCATGTAGCGAGACCGGGCATCCCAGGTGACCCACACAACATCGCTGGCTCCACTACCTCTGAGGTACATGATCCTTGGTGATGCCTGGATTATAATATGGTTCTTCTTTAGAACAATAAATGTGTGACGGCTGCAGACACTGATCGATGTTCATCAACATGGAGATGTGTCTCATCCGTTACCTTCACAATTCGGGCAGGACCCGGAGGACCTGTCAAAAAATTCCACCAAAGACCGGCGCATTAGCGAGTCTCTGCAGGAGGCGTCTGATCCTTGTAAAGCTCCACTCAAGCTGAATACTTAATTATGACGAAACCATTGAGCAAAGTCCAAAGACCCGGGAGGATCATCTCCCTCCAGCACCGCTGAATGCAGATCTGTGATTGATGGGGAGAGGATCCAGGTGATGAATCGTCAGACGCTCACTGGAATCAGCATGGATATTGTGCTATTAGGTATAAGTAGATTGTTACTATGTAGCAATATCTTATATTGTAAAGTTCAGTCTTCTGGATACAACATATCTTTCTATTTTTCAATTTGCCTGTGAGGGTTGGGTATCTAATATATAAAGCTGAGTGTATGTATATTCACACATAGCCCCACCCCCTTCATAGCTCCACCCTCTTCATAATGCACTTGGTGCTTATGGCTCCGCCCCTCCAGTTAGCTGCACCCCTTGATAATGCTTAAACCTACAAAAAGATTCCCAACAGATCACAGTAGGATGGGACATAAACACATAGACCCGACAGAGTGATTACATAATGCGCCTGATGTATATGGATCTGCCCCCTCCAGTTAGCCTCGCCCCTTTATAATGTGGCGTGTGCACATGGCTCCACTCTCTCTGGTTATCCCAGCCCCTTCATAGCCCCACCCCCTTCATAATGTGCTGGATGCTTATGGCCCCACCCCTTCATAATATGCTGAATTCATATGGCTCCACCCCTTTAGTTAGCCATGCCCCTTCATAATGCATCAGATGCAAAAGGCTCCACCCCTGCAGAATGCTCCTGATGCATATGGCTCTGCACCTCCAATTAGTCAGCTGCATAACTCCACCCCCTCTGATTAGCCCTGCCCCTTTATTACACCCCATTTATTATTGTAACCAGGGCAATGCCGGATTCTACAGATCGTTAAGTATAATTCTTCAAATCACATGAAATAGTATTGTGACGGGGTAGAGCAGGAAGGGACACCAGGCCGATGAACGATCCAACAAGTTTTATTGAGGCAGGGAGCATGGAACATCAAATCCGAATTTAGAGTCCACAATGAGTCCACACAAAGGGGAACAGATCCGGGGCGCCACCCGGCAATCCGACGCCAGAGGAAATGTAGACCTAGTCCTTAGAAGAGTTCAATGTATCCAAACAATGAGGACACAGCACAATCCCATGTGGCAGCTTCTAACCATCCACACACGGGCACCAAGGTCTTGCCTCAGCTAGGACCTCAGCCCTTCAGCCCTTGCACCTCTGCACTCAACTAACTGAAAAGCATACGTCTATTCTCCAGAGCCTGAGGATCGGCCCCTGGAGGTGGAAGGGTTCACACCTACTATTGAGTGTGCGGCTATAGAGAGAAGATTCCAGAAAACTCCTGGCTCCATTGTGTCTACCAATTTGTGGGTTGGATGAGTCCCATGCTGATATAGTATAGAGATTTCCATACATAAACAGAGGTGGCCCCAGAATTAGGAGCACCCCTATGAAGCAACTCAAAAAACGTACTTAACTAGAGGAAAAAAAGAGTGCAAGCTTCAAGAGCAATGCAAAATCTGGTGTTATTATGCAGAATACACCCAGATGAAAAGGCTGAAGGGGAGGGAGGCAGTGCAGGTGGCAGCCACACAACAGGGCCAGCGGCACTGGCTTGTGGTTGTTTACAGGGTCATAGATGTCATGGATTCACAGACATCCAGTTAAATTAAAGGAACAATATATGCATAGTATAGTGCTCAATTATACAGAAACCATTGGTTATAATCTCAGTGTTACATACATCAAAGAATGTGGACAATATAGAGTGTAACCTCTTGGTCTACTTGTTACAAGTTATAAGGCAGAAACAATGATACCGATAATTCAGTCCCTATACAGTAACATAGTCTAAGAGAACCCATTAAGCAATAAAACCATTATGTGTATGGTCAGTGACCAAAATTACCATTACTGCCAGCAGCCATGGGGATGGCAGACACCTTGGCTGACGTTCTTAAGAGATCGTGGTTTTCACTATACACAGCAGTGCTGATGCACTACAATGTATAGCACAAATGATCATCCGATCATAGCTCAAGTCCCTTAAAGGAAATCCAATATATAAAGCTAGTGAATATAATGCTTTAGTCCTCATCCACTCCTCATAGTCACACCCACTCTTCATAGTCACACCCACTCCTCATAGTCACACCCACTCCTCATAGTCACACCCACTCCTCATAGCCATGCCCACTCCTCATAGCCATGCCCACTCCTCATAGCCACACCCACTCCTCATAGCCACATCCAATCCTTATAGCCATGCCTACTTCTCATAGCCACACCCACTCCTCATAGTCATGCCCACTCATCATAGCCACACCCACTCCTCATAGTCACACCCACTCCTCATAGCCACACCCACTCCTCATAGCCACACCCAATCCTTATAGCCATGCCTACTCATCATAGCCACACCCAGTCCTCGTAGCCATGCCCACTCCTCATAGCCACACCCAATTCTTATAGCCATGCCTACTCCTCATAGCCACACACCACTCCTCATAGCCATGCCCACTCCTCATAGCCACACCCAATTCTTATAGCCATGCCTACTCCTCATAGCCACACCCACTCCTCATAGCCATGCCCACTCCTCATAGCAACACCCACTCCTCATAGCCACACCCAATCCTTATAGCCATGCCTACTCCTCATAGCCACACCCACTCCTCATAGCCATGACCACCTCTCATAACCACACCCACTCCTAATAACCACACCCACTCATCATAGCCACACTCATTCCACATAGCCCTGCTCCTGGACTATGTGGATAGATGAAGGGGCATAGCTGTGTCTAAAGGCAGAGCTACCGGGAGGGGTGGAGCTATGATACATAAATACACACACATGCATACATATATTACCATATATGGGTAATATTACCATATATAGGCTTTTTAATGAGCCGCAAAATCGCAACATTATGCATCCGGGGAGGAGGTCAAAAGGAAGCATTTGTAAGGGTCCGGCAGAAACCTCTTACCACCTGATGTGCCTCCCTATCTAAGCCCATGGAGACGGGTCCGGTCAGGAGGCTTCAGGTTTAGGCCGGATTAGAATCCTGGACAATAAAATGCAGGTGTGAAACCGACCTTAGGAATTTTTGGCTGCTGCAACATTGCAATAAAATGCAAATCAAAGGCGCTCAAAACATCATGTCTACCCTAAACTGATGATAATAAAAATGTCATCTGAGGACGCAAAAAAGACCTCCCACATCCCGAAAAATGAAAACGTTACGGTTCTCGGAAAAGACTCAAGTGATTTTTTTTTTCTTCTTGCAAATTTCCAAAAAATGTTTCACCACTTAAAGGGAACCGGTCACCTAGTTTAGCCCCCCTAACCCATCACTAACCTATCACTATCTGTCCCTGCAGACTCCTACTACATTACTAACCATCCTTGTCTGACCTAATAAAGAATTATAAAAGTGGAATAAACTGATTTATAAACTTACATGTCCACCGTTGTGTGAGTGTTCCTAGATAGCGGGCCATCAGGTGGGCTGTCTCTCCGGTCCGCTCTCCCCCTGCCTCGCTGCTGTAATCACGCCCCAGTGGGCGTGATCATTCATTCAAGAGCACGCCCTGATCTCAAACTCCCACCTCCTTCTTCCGAGTATGATGCACTGCTGGGGGTGGCAACGCCTCATTTCCAGTCCTGTGCAGTGTGTGTGGGGGGGGGGTGTATTGGGTGTACACGCTGGCTTCAGAATGCCCACTGCGCATGCTCCAGAGCCAGCTGATACACCAATACTCCCCCCACACTGTGCAGGTCCGGAAGTGACGCTTGGCCGGCAGTAGCGCGTCATACCTGGAAGGAGATGGGAATTTGAAATCAGGGAGCGCTCCTGAATAAATGATCATGCCCACCGAGGCGAGATTGCAGCAGCGGATCGGAGAGACTGCCCACCTGACGGCCAGCCATGTAGGAACGCCCACACCACAGTGGAGATGTAAGTTTATAAATCAGTTTATTCCACTTCTATAATTCACTATTAGGTCAGACAAGGATGGTTAGTAATGTAGTAGGAGGCTGCAGGGACAGGTAGTGATAGGTTAGTGATAGGTTAGGGGGGCTAAACTAGGTGACAGGTTCCCTATCAATAAAAAAAGTGTCTGCATGTTTGGTATCTACGCGCTCGTACTGATCTGGAGAATCAGGGCGCTTTCACGTGCGCTTTGTTAATCCGGAAGAGATCCAGTTCTTTGTTTAAAACTGGAAAGCAAACTGGATCGTTTGCATCCGGTTATATCCATTTGCTGCCAAAGAAACGTATTTTTACCGAATACAAAAAACAGAACATGTAGCATTTTTTTGGGCTTGGTAAAAAAGTCGCTTCAAACCGGATCCAGCATACTGCAGCATGATTTATAATCTGTGTCAACAGATGCTGGATACAGTATTACTGGATCATTATTGTCATGTAAAATTCGGAGTCTGGGTGTTTGGCACAGACCCCAAACAGGGACTTGATTAAAGTATTATACTCACCTATTTCCCACTGTGGTCATTTCTGAGTTCCGCTCATTAGCTTCATCTAATATTCACTGCACCACCTGCTGAACAGCCAATCACAGATGCCCACTGTCTGTGACGGCATCTGTGATTGGCTGTTGCGCCCCCACCCACTGTGCCAGCATCCAGACGCAGCAGGTGGGCTGCAACAGCCAATCACACATGCTGTCATAGAGATTGAGGGGTTGTGATTGGCTGTCCATCCGGCAGTGCAGAGCAGAACCGGAAGAGACTGCAGCGGCGAGCCAGGTGAGTATAAGTCCCTATTTGAGGTCCCTGCCGAACACTCAGGTGTTTGATACAAACCCAAAATAGGCAATTTGATCCGGACAAAACTGGATAAAACCGTACCGGTGTTATAACGGAACTGACATACAGATCCAGTATAATACTAGTACGGTATCATTCAGGGCAAACACTGTATTCACCTGATCTGGACAAATACCAATAAAGGCCTATGTGAAAGGTACAACTCATCCGGCAAAAAACAAGTTCTCATACGGCTATAGGGACCGAAAAGTAAAAAAATACGGCTCTTGGAATAAGGGAAGGAATAAATGAAAGCAGAAAAATGGAAAATCGCAACGTAGTGAAGGGGTTAAGCCTCATCAGTATATAAAGAAAAATCTGTAACTTTTCATATACAGTGAAGCTGTGTAGTCCCTATCACAATACGCTTCTTGCTGTTAATAAATTGGAACATTCCTGCTTAGTAAAATTGTTCTCATCTCATTAACCAAAGCTTTTCCGCACTACTGACCCCCCCCCCCCCCGCTCCCCCACTATAGACTAATACCCCCCCCCTATCCACAACCTTATTATACATACAATACTGGGAGAGTCTAAGGGGTTAAAGACCTGAAATCATTCTGTAAAATATAACTTCATCTTTGCAAGGACAGCATTCGTGATTGATTCATCAACCTTCATTTTAGAAGGACACGAGGGATTGTTCCTACCTTCGCTCCTCCGGAGATCAATGCTGGGGGTCCGGCAGGAGCACTATGTCTTTGTATTGGGGGTCACCCGAATGAAGCGGTCCTCAGATGAGGATGTCCTTGAACTGTGGAAACAATGATCAGGAGAAACTTCATTTTCACACAATTCATCATGATGTTTATACGTAGACCGATTATTGCATAGACAAGTGTTAGGGAAATATGTAACCAAAGTCTGACATCTCTACACAAAGGGCATAACCTTTGTATTGATTAGTTGATTACAGGAACTCAGAACCAAGGGGGGCTTCCATGACAATACACAGGGTACCCTAAAATAGTTGGGGACCGCAGTGAAGGAACTATATAACTCAACTGTAGGTGAAATGTAATACAGCAGCAGTAAAGTAACATTGTTTAAGATTGCCATTCACATGACTGTCTCTACACAAAGGGCATAACCTTGATTACAGGAACTCAGAACCAAGGGGGTTTCTATGAGAATATAGTAGGTGTCATTTGTGACACCTCGACCTGGTGAGTCTGAGCTTCAAAGCGTGAACAGATGGTCCCTTGTGGTCAGGTCTATTCACTATAGCAGGGTATTTAATATACAAAGTACCTTCCCCTAAATTAGCCGGTCCAGTCACAGAACGGAGATTAGAATATTAAAATCTTAGCCATACAGGAAACACAAGACCAGGGTCAAACACTTAAAAGGCTAGGTGTCACAAAATAACACTGTTCCCATGTGGGGGTTGGCCTATGCTGGACTGTGTTCCATATTTCATTTTTCTCCTCCCCCCAAGGAAACAGAAGACAACTTTAGATTGGAAAGTTAACGTATTTCTGTTATATCTCTATTTTTGTTTTATAACTGTTCTGTGTTATTTCTATCTTTATTTTATACCTTTTTATTGTAAGCACTGGATTTTTTAAAGTAAAGCATTAAACATTAATATCATAGTAACATAGTTTTTAAGGCTGAAGGAAGACTTTAAGTCCTTCTAGTTTGATCATCGTATGCCCTAAGGAATCCATAGCCATAGAGAGTGTGTGATGTTATTGACAGTAGTATTTCAGGGACTCATCACCCTGTGTGTTTGATGAGTGGTGGCATCGTGTTGTGTGGAATGTGTTGGGGAATGATTTATTCTCACTTCATAGTCTATAACATGTTGAGTGCTGCATTAAGTGAGAGGTGATTAACCTTTGCAGGCGCACCTCACATCACATGCTGAGAAGTGGGTATGTGACAGCAAGAATTAATTCGAATTTCCAGGCCTCCCCTTTAAGTGTTTATCAGCGATGTGTAGCAGAGTAAGGCCACATCCGCCATACTTTGTAAACTGACCATTCTCAGACCGCTGTGCCGCCATATGTGCCATCACGAAACTAGAACCACCCAACATCAACAATGTAACAACTACACACATTCTTTGTAACTAGGTTTATTCAAATTTTTTTCTCGAAAAGACAATTTTTGGGGCCAAATCATTAATCAAACAAGAAAATGGTGAGTAGGCATTTCTTCTGAGAGAAGCATATGGCGGCCACCGTCTGTGTTACTGCTATATAGGAAAACCGTACAGAGAAAGCAGCAGATGCTCCGCACTTGTGTCATTATTGCCGTGCTGCTATATAAATTATCAACGACCCCCATAAAGAAGATCTGTGCACTGACCGTATATCTGCTGCCAGGAATATAGTTAGCAGCACATTACTTTTTATTACTTGTAATATAATGTTATTAGTATTTTCACAGTATTCAGAAATTTCCATTTGCTGTCTTTGATGCCATTGTGCATTTCATGATCTTGAATGATCTTGACTTATTGTCAGGACTCTGGATCTTTTCTTTACCTTTTGCGCATCTTTTTCCAAAGTGGCATCTGCTACTTCGCTCTGTTCATGTAATCTTCCCTCGCAGTCTTTATAAACCCTAGTTTACCTTCTAGCCAATGCTTGAGTATTCTGCTTGAATTCCTAGCTCCTAGCTTCTCAAGATTGCTCCTCCTCCAGTAAGTCCGGCTCGGCTCTTTCCCAGCAACCTCTCCTGCTCTCACCTGCAACCTGCTGCTTGTGTTTCTCAACATCTGCCTCACTCTGCCAGTTCTGGTCATGTAAACCCTTGTTATTAAGTGTGCAGCAGCAGTATTCTGACTGATTGGACTTTTTAGGGCTCACTGCTCTGCACTGGTTTCGGGACTCATTTTCAGAGACTTACCTAACCCCGGCCCCCTGGGTGTGTACTGTGTTTTCTACTAAACTGCATCTCCCGTTAAGTGCTTATTCCTAGAGACTTTCCTTGCCAGCATTATTGTGGATGAACTTTTGCTAGTGACTTTTCTGCTATTGTGTATTTCATGAACTTTGCTCACTTGCTGCACTTTACGTTTGTTTTCAATCACATGTGCACACTACAGACCTTCTGACCATACTTTGTTCAGTTCAATCATTTGCCTCAATCTAAGAGATTCTGGGGTGTTCCATTATAATTATTACACTTACCACTTAACCCCGGAGTCATCCTGAAACCCGGGAGCATAATGATAATGCACAGGTGTCATTTTATTCCCTGCACAGGTGCAAAACTACTTACCTGAGACCTACTGATAATTGACCCACTCAGTCAGGGGAAGGGGGCTGCAATGACCCCTAATAAAGGACTTAGTCTGCAAATCATCAGCTTAAAGGAATGAGAATGAGAACATGGACACTTATTGGAAGTGGTGAGGAGAAACTGTAGGAATTTACAAAATCTAGATACAAAGTGTGTACATGTCAATAAGTTAATGGAGTAAGTGTACACAGATACAGTACTAGATACAAGCTTGTTATAAAACTATAACAGAAACAAGTGTAGTGTAAGAATACAGTAAAAAAATGAATCTTAGTGCAAATATATGGCACCCACAACCATGATTACTACACAGATACAGGAATAGGACCAAACGTACTGCACAGATGAGGGAGCAAAACTGAATGTAGTACATAGATACGGGAGTATACCCAAGTCTGCTACACAGATACAGGAACAGAATAGAGCTTACTGCAGAGATGTGGGAAGGGAACCACACTTACTACATAGATACGGGGAAAAACAGGCTTATTACATAGATACAGGAAAAGAACAAAGCTTACTACATAGATATGGGAACAAAACTAAGCTTACTGCATTGATACAGGAACAGAGCTGAGCTTACTACATAGATACAGGGACAGAATAAAGCTACTACATAGATACAGGGACAGAACAAAGCTACTACATAGATACAGGAACAGAACCAAGCTTACTACATAGATACAGGACAGAACCAAAGCTACTACATAGATACAGGGACAGAACAAAGCTTACTACATAGATACAGGGACAGAACAAAGCTACTACATAGATACAGGGACAGAACAAAGCTTACTACATAGATACAGGGACAGAACAAAGCTTACTACATTGATACAGGACAGAACAAAGCTTACTACATAGATACAGGGACAGAACAAAGCTACTACATAGATACAGGGACAGAACCAAAGCTACTACATAGATACAGGGACAGAACAAAGCTTACTACATAGATACAGGGACAGAACAAAGCTACTACATAGATACAGGGACAGAACAAGATTACTACATAGATACAGGGACAGAACAAAGCTTACTACATTGATACAGAAGCAAGCTTACTACATAGATACAGAGACAGAACCAAAGCTACTACATAGATACAGGGACAGAACAAAGCTTACTACATTGATACAGGGACAGAGCTGAGCTTACTACATAGATAACAGAGACAGAACCAAAGCTACTACATAGATACAGGGACAGAACAAAGCTACTACATTGATACAGGGACAGAGCTGAGCTACTACATAGATAAAGGGACTGAACCAAAGCTACTACATAGATACAGGGACAAAACAAAAAGATACTACACATAGATACAGAGGACAGAACCCAAAGCTACTACATTGATACAGGGACAGAACCAAAGCTACTACATAGATACAGGGACAGAACAAAGTCTACTACATTGATACAGAAGCAAGCTTACTACATAGATACAGGGACAGAACCAAACTACTACATAGATACAGGGACAGAACAAAGCTTACTACATTGATACAGAAGCAAGCTTACTACATAGATACAGGGACAGAACCAAAGCTACTACATAGATACAGGGACAGAACAAAGCTTACTACATTGATACAGAAGCAAGCTTACTACATAGATACAGGGACAGAACAAAGCTTACTACATTGATACAGGGACAGAGCTGAGCTTACTACATAGATACAGGGACAGAACCAAAGCTACTACATAGATACAGGGACAGAACAAAGCTTACTACATAGATACAGGGACAGAACCAAACCTACTACATAGATACAGGGACAGAACCAAAGCTACTACATAGATACAGGGACAGAACAAAGCCTACTACATAGATACAGAGGCAAGCTTACTACATAGATGCAGGGATAGAACAAAGTGACTCACCGTGGGCCAGGGGACTCGTGCCTCAGGCGCAGTCTGCAGGTCACGGTTCAGGCGCCTGAGGCTATGGGCTCGGTGGTCAATAAAAGAAGGGGGAAGTAAAGTAATAATAAAAAGGGAATAAAAATAACGTTCTGGTTCGTGACGCCACCTGTAGGGTTCCGGTGATGGCACCGGCGCTGCTTGATCCTCCGGGGTGATGGGCGGCAGCAAGATGGAACCGCTCCCTACAGGACGAGCGGGATCCCCGGAGCTCTGAGCTGTAATGGTGGAATAGGGCAGCTCAGTCATTTCTGTAAAGCAATGCAGGCAAAGCACAGTTCATGGAATAAGGCTCGGACACGCTGTTCACTCTTGCCGGGTTCTTTACTCTGGTAAACGGCAGCTTTACAAGGTATGCGATGGTGTTGGCTCAGGAAGTTGGAGACACGGGTGGCTCTCGCAATGAGCAGCGTCCCTCTGAAGCATCCTCATGGTTTTTCTTTCTCATATCTCTTGCTGTCCCTTTTCTTCGCTGCTCTATTATACCTCATCAAGGGTACTGAAAGCCCTCGGTTGGGTTCCCGTGCTGATCAGTACTCACGGTCCCTGGCTCTCAATGGTGGGTACCCCCGGAATAGCTGCTGTAGTTGGTAGGTTGTGAGTCGGGCTCCTAGGAAGCCTACGACCACTCCGGGTTCTGTGGTGCAGGGGTGAACCTACTGGCCACGTTGGAGCCGATACTCCGGTTTTGGTCTGGGCTCGGGTCTTGGATTGCCGCTCTGACTTTGCCCCTCTCTGTCTCTTCTGGGTCACCAGGTTGAGGTGCCCTCCCAGTTATGCCTTCTCAGTGCTCTTCTGCAACTTCTCCAACTCTGCTACTTCTGTTACCTTTTACTTTTCCTCTCTCAGCTTCTCTCCTGTCACGACTTGACTTCTGCACTGTTCTGTTCTCACTTCCTGGTCTAACTCCTTACTGCTCTCCCACTCACTATATACCCTAGCTCTCCTCCCACCGGGACCGTTACCCTAGCAACGGGTGTCTGATTGGTCCCCTATCACTAGGTGTATGTGTGTGGTATTGGAGCTTCAGGATTCTTCTACTCATTACCAGAGCAAAGGACATGGCACTTCATTCAGGGGTACAGTACCCTTTTGTGATGCACTCTTAGTGGGGCGCCACAAAAGCTTACTACATAGATACAGAAGCAAGCTTACTACATAGATACAGGGACAGAACCAAACCAACAACATAGATAAGGGACAGTAAAAAAGCTTACTACATAGATATAGGGACAGAACCAAACCTTACTACATAGATATAGGGACAGAACAAAGCTTACTACATAGATACAGAAGCAAGCTTAACCTACATAGATACAGGGACAGAATAAAGCTACTACATAGATACAGGGACAGAACAAGCTACTACATAGATACAGGGACAGAACAAAGCCTACTACATAGATACAGAACCAAGCTTACTACATAGATACAGGGACAGAACAAAGCTACTACATAGATACAGGGACAGACAAAGCTTACTACATAGATATAGGGACAGAGCATGAGCTTACTACATAGATACAGGGACAGAACAAAGCTACTACATAGATACAGGGACAGAACAAAGCTACTACATAGATACAGGGACAGAACAAAGCCTACTACATAGATACAGGGACAGAACAAAGCCTACTACATAGATACAGAACCAAGCTTACTACATAGATACAGGGACAGAACAAAGCTACTACATAGATACAGGGACAGAACAAAGCTTACTACATAGATACAGGGACAGAGCTGAGCTTACTACATAGATACAGGGACAGAACAAAGCTACTACATAGACACAGGGACAGAACAAAGCTTACTACATAGATACAGGGACAGAACAAAGCTACTACATAGATACAGGGACAGAGCTGAGCTTACTACATAGATACAGGGACAGAACAAAGCTACTACATAGATACAGGGACAGAACAAAGCCTACTACATAGATACAGGGACAGAACCAAACCTACTACATAGATACAGGGACAGAACAAAGCTTACTACATAGATACAGGGACAGAACAAAGCTTACTACATAGATACAGGGACAGAACAAACCTTACTACATAGATACAGGGACAGAACAAAGCTACTACATAGATACAGGGACAGAACAAAGCTTACTACATAGATACAGGGACAGAACAAAGCCTACTACATAGATACAGAACCAAGCTTACTACATAGATACAGGGACAGAACAAAGCTACTACATAGATACAGGGACAGAACAAAGCTTACTACATAGACACAGGGAATAAAACTGAGTTTACTATATTGATACAGGAATACATCTGAGATTACTACATAGATACAGAAACTGAACCAAGTTCACTACATAGATACAGGGACAGAAAAACACTAACTACATAGATAAAGAAACAGTACCAAGCTTACTACACGGTTACAAAAACAGAACCAAGCTTACTATAACGATACAGGAACAGATCCAAGCTACTACATAGATACAAGAACAGAACCATTTCGCCGGGAGATCTGCGGCACTCGCCCGACACTGATCTCCCGGTGGAAAAGAAGTGACGGCGGGCTGCAGGGAGATCAGCGGCCCTCACCGCTGTTCTCTCGACAGTACCAGCCGCTAATCTCCTGCCGCCGGGAGGTCAGCTGCACCGCTGGCCACCAATACCGCGCTGCTCAGCTGATTGGTTGCGCGCTGACACAATCACCCATGTGCTGTATGCCGGTCACCTCACCACAATATATTAGGAGGAATGCAACTTTTTATTTTGGTAAGTCGGTTATGAAACCCCAGTTTGGGTAAACTTCCTCCTTGGTTTTAGAAATGAGACATGATGGAAATAGTGCGAAGCCCAGTGGGTTTCTACATTAATGCTGTTTCTGGCTTGTGAATGGTTCCTCCAATGTTTTTGGCATCTCTCTATGGTCCATACTTTTTCCTTACACTTTAGAAAAGTCCAAAGATCCAAATTGCACGTAGAGTAGATGGATTTCTCCACCGCTGGGTTTACATGGCCTACTCAATATTGCCTACATAGTAATACAATCAATAACTCTGATAAATAGCTGGGGGTTACACAACTGCAGAACCGTCACCGGCCGCCCACCATCCATCCATATGTAAGCGCTTTCATAGCCTTGAGGAGCAGAAGGCGCTCATTACACATCCGCCAGCTCCAGAACATCACTTATTTGTAGCTATTAGAATATTTGCTGATGTAACAAAATATCATTTGCCTGAAGTTACTTGGAAGATACATTCATATCTCCAAGGATACAATTGTATCAATTCTACATTCATTATCGTAGGTATTAGTGACGTGGATGGGGAATGCCAGTCAATGTGATTTGTGATGGATACATAGACAATGTCAGAGGTAGCTCTTTCTCCAGGATGAGATGATAAACTCTAAAAAGTCCTCATATCAACCTACAACCATTATGAATAGGTCACATTGGACCGTATCATCTATGCTTTTAGGATATAGAACTGGGATATATTTTTGCATAGACTAGAACAAAGTAGATAGCAGATACACTCATGAGCACAAGGGTAACAATGGTATGTACTTTTGCCTTGTGGGCTCTATATCTCACCCTCCTCTACAGCATTCAGCATGAGACGACCTTCATTTTATAGACAATCATCATGGCTATCTCATAAATAATTGTGACTTGCAGCTATTCAGCATATGATTAGTTATGCAGATTCTTGTAAGGTCACTGTGTTGTTACTGTTTTGCTTCTTTCTTCATATTTCAAATTACAACCTGTTCTCACATTCGCTAATAGGTCAGTGTTATTAGGTTGATTCCCAAGTGAAAGGTCACTCGTTCGAAAGGATGAGAAGATTTCCCAAGAAAAGAGAAGCCGCGTCTACTTTGTGAAGTGACGATGGTAACGATGGTTATTATGGCCAAGCAGTTCAATTTTAGTTTTGTCAGCCCAAAGGACAAAAATGTAGGTCTTTGTTCCTGTGTGGCTTTTCTATGTTTCTTTTGGAGTTATGGCTTCTTCCTGGCAGAGCAGCCTTTCAGCCCATGTTGATACAGTACTCGATTCAATGTGGATAATGACACAATCTTACCAGCTTCCGCCATCATCTTCACAAGATCTTTTGCTTTTGTTCTTGGGTGATATCTACATATTGGGCCAATTATGCAAGGCGGAGAGAAGACATGGCACATTGAGGGAGCAACACACACACGAGTAGTAGAATAGTGAAAATTATAACTTTATTAGTGCAATAGACCAAACAAGAATAAAAACAATTAAAACCATGGGGTGCCAATGCAGAACACAACGCTGAACATATGTACAAAATACAATGTTGACAAAACATGAGCAGGATATGACACAATATCGTTGATCACAACAGGTTAGACAAAATACAGGATTGAGTTGTAGGGAAAGACCCGAGGGTGGGGGATGAGAGCAGGTACGAGAAGTACTAGTGCTACTTCACCACAATATTTTACATAAATACGCTTGTTAGCCCAATATAAGGTGTACAGTGTTATGGGTAACCAAAAATTCAGCAAATCATCCAATGAATAGGAGTCATTTAGTAGTCCCAAACACAGTGGTCCCTAGGGGTGGTCACATATGGATAATAACAAAGATCTTATTCATGAGCTAACTAACCGTATAATTGGTACAATGACCACCCATATATATATTGGGTACCCCCTATTTTATGCATATAGTCAAACAGTGTAGGTCACCGTATCCACTAACAGTGGAAGATAAAGTGCATATTACCAGTCCGTAAATAGTCCGAAGTGTCAGTCCGAGGTATGAAGCGAGGTGACTGCAGGGCACCCAGGCCCCACGCGTATCACTGCCAGGGCGCAGCTTCCTCAGGGGAATATATACCCAATATATATATGGGTGGTCATTGTACCAATTATACGGTTAGTTAGCTCATGAATAAGATCTTTGTTATTATCCATATGTGACCACCCTAGGGACCACTGTGTTTGGGACTACTAAATGACTCCTATTCATTGGATGATTTGCTGAATTTTTGGTTACCCATAACACTGTACACCTTATATTGGGCTAACAAGCGTATTTATGTAAAATATTGTGGTGAAGGAGCACTAGTACTTCTCGTACCTGCTCTCATCCCCCACCTCGGGTCTTTCCCTACAACTCAATCCTGTATTTTGTCTAACCTGTTGTGATCAACGATATTGTGTCATATCCTGCTCATGTTTTGTCAACATTGTATTTTGTACATATGTTCAGCGTTGTGTTCTGCATTGGCACCCCATGGTTTTAATTGTTTTTATTCTTGTTTGGTCTATTGCACTAATAAAGTTATAATTTTCACTATTCTACTACTCGTGTGTGTGTTGCTCCCTCAATGTGCCATGTCTTCTCTCCGCCTTGCATATCTGTCCACCTTGGCACGGTGAGCGACCCCTCTTTCCCTTGATATAATTCAGATCATTGCGGTGCACCCTGTTTTCTGTTGAAATACATATTGGGCCAAAGCACATTTATCTCTGGGACACAGAACCCATCTCCTTCCTGAGAGGTATGATGGCTGGACATTCCCATATTGTCTGTATTTGCCTATAATTGTTTGTGCAGATGAATGAGGCACCCAAGGATGAACCCGACTTGTGCAAGTCCACAATTCTCTTCCTCATATCATGGCTGATTTCTTTAGACTTTCCCATAATTCTACACAAAGGAGTGTGTGTGTTTCAGGTGTGCATTAAAATACATCCACAGGTGTGTCTAATTAACTCAGATGTTGCCAACAAACGTATCAGAAACTTCCAAACACATGACATCATCATATGGGCTGTCCAAAATTGTTTAAAGGCATAATAATCTTAGTGTATGGAAACTTGTGACGGCAGAAAGTAATAAAAATGCCCTAAAACATTTTTACTCTCTCATTATTCCGGCATTTGACAAATATTTATAATTATGGTTCATCCTAATTAACCTAAAATGGGAAAGGTTTATTCTGATTTCATGTCAGATAGTGAGAAAAACATGCATCTGTGTCTTTATATACAGTGGATGGAAACTTTGGGTTTCAGCTTCAGAACCTCGACGTGAATTGGATGTCCCTATAAGATAGTGTGAGGTGGTAACCCTTGGTGGAAGAACAAGGGAGCAGAGGGAAGACTAGAAAGAGGAGAAATGGTCCACCATCATCCAGAAGACTCGGGGAGATCCATGATCAATTCCATGTGCTGCCAGGGAGCTGAAGGAATGGGAAGTGGTAACAGCCGTTCCAGACGGAAGTTGTTTAGGGGTTTCAGCATGTTTTCAGGAGATCTGCGAGACGAGCACAAGCCCTGGGAACAGGAAGCAATGGCAAGAGTCAGAGCAGAAGGCACAGCTGGGCGGCCTGGGCAGTGAGCATGTTGTGGCGCCCCTGCAGCCAGGCTACCACAAATGGTACTACATGTATTCCTATGTGGGATATCATGCCTGGAGGTAAGAGGAGGACACTATGCTGAGACCCCCAATTAGACCCAACACATCTGAACTTCAGGCCAGGGTAGTACTCAGTGGAAGAGACCCACCTATAGGGTAGTCCCCACATCCTGGCTGGAGGGAGGAGTTAGGTTAGGGATGGGTAACAAGAAGGAGTGTTCTAGTCGAGTCTAGGTGTGGAGCTCACTAGGACGGGGTACTCGGTACCGGACCGGGTCTCTGCTGGGGATGTCACGGAGGTCCTGGTCCGGACCGTGTCCCGGGTTCTCACAAGTAAAAGAGGAATATATACAAAGGATACAGTTTGTTGTGACGCCACCCACGGTTTGTGGTCAGGGTGACCATCGCTGCTGCAGAACCTCCGGGGATGATGTTTGGCAGCTGGAGATGTAATAGCTCTCCACGGGTAGAGCTGGGTTCCCCGGGGCAGTGATAGTTAAAGTCTATGATGGTTATGATGGGGGGGTTGCAAGAGATGCAGTTCACTTACTTTCCTGCTGCTGCAGCCGTCTTCCAGCCAGTGTGCAGGGCTGACAGGCTGTGGCTCCCCAGGTGGGACCTTTCTGCTGTCCTGCTGGAAGAAATCAGTCACAGGCAAGGGTGCAAAGATATAGTAAAGTTTTGTCTGCAGGGAATCACACACGGGAGTCTGAAGCAGGGTTCACCGGGTTTACTGGTCAGTTCTCTTCAAACAGTTACAGCAGTTCTTAGTACAGTGCACTTCTTAACACAAGTTACAGGCATTCTACTCCGGTTTCCACTCAACTCCCTGCAGCCAGGTTGTCACACTGCGACCCCTCACTCTCCCTATTGCCCTCTCCAGGCTGTAGTTTCTCTCTCCTTGCGTGTCTACGGACAGTGTAGCGGTAGCTCGGACTCTTGTGGGTCCTCGTGGTTGCCACTGTGCTTTCTGTCCTTTGGGTGGGAACTTCAACCTAGAATTGGAGTTCCCCATCGGTGAATCTGGGGATACCGGGTAAATCTTCGGTCCCCGTCAGAGCCGACACTCTGTAGTGTACCTAGCCTCCAATAGTCCTCTCCCGCAAGGCACTATCAGGCTCCCTCTGACCCGTGTGATTCCAGCTTCAGTAGGGAAGACTACTCCGCCGGTAGTTGGTCAGTGCTGCCGTATTCCTAGGACCCGATACTGCTGATCTGTCTCTATCCTCACACTCCCCTGGAATGCTGGCTATGGACGAGCTTTCTCTCCATGGTTTCTCTGACGCTGTGGATTCTGCATCTCCATCCAGCAGACAAATCTTCTGCCAGCTGTTGAAGCTGGGCAGAGGAACTAGCTGCAAAAGGGGTACCAGCCCCAAATCAATCAGGGATACTTCAGAACCGGTCATGAAACTGGAGGTCACTGGGCTTCACATACAGTGACTCACTTTGTTGACCTTCCCGAGGCTCAAGGAGCTATATAGGGTCAGAAGACAAAAGACTATCTCTCACAAGACCCGCCTGGAAGTGCAAGTGTCTCCTCCTATCTCCCCATGGAAGCCCCCACAGCAGCCCTTGGCCTCCTATGGTCAGAACTCCAGTTGGCATCACAAACTACTACTATCCCCTGTAAATACCCCTTTAACATGTCCGGCCAGGGCCACGATCTCTGGGAACCCCCACTGTGATCCTAGACTGTTTGCCATGGATGGTCGTGTACCCCGGCCCTTAAGGTCACGATATTGTTGCCGTCACTTCCAGGAGGAAGAAGAGGAACTATGCAAGAACTATAGTGTAATACCCATCTTGTAGCACATTAAGGTCATTTACATAGTTAGGAGGAGATTATTTCTCGGTCTTATTTGCTTATTACCTATGATACATTTTTAACAATTCTGAATTATTTTCTTATATAATAAAGACTCAGATGTTATATATCAGTCAATCAGGCGTGGATTATAATGAGGGCAAACTGGGCTACTGCCTGTGGCCCAAGGTCCCTGAGGGGCCCATGGCCTAGAACACACCCTATTTTTAAGACTATAAGCTGCATTTTTCCCCTCAACCTTTGGGGGAAGGTGGGGGTGCTTCTTATAGTCTGAATGTACTGTGCTGGGCTGGGGGGGTAGCTTTGGAATGGTGACTGGAGGATGGAAATAGGCTACAGAACCAGTGGGTGGTCATGTGGGCCCGCTCATTAAGCTGATGTAATATTCACTGCATCCCCCTGTCCATCACCTCTCAGCACTGAAGCCAGCTCTGAGAGGTGGGGGGAGAGGTGAATATTAAATTAGCTTAAATAGCCAGGATCGTGATCAACCTCCCCGATAGCTGCAGCCAGAGGCGATCATGGGTCTAGATATTCACTGCTTCCCATGCATGATCATTGGCATGATCCTGGGTGATCATACTCACTAAATATATTTTATTCCCATGTCAGGACCCACTGATGTGTATATACACCAACATGAGACAGTTACTGTTTAACCTGTATATAAATGATGCAACACTTGTATTTGCAGAGCACTTTATAGCGCTGTACTTTCTGGACAGAATACTTTATCCCTACGGGTGACCTGCAAATATATCTGCACGATATCTATTTTTCCCTCATTACCCCATATAATAAAGGCAGTAAGCTATGAAAAAAATGATTTTTTCCAGAATCAGACTTGTCACAAAGTTAAAGCTTGAGTACTCAGTGTGACGACACAGCTTTTCTCAGTGTATGTCGTGGGTTAATATTCTTAATTTGGCCAGACGTATTTGTCTTTTGTTGGTTATCTCATGTTTGCTAAGACATTGTTTCCTGCCAGACTATTCGGAGCCTTCCTGTGTCTGATTTTGTCTATTGCTAATTTAATGTATAGTACCTCACCCCCCCTGTCTACATTACCCAAAGGGTAATTATGTATGTGGATTGAAATGCCAGCCAATAAGCCTTTTTACACCAATTCTGTAAGACAACAATACCCTCAGATGAGTGCTCGGTCAGGAGTGAGTTCATATACTACATGGCTTCAATCTAGGGGCTCCAGTCCCGATTGGAGGACCATATCCTCAGTCTAAGAATTTTGTTTCTGGCTGCCAGGATAACATCATTTCTTCAGACTCTGAATGGCCTCAGTCTAGGAGCTTTCGGTCCAACTAGAGGAGCACCAAAACCGGATTATATTCAGGAGGAGTTCAGCCTAGGATTCTAGGATTCGGCTGGAATATCAGAGACTATGTATGGAAGATACCCAGGTTGGGACAATTATGTCAAAAAAGTCTTACCATTGTGTGGTTCCTTCACCCTGTGTTGTCTGTGTAGCGTTCCACCCACAGTTAAGCAGTTTGGGCGTTCAGATGGGTTGATCCCTGGGCCATGCGGGGCCAGTGCAAGGGAGCACCCACTGACCCCCATTTCTCCACACTCAGTACCAATCTACAGTCCATAAAGCCATCAATAGGGTGGAAGATAACGATGATCTTAGTGGGTAAAATTGCACAGGTCTGTAAAAACAACTAACTTTCCAATTTACCACTCATTAAAAATCCCTCCGTTCTCAATTATAGAGGGAGTTTTGGTTCTATGGTTTACTGCTCATTGCTCTGGTTTCTGGCCACCTCCGCAGACTATATCAGAGGATTGTTTCCAAGGTAATGAGGACATGTTCATGAGTTCTCGGCTTTAAATCATGCAATTGTTGCTTTGAAACTGGTTGTGTTCAGCTTCGGTGCTCCTGCACAGCTGCCTGTAGCACTTGGAAGCACGCTGACTTCAAAAGCCATTCTTCAGGAGCGCAGGATCACCCCGGCAAGGAGGTCGAGAGGCGAGGGAGCGGAGTGTTCCTGAACATAGAGAGATGAGACAACCGCTCCTGGGGATAGAAGACAAGACGTCCACTTTAATGATAGTAAAGAAGTAAGTGTATGGCTGAATCAATTAATCAATAAATAGGAGCTCGGGAAGAAGTCACCTCTCATCCATGAGGCATGTACAGGGGCTTAGGTGCAAAAAAAAGGCTGTCATCCATTTCTATATTCCATAAACATAGCACTGTGCCATTTCAACATGCAAAAGTATTTTCCTTCTTTTGCATAGATTTGTATGAGTGGAATCCTCATCACTATCTATATGTATAAATAATGCCCTCATCACCTCCCGCCTCGACTAATGTAACCTCCTGCTCTCTGGCCTCCCCTCTAGCACTGTTACACCACTCCAATATATCCTAAACTCTGCTGCCCGACTAATCCACCTGTCTCCACGTTATTCCCCATCCTCTCCTCTCTGCCAAGCCCTTCCCTGGCTTCTCATTGCCCACAGACCCAAGTACAAAACCCAAACGTGTCATACAAAGTCATCCACAACCTGTCCCCTCCATACATCTGTGACATAGTCTCCCCATACCTACCTACACGCAACCTTCGATCCTCATAAGATCTCCTTCTCTACTCCCCTCTTATCACTTCTTCCGCAACTGCATACAGAATTTCTCCCGTGCTTCCCCCATAATCTGGAACAGTCTGCCCCAACACATCAGACTCTCGCCTACCAAGGAAACTTTCAATAGGAACCTGAAGACCCAACAAGCTGCAACCTGCAGTGATCCTCAGTCTACTCTGAGAGGGTCCTCTCTCCTCACCTACTGTATCCTCACCCATCTCTTGTAGACTGTGAGCCCTCGTGGGCAGGGTCCTCTCTCCTCACCTACTGTATCCTCACCCATCCCTTGTAGACTGTGATCCTCGTGGGCAGGGTCCTCTCTCCTCACCTACTGTATCCTCACCCATCCCTTGTAGACTGTGAGCCCTCGCAGACAAGGTCCTCTCTCCTCACCTACTGTATCCTCACCCATCCCTTGTAGCCTGTGAGCCCTCGTGGGCAGGGTCCTCTCTCCTCACCTAATGTATCCTCACCCATCCCTTGTAGACTGTTAGCTCTCGTGGGCAGTGTCCTCTCTCCTCACCTACTATATCCTCACCCATCCCTTGTAGACTGTGGGCCCTCGTGGGCAGGGTACTCTCTCCTCACCTACTGTATCTTCACCCATCCCTTGTAGATTGTGAGCCCTCGTGGGCAGGGTCCTCTCTTCTCACCTACTGTATCCTCACCCATCCCTTGTAGCCTGTGAGCCCTCGTGGGCAGGGTCCTCTCTCCTCACCTACTGTATCCTCACCCAACCCTTGTAGACTGTGAGCCCTCGAGGGCAGGGTCCTCTCTCCTCACCTGCTGTATCCTCACCCATCCCTTGTAGACTGTGAGCCCTTGTAGGCAGGGTCTTCTCTCCTCACCTACTGTACCCTCATCCATCCCTTGTAGACTGTGAGCCCTCGTGGGCAAGGTCCTCTCTCCTCACCTACTGTACCCTCACCCATCCCTTGTAGACTGTGAGCCCTCGTGGGCAGGGTCCTCTCTCCTCACCTATTGTATCCTCACCCATCCCTTGTAGACTGTGAGCCCTCGTGGGCAGGGTCCTCTCTCCTCACATACTGTATCCTCACCCATCCCTTGTAGACTGTGAGCCCTTGTGGGCAGGGTCCTCTCTCCTCACATACTGTATCCTCACCCATCCCTTGTAGATTGTGAGCCCTCGTGGGCAGGGTCCTCTCTCCTCCCCTGCTGTATCCTCACCCATCCCTTGTAGATTGTGAGCCCTCGTGGGCAGGGTCCTCTCTCCTCACCTACTGTATCCTCACCCATCCCCTGTAGACTGTTAGCTCTCGTGGGCAGGGTCCTCTCTCCTCACCTACTGTATCCTCACCCATCCCCTGTAGACTGTTAGCTCTCGTGGGCAGGGTCCTCTCTCCTCACCTACTGTATCCTCACCCATCCCTTGTAGACTGTGAACCCTCGCAGTAGGGTTCTCTCTCCTCTTGTACCTGTCTGCCCCTTGTATTGCTCATAATTATTGTACTTGTCTATATATGCCCCTTTTCACATGTAAAGCGCCATAGAATAAATGGCACTATAGTAATAAATAATGATAATAAAGATGACTTTTCTTTATCAATGTCAATCTGCAGCTTCAAAAGCCGCCTAAATGCTTCGTCCATCTGAAGGACTCAAAAAGAAGTTAAACTGTGGAGATTCTTATACACTGAGTATCTGATAATACAATCTGTAAGAACGAGTTCTGGAATATGTGACCTGAAGATTAATGCAGATTGTTATTTTGCCGTTTTCCATCCATATTCATACATGTACGTGGCCTTCGGTGCCAAAGGCGGCTAATTAGGCTTTGCTGTGTTCCAGGCTCATTTGCATCATTATTTGAATATTTGCTGAGATAACAAAATATCTCTCGCCTGAAGTTATGTTGGTTATCAGCGTTACACTAAGGATGCATTTGTATCCATTCTGCATTCATTATCTCAGATTACATGTTAGTGAAGATATAGTCAGTTATTTGTCATGAATATATTTGGCTACAGGTCAAAAGCAAATTATCTTTCCAAGTAACTTTTCAAATAAACTGAGCGGAGAAAGTTTTGAATTTAAGGGCCATATACAAGGGTCTGAGAGAAGAGATGCACTACAGGATGGGGCTCTGTATACAGGAGCTGAGAGGAGCAATATACTGCAGGAGGGGGCTCTGTATAGAGGTGCTGAGAGGAGCGATATACTGCGGTATGGGGCTCTGTATAGAGGAGCTGAGAGGAGCAATATACTGCAGGATGGGGCTCTGTATAGAGGAGCTGAGAGGATATATATACTGCAGGATGGGGCTTTGTATAGAGGAGCTGAGATGAGCAATATTCTGCAGGATGGCGCTCTGTATAGAGGAGCTGAGAGGAGATATATACTGCAGCATTGAGCTCTGTATAGAGGAGCTGAGAGGAGCAATATACTGCAGGATAGGGCTCTGTATAGAGGAGCTGACAGGAGCAATATACTGCAGGAGGGGGCTCTGCATAGAGGAGCTGAGAGGAGCAATATACTGCAGGATGGGGCTCTGTATAGAGGAGCTGAGAGGAGCAATATACTGCAGGATGGGGCTCTGTATAGAGGAGCTGAGAGGAGCGATATACTGCAGGAGGGGCTCTGTACAAAGGAGCTGAGAGGAGCAATATACTGCAGGACGGGGCCCTGTATAGAGGCGCTGAGAGGAGCGATATACTGCAGGACAGGGCCCTGTATAGAGGCGCTGAGAGGAGCGATATACTGCGGTATGGGGCTCTGTATAGAGGAGCTGAGAGGAGCATTATACTGCAGGAGGGGGCTCTGTTTAGAGGAGCGATATACTGCAGGATAGGGCTCTGTATAGAGGAGCTGACAGGAGCAATATACTGCAGGAGGGGGCTCTGTATAGAGGAGCTGAGAGGAGCAATAAACTGCAGGATGGGGCTCTGTATAGAGGAGCTGAGAGGAGATATATACTGCAGGATGGGGCTCTGTATAGAGGAGCTGAGAGGAGCAATATACTGCAGGACGGCGTTCTGTATAGAGGAGCTGAGAGGAGATATATACTGCAGCATGGGGCTCTGTATAGAGGAGCTGAGAGGACCAATATACTGCAGGATAGGGCTCTGTATAGAGGAGCTGACAGAAGCAATATACTGCAGGAGGGGGTTCTGTATAGAGGAGCTGAAAGGAGCAATATACTGCAGGATGGGGCTCTGTATAGAGGAGCTGAGAGGTGCAATATACTGCAGGAGGGGGCTTTGTATAGCGGAGCTGAGAGGAGCAATATACTGCAGGATGGGGCTCTGTATAGAGGAGCTGAGAGAAGCAATATACTGCAGGATGGTGCTCTGTATAGAGGAGCTAAGAGGAGCAATATACTGCAGGATGGGGCTCTGTATAGAGGAGCTGAGAGGAGATATATACTGCAGGATGGGGCTCTGTATAGAGGAGCTGAGAGGATCAACATACTGCAGGATGGAGCTCTGTATAGAGGAGCTGAGAGGAGCAATATACTGCAGGATGGGGCTCTGTATAGAGGAGCTGAGAGGAGCAATATGCTACAGGTTGGGGCTCTTTATAGAGGAACTGAGAGGAGCAATATACTGCAGGATGGGGCTCTGTATAGAGGAACTTAGAGGAGCAATATACTACAGGATGGGGCTCTGTATAGAGGAGCTGAGAGGAGCAATATACTACAGGATGGGGCTTTGTATAGAGGAACTGAGAGGAGCAATATACTGCAGGATGGGACGCTGTAGAGAGGAGCTGAGAGGAGCAATATACTGCAGGATGGGGCTCTGTATAGAGGAGCTGAGTGGAGCAATATACTGCAGGATTGGGCTCTGTATAGAGGAGCTGAGAGGAGCAATATACTGCAGCATGGGGCTCTGTATAGAGGAGCTGAGAGGAGCAATATACTGCAGACATGGGCTCTGTATAGAGGAACTGAGAGGAGCGATATACTGCAGCAGTGGGATCTGCATAAAGGAGCTGAAAGGAGACATGTTCAGCAGGAGGGGACTCTGCATAAAGAAGCTGAGTAGAGATATATACTGCAGGAGGGGGCTTTGTATAGTGGAGCTAAGAGGATGGATATTCTGTAGGAGGGGGCTCTGTGTATAGAGGTTGAGAGGAGAGATATACTGCAGGAGGGGGCTCTGTATAAAGGAGCTGAGAAGAGCAATATACTGAAAGAGGGGGCTCTGTATACAGGAGTTTAGAGGAGCAATATACTGAAGGAGGGGGGTCTGTAATGAGAAGCTGAGAGGAGAAATATACTGAAGGAGGGGGCTCTTTATAGACAAGCAGAGAGGAGGGATATACTGCAGGAGGGGGCTTAAAGGAGATCAGAGGATGGATAGTCTGCATGAGGGGGCTCTGCATAGAGGAGCTGAGAGGAGCAATATACTGAAGAAGGGGGCTCTGTAATGAGAAGCTGAGAAGAGCAATATACTGAAGGAGGGGGCTCTTTATAGACAAGCTGAGAGGATGGACATGTGGAAGCAGGAGGCTCTATGTAAAAAAGCAGAGAGGAGAGATATACTGCAAGTCTGGGCTGTGCAAAAAGGAGCTGAGATGATATAATGTACGTCAGGGGCTCTATGTGGAGGGGCTGAGATCAATTAATAGTGTTTTTTGCCTCCTACTAAGAGATCAGTGATGTGAGTCTGGCAACGCTGCTCCATTTATGTACTTAAGAGAGGATTATCTTCTGCCATATGCATCAAGAGAGTAGCATTTTCCATTCCACTAAATTGATTTGTCAGCAGCAGAACTGAACTGACATTTTGAAGGAGGGCAGAACAGTTGAGCTTTGCTATAACCAGCTAATGACATAAATCCACAAAGCAGATAAACTGATGCAGATGGCAGAAGATAGAATTGTCGTTACTGAGCACTGTACAGGAGCAGAGAGTGCACAGGAGAATAAGGTCAACTTAACACTTAGATTAGATTGATGATAACTCACAGAGGTGGACTCAGCGGTTAAACGGACTTCCTAATAGAGTTGGTAAGCGATGATCTTAACCTTGCTGATGCTGAACCGACCTGTCAATCAAGCTTTTATGATGGCGTATAGAAACTCACATGGGAATATAGGTCTAACCCTAAAACTGCAACCCAACCGATTCCCGTGTAGAATAAGGTTACTGACCCCACAATCCCTAGTGGTAGCTGTGTGAGCTGGAATATCCCTACCCAGAAACTAACAGGAGACTACTCGGACTTGGCTGCCTGAAAGGCCGTCGAGCATTTCTTAAAGAATATGGGAAAAGTGCAGAGTGCAATATACCTAAATAAGGAAGGAGTGCTGAGATAGAAGATCCCAAATGGAGTATATACAACCACAAATACAAAGTGGAAAAATAAGGTACTTACTGCTAGAAGTGAATACCATCTATTCCCTAATTAAGAGAAAGGAGCAAGGTGGAGAGCATAGAAAGCAGAGCAAATAACCGCAGCTGGTCTCTCATTGACTGGCATAAACAAATGGCAGTATGGCTGGAAACTCCAAGCAGGATCCACTTCAGAATATCACCAGCAGGAAAGACCAGAAAGGGGAGGTATAAATAGGCGCACCCAAAAGGTGATTGGGTAGAATAAATAAACAAATGAAAACAGCTGCAGGCCAAAAATGACTAAAGCCTGGAGATGACAACCTCAATAAGTGGACAATGCCTTATTAGGGATTTGGTGCATGTTTTTGGCTCCTCATGTGCCAGAATTGTTTTTTCATAATTTTCTGTTTAAATTATATTAAATATTTTGGGCTGTAGATGAGGATGACCCACCCCATGTTCTATCTTCGAAAGTGCTCTGCTCACATATCTATCTTTCAGCTTCCTGGGGCGGTACCCTGACAGTTTGGGCCAAAGGTATGGTTGGACAACTGGCCTAAATTGTGCACCCGTCCGATGCTGCAGATATAGGAAGCTTTACATCTGCAGCATCGACAGACTGATCCAGTCAGCTTCAGAGCAGTGATCCAGTCAACTTCAGAGCAATGATCCAGACAGATTCAGAGCAATCCAGCCAGATTTAGAGCAGAAGATCCAGACAGCCTCAGAGCAGTGATCCAGACAGATTCAGAACAGTGATCCAGACAGATTCAGAACAGTGATCCAGACAGCTGACTCACCGTGGGCCCGTGGACTCCGGTTTAGACAGGCTGAAGCTCCTTCCTCCTTGTCACGGGTGGACCGCGCCTGCGGGTAGTGCGGCCCGGTGGAGTGCAGATCAAAAGTTGAAGACGTCTTGTGGGAACAGATTAAAGGGGTTAATTTATTCGTGACGCCACCTATGAGTAGTTCGGTAATCGTTACCGACGCTGCGGAACCTCCGGGGGATGGACAGCAGCAAGATGGAACGCTCCCCACAGGCTGAGCGGTGATCCCCGGAGGCTGGAGCTGCTTAAGATGTTGTGCGGCAGCTGCGGTTACCTTTTGTGCAGACGGATGCAATCATAAGGAAGCACGGACACTGTAAGTCTCTGTAACGGGTCTTTACTGTAACCAGCAGGCAGTACATGGCATACAGTTTACGGGTAGTAGACCGGGTGGACTCAGCAGTGATAGGTGTCCCTCAGAGATCCGTAGTGCTCCTCCATTTTAGCTAAGTATTTGCCAGTGTCGCCCAGGAATACCAGGTCGGGTACGGGGAGGCTGCTTCAATGCCCTATCCATGATGTACGTTCTGGATGTTCTGGGGAGCCTTGGGTCCCTCAGTGGGTACACCGCTGGTTAGACGACTGGAAGTTGGCTGGTGGTGGGGTGCTCCTGTGAAGCTGCTCCTCCTCGCTTCTGGTTCGCGTAGCAGAGGTGAACTGCTGCCAGCTTCGGTACCAGTGAACCGGCTGTGAGTTGGGCACGGGGGTGTTTTGGAACCCGTGGTTGGTGATGCCCGATCCCGGTTGATGAGGCCTCAGGTGCTAACACCCGACCGGTGAAGGCCCGGGGGCTGCACGAGGTGCAGAGCCCCCGCTCCTACCCCTACTCCTTCAAGTTCAAGGTCTGATCTTCTCCCTAGTCTAGACTCAACTCCGCCACCAGGACCATGATTGGCCCTCTAATCTAAGTGAGGCATGCTGAGTATGGATCTCTAAGTTTAACCCGATGACTGCTGGGTCAGAGAATATTGCGGCTGCATTTATGGCTGCAATACCCTCCTGTGACGCACTCGTTGTGGGGCGCCACACAGCCTTAGAGCAGTGATCCAGACAGATTCAGAGCAGAAGATACAGCCAGCCTCAGAGCAGTGATCCAGACAGATTCAGAGCAGTGATCCAGACAGATTCAGAGCAGTGATCCAGACAGCCTCAGAGCAGTGATCAAGTCAGCATCAGAGCAGTGATCCAGTCAACCTCAGAGCAGTGATCCAGCAAGCCTCAGAGCAGTGATCCAGCAAGCCTCAGAGTAGTGATCCAGCAAGCCTCAGAGTAGTGATCCAGCAAGCCTCAGAGCAGTGATCCAGCAAGCCTCAGAACCATGATCCAGCCAACCTCAGAGCAGTGATCCAGCCAACCTCAGAACATTAATTACAAGATCTCCCGCAAAGAGTAAAATTGAATAATCCCTTCCTTCTTGAGAACAAAGATTTTCAATAGAAGGAAAGTTGTAAAGTTGCTACAAGCACAAGTACAATGTTACCCCTTTAAGATGAGATAAAAGCTTTCCACCTCATTTTCCCGTAGTTCGGGTCGGGTCTGGATCTCTCCTGTATGGGGACGCTGTGGTCACCTCATCACCTCACAGGCTGTGATAATAGCTGTAGTATAGGATGTATCTCACCAATTACTACCGTTGCTATAAAGTATAAATTCGTTACATATACACATTTGTTACATGTACGTTAAAAATCTCTAAGGGCCCTTTCACATCAGCGTTTTTTTTCAAATCGCGGCAGATGCGATGAAAAAACCGCATCTGCCGCAAGTCCGCCTATACTTTGCATGGCAAAAACCGCAACCGCGCCGCAAGTGTAGCCGGTATGCGGTAATCGCGGCAGATGCGGTTTTTTTCACCGCATCTGCCGCGATTTGAAAAAGACGCTGATGTGAAAGGGCCCTAATACACAAAAAAGGAAAACAAATGAAACCTAAAAATGATAAAACAAAGGAGCACTATATCTTAAACTTAAGCAGGCTTGGACTGGACCACGGGATGGCAGGGTAATTCTCCGGTGGGCCACTTTGCCGTACAACATCACTTACCCTGTAGACATATAAATTTGATTTCCCAGGAAACTTATCAACCGTAAATCATAAATATTTTCCTGTTAAAAAGATACTTTTTAATGAGCACGTATGCTAAATACACATCAAAAGAATCGTTAAAAACTGGGTGCACAGATGATAGTAGAGAAGGAAGGGGCTAACCCTGCATATTTATACCTCCCTCCTTTCCCTTCCTGACAGCGGAGGTCGGCACCCTTTGATCGATATGGCGCCCCCACTCCACGTCGGCTTCGACTACACTCACCCTGAACTCACCCTGCAAGTGAGAAGATGGTGCTCCCCACCCTTATATCACACACATGGGATGGTATTATCGGGCTGTGTAGGATATGCCTGTGTCCCAGTGCTAAAAGGACTTAGACATTGTAGCTGAGTACCCCCATGGCATTGGTAGATAGCTCAGTGCCAATAGATCCCACTAATTCTCCCCTTCACTTTCAGAGACTATCTATGTGTCTATCACCATTGATAACAAAGATAAGGTGGTCACACATGAAATATAGGGAGATTGTGGGAAAAGGGATCATAGGCGCACCCAAGGGGGGGGACCTACGTGTCTGGACCCCCCCCTTTGGACGGCCCTGAGAAGTGGTGCAGTACACAAGGAGCTGGGCCCCTATGTCAGGAGACAGGAACAATTACACAGCACCCAAGGGCCCACAAAAGAGGCTGCTTTTAGGGGGGCTTCGCTCCCCCAAACCTCCCCACCGGGGGCTTTGCCCCTCGGAACCCCGCTGGGGGGTGACACCCCCCTTTCAGGGCCGGTGTGTGTTTCTTGGACCCCTACCTTGGGAAATTTCTGGGTGCGCCACTGAAAGGGATACTTAGCTCTATCACAAGGTCACCAGTCTCTCCCCGCGTGCCTCGACGCGTTTCACTTCATCAGGAGGCCAGATATAGTAGTTCCATTATTGTGGACTCAGCAAGTGCACACAATGTTGGTCAGATGAGAGGGAGCCACCATGTTGTCAGTGACTCCCTTATATCTGGTCTGATCATACTAAACCACCTCCTCTCTCCAGACACTTCCTGCACCGCCCCCACCACAGCATGACAGTCACCATCACCGGTTCAAAACCGTCCCTATAGCGGGTGTACACTAACCAGTATCCTACTGAAATTGCCCCCTATACACCTTGTCCCAATACGCCGCCGATAACCGGTTGTACGGGCTCCCTGAAGCGCAAGCTGCCGCCGCCATAATGGCTGCTGGAACACAAGCGTCATTGCAAAGCGACGCTCCGGACCATCACACATGCGCAGAAGCGGTGTTGATATCCCGGCTGATGACGAGCTGCTCTCCGCGCATTGGCAGCTACGATTAACACTGTATGCCCGCCGTTGCTAAGCAACAGTGTGAGCGGAGCTACAAAGCAAGCCGGATCCCTTTGATACATCATTACACCAGCAGGATGGACATTGGTCTAGGGTTAGAGGATGGATATTCAATGAGTGGTTGTATTGATGGTGAGACATGTTGGGTGGGATGCTGTTATAGTACAGGCCCTCTTATGAGCCGGAAAGGGCATTTAAGACCTCAGTTGTATCCAGCACAATACAGGGGGCAAAGAAGGAAGTCTGGCCTCAGAGGGCAAGGAAAAACAGCATTTATCGACCAGATATAATGTATAGATAAACAATTCATAAAAATGAACTTTACCCCAATTTCAGCAGGGTCACAGTCCCCATTAGCTCCTACAGAAAACATGCAAAGGACATCTGCTCATTCAACCCATCTGGAGTCAGAGACCCAAATCTAAAGATCCACTCCGTTTCTCTTCGTAGAATACTCTGGTCATGGTTACCCCCTCTTGGGCCACTTTTTACCACCTCCATTATTCTGAAAGATAGTTTCTTAAGATCGCCCCCATGTACCGTGTTCATGTGTCGCGCCAATGGGGTATCCCTAAACTTTCTTATGTCCCCCACATGGTCACCCACTCGGCGTCTGAACTCCCTGATGGTCTTCCCCACGTAATCTAGTCTGCACGTGCACGTAGCCACGTATATCACACCAGATGTTTTGCAGTTTGCAAAATCACGCAGGAAGAAAGTTCTGCCGTTGGCCGCACTCCTAACAGACTTGCACGGTGCCATGTATCCACAAAAGGAACAGTCACCACACTTATAAAACCCTATAGGTCTCTTTCCCAGCCAGGTAGATCCACTAGCCGGTGCCCTATAGTGGCTATGTACAAGCCTGTCCTTCAGCGACCTCCCTCTTCTATACGTGACGCTGGGTGACGGAGAGACACATCCCCTTAAATCTGGGTCTGAGGTCAGGCTATCCCAATATCTGCGCAACACCGTCATGACTTTTTCATTCTGACAATCAAAGGTCCCAATGAACCTAGTTATACCTGAGTCCTCTTTTTGTCGTTTACCACAACTCAGCAGCAGGGCCTCACGGTTCTGTTGCTCGGCGTGTGTACGTGCTGTCTGAAGCACAGAGCGTGGGTACCCTCGCTGCACGAAGCGTCTTGTCAGGTCGTCTACTTGAACCCGAAAGTCTGACACCCCCGAGCAATTCCTCCTCAGTCTTAGGTATTGCCCCTTAGGGATACCTCTTTTAAGGGGTGCCGGATGGTGGCTCTCCCATCTTAACAAGCTATTGGTCGATGTTGGTTTCCGGTAGGTCTTGGTGGATATAGACCCATCCTCATCCTTGCGTATAAATACATCGAGAAAGGGGAGTCCTGTGGGGTTGCTCTCGGATGTAAACTGTAATCCGATGTCATTGTGGTTCAAGCACTTAAGGAATTCTGCAAAACTCCCATCGGGGCCAGACCATAACAGAAACACATCGTCAATGTATCTGGCCCAGAGGGCGATATGGGGTTCCCACCAGTTTGTGCCATCTTTGAACACGATGGTTTGCTCCCACCAGCCCAGGTAAAGGTTAGCGTACAATGGGGCGCAAGAGCTCCCCATCGCCGTCCCCCTGAGCTGGTGGAAGTACTTCCTGTCAAAGAGAAATGTGTTATGGTGAAGCACAAATCTCAGCAGATCGATGATAAAGATGTTGTGACTACGGCATACAGTCGTTCTCATGTTGAGATAATACTCCACAGCTCATACACCCAGATTGTGAGGAATACTACTATATAATGCCTCAACATCGATTGAGGCCAATATAGTGCCCTGCCCCAGATGGACCCCGTCAAGTTTTTTAAGCAAATCAGCGGTGTCCCTTGTGTAGGACGAGAGGCTTGTCACAAACGGGCGGAGAATAGTATCCACGTAAACTCCTGCATTCTGGGTGCAGGAGTCAACACCAGAGACGATCGGTCTCCCCTTTAGAACCCCTAACCCCTTATGCACTTTAGGAAGTGAATAAAAGGTCGGGGTCACAGGGTGGATCGGTTTAATGAAGTCATATTCACTCTTTGTAATGAGGCCTCACTTACTCCCCAACAGTATCAGTAATTGGCACAGTACACTTGCTAGTTGCTTCTCTATGTAGAGGTAAAAGACCCATCTCATCAATCTACCCAGTATATTATTATATAGAAGCAGAGGTAAATGTAATATTTGCATGTAGTTGTTCAGTGGCCCCTAGAGTCAATGTTACCGCTTCAGTCTGACACTGCTCTTAAGGGCCAATGGTATATCATTATAGAAGATAATATTGCTTCTTCATCATGGGATAAAGTTGACCCCACCGAGTCTTACCTTGCTCCAGTGGTTGGCACCCTAGCAAAGTATAAATGACGTCTTCCCCCCGCGCATGCTCAACGACAGTTGACCTTAGTGGGATTTCTTTGTCCTCACCTAGAGAAAATAAATTTTTGCCATCGAAGAGCCTTTATTTGGAAAATAGATAATAACTAATCCCAACATCAAATGAGAGCATACTGAGGTCAATTATTCAACCTAGATCCCCTATTGGGAACATGAATGTCACATTCGGCAGCAAGGTGCCGGAAAATTGACCCTCGTTCATCCTCCAGCTTAGATACCTATATAAGGGGGTAGATACATATATGGTCCAGATAGACTCCTTACTGCATGCCATGACATAAAATCGTAAATCCATGAGATATCGCCCTGAAGGGACATATCTCCACCCACCGACGCTCAGAAAGCATGGGATAAATTATAAATGGTGAGGTGAGAAAAAATAATAAAGTAGAGATAGGACTCTTCATTGCAGCTAGGACCCCTGATGTGTACAAATTAATTAAGGATGGTAGGAAAGACAACCAGTCTAGGTTTTGTGTACATAAGGGTGGAGAGAGTAGCCTTTAGCAGAAACCAACCGTCCACTTCAAGCCAAGGTTCTAGGCGCTCAGGCACCAGCATACAGTTATAAATATTGGGGTGTGCATAGGTCCTAATGTTATGGGATATACATCTTTGGCACCACAAACACCAGGGGAAGAACATCTGCCAACTAGATGACACTAGCCACATCATGATTCCTATCTCTAAACAGGTAAATTCATTATAGGAAAGATGACGGTGATATGTCCCAACTGTGACTCCCAGGGACCCAGAAGTCTTGGAGATTGGGGTCCATAATTTTCTGGAAACTGAAGTCACATCCCATCACCATCCCATCACCAGCCCTGTCATGACTCACTGGAGGGGTGGTGACTGGTGTAATTAAAAGGTAAATCCTACATTGTAGTAGTGCTCACATGTTAATGGGATAATAAGTGGAGGGAAGGTGACGTGTTATTAAAAGGTAAATACCATATTTTAGTGGTGTTGGTATGTGGGGGTCAGCCAATGCTGATGTGATCCATATTTCATATCTTCTTCCCTCAAGGAAACAGAAGACTTCTTTAGACTGGAAAGTTTAGGTATTTTGTGTTATCTTCTCCCTTCTTATTTTATAACTTCTTTGCATGTTTGTGTGTCATTTTAACTTATAAACTTTTTATTGTACTTTCTTACATTAAGCTTAAAACTTTAATAAGTTTGATACTTCTATGCTCTAAAGAATCAATAGCTTCACAGACTGAGTGTGACCCTGCTGATTGTCAGACAGTCGTCTATTTTGGGGACTCATCATCACCCTGTGTGTTTGATGAGTGGTGGCAGCGTGTTATGTAACTGGGGTCTATGGATGATGTTGGGGTGTGATTTGTACTCACTTTACAGCCTAGAATAGAGTTGAGTGCTGGATTGAGCTAAGGAAGATAAATTAACAATTGCAGGCGCACCCCCAGGTCACGTGCTGAAAAGTGTGTATCTGTGATGGGTGCATTCATGGGGGCACCCGACACGGGCATATATTTATCTACTCAGATAAGCTCATTGCTTGGGTACCATTATATAGATTTATATTGAACTGTTGCAGACCTGATATTGCATTCACTCCTGAAGAATCTCAGATGCTGGAGGAGAAACGCGTTGATTGATGCTAGTGGAGCCATTGACTCCACTTGTCATTGTTGTACTCTTTCATGAAGGTCACAGTGATTTAATGCTTTATATGACATTCAATCTTCACTTCCAGGGTCTGCCTAATATTACATTTATGATCTAACTTTTATCACTATCACCTTAACTTCTATGTATAACGTATATATTGTTACCTATATGGCTAACAATACACCTGAGGTAGACCCATTAAGATTAGGGTTATTGGAATGACCAGGAAGGGTCTACAAGGGATAGACGTGGTCGAGCAGGGGAATCATTTACACTATTCTAGGAAGCCAATCAAAGTAAGGTCAACTTTATCCCATGGCATAAAAGAAAATGTATCTTTTATTAAGGTATACTATTGATCATTAAGAGAAGGGGCCCACCAGTAACATTGACTCTGGGGGCCACTGATTAACTATATGCAAATATTACATTCACAAATGTACCTCTGCTTCTATATAATAATATACTTGGTAGATTGATGAGATGATTATTTATCACTAGAGTCAACTATTGAGGATGGTAAGTGATGTTCTACTAAGAGGGCCCACCGGAGGATTTCCCGGCTCTCCTGCCAACCAGTCCAAGCCAGCTTAACAGTAAGACATACTACTCCTTTCTTTTTTTATTTATTTATTTTTTCCTTTTATATGTGTATTAGAGATTTTTAATGTATATCTAATAAATAACATTTTTCGAGGAACAGTTATTTTCTGTGAAATAGTTTAGGATTTATGATAGTTTGACAGGAGACTGTTTCGACTGATCTATCCATCTTAGTTTAGCAAATATCCGTGTATAGAAATTCTATCAAAAACCAACCATCCATCAGTATTAAGACATTTACATGGGGCCAGAAGAAGCTCATTACACGTCCCCATGTTCCACAACATGACTCCGTGCAGTAATATCTCAGGACGGGCTGAAGCTGCCTGCAGTTATTATATTAATTTCCATATGTATAGAAAGGTTTTCAGGTTTAATTTAGGTCTATGTAGATGCCGTCAGTCATGTTTCATGGTTACATAGGCTCAATCAGCAAGATATACGTCTCAATCAACAGAAGTAATAAAACTAACCACTGATCCTGCCGACTATTAGGTGAACCGCTGTGGAATCAGACTTCATTGGGTTAAAGGGGAGCTCCGGGGAGATAACATTTTTTTCCAGTCCCTGCCCTCCTACATGATGGAGCAGAGCTGTGCACTGCAGTGCTAGGATCTATAGATCTCTTATAAATCAATAAAATCATATCTGCTCCTCAGCTCTCACCCGTCCCTTAGGGGACAGAGAAATTCAGTCAGCTGTAACAGGAGGTGTCGGGGGCATGGACCCTGGAGGCTCCAGGATTAACCAACATTCCTGCCCCCTCATACTTTTGTATGAACAGGGGGCATGGCAGGGGATATGGAAGCTGAGGACTCCAGAATCATCTTACATTCCTGCCCCTCATACTTCTGTATGAACAGGGGGCATGGCAGGGGATATGGAAGCTGGGGACTCCAGAATCATCTTACATTCCTGCCCCCTCATACTTCTGTATGAACAGGGGGCATGGCAGGGGATATGGAAGCTGGGGACTCCAGAATCATCTTACATTCCTGCCCCCCTCATACTTTTGTATGAACACGGGGCATGGCAAGGGATGTGGAACCTGGGGGCTCCAGAATCATCTTACATTCCTGCCCCCTCATACTTCTGTATGAACAGGGGGCATGGAGGGGGATGTGGACCCTGGGGACTCCAGAATCATCTTACATTCCTGCCCCCTCATACTTCTATATGGACAGGGGGCATGGCAGGGGTGTGAAACCTGGGGACTCCAGAATCATCTTACATTCCTACCCCCTCATACTTCGGTATGAAGAGTTGGCATGGCCGCTGGCCCCATGGTCACACTACAATCCTGCCCTGATATACATCATATGTATTGTTAGAACAAGGGTGTTCTCCCTTCAAATACCAATCATGTCACCAAGCAGATATAAATACCCGCTGTGATCCTCTACTGTACAATGAAATGATGGTGCATGATGTGTACTGCCATGTATCAGGCTAGGAGCAGAGGCAAAGCACTGCATTGATTAAACATTGCCATGGTCTCCCCTTTACTTTATATCTACTTGGTATATTCCTGTCCCCTGAAACTTTAGCACTATGCATGAGGCTGAATTTCTCTGTCCCCTGAGGGAGGGGTGAGATCTGAGGAGCAGGTATGATTTTATTGATTTATAAGAGATCTATAGATCTTAGAATTGTAGTGCACAGCTCTGCTTCATCATGTAGGAGGGCAGGGACTGGACAAACAAATGTTATCTCCCCGGAGCTCCCTTTTAAGCATCAGAGGTTCAAGTTGTAACAATGTTGCAATACATTAGATTGTTGACACTATAAATCCATTGGAAACAGTAGAAGAACCTAGGAGCTCTCAGAGCCAGTCTGCTGCTTGTAAAGCCACAACTGATCATGGGATGGATGGATTTCTTATATTCCTTCTAGCTCAGCAATTATCACTAGAGATGAACAAATTCATGCAAATCTAATCTAAGGGCGCTTTCTCATAGGCGTTTATTTTTAATCCGGCAGAGATCCGGCTCTTGTGTTAAAACCGGAACACAAACTGGATCTGGTTTGTGCCCATTGATTCTCAATAGACACACCGGCACTTTTGTTTGCATCCATTTACTGCTGGATCCGGGTGAAACCATTTTTTTTTTACCAAGCCCAAAATATGGAACCATTTTTTTTTTACCAAGCCCAAAATATGGAACCAAACATCTGAGTGTTCAGCATGGACCCCGGACAGGGACTTAGTGTGATTAAGGCATTACTGTACTGGTATTATACCGGATCCATAAGCCAGTTCTGTAGTGATATTGGTATGGTTTCACCCGGCACCATCCGGCATTGTCTGAATCCGTTTGTCTGTTTTGGGTCTATACCGAGCATCTGAGTGTTCAGCACGGACCCCGGATAGGGACTTAATGTGATTAAAGCATTATACTCACCTTTGGTTGCCGCTCATTAACCTCATTTAATATTCACTGCATTTGGCAGCTGAACAGCCAATCACAGACACCCATTGTCTGTGACAAAGTCTGTGATTGGCTGTTGCGCTCCATCCACTGAGCCAGCAACAACAAATCACAGACACTGTCACAAACAATGGGCATCTGTGATTGGCTGTTCAGCAGGCAGTGCAGTGAACATTAGATGAGGCTAATGAGCGGAACTCAGAAGTGACCGCAGCAGTGAGACAGGGGAGTATAATGCTTTAATCACTCAGGTGTTCGGTATGGGCATAAAACTGGCAAACGTATCTGGACAATGCTGGATGCAGCCAGATGAAACTGTACCGGTATTACAAGGGAAGCGGCGTACAGATCCGGACAAGACCTGATGCAGCCGGATGGTACCGGATGAAATCGTACCGGTTAAAGGGCAAAAACTGTATCCGGTCAGATGAGGTTTTCACCCTTACTTGGAATTTTACCCCCCCAAAAAAAAATATTGGGGGTAATTAGCTGTGCACAAATACAGCAACATGGAGGCCGATTAAAAATATGTTTTAAAAATACAAAAAAAATAGAACAAGGGAACATAAATTGTTTTATTATATGAAAAAATAAATAAATAAATAAATAAATAAATAATAATAATATGGTGCACATATCTGGTATGGCTGTGTCCTTAATGATCCGATCTACAAGCTAATGAAGCTATTTAATCAGAACAATAAACTACAAAATAAATGTAAAAATATTAAACTCAGAATTGCTGTTTTTGCTGCTTCATTTCACAAAGAAAGAAATTAAAAAGGCGATGAAACAGCCCCGATGCTCAATATACACAATAGATCCCCGCACATCTCTATCTGCAGAAAATAAAACGTTATTGTGTTTTTAGTGTCTAAAAGTAATAAAATCTAAAAAAAAACAAACATATACAAATATGGAATCCCATTCTTTTCAATAACCCGCTAAATAAATTGGACGGTATTTAATTGTTATTCAATTAATTCAGTGAATGTCAGGAAAGAAATGAAATCAGATCCCAATAATTCTATTGTTGCACCGATCTCTAAAATAAATAAATAAAATGTATAAACTGTAATCAATCTAATATATAAAGCTGAGTGTATGTATGAGTGTATGTATGAGTGTATGCATGAGTGTATGTATGAGTGTATGTATGAGTGTATGTATGAGTGTATGCATGAGTGTATGCATGAGTGTATGTATGAGTGTATGTATGAGTGAATGTATGAGTGTATGTATGAGTGTATGTATGAGTGTATGTATGTGTGTATGTATGAGTGTATGTATGAGTGTATGCATGAGTGTATGTATGAGTGTATGTATGAGTGTATGCATGAGTGTATGTATGAGTGTATGTATGAGAATATGTATGAGTGTATGTATGAGTGTATGTATGAGTGTATGTATGTGTGTATGTATGAGTGTATGTATGTGTATGTATGTGTGTATGTATGAGTGTATGTATGAGTGTATGTATGAGTGTATGTATGAGTGTATGTATGTGTATGTATGTGTGTATGTATGAGTGTATGTATGAGTGTATGTATGAGTGTATGTATGTGTGTATGTATGTGTGTATGTATGAGTGTATGTATGAGTGTATGTATGAGTGTTTGAATGAGTGTATGCATGAGTGTATGTATAAGTGTATGTATGAGTGTATGTATGTATGTATCATAACTCTGCCCCCTCCAGATAGCCCGGCTAACAGGGAGAGGCTATGAAGTGGACAAACCAGAGGGGGTGTGGCTCTCAAGAGGGGGTGGAGCTATAAAGTGGGTGTGGCTATGCTGAGGGGCAGAGCTACTGGAGGGGGAGGAGCTATGAAGTAGGCCAGGCTATCTGGAGGGGGAAGAGCTATCCAGAAAGGGCAGAGCTATGAAGTGGCAACTTCATAGCTCTTCTTGTCCAGACAGCCCTATTGTTTGCCCAGCCTCACTGTTACTTCCATCCACTTCATAGCTCCACCCCTCTGGTTAGCCCCACCCACTTCATAGCCGCACAGTTAGTTACTATGCTCCGGACTCTATCCCTAGTAAATTATATTTACCCCTAAAATAGCATCTTTAAAAATACAACAAGTGCAGGGGTTGCAATTGCACCCGGGCCCTGGAGCCTGGGGGCCCCAAAAGTCCCTTTGGCATATAGAAAAAGACTAATGCTATCAAACATTTGCAATAATTGGGGGCCAAGCTGGAGCTTTCGCATCAGGGCCCCTGAGCTTCACGTTACGCCACTGAACTTGTGCCTCAAATAAAACCCCAGATCTCTTATTTGGCTATGGTGATCAAAAGATGGAATATGACTAAAGAAATGGTGGCCATAGAATAGTACAGGACCTGGCTGTCAAAGTTTGACCTGAGGACATGCACAAAACAGGGGTCCAAAATTAGCAACCTAAACTTATTGACCCTGATTCATTAATGGGAACCTACCAGCAGGAATTTGGGCTATAAAGTGAAGCCTTACAGTCTCTGGGATGCTGAATGCAGTCAGACCTTTACTTGAATGATTCCATGTTTGATTGCAGAGAAAAGTGTCATAAAACTCCTGGAAAACAGGGCAGCAGATGATTGATGTGTGCAGCACTGCGTCACTATTTGGGGTTGTTACATGTCTTTTGGTTATCAGCCAAACCCTTCTCCCCTCCTTCTCATCTCTACTTTCAGTTTCTGGCTCCTGCACACTGTCACAATACTCCATTCACAGGGTGCCTGACAAAACTGAAAGTAGAGATGAAGGGGGGGGGGGGTGGCTTATGGCCAAAAGGCATGCCCACAGGGAAGTGATAAAAACCCCAAATAGTGACTCCAGATACCCAGAGTTGTAGTACCTGCCCCCCATTACCTCTAATCAGCTGTTTGAGGACCGGCCTGGGAAGCATATGCTCCTCTGCCCCCCAGACCAGTCTGTCCCTGGAAGGATATTATAGTGGGTGAGAACACTAAGAGGTTTTAATAGGGCAAGTTCTCTTTCTCAATCTTAAATGTAGAGAGGCATTCCCTTCTGTGACTGCGCTTAAGAGCCCAACATTATTTTGTGCGGTGCGGGGCCCCGATTGGGACTTTTGCTAGAGGGCCACATCATTTCAATAAAAATAAAATATGTGGCTTCTGAAAGAGGAGGAGGCAAAAACAGAAGGGCAAATAGGAGAAAAAAATAAAACCCTGGTCATGAAGGGGTTAACCGGTCCGGCTCATGCGCAGCATTTCCCCCTAGACCGGTCTACACTAATGGCCGTATCCCGTGAAAGGCTTCTCTGTTCAGTTGTGTAAAATACGACTGTGAAATACACTTATGTTTCCCTGATGACTCTCGAGATGAGTTTATAAAATATAGAATATTTACAGCAAAAAAAAAAAAAATCCAATTTGGAAGGTTCCAGAATGTTTGTCTGATTGTGATTTATTAAATAAAGCTCCGAGTTAGTAATATACGGTGTATCCGCAGGCGCGATATCATCCTTACATCTGCACCTAAGTAGATTTGTATTCATGTTTCATTACTTCTTGTATCATTACTTTATATTGTAGACTCGCGCTCGCAGGCAGAGAAAATCGCCGTCTTCAAATTGCACATTTTTATCTTCGACGTCTTCGGAGACCCCTGATAACGATGAGGGCAGGATGGGATCAGGAGGAAACGCGGGGGGATAGGAAGGTTTATTTCCCATGATCGGTAAATTGTGGGTTTATAGGTATTTCTAAGAACATATTCCTAGATAGAGGACGGTGTGATGGTGCCGCGTGCTCAAACTGAGGCTGACGCTTTTACGTGTCCTTCTAATTTCTCAGGTTTTCTCTATTGTAACAGCATGTCTGGTGTTCTGCATGTCAATAAACGCAATTAAGTCAGATTGTCTTATTTCTGCATTGTCTGCTTGTGGAGCTGCAAGTTCAGAGCTCAGCGGGTGTTCCCTGTAAAGTTACGCTCCTTTCTCTCAATGATTCATGTCTCCAAATCTTCCAGCACAGATAAGGCTGGCTTCACATTTGCGTATGGGAAGGCAGTGTATTGCTGCTTTCCCATACGCAGTCAAACGCATGCGCACTGCGGTTCCTATGTTTAACATAGGAACGCATAGTGCCTGCGTTTGCTGCGTTCGGGTGCGGATGCGGTCGATATCTGCTCCCTCCAGGCTCCCCCGTCCGCACCCGGGATGCAGCATGTTGCATTTTTTTGTGCGCTCGGGGACCTTGGAAAATCAGCAAGCGTCCCCAAGCGCACAAAACATGCATTGTCGTCAATGGGTTCGCAGTGTTCTGCGCTTGACAGCGCAGGAGAATGCTGCAGACCCATTGAAATCTCTCCCGGTGGCCGCCGGTGATGTCACTGGAGATCACTGACGGCTACCGGGAGATCAGCTAAGCCACTGATGATCTCCTCCTCCCCGCCGCCGGTAAGCTCCTAGCATTGTCGGCAGGGTTAAACAGCTGATTTGACAGCTGTTTGAATCTTCCTGCACCGACATCCCCTCTCGGTGTCGGCGCGGGAGATTCAAACAGCTGTCAAATCAGCTGTTTAACCCCGCCGACAATGCTAGGAGCTTAGCGGCAGCGGGGAGGAGGAGATCTCCGCGCCGCTGATCTCTGCCTCCAGCCCGCCCCTGGACAACGCCGATTGGCTGCCCGGGCTGCAGTGATGTGTCCGCAGGCGGACATTCTCCGCTGCGGACACATCATTAGACCCTGCGTTTCACTGCGTTTGTGTCTGCATGCCATCAGCATGCAGACACAAACGCACATGTGAAGGCAGCCTTAAGCTGCAACTAGCAGTAAATCCTAAACTGTTAAGTCAGATTGTCTTATTTCTGCATTGTCTGCTTGTGGAGCTGCAAGTTCAGAGCTCAGCGGGTGTTCCCTGTAAAGTTACTCTCCTTTCTCTCAGTGTTTCATGTCTCCAAATCTTAAAGCATAGATAAAGCTGCAACTAGCAGTTAAATCCAAAGCTGCTAAGTAAGATTGTCTCATTTTTGCATAGAATCCTTGTGGAGCTGCAAGTTCAGAGCTCAGTGGGTGTTCCCTGTAAGATTACCCTCCCTTGTCTCAATGATTTATGTGTGTACAAGCATCTTCTCCCTCTTCTGTATCAGAGCCCTCACTTTTTATGTGCCATTTATAATAGTGATATCTTCTTATGAGAAAGAACTTCTCCATTGGGTATTAGTAGGGATGCTAAACACTAATGTGCCACCCTTGCCACATCAGATTCCCTGAGTCAGAGTGGAAAGATACTAAGTAAGTTTGTCTTTTGTATTGCCTCAATGTAGAGCTACAAGTTCTGAAATCAGTGGGTGTTCCCTATAAAGTTGCCCTCCCTTCTGTTAATGAATTATGTGCATTCATAACTCTAAAAACATAAGTATAATTCATCATAGATAGAGCTGCAACTTGCAGTTAAATCCAAAGCTGCTAAATAAGCTTTTCCTATTTCTGCATTGCCTGCTTGTGGAACTACAAGTTCTGAGCTCGGTGGGTGTTCTCTTTAAAGTAACTCTCCTTTCTCTCAATGATTAAACTGCGTTTATCTCTCTGAAACCTACGGTATATGTAAGGGTATGTCTCACATACCGAGATCGCTAACGAGATCGTTACTTTTGTGACGCAATAGCGATCTCAGCAACGACATCGCTACGTGCGACAGGGTGTAACGATCTGGTCCCCTGCTGCGAGATCGGCAATCGTTACACAGCCTCCTGGTTCATTTTTTGGTCGTTGCGCTCCCGCTGGGAACGCTGTATCGCTGTGTTTGACACCTTACCGACGATATCGTTGGCAACACATAAGGCGTGCACGCATGTGAGAAGGAAATACAACGACTGAACAATATCGTTGAAGAAATCGCTAGGGTGGACATATCGTTGTATAGATCGGCGTGTTTGAATACCAAGTAGCGATACCGATAATGACTCATCAGCGATCCCAGGAGCCATGTCGTTATCGGGATCGCTACTGCGGTCGTTACGTCTGACCGGGCCTGTAGACCTGCAACTAGGAGTTAAACAAAGCTGCTATGTAAGGTTGTTTTCTGCATTGCTTCCTTGTGGAGCTGCCTGTTCTGAGCTCAGTGGCAGCTCCATGTAAGGTTGCCCTCCCTTCTCCTCCTTGTAAGGAGCTCCTGAGCTCCATGTAAGGTTGCCCTCCCTTCTCCTCCTTGTAAGGAGCTCCTGAGCTCCATGTAAGGTTGCCCTCCCTTCTCCTCCTTGTCAGGAGCTCCTGAGCTCCCTGTAAGGTTGCCCTCCCTTCTCTCAATGATTTATCTGCATTCATCTCTCTAAACCTTTTAGTATAGATAAACACATGGTCAAAATTGTTGGTTCCTGTCATTTAATGAAAGAAAAACCCACAATGGTCACAGAAAAGGATACAAGAGAAAGAAGCGTGTATGATGGATTGGGATCAGAGCCAGGAAGCCAGTGTCTGGTGTTTGTTGCCTTTTCCATGTTTCAGCTCTTTCCAGAGATGCTCAATAGGATTTAGGTCCGGGCTCATAGAAGACATTTTACAATAGTCCAATGTTTCCCTCCTAGCCATTCTTGGGTGGTTTTAGCTGTGGGTCATTATCCTGTTGGAAGACCCATGACCTGTGACTGAGATCAAGCTTTCTGACACTGGGCAGCACATTTCTCTCTCTAGAATCCCTTGATAGTCTAGAGATTTTATTGCACCCTGCACAGATTCAAGACACCCTGTGCCAGTTGCAGCAAAGCAGTCCCAAAACATAACAGAGCCTCCTCCATGTTTCACAGTAGGGACTGTGTTCTTTTCTTGTTAGAGCTGTTGTGCCTTGCCAAAAAGTTCAATTTTTGTCTCATCTGTCCATAGGAAGCTTTGTGGTTTGTCAACATGTAGTTTGGCTAATTCCGGTCTGGCTTTTTTTATGATTTTTTTCAACAATGGTGTCCTCCTTGGTCTTCTCCCATGAAGTCACTTTGGCTCAAATAACAACAGATGGTGCGATCTGGCACTGATGTTCCTTGAGCTTGAAGTTCACATTTAATCTCTTTAGAAGTTTTTCTGGGCTCTTTTGTTACCATTCGTGTTATCCGTCTCTTTGATTTGTCATCAATTTTCCTCCTACTTTGAACTTTGGTGCTATGGAGAGTTGAATGACCGGATCCTCTAGATTTTGGTTTACCAAAAGGAATATCCGTCCTCTTGGGTGTCCCTGTTTTGTCCTCACTCCAGTTTAGCTCCTGGACAGACTCACGTCACAGAATTCCATTCCGCTATATTTATAACAAACACCTCCACAACTAGGTGGAAAAGCCAAAAATACTGATCCATCCAGGTAGTATGCGGCCCAATGGGGGCAAACCTAGGGACCCTCGAAATCCCGAACATTTGGGTTCTGGGTTCTGGCTAGGAGTCTGCAATTGTAGGGTAACTGGGGGCATAGAGAGTGATTGAGAGTTCCTGAACAGTGTTACAATGTATCATCCGTATCTATAACATCTGCCTTCCTGCCTCCATGCGTTTTGGGTGTTTTTCGTGCTCAGACCTTTCCCCCCAGAGTCACCAGGACACATTATCTTCATGCACAACGCGTTTCGCCACTTGTCTACGTCTCACAGTTCACTCTATTAAGTGTCAATGGGGGCACGCTCCTTCCCTGCAGCGCTCCTCAGTATTAATCTTCTACATACATTACAGGCGCGTTTTGAGTCATTTTTGCGAAAAGCAATTTCTAAGGACGCGCTTGTTTTGCTTACGCTGCACATAGATAAACTGCGACTTTAATCATGTTCTTCTAAATCAATCAAGAAACAGAAATTCGGCTTCTACATATAATGTAAGTGAGAGCAAGAAGGAAAGGCGTCACTGAAGATTTATAGATTTTCTTCCTTACAATCGGAGCTCAGGCTTTTTCCCCATAGAGAAAACATTACATTTCACAAGTTTATTAAAAAAAAATCACCTAAAACCTTCTCTGATCCAGTTGAGTTCACACAGCTGCAGAGCTCGCTACAATGTGTCAGATCTCGCCCATCAGCCCCCCCAGCTGCAATATATCAACATGTTTTCATTAATTAATGAGCTATTCCCAAAGTATTAAGTTACTAGATGGGGGCAGAGACCAGGACTGGGGGGGTGGGAGTGTTCAGAAACTGGGACCGGGGGGAGGGGAGCATGCAGAGACCGGGGCTGGGGAATGGGGGTGTCCAGGGACCAGGGGAGGAGAGCATGCAGAGACTGGGACTGGGGAATGGGAGTGTCTAGGAGCCAGGGGAGGAGAGCATGCAGAGACCGGGGCTGGGGAATGGGAGTGTCCAGGGGCCAGGGAAGGAGAGCGTGCAGAGACTGGGACCGGGGGAGGGGAGCATGCAGAGACTGGGGCTGGGGAATGGGAGTGTCCAGGGGCTAGGGGAGGAGAGCGTGCAGAGACTGGGACTGGGGGAGGGGAGCATGCAAAGACCGGGGCTGGGGAATGGGAGCGTCCAGGGGCCCGGGGAGGAGAGCGTGCAGAAACTGGGACCGGGGGAGGGGAGCATGCAGAGACCAGGGCTGGGGAATGGGAGTGTCCAGGGGCCAGGGGAGGAGAGCGTGCAGAGACTGGGACTGGGGGAGGGGAGCATGCAAAGACCGGGGCTGGGGAATGGGAGCGTCCAGGGGCCCGGGAGGAGAGCGTGCAGAAACTGGGACCGGGGGAGGGGAGCATGCAGAGACCAGGGCTGGGGAATGGGAGTGTCCAGGGGCCAGGGGAGGAGAGCGTGCAGAGACTGGGACTGGGGCGTGCAGAGGTCAGGACTGGGAGACAGGATTAGAGATCGGGACGAGGGAGGGGAGCAGAGCGTGCAGAGACTTGGGGAGGGGAGCAGAGCGTGAAGAGACCGGCACAGGTGAGGGGAGCGAGTGCAGACCGGGACCACGGGAGGGGAGCGTCCAAACACTGGGCAAAATCATGCAGAAATCTGGATTGGGGGAGCAGATCAGTGATCAGTATCGGGCGAGGGGAGTGGGTGAAGATTGGGACTGGGGGAGGTGAGCGTGCAGAGACTGGGCCCGGAGCGTGCGGAGATGGGACAGAGGGAGGACTCAGAGATTGGAACTGGTGGAGGGGAGCGAGTTGAGACCAGGACCTGGGGAGAGGAGCATGCAGAGACTGGGAACAGGGAGTATGCAGGCTAGGACTGGGACAGTACAGAGACCGGGACTGGGGGAGGGAAGCGTGCAGAGACCGGGACCAAGAGAAGGGAGCATGCAAAGACTAGGACCAGGGGAAGGGAGTGTGTGGAGACCAGGACTGAGGGAAAGGAGCGTGCAGAGGCTGGGATCAGGGAGGGAAGCGTGCAGAGACTGGGGCCGGGGGAGGGGAGTATGCAGAAACCGGGACCGGGGAGCTCCTATAAGAAAGACGCTGAATCAACAATCATCTATCTGAGGCTCTAACTGTACTTTAATTTTCTGAGATAATGACCTTTGGGTTTTCATTAATCATCAACATTAACATAAATAAACACAATGGATCCCTCTGTGTGTAATGACTCTATATAATAGATGTGGTCACTTTATGTATTGAATTACTGAAATAAAGTCACTTTTTGATGATCTTCTCATTCATTAGGATGTAGGTGTATTTGTACCGTAATATACATGAAGCAACTATAAAGTCAGAGCAGATTTTAATTCATCAGAAGTAAATAATGGAGATACCAATTCACTGACAGCAAGCAGAGGGTGCAAATAATATATTGAAAATTGCAGTTTTTATCACTTGTATTATATGATGAATATTCTGTATTTGCTAACACCCCTTTATCTCTTTTAGAATTAGATTCAATGGATTGTCCACATATCACTGATTTGTACAGTAGATAACTTCAAAAGCAGAATTATAAGTGTGCAAACACAACATCAAGGCCAGAGTTATACAAATGCAGATTCAATAGAATTCCTTAAAGGTGAAGTTATAGGTGTGCAGAGAAACTAGTATTCCTCAGGGGTGGAGTTATAGGTAAGAAGAGGAAAATATCATTCCTCAGGGGTGGAGTTATAGGTGAGAAGCGGAACATATCATTCCTCAGGGGTGGAGTTATAGGTGAGAAGCGGAACATATCATTCCTCAGGGGAGGAGTTATAGGTGAGAAGAGGAAATATCATTTCTCAGGGGTGGAGTTATAGGTGAGAAGAGGAAATATCATTTCTCAGGGGAGGAGTTATAGGTGAGAAGAGGAAAATATCATTCCTCAGGGGTGGAGTTATAGGTGAGAAGAGGAAAATATCATTCCTCAGGGGTGGAGTTATAGGTGAGAAGCGGAACATATCATTCCTCAGGGGAGGAGTTATAGGTGAGAAGAGGAAATATCATTTCTCAGGGGTGGAGTTATAGGTGAGAAGAGGAAATATCATTTCTCAGGGGAGGAGTTATAGGTGAGAAGAGGAAAATATCATTTCTCAGGGGAGGAGTTATAGGTGAGAAGCGGAACATATCATTCCTCAGGGAGGAGTTATAGGTGAGAAGAGGAAATATCATTCCTCAGGGGAGGAGTTATAGGTGAGAAGAGGGAAATATAATTCCTCAGGGGAGGAGTTATAGGTGAGAAGAGGAAGTATCATTCCTCAGGGGTGGAGTTATAGGTGAGAAGAGGAAGTATCATTCCTCAGGGGTGGAGTTATAGGTGAGAAGAGGAAGTATCATTCCTCAGGGGAGGAGTTATAGGTGAGAAGAGGTAGTATCATTCCTCAGGGGTGGAGTTATAGGTGAGAAGAGGAAGTCTCATTCCTCAGGGGAGGAGTTATAGGTGAGAAGAGGAAATATTTCTCAGGGGAGGAGTTATAGGTTAGAAGAGGAAATATCATTTCTCAGGAGAAGAGTTATAGGTGAGAAGAGGAAGTATCATTTCTCAGGGGTGGAGTTATAGGTGAGAAGAGGAAAATATCATTCCTCAGGGGAGGAGTTATAGGTGAGAAGAGGAAAATATCATTTCTCAGGGGAGGAGTTATATGTGAGAAGAGGAAAATATCATTCCTCAGGGGAGGAGTTATAGGTGAGAAGAGGAAATATAATTCCTCTGGGGAGGAGTTATAGGTGAGAAGAGGAAGTATCATTTCTCAGGGATGAAGTTTTTGGTGTGCAGATTCAATATCAATCCTCAGGGGTGGAGTTATACCTGTGCAGAGAAAATATCATTCCTTAGGCATGAACATAGGTGTGTAGATGCACTGGTTTCCTCACAGGTGAAGTTATAGGTGTGCAGATGCAGCAGCATTCCTCAGGGGAGGAGTTTTAGGTGTGCAGAATCAATATCATTTCTAGGGGGTGGAGTTATAGTTGTGGCCAAAAGTATTGACACCCTGCAATTCTGTCAGATAATCCTCAGTTTCTTCCTGATTGCAATCACAAATTCTTTGCTATTATTATCTTCATTTAATTTAATGAATTTCATATATCAGCAATGAAATCCGATGTGTATTTTTATGGCAGAATTTCCAAGGACATTGACACAAAAACCTAAATAAATGGAAATTACCTTTAAAATGCATCTACAAAATATCATCCCCACTGAGCATGGTTCAATCCCTGGCCGCCATTTTTATGGGGTCTACACATGACTATTCCTTTTAGATGATCGCAGCTGGCATTGCTTTATTAGACGACTGCAGAGCCGCTCCCTGGTAAGGACTGGAGGCTTATACATGGAGTGGGTACAATCCACTCTCCAGCTTATCTCTCGCTGGCAGAGCGGCCACTAATGGATTTCCCGCAGATCTATTGGAGCCGCTCGGCTTAGTAACCGCATTTCACAACTCGTAAGTTGACGATGTAAGAAGCGTTTATTGTCACCACTTTACCTTCCTGGAAATGAACACAGCGGCGGTAAAATCCAGAATGTTTATTACTTACACGAGTCCCTGTTGTATTGTTTTATTTAAATGATGCAAAGAATTAGGATGATATAATGACAAAAAAGCAGAATACAAAGGATTGTAACAAAGTAACCGGAGCAGCCTGATTTCTGCAGACGAGGTGGAGACTTTCCACAACTTTATTGCTCATGGTTCATGCTCAAAAGAGAAACCGGGTAATGTCCCTCAATTGTATTCATACCCCTTCCCCCCTGGAGGATCCATTGCATCCGTGAAATCAGATATACCAGATTTCTCTCCCAAGGAAGTAATCAATACACAGTGCCAGGGGTGAGCAGGGCCGGGGGGCATAAGTGCATTTGCCACCCGGGCCGGCGCAGTGCAAATAAATAACTGCAAGCAGAGATTGGGGAAACCTTGAGACGCCATATTTCTCTGATGTATTTCTGCGTTTCATGTGACGGTACATCTTGAGGGACACACAGCTGTATACACAGAAAGGATTACTGAGCCTTGGTACATGCTCTGGGCATATTGCTGAAATAATACTGCAACATAGTGCTGTAATCATATGGATACAAGATAACGTATCATCTCTGGGCGATCTCTCTACATAATGTGCAGTACAAAGTCATACTTCTCTCAATATCCCATAGACAGGAGCCACTCAGTGAATTAGAATCTCATCAAAAAGTGACTTTATTTCAGTAATTCGATACATAAAGTGACCACATCTATTATATAGAGTCATAACACACAGAGGGATCTATGTCATGTGTTTATTTCTGTTAATGTTGATGATTAGTGAAAACCCCAAAGGTCATTATCTCAGAAAATTAAAGTAGGGAGGATGAAGGGTCTGAGAGATAAAATATGACCTGAATAGGTATCAGAGGCTTCACCTTGTGTGGTTGTGAGAGTCACAACCACTATAAATGCACATCACAGCTGCTGCAGTCCCCAGAGTGGTGCATGTAGAGGAGGGAGGATGAAGGGTCTGAGAGATAAAATATGACCTGAATAGGTATCAGAGGCTTCACCTTGTGTGGTTGTGGCTTCTATATCAGGACAATAATCACCCCAGACCTCTGCCTGTGCGCAGCACACCGGCCATTTACAATATTGCTGGTTGATACCTCACACTAGTATATATATATATTATTAATTTATATAGCGCCATTCTATTCCATGGCGCTTTACATGCTAAAGGGGTAGACTAGGACAGTAACATAGTAACAATACAAGTAACAATAAATGTGGACATTCCGGTCGTACAGATACAAGAGGGGAGAAATCCTGTCCGCGAGGGCTCACAGTCTACGAGGGGCGGGTGGAGATTCAGTGGGAGGGGGGGGAAGTTCCAGTCGTGAGGCGGTGTGGTGGACCGGGATTTTGAAGGTTCCCAGGGTAGGAGAATGTCTGATGTGTTGGGGCAGTGAGTTCCAGAGTCTGGGTGAAGCACGGGAGAAATCCTGTATGCGGTTGTGAGAAGAGGAGATGAGGGGGGAGTAGAGGAGGAGCTCGTGGGAGGATCGCAGGTTGCGTGAGGGTAGGTAACGGGAGACCATGTCAGAGATGTATGGAGGGGACAGGTTGTGGATGGCTTTGTATGTCATGGTTAATGTTTTAACATATATATATATATAACCTTGTAGAGTCCACTACAAATAGCAGATATAAGTGAATGGAGGACGTACAGTTCCTGACCAGGGGTGTAACTACAACAGGTGCAGGGGTTGCAATCGCATCTGGGCCCCGGAGCCTAGGGGGGCCCAAAAAACCCTTTGGCCTATAAAAAAAGACTAATGCTATTTATAGATTTTCAATAATTTGGGGTCACATTGGGGCTCATGAGCTTCACGTTACTCAACTGTTCCTGATATCCAACATCTTCACACCCCTTCTCGCCCTGAACTTAGAGTTGGGCTCCATAACTGAGGAGACATTAGGAAACCTCTGTACCTTTCTGTATGAGGACACTAATCACCCCCGACCTCTGCACAGCCTCACACCGCCTCAGTCTCACCCCCGACCTCTGCACAGCCTCACACCGCCTCAGTCTCACCCCGCATTATCTCTGCACAGCCTCACACCGCCTCAGTCTCACCCCCGACCTCTGCACAGCCTCACACCGCCGCAGTCTCACCCGCATTATCTCTGCACAGCCTCACACCGCCGCAGTACTCACCCCGCATTATCTCTGCACAGCCTCACACCGCCTCAGTCTCACCCCGATATCTCTGCACAGCCTCACACCGCCTCAGTCTCACCCCGCATTATCTCTGCACAGCCTCACACCGCCTCAGTCTCACCCCCGACCTCTGCACAGCCTCACACCGCCGCAGTCTCACCCCCGACCTCTGCACAGCCTCACACCGCCTCAGTCTCACCCCGCATTATCTCTGCACAGCCTCACACCGCCTCAGTCTCACCCCGATTATCTCTGCACAGCCTCACACCGCCTCAGTCTCACCCCGCAACCTCTGCACAGCCTCACACCGCCGCAGTCTCACCCCCGACCTCTGCACAGCCTCACACCGCCTCAGTCTCACCCCGCATTATCTCTGCACAGCCTCACACCGCCGCAGTCTCACCCCGCATTATCTCTGCACAGCCTCACACCGCCTCAGTCTCACCCCGCATTATCTCTGCACAGTCTCACACACCGCCCAGTCTCACCTCGCATTATCTCTGCACAGCCTCACACCGCCGCAGTCTCACCCCGCATTATCCTCTGCACAGCCTCACACCGCCGCAGTCTCACCCCGCATTATCTCTGCACAGCCTCACACCGCCGCAGTCTCACCTCGCATTATCTCTGCACAGCCTCACACCGCCGCAGTCTCACCCCGCATTATCTCTGCACAGCCCCACACCGCCGCAGTCTCACCCGCTTTATCTCTGCACAGCCTCACACCGCCGCAGTCTCACCCCGCATTATCTCTGCACAGCCTCACACCGCCTCAGTCTCACCCCGCATTATCTCTGCACAGCCTCACACCGCCTCAGTCTCACCCCGGATTATCTCTGCACAGCCTCACACCGCCGCAGTCTCACCCCGCATTATCTCTGCACAGCCTCACACCGCCGCAGTCTCACCCCGCATTATCTCTGCACAGCCTCACACCGCCGGAGTCTCACCCCGCATTATCTCTGCACAGCCTCACACCGCCTCAGTCTCACCCCGCATTATCTCTGCACAGCCTCACACGCCCAGTCTCACGCATATCCTGCACACCCCGCATTATCTCTGCACAGCCTCACACCGCCGCAGTCTCACCCCGCTTTATCTCTGCACAGCCTCACACCGCCGCAGTCTCACCCGCATTATCTCTGCACAGCCTCACACCGCCGCAGTCTCACCCCGCATTATCTCCTGCACAGCCTCACAACACGCCGCAGTCTCACCCCGCATTATCTCTGCACAGCTTCACACCCGCCGCAGTCTCACCCCGCATTTATCTCTGCACAGCCTCACACCGCCGCAGTCTCACCCCGCATTATCTCTGCAAGCTCAAGCCATCACACCGCCGCAGTCCTCACCACCGCATTATCTCTGCACAGCCTCACACCGCCCAGTCTCACCCCGCATTATCTCTGCACAGCCTCACACCGCCGCAGTCTCACCCCGCTTTATCTCTGCACAGCCTCACATCCAGCCGCCGCAGTCATCACCCCAGTCTACCGCATTATCTCTGCACAGCCTCACACCCGCCGCAGTCTCACCCCGCATTATCTCTGCACAGCTCACACCCGCCGCAGTCTCACCCCGCATTATCTCTGCACAGCCTCACACCGCCGCAGTCTCACCCCGCATTATCTCTGCACAGCCTCACACCGCCGCAGTCTCACCCCGCATTATCTCTGCACAGCCTCACACACCGCCCAGTCTCACCCCGCATTATCTCTGCACAGCCTCACACCGCCGCTAGTCTCACCCCGCATTATCTCTGCACAGCCTCACACCGCCGCAGTCTCACCCCGCTTTATCTCTGCACAGCCTCAACACCGGCCGCATCTACTCACCTCCCGCATTATCTCTGCACAGCCTCACACCGCCTCAGTCTCACCCCGCATTATCTCTGCACAGCCTCACACCGCCTCAGTCTCACCCCGCATTATCTCTGCACAGCCTCACACCGCCGCAGTCTCACCCCGCATTATCTCTGCACAGCCTCACACCGCCGCAGTCTCACCCCGCATTTTCTCTGCACAGCCTCACACCGCCGCAGTCTCACCCGCGCATTATCTCTGCACAGCCTCACACCGCCGAGTCTCACCCGACTGACGCCCCCATTACCTTATCTCTGCACAGCCTCACACCGCCGAGTCTCACCCCGCATTATCTCTGCACAGCCTCACACCGCCTCAGTCTCACCCCGCATTATCTCTGCACAGCCTCACACCGCCGCAGTCTCACCCCGCATTATCTCTGCACAGCCTCACACCGCCGCAGTCTCACCCCGCATTATCTCTGCACAGCCTCACACCGCCCAGTCTCACCCCGCATTATCTCTGCACAGCCTCACACCGCCCAGTCTCACCCGCATTATCTTGCACAGCCCACACGCCGCAGTCTCACCCGCATTATCTCTGCACAGCACGCCGCTCTCACCATATCTTGCACGCCCACCGCAGTCTCACCCCGCCCCCATTATCTCGGGCACAGCCTCACACCGCCGCAGTCTCACCCCGCATTATCTCTGCACAGCCTCACACCGCCGCAGTCTCACCCGCATTATCTCTGCACAGCCTCACACACCGCCGCAGTCTCACCCCGCATTATCTCTGCACAGCCTCACACCGCCGCAGTCTCACCCCGCATTATCTCTGCACAGCCTCACACCGCCGCAGTCTCACCCCGCATTATCTCTGCACAGCCTCACACCGCCGCAGTCTCACCCCGCTTTATCTCTGCACAGCCTCACACCGCCGCAGTCTCACCCCGCTTTATCTCTGCACAGCCTCACACCGCCGCAGTCTCACCCCGCTTTATCTCTGCACAGCCTCACACCGCCGCAGTCTCACCCCGCTTTATCTCTGCACAGCCTCACACCGCCGCAGTCTCACCCCGCTTTATCTCTGCACAGCCTCACACCGCCCAGCCTCACCCCACATTATCTCATACCCCACACGCCAGCTCCCCCAACTAACTCACACGCCTCAGTCTCACCCCGCATTATCTCTGCACAGCTCACACACCGCCGCAGTCTCACCCCGCATTATCTCTGCACAGCCTCACACCGCCGCAGTCTCACCCCGCATTATCTCTGCACAGCCTCACACACCGCCTCAGTCTCACCCCCGCATTATCTCTGCACAGCCTCACACCGCCGCAGTCTCACCCGCATTATCTCTGCTCCCCGCCCGTCTTAATGCTTTCTCCTTTCTTATCATGGATTAGTTTTATTGCAGAGATTCTGACACATTTTTTATTTGCTTGTGATGAGTTTTCCTCTATAATCTTCGCTTTGTATTTCTATATTGCAGGATTATCCATGAAAGAACAATATTCGGCTCCTTCGAGATCCTTTTTTTTTAATATCTGCAGGGCTAATACAGCGGGATGTGGAGAATGATAATAGCAGACGTAATCTGACAGCGCGTGCGGCTCTGCAATTACTAACCGCTGCTCCCCTCATCCCTCACACCCAGGTGAGGGCTCCCCACCGGAACAATGAAGCGTTACATAGAGATGACACAATGCAGGAACGGCCGGAGGAACGTACCGCGAACTGGAGTCAACAGAAGTCAAAGGTTTTGTGATTTAGGTAGACGGAATCCAGGAAGATGATGGAGGGGCACCAAATTGTTGGACTATTTATAAGCCCAGGAAGGGGTTAACAAAGTATAACTTAATAATCGCCCTTCACCGCTCCCTGTATCCACTCACTCACTCGTGTCCGACTCTTAAGGTACCGTCACACGCGGCAATATTGCTGGGCAATGTCACTGGCAATTTGCTGGTTGCAGTGAAATCATGGACACATTGTTCTATTTTGTTGCCGTGTACAAATGTAACAATGTGTCCATAATTTCACTGCAACCAGCAAATTGCCAGTGAAATTGCCTGCAATATTGCCGCGTGTGACGGTACCGAAGCTAGCAGTAGTTCAGCACTTCTATGAGAACCAGAAGAGTGGAGGAATAGCTCTACAGGAGCACCCCACCACCGCCACACACAGTCGTCTAGCCAGCGGTGTACCCACCAAAGGACCCAAGGCTCCCCAAAGCATCCGGAGCAGCCTCCTTGTACCCGATCTGGTATTCCTGGGCGACAACGGCAACTCAAGTTAGTTAGAATGGAGGAACACCGCGGATCTCTGAGAAACACTGTTCCACCCGGTTAACTACCCACCACTGTATGCCATGTACTGCCTGCTGGTTACAGTAAAGAACCCGTTACAGAGACTTACAGTGTCCGTGCCTTCTTATGAACTGTCTATCCGCATATTAAGGTAACCGCAGCTGCCTCAGAACATCTTGCGCAGCTTCTGGCTCCGGGGATCACTGCTCAGCCTGTGGGGAGCGTTCCATCTTGCTGCATTCCATCCCCCGGAGGCCCCGCAGCGCCGGTACAGTTACCGGAACTCTCATAGGTGGAGTCACGACAAATTAACCCCTAATCTGTTCCACTAACGACGTCTCTCTCTTTTGATCTGTACCACCGGGCCCCACTACCGGCAGGCGCAGTCCATCCGTGACAAGGAGGAAGAAGAAAATACCTGTCCCTCCAGATTCCCGGCCGCGGTGAGTCAGAAAATGGCGTCACGAACAGGATACGAGCAGGCCCGTTCCCTAACAGGTATAATGTGCTTAAAATACTTTTTTTCATCAAAAAGGACTTTGTTCGTCCCAAAAAGAACTTTTCCCGCCTTTTCACCGATGGGCCAAGATGGCGTCCAAGATGGCGATGCCCGCCATGAGGATCACCACGTGCAAGCCCAGGAGTGAGCCACCGCCCCTCTTCGTGGGAGGGCCAAAGGCAAAGGCGCCAAAATCATTGTCAGGGCGGACCAAAGACTTTTTTCCCACAATTGGACTACAAAAACCCCCAAGGAAGTGGGAGTGGCAGAGACTCTTCTTCACCAGAACGGTTACCGGTTGAGACGGGTGTGGTTCCTCTACAAGATGGCCAGCTTGAGACTCCATGACCTAATGCAACAGGTTGAAGCCGAGGCCATCCCGGTCCGGGTCCCGCCCTAACCATCAACGGCAGCCCTGACTTTTGGCAGGAGGCTCTGCAAGACCTCAGAGTGCGGCTAATGGAAACCGTCGAGTGGACGATCCACAGTTGGAGCGCGAGCTTGGGCAGCAGACTACATCGTGCGATGCAGCAGAGCCGCTCGGGTGCAACCACTCCAGGACCGGACGACATCTCCAGTTTCACCACCGCCTCACCAAAGCCCACCACCTGTCCTGCTTCGTCGCCAGAGCCGATAGATTGCGTCATCTCGCTGGAGACCTCAGTCCACCCCGTTCCAGTGCCTGAAACTGCAGCCAAATCCGTTTTAGAGCCGGAGCTTGCAATCCGCTCCACAGAAGAAGTCGACATCTACCTGGTTCCCACCGAGGAACCCGCGACCAGTCTTACCACCACTCTAGAGACTGTCGCTTGTTTCTTCCCCGAACCGGAGACCTCCTCTGCTACTACGGAGGCCTACTTGGTTCTTGGGATTGAAACACCGCTTACCAGCTGCAACAGAAGAAGAGGCAGGCAGCCTGGAAGCCCTGCAGGACGACCCCGTGGAAGGATCCACAGCACCGACACCCCGTTATCCGGAGGATTCCATTCCAACGTCTCCCTGTTCCGAGCAGCCCGATGTGATCGTTGAGGGAGAGGAGGATGATGACGACGAGACCCACAGCGCCGCTGAGGATCTCTACCCCGGGGCGAATCGCGTCTTTTCCGGCTTCGGGTGACGTATGTACACCCGCGCCGTTCTGTTAGCTTCAAGCCCCCCACTGCGCATGCATGCTGGAGGCATAACAGAGCGGCGCGGGTGTACACACGTCACCCGAAGCCGTGATTCACGTCATACAGCCGCACACTGCAGCCCGGCCGGCACAGAGGAGAGCGGGGAGGCGGCGCATTTCAATCAGCGTTGAAGATCACGCCTATTGAGGCGTGACATTATGAGGAGGGAGAGCCTGCCTGGGTGACTATGCATACACTAACCACTCATTAACATCGCTAATGAGTGAGTTTAATAACGTTTTTATACATTTTCACTAGATGCATTTATGAGCAAAAAGGAGTGTAGGGTAAGTGATAATATGCTCTAGGGACATGTTTTAATAGCTTATGAGGTGTTTTGGGGGTGACAGGATCCCTTTAAGGAGGCTATTTCCCTGTGGATCTGGTCCACCTTGAGTAATGTTATGCTGGCTTCCTTGTCCGTCGTGGATAGGGCCCCTATCAAAGCACAATGTATAGGGATTGTAGGTATAGGAGTCCCTTTGCTAGGAGTTTAGGTGAGTGACCATAGTATGTTTGTCATCTTACCTCTCAGTAGGATGATCTTCAGTAGGATGATCTTCAGTAGGATGATCTTCAGTAGGATGATCTTCAGTAGGATGATCTTCAGTAGGATGATCTTCAGTAGGATGATCTTCAGTAGGATGATCTTTTAGTCTCTGCCAAGGTGTTCGGTATTAAGATACCGGGTATTCTGATTTGTCTCTAGAAGAATATTTGATTCAGAATACTTGACCAGATAGTGTTTGTATCATAGTTGTTCCATGACTGTGTTTCGAATCTTCCTTCAGAGAGTTCCTGATGGTATTTAGGCCGGATTAATATGATGTTGCCGGTAGTGGTGATTCTTATCAAGCGATATGTAGTAGGGTATAATCCTACAGCTACTTATTTTTAGGATTATGCAATATTATTCACCCCTTGAGTTAATCCTCTGTAGCGCCCCCTTGTGCTGTGATTACAGCTGCAGTCTCTTGGGGTTTGTCTCATTCTTCCTTGCAGAACAGCTGGAGCTCAGTGAGGTTGGATTGAGGCGTTTGTGATCAGCAGTTTTCAGCTCTTTCCACAGATTCTCCATTGGATTCAGGTCTGGATGTGACTCGTCCATTCTAACACCTGGAGAAGGTGATTTTTGAACCTTTCCATTGTAGATTTTGCTTTATGTTTGGGATCATTGTCTTGTTGGAGGATAAATCTCCGTCCCAGTCTCGGGTCTTTTGCAGACTCCAGCAGGTTTTCTTCCAGAATGTTCCTGTATTTGGCTCCATCCATCTTCCCATCAATTGTAACCATCTTCCCTGTCCCTGCTGAAGAAAAGCCCAAACCATGATGCTGCCTCCACCATGTGTGACAGTGGGGAGGGTGTTTTCAGGCCTCCACCATGTGTGACAGTGGGGATGGTGTTTTGAGGCCACCACCATGTGTGACAGTGGGGATGGTGTTTTGAGGCCTCCACCATGTGTGACAGTGGGGATGGTGTTTTGAGGCCTCCACCATGTGTGACAGTGGGGATGGTGTTTTCAGGGTGATGAGCTTTGTTGCTTTTACACCACACATATCGTTTTGCATTGTGGCCATAGTGTGATTTCGGTTTCCTCTGAGCAGAGCCCCTTATTCCACATATTTGGGGTCTCCCAGGCGGCTTGTGGTAAACTTCACACCAGACTTTTTATGGATATCTTTGAGAAATGGCTTCTTCTTGCCGCTCTTCCATAAAGGCCAGATTTGTGCAGTGAACGACTAATTGTTATCCTATGGACAGACTCTCCCACCTCAGCTGTAGATCTCTGCAGATCATCCAGAGGGATCATGGGCCTTGTGGCCTCATCTCTGATCAGTCTTCTCCTTGTTGGAGATGAAAGTGTAGAGGGACGGCCGGGTCTTGGTAGATCTGCAGTGGTCTGATCCGCCTTCCATTACAATATGATCACTTGCACAGTGGCTCCTTGAGATGTTTAAGACATGGGAAATCTTTTTGTATCCAAATCCGGCTTTAAACTTCTCCACAACAGTATCTCGGACCTGCCTGGTGAGTTCCTTGGTCTTCATGATGCTCCCTGAGCCTATCACAGAGCAGGTGCAATTATACAGAGACTTGATTACACACAGGTGGATCCTATGTATCATTACCAGCCATTTACGACAACATTGGATCATTCAGAGATCCTCACTGACCTTCTGGAGGGAGTTTGCTGCACGGAAAGTAAAGGGGCTGAATAATATTGCACGCCCCACACCTCAGTTTTTTATTTGTTAAAAAAAACTTAAAATATCCAATATATCTTTGTGTTTAAGGCTACCTTCACATTACGATTTTTAGGGAGCCGATGCTGTCCGATATAAATCGGACAGCATCGGCTCCCTTCTGATGCCTGGAATCGGGTGCCAAATAGGCACCCGATTCCGGCATAAAATCGGCGCATCCGGGCTGAAAAAAAGAAAAAAAAAAAAAGTTTATGCTCACCTCCCCCGAGCCCCCGCCGTCTCCCGCCGTCTTCCTGGAAGTTGCCGGTGGCTCAAGCAGGTTCCCGGTGTCAGCAGAGGTCTTCCTCTGCTGTTCAGGACCTGCGGTGATGTCACAGTCATGTGACCGTGGGTTCACCATGGTAACCCGCAGTCACATGACTTTGACATCACCGCAGGTCCTATACAGCAGAGGACGACCTCTGCAGCCACCGGGAGCCTGCGGGAGCCACCGGGAGCCTCAAAGAAGATGGGGGGACACGGCGGGGGCTCGGGGGGAGGTGAGAATAAACTTTTTTTTTTTTTTTTTTTTTTTAACCCCTGCGCTCCCAGTTGAGCATTTTTACTGTACTGAGCATGCTCAGTACAGTAAAATAGGGTCCGAGGAGACATCAGATGTTTCCTCGGACCCTTCTCCATAGGGCCCCATGTTATAGGGATCGGGTCAGATCGGATGTGCACTAAATGCCATCCGATTTGGTCCGATCCGATTCTGTCAGATTTTAGTTTGGGTGCAAAAATCGGAGCAAGCTCCGATTTTTGCACTGATAATAAAATCGGACAGAATCGGATCGGACCAAATCGGATGGCATTTAGTGCACATCCGATTCGGTCCGATGCCCATAGGGCTGCATGGGGCCAAATTCGGATCCGATGCTGTCCGATTTTGATCGGACAGCATCGGATCTGAAAAATCCGTGATGTGAAACCAGCCTAAGGCCTGAAATGTGGCAAAAGGTTGAAAAGTTCAAAGGGGCCAAATACTTTCACAAGGCAGTGTATATAGGGGGCCGAATACTTTCACAAGGCACTGTATATAGGGGCTGAATACTTTCACAAGGCACTGTATATAGGGGGCCGAATACTTTCACAAGGCACTGTATATAGGGGGCCGAATACTTTCACAAGGCACTGTATATAGGGGGCCGAATACTTTCACAAGGCACTGTATATATACATGGGGGGCTGAATACTTTCACAAGGCACTGTATATAGGGGGCCGAATACTTTCACAAGGCACTGTATATAGGGGGCGGAATACTTTCACAAGGCACTGTATATAGGGGGCCGAATACTTTCACAAGGCACTGTATATAGGGGGCTGAATACTTTCACAAGGCACTGTATATAGGGGGCCGAATACTTTCACAAGGCACTGTATATAGGGGGCCGAATACTTTCACAAGGCACTGTATATATACATGGGGGGCTGAATACTTTCACAAGGCACTGTATATAGGGGGCCGAATACTTTCACAAGGCACTGTATATAGGGGGCGGAATACTTTCACAAGGCACTGTATATAGGGGGCCGAATACTTTCACAAGGCACTGTATATAGGGGGCTGAATACTTTCACAAGGCACTGTATATAGGGGGCCGAATACTTTCACAAGGCACTGTATATAGGGGGCCGAATACTTTCACAACGCACTGTATATAGGGGGCTGAATACTTTCACAAGGCACTGTATATAGGGGGCTGAATACTTTCACAAGGCACTGTATATATACATAGGGGGCCGAATACTTTCACAAGGCACTGTATATAGGTGGCTGAATACTTTCACAAGGCACTGTATATAGGGGGCTGAATACTTTCACAAGGCACTGTATATATACATAGGGGGCCGAATACTTTCACAATGCACTGTATATAGGGGGGCCGAATACTTTCACAAGGCACTGTATATAGGGGGCCGAATACTTTCACAAGGCACTGTATATAGGGGGCCGAATACTTTCACAAGGCACTGTATATATACATGGGGGGCTGAATACTTTCACAAGGCACTGTATATAGGGGGCCGAATACTTTCACAAGGCACTGTATATAGGGGGCCGAATACTTTCACAAGGCACTGTATATAGGGGGCCGAATACTTTCACAAGGCACTGTATATAGGGGGCCGAATACTTTCACAACGCACTGTATATAGGGGGCCGAATACTTTCACAAGGCACTGTATATAGGGGGCTGAATACTTTCACAAGGCACTGTATATATACATAGGGGGCCGAATACTTTCACAAGCCACTGTATATAGGGGCTGAATACTTTCACAAGGCACTGTATATAGGGGGCTGAATACTTTCACAAGGCACTGTATATAGGGGGCCAAATACTTTCACAAGGCACTGTATATAGGGGGCCGAATACTTTCACAAGGCACTGTATATAGGGGCCGAATACTTTCACAAGGCACTGTATATAGGGGGCCGAATACTATCACAAGGCATTGTATATAGGGGGCTGAATACTTTCACAAGGCACTGTATATAGGGGGCCGAATACTTTCACAAGGCACTGTATATAGGGGGCTGAATACTTTCACAAGGCGCTGTATATAGGGGGCCGAATACTTTCACAAGGCACTGTATATAGGGGGCCGAATACTTTCACAAGGCACTGTATATAGGGGGCTGAATACTTTCACAAGGCACTGTATATAGGGGGCCGAATACTTTCACAAGGCACTGTATATAGGGGGCTGAATACTTTCACAAGGCACTGTATATAGGGGCTGAATACTTTCACAAGGCACTGTATATAGGGGGCCGAATACTATCACAAGGCACTGTATATAGGGGGGGCGAATACTTTCACAAGGCACTGTATATAGGGGGGCCGAATACTTTCACAAGGCACTGTATATAGGGGGCCGAATACTTTCACAAGGCACTGTATATAGGGGGCTGAATACTTTCACAAGGCGCTGTATATAGGGGGCCAAATACTTTCACAAGGCACTGTATATAGGGGGCCTAATACTTTCAAAAGACACTGTATATAGGGGGCCAAATACTTTCACAAGGCACTGTATATATGCATGTGGCCTAGAATGGAGCAAGTCAAGTCTCAGGACTCTCACCAAGCCGCCAAGTCAGGAAACTGTGGCGGGATCCATGCTGTCTCTTACCTGCCGGCATCCTTGGTTCCTCTTCTAATTTGTTAACCCAGCATGATGTAATCTTTGCACCATGAGGCCTGTGTGATGTCACAGCGACCATACTAATCAGGAGGGATGTGTACCGGTAGAAGATGGCTCCCAGGGCTCCTGCTCTGGCTGCTGGACTAGTATTTGGCCAGTTGATTCATTCCCTACATCAGGGATCTCAAACTCCAGGCCTCGAGGTCCACATACTGTGCAGGCTTTCAGGATTTCCTTAGCATAGCACAGGTGATAATTGAATCATCTGCACATTTGATGATTCCAACCTTTACGGAATGCTAAGGAAATCCTGAAAACCTGCACTGTTGTCGGCCCTGATGTAGACAATGGCAAGGTCCATATAGAGCAGGGATCTGAAACTCCAAGCTTCGAGGACAACCAACAGTGCAGGTTTTCAGGATTTCCTTAGCATTCCACAGGGGTTGGAATCAAGTGTGTGATGTAATGCAATGTGCTGTGATAAGTAGATAGATCCCCACTAGTGACTAGAACGGATGTACGATCTTGGAGGTCATCAAGGCCGTATGCAGTGGGTGACTCGTGGCAACTGGAACTAGGCGACCAGAGTCACATAGAGTGATCCAAGAGTGTTGAGAGACACCATCGTAGCTAGAGACCAATCGTCCAATGAGGTGGCCTCAAGCAAGAGGGTGTCCTGAGGACGGGACGGCAGTGACAAGGCTACAAGTCTAAGAGTTACCGGGCAGGATGGACTCATTCATGGTTGAAGTTGGCTTTGTTAGGCAGGACCTCCTTAATCATCTGCAAGAAAATGGCTCTTCACAGACACTATGGCAAATCACCTACCCCCGTGCCGTACCGAGGGAAGAGACAAGGGAAGCATCTGGGAGTATGGGGCTCTATACTCACCTTAATAGTAAGGTCCCCTACATCGCCTCCTCTAAAAGAAGAAGAGTAATAGAGCAACAGAACCGGGAGAGTGACTGTCACAGACTGATCTAGGATGTGCTGGGGCTCACAGGACCAGTCAGATTAGGAACAACCCAGTGGGAACTAGAACTGTGTCTGAATATGTGCTGTAGAACCGGGACTGTCCGGATATGTGCTGTACAACCGGGACTGTCAGAACATGCGCTGTAGAACCGGGACTGTCTGAATATGTGCTGTAGAACCGGGACTGTCCGAACATGCGCTGTAGAACCGGGACTGTCCGGATATGCGCTGTAGAACCGGGACTGTCCGAATATGTGCTGTAGAAGCGGGACTGTCTGAATATGTCCTGTAGAACCGGGACTGTCCGGATATGTGCTGTACAACCGGGACTGTCCGGATATGTGCTGTACAACCGGGACTGTCCGGATATGTGCTGTACAACCGGGACTGTCCGGATATGTGCTGTACAACCGGGACTGTCCGGATATGTGCTGTAGAACCGGGACTGTCAGAACATGCACTGTAGAACCGGGACTGTCCGAATATGTGCTGTAGAACCGGGACTGTCCGGATATGTGCTGTAGAACCGGGACTGTCTGAATATGTGCTGTAGAACCGGGACTGTCTGAATATGTGCTGTACAACCGGGACTGTCCGAATATGTGCTGTAGAACCGGGACTGTCCGAATATGTGCTGTAGAACCGGGACTGTCTGAATATGTGCTGTACAACCGGGACTGTCTGAATATGTGCTGTACAACCGGGACTGTCTGAATATGTGCTGTACAACCGGGACTGTCCGAATATGTGCTGTAGAGCCGGGACTGTCCGAATATGCGCTGTAGAGCCGGGACTGTCCGAATATGTGCTGTAGAGCCGGGACTGTCCGAATATGTGCTGTAGAGCCGGGACTGTCCGAATATGTGCTGTAGAACCGGGACTGTCCGAATATGCGCTGTAGAACCGGGACTGTCCGAACATGCGCTGTAGAAACGGGACTAGTCACCCTCTCAGCCAGGACCATGGTTTTGATGTAGCATGTGGGGGAACTCAGAGCCAATCCCATACCCATGACCAACGCCCCACAACACTCTAACTTAGTATCAATGAGGGCTCTGTATTATAAAGGACAGGACACGTCCTCCCAAGTGAGACCCTCTCCGGCCAAAAGATGAGACTCTCATAGAGGTCCCCAGTTTGTAACCTCAGATCCCCTAATGGGGTCACAGATGAACTTTCTGAACTGCACAAACCACTTTAATAAAAAATATCAGATTCTACATATTATCATTAAAAAAGGGAAGAATTGAGTAGAATTGATAGGAATGTGGCACGTCGGTAACGTGACTAGTTTGGATCCAGATGCTGAAGACTCATAAATCTGCTTTATGTGCACATTAATGGGACGATAAGTCACATGTCTGCTCCTAATGGAGCACTGGGATAAGTCACGGCCGGTGCAGGACTGGATCAGTTACTTTGTGAACATTAATGAATTCTCACACTTATTAATCCTAAGTAAATACCATTCCGTGTTCTAAGCTAAACCACCCGGAGGAACGTCACCCGATAGAGCGGCGGCGGTCACAACTGCACCAGGATACAGGGCTGAACCCATCACTTTACCAATATTCCTGCCATTCACCCCAGTCCTGTAGATGGAGATTTCCATCTGGAACATTGTCGAATTGTAGATATCAGTAATGACCATTACAGCTTTCACAGGGTTATGGAATGAGGAAGGCGACGGGCAACTGGACCCCCACTGTCTTTATTTATTTATTTAATGGCCTTCAGCTCAATCTGGAGCCATGGTGACTTGATGGATGAATGCTCTATAGAAAGATCTTGTACAGACCTGGATAGTCCTATCAGGGTCTTCTCCAAACCTAGATAGGTCCACCAGGGTCTTTTCCAAACCTAGATATTTCCACCAAGGTCTTCTCCAAGCCTAGATATGATCACCAGCGTATTCTCCAAGCTGAGATAGGTCAACCAAGGTCTTCTCCAAGTCTAGATATTTCCACCGGGGTCTTCTCCAAGCCTAGATATGATCACCAGGGTCTTCGTCAAGCCTAGATATGATCACACAACTGGAAGATCAGCCATGAATCTCACAGAACTGGAAGATGAGCCAGGAATCTCTCAGGACTGGAAGATGAGCTGGAAGATGAGTCGGGAATCTCACATAACTGGAAGAAGAGCCAGGAATCTCACAGAACTGGAAGATGAGCCAGGAATCTCAAAGAACTGGAAGATGAGCCAGGAATCTCACAGAACTGGAAGATGAGCCAGGAGTCTCACAGAATTGGAAGACAAAGCAGGAATCTCACAGAACTGGAAGATGAGCCAGGAGTCTCACAGAATTGGAAGATGAGCCAGGAATCTCACAGAACTGGAAGACGAGCCAGGAATCTCACAGAACTGGAAGATGAACCAGGAATCTCACAGAACGAGAAGACAAGCCGGGAATCTCACAGAACTGGAAATTCAGCCAGGAATCTCACAGAAAAGGAAGATGACCCAGGAATCTCACAGAACGGGAAGACAAGTCAGGAATCTCACAGAACTGGAATTGGAGCCAGGAATCTCATAGAACTGAAAGATGAGCCAGGAATCTCACAGAATGGGAAGATTAGCCAGAAATCTCACAAAACTGGAAGATGAGCCAGGAATCTCACAGAGCTGGAATTGAAGCCAGGAATCTCACAGAAATGGAAGATCAGCCAGGAATCTCACAGAACTGGAATTGAAGCCAGGAATCTCACAGAAATGGAAGATGAGCCAGGAATCTCACAGAAATGGAAGATCAGCCAGGAATCTCACAAAACTGGAAGATCAGCCAGGAATCTCACAAAACTGGAAGATCAGCCAGGAATCTCACAGAACTGGAAGATCATCCAGGAATCTCACAGAACAGGAAGATGAGCCAGGAATCTCACAAAACTTGAAGATCAGCCAGGAATCTCACAGAACTGGAAGATGAGCCAGGAATCTCATAGAACGGGAAGATGACCCAGGAATCTCACAGAACTGGAAGCCGTGCCAGGAATCTCACAGAACGGGAAGACAAGCCAGGAATCTCACAAAACTGGAATTGGAGCCAGGAATCTCACAGAACTGAAAAATGAGCCAGGAATCTCACAGAACGGGAAGACAAGCCGGGAATCTCACAAAACTGGAATTGGAGCCAGGAATCTCACAGAACTGGAAGATTAGCCAGGAATCTCACAGAACGGGAAGACAAGCCGGGAATCTCACAAAACTGGAATTGGAGCCAGGAATCTCACAGAACTGAAAAATGAGCCAGGAATCTCACAGAACTGAAAAATGAGCCAGGAATCTCACAGAACTGGAATTGGAGCCAGGAACCTCACAGAACTGGAAGATTAGCCAGGAATCTCACAGAACTGGAAGAGTTGAGAATCTCACAGAACTGGGACACTTTTCCAAGGAAGAATGGAGGGAAAATTCCTCAAACAAAAATTGAAAGTCTCTTAGCTGCTACACAAAACAATTACAAGCTGTGATACCTGTCAAAGGGGGTGATATTAGGTACAAACCATACAGGGAGCCCAAACCTTGTTATCAGCCCATTTTCCTCTTCAACTTGCTAAACTCTTCACAATAGCAGGACTTTGGGCACAAAGATTTGCATGACACTGTATATTAGTATCATTCATTTAGTGTAAGGAGGTATTATTTAGTCACTGCCAATACATATTGCCTTTATTCACTCACTGTATATTGCTATTATTCAGTCACTGTATGGAGGTATTATTTAATTATAAAATATAAGGGATATTCATTCACTGTATGGGAAAATTAATAAATCACTAAATAGTTGTGCTATTGACTCACTGTATGGCGGTAATAATAACCGCACATTGATGTACACTCTTCTTCTTATTGTAGATAACACTGTTTTATCTACAGAGAAAGTAAATGACATATCCTCATTAATGTAAAGGTGACATCCTCCACCGTCATTACACTCAATTTATGACCAAATCAAGCTGGTTTCTTCCTAAAACAAATTTCAGCAAATGTCATAAAACTGTACAATGAAGCCTCTGACTGCAGCACAGAGGAGCGGAGATCCCTCTGTCTGGACAATTCATGATCTGATACAATAATTGCCTTGTCTCGTCCATCATCAACTTCCGCTGTCAGGATTTCCTATTATCCTCTGATTGGCCATAGGCCAGAACAAGTTCCGGTAGCCATATTTGCACACCCAAGTGATGGGTGTACAAATATGGCGCCCGATGGCGATATGGGACCACTCCCACAAATCCATCGCCACTGCCAAATGCGAGCCATCCGCCCTCCCGTCCGCCACAAACACCCTACAGGACCTGTGGTGATGTCACAGAGCTAGATCACAAAACCGTGACATCACCACAGGTCCTTTCCTTGACATGGAGTGGAAGTGCGCAAATAGTGGTTCGTCCACTGTCTGCACTCTGCCCTCACCTACCCCGGTATTCACACACTGCCCTCACCTCTCCTGCTCTCCGCATGCTGCTCTCACCTTCCCCGGTCTCTGCACACTGAGAGCTGAGAGAGACTGCACAGTGGAGGAGAGAGAGCACACAGGGGGGAAAGCACACAGTGGGGAGAGAGAGCACACAGGGGGGAAAGCACACAGTGGGGAGAGAGAGCACACAGGGGGGAAAGCACACAGGGGGGAGAGAGAGCACACAGGGGGGAAAGCACACAGTGGGGAGAGAGAGCACACAGGGGGGAAAGTACACAGTGGGGAGAGAGAGCACACAGGGGGGAAAGCACACAGTGGGGAGAGAGAGCACACAGGGGGGAAAGCACACAGTGGGGAGAGAGAGCACACAGGGGGGAAAGCACACAGTGGGGAGAGAGAGCACACAGGGGGGAAAGCACACAGTGGGGAGAGAGAGCACACAGCGGGGAAAGCACACAGTGGGGAGAGAGGGCACAGGGGGGGAGACAGCTCAAAGAAGAGAGCACAGGGAGAAGAGAGACAGAACATGGGCAAAGAGAGTGCACAGGGGGGAGAGCAAATGGGGGGAAATACAGCCACTGCCCCCATTGCCACAGAGTCCATCCGGATTTCACCCCCTCCCCGTGTGATAGCATCGGGCCCACATCCAGTAGTCTAATAAATGACTTCACTTTACAATTTCTGCCATGAATCAGTCACCAGTGAGATCTTAACTAAAGTCCATTCCGCCATCAGCCCGAGCGATTCACCATCACCAGCGCCCAACTAAAGTGTCGGACAGATCCACAGCTCCGGACACAGAGTAACAGATGATTGAACCTAATCGGAAACAACATGAAATACAAAGTCATTCCCGAGCCGGGGACCTGAACCTGATTGTGTCTTCAGATGTCTCCATCGCGTCTTCGTGTTTTCTATCTTCTCCATTTACCCCGGACGAGCTCCAATAATGATGATGTTCCCCTGCTGAAGAGTGAAAATATTGGACTTGGGATAAAGACGGGAAAATAAAGATTAGTGACGTCACCTGAAGGAAGAAAACAAGCTCCGGACAACATGTTGGATCAGGTCGGGGTCTGTTATGGGAGAACTCCCGGAGATCCCATCAATGAACACAATGTTCTCTGACAGTGTGAAATATTCAGTCACCCGTGAATGTATCAAGTGTTATCAGAGCCTCAATGTGAAGAAATAGAGGAATGAATCACATCGAAAATCATAGAGGAGTGTGAAAAACCAGAGGAGAAAACATAACAAACAGAGCATATATCACAAGCCCGAAATATACACAGCCGGAATATGGAAACACATGGAAGATGCCCAGGTTATACCGGCTGTACATATATAATTATATACAGGAGATGTCCAGGTTATACCGGCTGTACATATATAATTATATACAGGAGATGCCCAGGTTATACCGGCTGTACATATATAATTATATACAGGAGATGCCCAGGTTATACCGGCTGTACATATATAATTATATACAGGAGATGCCCAGGTTATACCGGCTGTACATATATCATTATATACAGGAGATGCCCAGGTTATACAGGCTGTACATATATAATTATATACAGGAGATGTCCAGGTTATACCGGCTGTACATATATAATATATACAGGAGATGCCCAGGTTGTACCGGCTGTACATATATAATTATACACAGGAGATGTCCATGTTATATCGGCTGTACATATATAATTATATACAGGAGATGTCCAGGTTGTACCGGCTGTACATATATAATTATACACAGGAGATGTCCATGTTATATCGGCTGTACATATATAATTATATACAGGAGATGTCCAGGTTATACCGGCTGTACATATATAATTATATACAGGAGATGCCCAGGTTATACCGGCTGTACATATATAATTATATACAGGAGATGTCCAGGTTATACCGGCTGTACATATATAATTATATACAGGAGATGCCCAGGTTATACCAGCTGTACATATATAATTATATACAGGAGATGTCCAGGTTATACCGGCTGCACATATATAATTATATACAGGAGATGCCCAGGTTATACCGGCTGTACATATATAATTATATACAGGAGATGTCCAGGTTATACCGGCTGTACATATATAATTATATACAGGAGATGTCCAGGATTCTACCGGCTGTACATGTATAATTATATACAGGAGATGTCCAGGTTATACCGGCTGTACATATATAATTATATACAGGAGATGTCCAGGTTATACCAGCTGTACATATATAATTATATACAGGAGATGTCCAGGTTATACCGGCTGTACATATATAATTATATACAGGAGATGTCCAGGTTATACCGGCTGCACATATATAATTATATACAGGAGATGCCCAGGTTATACCGGCTGCACATATATAATTATATACAGGAGATGTCCAGGTTATACCGGCTGTACATATATAATTATATACAGGAGATGTCCAGTTATACCGGCTGTACATGTATAATTATATACAGGAGATGTTCAGGTTATACCGGCTGTACATATATAATTATATACAGGAGATGTCCAGGTTATACCGGCTGTACATATATAATTTTATACAGGAGATGTCCAGGTTATACCGGCTGTACATATATAATTATATACAGGAGATGCCCAGGTTATACCGGCTGTACATATATAATTATATACAGGAGATGTCCAGGTTATACCGGCTGTACATATATAATTATATACAGGAGATGTCCAGGTTATACCAGCTGTACATATATAATTATATACAGGAGATGTCCAGGTTATACCGGCTGTACATATATAATTATATACAGGATATGCCCAGGTTATACCGACTGTACATATATATTTATATACAGGAGATGCCCAGGTTATACCGGCTGTACATATATAATTATATACAGGAGATGTCCAGGTTATACCGGCTGTACATATATAATTATATACAGGAGATGCCCAGGTTATACCGGCTGTACATATATAATTATATACAGGAGATGTCCAGGTTATACCGGCTGTACATATATAATTATATACAGGATATGCCCAGGTTATACCGACTGTACATATATATTTATATACAGGAGATACCCAGGTTATACCGGCTGTACATATATAATTATATACAGGAGATGCCCAGGTTATACCAGCTGTACATATATAATTATATACAGGAGATGCCCAGGTTATACCGGCTGTACATATATAATTATACACAGGAGATGTCCAGGTTATACCGGCTGTACATATATAACTATATACAGGAGATGTCCTGGTTATACCGGCTGTACATATATAATTATACACAGGAGATGTCCAGGTTATACCGGCTGTACATATATAATTATACACAGGAGATGTCCAGGTTATACCGGCTGTACATATATAATTATATACAGGAGATGCCCAGGTTATACCGGCTGTACATATATAATTATATACAGGAGATGCCCAGGTTATACTGGCTGTACATATATAATTATATACAGGAGATGTCCAGGTTATACCAGCTGTACATATATAATTATATACAGGAGATGTCCAGGTTATACCGGCTGTACATATATAATTATACACAGGAGATGTCCAGGTTATACCGGCTGTACATATATAATTATATACAGGAGATGCCCAGGTTATACCGGCTGTACATATATAATTATATACAGGAGATGTCCAGGTTATACCGGCTGTACATATATAATTATACACAGGAGATGTCCAGGTTATACCGGCTGTACATATATAATTACTAGATGGGAGCCGGATGCTATCACATCGGGTGGGTGGTGACATCATGACGAGGGCGGGCTCTATGGCACTGGGGGCAGCATTTGCCTCTTCCCCTGTGCGGTCTCTCCCGTGCCCGCTGTTTTTTCACCCCGCTCTCTGTCCCCCCAGTGCTGCAAGTGACCATGGTGCGGGCTCAGTGATTGCGGGGTGAGGTTGTGTGGGGTGAGTTTGGGGTGACCCTATGGTGTGGATTGTGTACTCATGTATGTAAGGTGCTATGGAATTAATAGCGCTCTATAAATGAATAAATATTATTATATATATACTAGATGGTGGCCCGATTCTAAAGAATCGGGTAGTCTAGAATCCATATATAGTTTATTTACTAATAGTTACGGGAGTGCGGTGAAATGAATTGTGTGTATACAGGTGGCTCAGTGGGTAGCAGAGTATACGGTGGCTCAGTGGGTAGCAGAGTATACGGTGGCTCAGTGGGTAGCAGAGTATACGGTGGCTCAGTGGTTAGCAGTGAGTGCGGTGGCTCAGTGGTTAGCAGTGAGTGCGGTGGCTCAGTGGTTAGCAGTGAGTGCGGTGGCTCAGTGGTTAGCAGTGAGTGCGGTGGCTCAGTGGTTAGCAGTGAGTGCGGTGAGATTGGTCAGCGCAGCGGTGTGGGCAGAGTGGTCAGCGCAGCGGCGTGGGCAGAGGACAGAGGGCAGAGGCGGCTGGGCAGAGGACAGGGGGCAGAGGCGGCTGGGCAGAGGCGGCTGGGCAGAGGACAGGGGGCAGAGGACGCAGAGGACAGGGGGCAGAGGACGCAGAGGACAGGGGGCAGAGGACGCAGAGGACAGGGGGCAGAGGACGCAGAGGACAGGGGGCAGAGGACGCAGAGGACAGGGGGCAGAGGACGCAGAGGACAGGGGGCAGAGGACGCAGAGGACAGGGGGCAGAGGAGGCAGAGGACAGGGGGCAGAGGAGGCAGAGGACAGGGGGCAGAGGACGCAGAGGACAGGGGGCAGAGGACGCAGAGGACAGGGGGCAGAGGACGCAGAGGACCCAGAGGGGGCAGAGGACCCAGAGGGGGCAGAGGACGCAGAGGACAGGGGGCAGAGGACGCAGAGGACGCAGAGGACAGAGGACACAGAGGGGGCAGAGGACACAGAGGGGGCAGAGGACACAGAGGGGGCAGAGGACACAGAGGGGGCAGAGGACACAGAGGGGGCAGAGGACACAGAGGGGGCAGAGGACACAGAGGGGGCAGAGGACGCAGAGGACAGGGGGCAGAGGACACAGAGGGGGCAGAGGACGCAGAGGACAGGGGGCAGAGGACAGGGGGCAGAGGACACAGAGGGGAGGGGGCAGAGGACGCAGAAGACAGGGGGGGAAGAGGACAAGGAAGGGGGCAGAGGACAGGGGGCAGAGGACAGGGGGCAGAGGACACAGAGAGGGGGAGCAGGGGACGCAGAGGACAGGGGGCAGAGGGACAGGGGGCAGAGGACAGGGGGCAGAGGACGCAGAGGACAGGGGCAGGGGGCAGAGGACAGGGGGCAGAGGACACAGAGGGGGCAGAGGACACAGAGGGGGCAGAGGACACAGAGGGGGCAGAGGACAGGGGGCAGAGGACACAGAGGGGGCAGAGGACACAGAGGGGGCAGAGGACACAGAGGGGGCAGAGGACAGGGGGCAGAGGACACAGAGGGGGCAGAGGACACAGAGGGGCAGAGGACACAGAGGGGGCAGAGGACACAGAGGGGGCAGAGGACACAGAGGGGGACAGAGGACCAGGGGGCAGAGGACACAGAGGGGGCAGAGGACAGGGGGCAGAGGACACAGAGGGGGGGCAGAGGACGCAGAGGACAGGGGGCAGAGGACGCAGAGGACAGGGGGCAGAGGACGCAGGAGGGACAGGGGGCAGAGGACGCAGAGGACAGGGGGCAGAGGACGCAGAGGACAGGGGGCAGAGGACGCAGAGGACGCAGAGGACAGGGGGACAGAGGACGGCAGAGGACAGGGGGCAGAGAGCAGAGGACAGGGGGCAGAGGACACAGAGGGGGCAGAGGACAGGGCAGAGGACAGGGGGCAGAGGACAGGGGCAGAGGACAGGGCAGAGGACAGGGGCAGAGGACACAGAGGGGAGAAGAGCAGAGGACAGGGGGCAGAGGACAGGGCAGAGGACACAGAGGGGCAGAGCCAGAGGACAGGGGCAGAGGACACAGAGGGGGCAGAGGACACAGAGGACAGGGGGCAGAGGACACAGAGGACGCAGAGGACAGGGGCAGAGGACACAGAGGGGCAGAGGACACAGAGGGGGCAGAGGACCTGTAATCCTTTGCAGCCCGGTCTCACCTCTGCGTCCCCTCCCGGTGCTGCTGCCCCTCATGTCCCCGGTGCTGAGCGCGGTGTCCCCCGGTGTCAGCAGTGCGGAGCTGTGGAGACTGCGCTGTGCAGCATGATCCCGGGTGTCAGCCTCCAGTGTCAGCCGCCTCCTGTCAGTGCAGCTACCCCCCGGCTGCCATGTGCTGCCGCTGCCACCTCCTCACTGCCCGGCACCCGGGGAATGTGTGTGCGGAGAGCGGGGAGGAGCCGGCCGCACACACTGGAGGCTCGGCTGTAACCCCTGCACTGCCGGGCGCCTCCTCCTGACAGTGTACTGATGTGTGGAGCAGGGGCTGAGGACATGATACATGAGGGGCGGCCTCTGGGCAGACAGCAATGGCAGAGGGTGGAGGGGAGTGGCTGGAGGGCACACGGAACTTCCGAGGTCGGAACGTTCCTGTGCCGCTGCCTGTAGCAGGGGGGCCCTGCACTGGATGACGTCACCAGCCCCTGGGCGAAGTCCGTCACGGAAGTGGCCTTCGCCTTTTCAGGAAGTGGCCTTCGGGTTTTATATAATAGACTAGATGGCAGCCTGATTCTAAAGAATCGGGTAGTCTAGAATCCATATATAGTTTATTTAGTAATAGTTAGGGGAGTGCGGTGAAATTAATTGTGTGTATAGAGGTGGCGCAGTGGTTAGCAGTGAGTGCGGTGGCGCAGTGGTTAGCAGTGAGTGCGGTGGCTCAGTGTGTTAGCAGTGAGTAGCGGACTCAGTGGTAGCAGTGAGTGCAGTGGCTCATGGTAGCAGTGAGTGCAGTGGCTGAGTGGTTAGCAGTGAGTGCAGTGGCTCAGTGGTTAGCAGTGAGTGCAGTGGCTCAGTGGTTAGCAGTGAGTGGGGTGGCTCAGTGGTTAGCAGTGAGTGCGGTGAGATTGGTCAGCGCAGCGGCGTGGGCAGAGTGGTCAGCGCAGCGGCGTGGGCAGAGTGGTCAGCGCAGCGCTGTGGGCAGAGTGGTCAGTGCAGCGCCGTGGGCAGAGTGGTCAGCGCAGCGCCGTGGGCAGAGTGGTCAGCGCAGCGCCGTGGGCAGAGTGGTAAGCACACACATACACTCCGCTATACTTACCACCGACCCTGCGTCTTCCCCGCCGCCTGGATCCTGAGTCGACATGTCGCCGCCCCCGGACTACTGGATCCAATATGTTGTCCGGGTAGTTTTGCGAGACATCTTGGACGCTATATTGGATCCAGTAGTTTGGGGGCAGCGACATGTCGACTGAGGATCCAGGCAGCGGACGCAGGGCCGGTGGTAAGTATAGCGGAGTGTGTGTGTGTGTATGTGTGTGTGTGTGTACAAAGTTGAGGGAAGTGTGGACAAAGTGACGGAAGTGCGTACATACACACATATACACACATACTGTACATTGGATATGGAGGGGTGAGGAGAGCTGAGGCTGGAGGGCAGAGGACAGGGAGAGGAGAGCGGAGGCTGGAGGGCAGAGGACAGGGAGAGGGGAGCGGAGGCTGGAGGGCAGAGGACAGGAAGAGGAGAGAGGAGGCTGGAGGGCAGAGGACAGGGAGAGGAGAGCGGAGGCTGGAGGGCAGAGGACAGGGAGAGGAGAGCGAAGGCTGGAAGGCAGAGGACAGGGAGAGGGGAGCGGAGGCTGGAGGGCAGAGGACAGGGAGAGCAGAGTGGAGGCTGGAGGGTGGAGGCTGGAGGGCAGAGGACAGGGAGAGGAGAGTGGAGGCTGGAGGGCAGAGGACAGGGAGAGAGGAGAGCGGAGGCTGGAGGGCAGAGGAGGGCGGAGGCTGGAGGGCAGAGGACAGGGAGAGTAGAGCGGAGGCTGGGGGGCAGAGGACAGGGAGAAGCGAGTGGAGGCTGGAGGGCAGAGGACTGGGAGAGGAGAGCGGAGGCAGGAGGGCAGAGGACTGGGAGAGGAGAGCGGAGGCAGGAGGGCAGAGGACTGGGAGGAGGAGAGCGGAGGGCAGGAGGGCAGAGGACTGGGAGAGGAGGCAGGGTGAGGGCAGAGGCCAGGGCAGAGGAGGCTGGAGGGCAGAAGGCAGGGCAGAGGAGGCTGGAGGGCAGAGGCCAGGGCAGAGGAGGCTGGAGGGCAGAGGCCAGGGCAGAGGGCAGAGGGCAGAGGAGGCTGGAGGGCAGAGGCCAGGGCAGAGGAGGCTGGAGGGCAGAGGGCAGGGCAGAGGAGGCTGGAGGGCAGAGGCTGGGCAGAGGAGGCTGGAGGGCAGAGGCCAGGGCTGAGGAGGCTGGAGGGCAAAGGCCAGGGCAGAAGGAGGCTGGAGGGCAGAGGCCAGGGCAGAGGAGGCTGGAGGGCAGAGGCCAGGGGCAGAGGCCAGGGCAGAGGAGGCTGGAGGGCAGAGGCCAGGGCAGAGGAGGCTGGGGGGCAGAGGCCAGGGCAGAGGAGGCTGGAAGGCAGAGGCCAGGGCAGAGGAGGCTGGAGGGCAGAGGCCAGGGCAGAGGAGGCTGGAGGGCAGAGGCCAGGGCAGAGGAGGCTGGAGGGCAGAGGCCAGGGCAGAGGAGGCTGGAGGGCAGAGGAGGCTGGAGGGCAGAGGAGGCTGGAGGGCAGAGGAGGCTGGAGGGCAGAGGGGAGGGCAGAGGAGGCTGGAGGGCAGAGGCCAGGGCAGAGGAGGTTGGAGGGCAGAGGCCAGGGCAGAGGAGGCTGGAGGGCAGGGCAGAGGAGGCTGGAGGGCAGAGGGCAGGGCCGAGGCCAGGGCAGAGGAGGCTGGAGGGCAGAGGCCAGGGCAGAGGGGAGGGCAGAGGAGGCTGGAGGGCAGAGGAGGCTGGAGGGCAGAGGAGGCTGGAGGGCAGAGGCCAGGGCAGAGGAGGCTGGAGGGCAGAGGCCAGGGCAGAGGCCAGGGCAGAGGAGGCTGGAGGGCAGAGGGCAGGGCAGAGGAGGCTGGAGGGCAGAGGGCAGGGCAGAGGCCAGGCCAGAGGAGGCTGGAGGGCAGAGGCCAGGGCAGAGGGGAGGGCAGAGGAGGCTGGAGGGCAGAGGCCAGGGCAGAGGAGGCTGGAGGGCAGAGGAGGTTGGAGGGCAGAGGCCAGGAGGCAGGGGAGGCTGGAGGGCATAGGCAGCTGGAGCCGGTAGGGCAGAGGCTGCTGAAGCCGGCAGGGCAGACTCACCACGGGCCGGGAATCAGCTGTACTGTAGCAGGAGAGGAGGGGCGGGCAGAGCTGCAGGAGAGGAAGTCCCACCCTACCTCCTCTATAGACGCGCGGCATGTCTGGAGGGCAGAGGGTGGAGGGGAGTGGCTGGAGGGCACACGGAACTTCCGAGATCGGAACGTTCCTGTGCCGCTGCCTGTAGCAGGGGGGCCCTGCACTGGCTGACGTCACCAGCCCCTGGGCGAAGGCCATCACAGAAGTGGCCTTCGCCTTTTCAGGAAGTGGCCTTCGGGTTTTATATATAAGATTATTGTGTGAGTGTGGGCTGACAGTAGAGTGGGATGACTGTGGAGCGGGCTGAGTGAGTGCAGGGTGAATGCGGGCTGAGTGCAGGGTAACCATGGTGCGAGCTGAGTGCAGGTTGAGTGCAGGCTGACAGTGGTGCGGCCTGAGTGAGGGCAGGCTGAGTGAGTGCAGGCTGAGTGAGTGCAGGCAGTGTGAGTGCGGGCTGAGTGCAGGGTGACCATGGTGTGGGCTAAGTGCAGGGTGAGTGCAGGTTGAGTGAGGGTAAGATGAGTGCAGGATGACCGTATTGTGGGGTGACTGTGGTGCGAGCAGTGTGATTGCAGAGTGAGTGTAGGCCGAGTGGGTGACCATGGTGCGGGCTGAGTGCAGGCTGAGTGATGGCAGACTGAGTGACGGAAGGTTGAGTGCAGGATGACCGTATTGTGGGGTGAACGTGGTGCGGGCTGTGTTATTGCAGGGTGAGTGTGGGCTGACCAAGGTGTGGGCTGAGTGAGGGCAGGCTGAGTGTAAACTGAGTGAGTGTAGGCTGAGTAAGTGCAGGCTGAGTGAATGCGGGATGACTGTAGTGCAGGGTGACCGTGGTGTGCGCTGAGGTCAGGATGACCGTGGTGCGGGCTGAGTATGTGCGGGCCTAGTGCGGGATGACCGTATTGCGGGATAACCGTAGTGCGGCTGAGTGCGGGCTGACCGTAGTGTGGACTGAGTGAGTGCAGGGTGAGTGCGAGCTGAGTGCAGGGTGACCATGGTGCAGGCAGAGCGCAGGGTGAGTGTGGGCTGAATGAGTGCGGGCTGAATGAGTGCAGGCTGAGTGAGGGTAGGCTGAGTGTGGGATGATAGTAGTGCAGGGTGACCATGGTGCGGGCTGAGTGAGTGCAGGGTGAGAGTGGGCTGAATGAGTACAGACTGCATGAGTGTGGGCTGAATGAGTGCGGGCTGAATGAATGCAGGCTGAGTGAGGGCAGACTGAGTGCGGAAGACCATAGTGCGGGGTGACTTGTACAGACTGAGTGAGTGTAGGTTGAGTGCAGGGTGACAATGGTGTGGGCTGAGTGCGGGGCTGACGGTGGAATCCGGCTGAGTGAGGGTAGGCTGACTGTGGGTGGGCTGACTGTGGTGTGGGCTGAGTGACGGCAGGTTGAGTGAGTGCAAGATGACCATTGTGCAGGCTGAGGGTGAGATCAGGCTGAATAAGTGCGGGCTGAGTGAGGGCAGGCTGATTGCAGGATGACCATAATGTAAGCTGAGTGCAGGGTGAGTGCAGGCTAAGTACAGGGTGACCTTGGTGCGGGCTAAGTGCAGGGTGAGTGCAGGCTGAGTGAGTGCAGGATGACTGTAGTGTGGTCTGAGTACAGGGTGAGTGTGGGCTGAGTGCAGGGTGACCATGGTGTGGGCTGAGTGCAGGCTGAGTGCAGGCTGAATGAGTGCGGGCTGACCATGGTGCAATATCATTGAGTGCATTCTTTATGAGAAAAAGCTAGCTCACAACAAAGAATATAATGGTGCCAGAACTGGAGTAAACATTAAAAGAGAATGTGGCACATCAAGAAGACAAAATAGTCCAATAAATGTTGTTGATGGTTTTATTCGTGAAGTCAATATTTCTTTTTTGTATTTATATCAGTCATTCGCATAAACGTTTTCAGCTTTCTCCTTCTTCAGACACAAATAACTGATGATTGAAACAAAAAAATTACAATGAATAACATGAAAAATTACAGATTTCACTTAACAACTCTATATAGAAATTATACACAATTAAAGCCAAATATCCTCTAGAGGAGAATATATGTTAATGAATAAAGGATACAGAAAGCAAAAGTGGGAAAATGGGTTTATATTACAGAACAATAGTTCAGAATTCCATCATAGTGAAAAGAGTATATACCTGTATATCTCTCTCTCTCTCTCTCTCGTAAGTAATATATCTTCAAAAGTACAAAAAAAGAATCTTTGTACAATGTATCTATAGAGAAAAAAACACAAAATATCTCATAAGAAGAAAATAAATGAAATATATTCATACCCTATGGGAGCTGAACAACACTGGAGCCTCTAGAGAATACTCATTGGATATGACCTAATTGGTCATCGGTATAGTATATATATATCTCTAATGGTAACATCTGGAAGCCACGTTACCATAATAAACGAAAGGAAATAATGGTTGACATGCACTAAAAGGGAATAGTACGTGCTTTACCTTCAACTTATAACTGTACAGTTCAATATTGAAATCAATCAACATATAGAGAAAAGACCCATGGGGAATACTCTAGATAAAAAGAAATTAATAAATGAATTTATTTGATATAATCAATCTGACACAATATACCGTAGTCAAAAAAATCAAATCCATACCTGTAATGCTGATTAACTGAGATGACATTACCACAACATAATGTACAGGAATCAATCATGGAGTAAATACTGAAAATAAAGATAACAGTGCCATCAGGTCCAATCCGCATGATAACAGCAATCTAAGTACTCAGCCTAATGGCATACCTTAAAGTGCATCCCAGGAAAAAAAGAATAGCCAGGCAAAATAACATTAAGTCCATCAAAAAGCAATTAAACCAAGATAAAAGCGATTATCTCGCTCCTAATTACTTACTGGTGCTGTTCATTGCAGGGCCATGGCAGGAATGCACCATACTACAAGAGAAACCGGCTTTTATAGTGCTCCAGCGGTCAAATACTTCCTATTTCCGGTATATTTGAACCGCAAAACGTATAATGGAACGCATACGCAACCGGAAGTGACGTCACCGGCAACCGCGTCACCGGAAGTGACGTCGCGCTACTTGTAAAAGTGTATTAGACGCAAAAGAAAGACAGGAAATTGTTGTCATGGTAGTGTTTTCTTGCAAAAACCCGCTACTGTTGCCAGGGAAACCCTGTTAAGCCTAAAGAAGAGGAAATAAGAGAAAATAATAAGTAAATAAGATAATATTAGAAACAGAAAACACTAAGATGGTATTTGTAACCATATATGTCTATAATGTATATATATATATATGGAGCCAAATGAGAAAAACAAAGTATAAGTATTTGATCTAATTTATACCATACATAAAAGAAACAGCATAACAGATGAATACTAGAACTACCCCAATCTATGGACCCATACTGATGTGTAAGGCAGCCAAGTACAATAACTGTCCAGATTGTGGAAATACACTCTGACTACAACAGCCAATCACAGAGGCTCTCACAGTGTGAAGGTCTGTGATTGGCTCTTTGTCTGACAGTGCAGTGAATATGCAAGTAGCTTAATAGGCGGCCCCGGAAGTGATTCAGCGGGAGACTGAGCAGCCTGAGAGCAGCAACAGGAGTCTGGTAAGCCCAATCTATCTATCTTCACTAGGTTCTGTCACAGCTGTATGGCAGAACAGTATGCAGACAGTCTACATCATGTCTGAATGCTGTTCCCATGCAGTTTGAGCTTGTTCTCAGCTATCTCTGCCTTTTTACAGCCCCCCAATAGACCTCATCACTATTAAGTTTGGGCGTCTTTTTATTTTCTTTGACCTGCCAATCACACTAATTCTATTATCAAAGACGAATGTGGCATTACTATGAGTGGCAGCAATCCCAGCCTGTTCATTGACTGAAGATCAGTGAACTATCTATGACTATGACGAGTAAAATCCAAAAATCCCCCCGAGTAAAGAGTGTCCCGAATAGCGTACCCTCCGTGCGAGTAGTAACGAGTACTCACTCATCCCTATCTGTTGGATAATCTCTCCCTCGTTCTTTCTTCCGTGATGTCTCCATTCAAGTGAAGTCGTATTGAAGTTTTATTATTTTCTTCAAGTTTTATGAAATCTTTGAATTTGCCCTAAAATACAATAATGTTTTGATAACAAGAGAAGTAACCGGGGAAATCTCTTCTGAGCGCGTCTCTATTTCTCAGCGCGTTTTGAGCCCATGTTCCTTCCCAATGGCCATGGACGACCTCGGAGAAGGCGAATATCACTCACCGCTCAGTTCTCAGTGCGTCAATACTTCTCCTTTTTTCTGTTTTGTGCCTGAAGTGTCGTAAAGACTTAATAGCATCTGGACGATCTCCAGCCGGCGAGGAGCGGCGCTGCCAATCACAGGAGCAGCTTCTCCAGCGGATACCGTCTGATGGAGACAGACGCACATTGGAACAAAGGCTCCGCTGGTTTATTTCTCTCAGTTGTTACAATGTTAAACAGAAAATCTCAGGAAAGTTCATGTAATAAAACTTTTTCACTAATACGTAGTCGTGACCGCTCGTGATCACATGCTCGAGTCTGAAGCCTGGAACACGGACTCACTATGGTGCAATTAGTGTCACAAGGGTCTTAAGTAGGGCTAGGTGCTTCACCCTGCGTGCTTACTCTCTCCCCCATACGCTGTCTTCGTCCCTCCTGTGTGCTGTCTCTCTCCCTATGTGATTTCTTCTTTCCCTGTTTGCTGTCTTCTCCCCTCCTGTGCGCTGTCTTTGTCCCTAATGTGCACTGTCTCTCTCCCCCTTGTGCGTTCTTCTTTCCCTGTGTGCTGTCTCTCTCCTCCCTGTGCATTCTTCTTTTTCTTTGTGCTGTCTCTCTCCCCCCTGTTTTCTGTCTTCATCCCTCCTGTGCGCTGTGTTCGTCCGTCCGGTGCGCTGTCTTCATCCCTCCTATGTGCTGTCTCTTTCCCCCTGTGCGTTCTTTCCCTGTGTGATGTCTCTATCCCCCTTGTGTGTTCCCTTCATCCCTCCTGTGCGTTGTCTTTATCCCTTCTGTGCGCTATCTTCATCCCGCCTGTATGCTGTCTGTCTCCTCCTGTGCTTTCTTCTTTGACTGTGTGCTGTGTTTCTCTCCTTTGGTGTGCTGTCTTTGTCCCTTCTGTGTGCTGTCTCATTTCCCCTGTGCGTTCTTCTTTTCCTGTGTGCTGTCTCTCCCATTTTGTGTGCTATCTTCATCTCTCCTGTGCGATGTCTTCACCCCTCCTGTGTGCTGTCTCTCTCCTCCCTGTACATTCTTCTTTCCCTGTATGCTGTCTCTCTTCCCACCTGTGTGCTGTCTTCTCCCTACCTGTTAGCTGTCTTCTCCCCTCCCGTGCTATCCCTCTCCCCATGTGCATTCTCTTCCCCCCACCCTCCTGTGCTCTATCTTTCTATGTGCTGTCTTCCCCCTTGTGGTCTCTCCTAACTTAAAATCAGCACCTAATGTACCTAGTCAAGTGTCATAGATAGATAGAGTACAGTGGGGAAAGGGGAAAAAGAGCACACAGGGGGAGAAGTAAATGCATAAGGGGAAAAGAGACAGTTAACAGGGGGGAGACAGCACAGGAGAGAAGACAGCGCACATGTGAGAGAGACAGCACACAGGGAAAGAAGAACGCATAGGGGGAGAGAGACAGCACACAGGGGGAAAAGAATGCACAGGAGGAGAGAGACAGCACAGGAGGGGAGAAGACAGCACACAGGAGGGAGAAAGAGAGCACAAAGGTGGGAGAGGGACAGCTCACAGGAGGGGAGGGAAACAGCACACAGGAGAGACACAGCAAAGGAGGGGAGAAGACAGCACACAAGGCAACAAGGACTGTACACAGGGGAGAGAGACAGCACACAGAGGGAGAAGGGTACATGGGGAGAGAGAACACAAGGGGGATTATATTATGATTGTATCATATGATTAAATAGTGTATATCTCCCCAAACCTCTATATTATAATAATGAATTGTGGTACGAGTTAAAGGGGCCAACTGAGACTCTTTCGTCTGGGAATCATGAAAACCTTAAGCCGGCCCTGGTCTCATGTCCTTGGGAGACTTGTGACAGGTTTGGGATTTGATTCTGGATTTTAAGCATAGTTACTTTCTTTTGGTGCAGTGAAAGTTAATGACACTTTCCTTGCTGGACATTTTTTTGGCAAGTGCTGCCGGCTTGTGACCACTCCCCTTCCCTAAAAATAGTCACATGTTCCATCACCTGGTGCCAGTTCTAGAATTCATTCTAAACTGGCCAATGTTAAAGGAGGACGTCTGTTACAGTTGCTGGAGTCCTGTTACCTGCAGTCCTGGTGTCTGGCTGCAGCTTTGAAGTTGTAGATATCATTTTGCTGTTGTTCCTGTTTGTCTACCTTCCCCTGTGCTGTTTTACAGTAGTAGTGAAGTCTAGTGCACTCACCGGCTGTCGCAGTAGACTGGATGAGTGGAGGGACAGAACAGGTACTAGGCATGTGATGGTGGCTGGGGAAGGACCTACTTAGGGATGTTAGGGAGCACAAGGTGCAGACACAGGTTAATGTCAGGAGGTGTGTCATCCTCTGCTCCCTATCACCAGGGTATTCCTCTCCCTTTCCATCCTGTTGTAACCTCTGTGTTGCATCATGCACCGGATATCTCCTACTCCTACTATTTAAGCCCCACTTCATAAATGTCTGCTACCGTACCAAAAACACACAGGAACATCCACTTTTGGGTGAAAGCTACCTAAACCCACCCTGTTTACACTTTAGTTTGGCCAAAGTGGAAAAGTACGGTATGTATGGTAACGTATGGATAGTAACTGGGAAAATGTGATGTAATGTGTTATGCAGGTACGTATTCCAACACAGGTAAAAGGAGAAGAAAGCCCATCCCACTACTGCCACACCCTTTTGTTTCCTGTACAGACTAGTATGTCTAGCTGCACAATACCCTACCGGTTTGGTTCGGATAAGGCTGTTCTCTTATTGGTCGACAGTTCAATCTGACTGCATAATTTGATGTAGGCAAAGGGAGGGTGATGCAATTTACATTTAGATAGCAATGCATAAACTAAGACAATGGGGGATCTGAGCAGTCTGATAAGAAACAATGAGTTAACAAACAAAAGAACAATACGTCTGGCCTAATTAAGAATATTTAACCCACCACACAAATTGTAATAGCTGTGTCATCACAGTGTTGACATCAATAATGTGCGTTGAACCCCACATGATGTTGTAGAGAAGAACGGCAGCTGCAGTTTCGCCCTCTGCCAATCACAAGAATGGGCAACATGACCCTTGGCATCACCATTAACAGATAATAAACTCCTCCCTGCTGGACTCTCACACTGCTCAGAACAAGCTGCAGCTGTCAGTCAGGCAGGGGGGGGGGGGTGGAGCTGGAGCTTAGTGTATCGCCGCAAAGGATGGGGTACTCAGAAACTGGGCTGGTCAGTCTGGTTCAGTGCTGTAGCCCTGGCGATCATTGAAAAAAAGGGGGGAGACAAAAATTGGGACAAATAAAAAAAAAGAGAGAGAAAAATAACAAGAGTTTGTGACGCCAGCTGAGGTTGCTATGGCCACTAGGTGGCCGGCACTGCATGTCGCTCTCAAGGATAGATGTTGTAACAGTGTGATGGAAATAGCCCCCTCCAGCACAATACAGGCCCTTGAGCAATAATGTGGATGATGATGGTAGTAGTTCAGAGGAGCATAGGGAAGGTGTAGAATGAAATAAGGCACAGCAGTCAGTCTCGTTGGTTCTTTACCTTTTACTGTAGGTTAGTTGATACATCCAGGAAACATATGCAGAACCAGGTAGACAATTCGGCCAGTCCGGAGAGAGCTGGAGTCCACCCTGGTGGAATAAGGTGTATCGGCCTTTCTGCTGACCTGTGTTCCAATGTCACAAGTTCCTCTATAGGTCCTCTAGAGCCCTCTAGACTATGGTTACCCTCCAGCCAGGCAGGTGATGCGAGCCCTGTCCTTGGCTCCACACTGATACATTGTAACAAACGGCAGGAGTAATGAAGAGCGGGTGTGCAGTCAAGTATTACGGGTGCTCGGTCGGCATGCTTTAGTCCCCGCTCGCGTGTTTTTCATCCCCATTGCTTGCCATACATGATAATGCCGTAGCCATGTTGGGTCTTGGCATTACTGTGATCTGCTGTATCACATGATCAGGTCTTATATGCCATGCTTGGCACACGGCAGATCAGAAACAGTTGATGTAGGAGTGAGAGATTAGATTAGAGCAGGCATATAGGCAAGTTGTACACTTGCATCCAATTTATATACCTTTCATGTAGAACTATAGGGTGTTTTAGCCTGGTTTAATGTAATAAATTAATAAATAATTTAAAAAAACATAGAGTGGGGGTTACCCTTATTTTTGACAATTAGCCAAGGTAAAGCAGACAGCTGTGGGCTGGTATTATCAGGCTCAGAAAGTCCATGGCTATTTGGCCCTTTCTAGCCTAAAAACAGCAGCCAACAGCCTCCCCAGAATTGGTGCATCCATTAGTTCTGCTGCTTTGCCATGGCTTTTCCCGATTGCCCTGCTGTGATGGCAGCCAGAATAATATCTTGTGGGGTTGATGTCAGCTGTGCAGTGTCAGCTGGCATCATGCCCAGAGATTAATAATAGAGAGAAGTCTATCAGACTTTCCTATTACTAACCCAGTAAGTATAAAGTGAAACACACACTGGAAAAACATAATTTATTTGAATAAAGCCCCCCCCCCTTGCACACTCCCTCTTTCACCAATTTATTTAATGAAAAAAGCCATGAATATCCAACATAATCCATGGTGTAGTGGTCCCACAATGTCCCCCAAATCCACACTCCAACCTATGGAGCCTCGATTAGAGAAGGGGATTTCATAGCTCACTATCAGTCAGCACCAGACCTGGAGCTTGTCACGTGTGGTGATATCAGTATCTCAGTGATGTCACCATGCAATAGAAATATCAGGTCTGTCACTGACCAAGAGTGACCTATGAAGCCTCATCATGGGACCCCTACACCATAAGTTAAGTCAGATCTTCAGGGCTTTTTACAAAAATAAAATAAATTGGTAAACGAGGGAGTGTACAGTAGTCATTAGTCAAATAAACTATTTTTTTCCTGTGTGTGTCTGTTCCTTTAACTTTACAGTTACTGGGTTAGTAATGAAGATGTCTGATAGACCGCTCTCCATTACGAACCCCTCGGCTTGATGTCAGCTGACAATTCACAGCTGACATCAACCCCATTAATCACTACCCTGATTGCCAATGCACTAACGCAAATGGTAAGACCTGGGGTGATGTGCCATAATTGCCAAAGTGAATCTGTCATTAGATTTTTGCCAGTTAAGCATGATGTAGGGCCAGAAATCCTGATTCCAGTGATGTGACACTTACTAGGCTGCTCAGTGTAGTTTTGATAAAATCACTGTTTTATCAGCAGGAGATTATCATTAGGGGACTACTCAGGTAGTCCAGCACATTCATGAACTGCTAATTCTGCAGCAGAAAACTGGGATTTTATCAAAATGACAGCAAGCAGCTCAGTAAGTGACACATCACTGGAATCGGGGTCTCTATCACTACATTATGCAGCTCTCAGATGGTGGAGTAAAAACCTGGTGACACATTCCCTTTATTATCCGCAGGTAGTGATATTGTTGAAAGGGAGGGAGCAGGATTTCACATCTTTTTTTTAGCCAAAGTATCCAAGCTTTATTGAAATAATCACAAAGCAACATCAAATCTGCACCAAAAATGCTTCAAAAATGCACCGTGCGGACAGGGAGGTGCAGATTTTGGAAGTCAGCGGGCCGTCCATCAGATCAGCTTACATTGGTTCCGGTTTGGACATTGCGGGACCCTGGACCGTGGACTACGTCAGAGGAAATTGGTGGGTATAATAAATTGGTGAATGAGGTGTGTGTTGTTTTTTTTATAATAAAAGTTTTTTTTATAGTGTCTGTTTCTCTTTTTTTTACAACTCTTGTTTCACTATCGCTAGTGGCCGGCTGTCATATTGATGGGGCTAGCTGTCAGCTGTCACCAACCCCTTTATTATACAGGGCAGCTGGAAGAGCGGGTTAACCGCCAGTTTTGGCATCTCTCATTGAGGTGCCAATTCTGGGGCAGCTGTGGTTCTCAGCATGGGGGGGGCCCAGAATGCTTGGGCCTTACCACGCTGACAATTCCAGCCCCCAGCTGCCTGGGTTACCTTTGCTGGCAATAGAAAATCTGGCAAAACCCACGTCATTTTTTTATTAGATTTTCGTTAAAAAAAGAAAAAGAAAATAGGGCTTCCCTAAATTTTCGATTGGCAGCAAAGGTAACGCCAAGCAGCAGGGGTTAGCAGCCAGTAGCTGTTTGGGTTACCCTTAGCTGGCAATAGAAAATCTGGCAAAGCCCACATCAATTTTTTATTAGATTTTTGTTAAAAAACTAAAAAGAAAATAGGGCTTCCCTGGATTTTTGATTGGCAGAAAAAGTAACACCAAGCAGCAGGGGTTAGCAGCCAGTAGCTGTTTGGGTTACCCTTAGCTGGCAATAGAAAATCCTGGGGGAGCCCACACTTTTTTTTTAATTTTTTTGTTTTTAACAACAACAAAACAATAGTGCTCCCCAGTATCTCCATCCCATGGAATGGAGAAGAAGGAAAATGACATTAGAGACCATTTTTTTTTCTTTTTTAATATCCTAGTGGACAATGCAGAAAAAAATGCAGCGTGTGAACGTAGCCTCAAAGGTGCGCTGCCTCTGTCCCTTTAATTCCACAAAAATGATCTGTTAGGTGGCAGAAAATCCATAATTTTTGCATATCTTGTTTTGTTTCCAGAGATGAAATTCTAATTTACAGTTTAATCAAGTTGAATCCTTGAGCGTCTCGGTTTCCTCTCGCGCCGCGGGAGAACGTAGACTCATTACAGCCGCATCCGCCGCGATATTGTTTTACATTTGACACTGGGATCGCGGCGTCTTATCCAGAAGATCTTATCTGCTAGAAAAATGGAAGCTCTTCACTTCCCATCCGAAATGCAGAAGGTCAACGAAGACTTTACAACCCTGCGAGGCGACGAAATGAAGAACTGACGGAGTCACACCCAACATCCTCTGATAATGGGGCCAATGCTGGGAGTGACGGTACGTCCTGTGCCCGGAGGGTGACATTGTGCAATATTCAGCCTCATATTTATACTTATTTATTAACATTACCATGTAAAGCTGTACATGATGGGATGAATAAACCTGGAATTTGGAGCCGCTTCACTTAAATTTTGCCTGGAAATTAAATTACCAAATGTGTTCAATGCAAATCGCTTGTGTTATATTGTTCTATGTAAATGTAGTGTGAAAAATGTACAATAAAATACCGTACTTAATGCTTAAGCAGCAAAAAATTGCTGACACATTCTGATTTAGAAAATTGGTGACCTACAAATGAAGACCGGACTGCTACATCACTGCCCTGCTTATCATCTTTGCACTGAGCGTATTGGCATATCAAGTTTTGCTACTTCGCTGGGCTCTGCTACATCACTGCCCTGCATATCATCTTTGCGTTGATCTTCCTGGCATTTCCAGTTTTGCTACATCACTTGGCTCTGCTACATCACTGCTCTGTTTATCATCTTTGCTCTGAGCTTCCTGACACATCAAATTCTACACATTTCACTGGGCTCTGCTACATCATTACCCTTCTTATCATCTTTGCATTGAGCATCCTGACATATCCAGTTCTGCTACTTCGCTAGGCTCTGCTACATCACTGCCCTGCTTATCATCTTTGCATTGATCTTCCTAACATACTAATCTATGCTACTTCGCTGAGGTCTGCTACATTGCTCCCCTGCTTATCATCTTTGCAATGAGCTTCTTGACATACCTGTCTATGCTACTTTGCAGGGCTCTGCTACATCACTAACTTGCTTATCATCGTTGCATTGAGCTTCCTGGCATTCCCAGTTCTGTTTTGCACAGAGCTCTGCTACATCACTACCCTGCTTATCATCTTTGCGGTGAGCTGCTTGACATACCCATCTATCCTACATAGCTGGGCTCTGCTACATCACTACCCTGCTTATCATCTTTGCAATGAGCTCCTGACATACCAATTCTGCATCTTGACTGGGCTCTGCTACATCACTGCCCGGCTTGTTATCTTTGCATTAAGCTTCCTGATATATCTAGTTCTGGTACTTCACTGGGCTCTTCTACATCACTCCCCTTCTTATCTTCTTCGCAGTGAGCTTGTTGACATACCCATCTATGCTACTTTGCTGGGCTCTGCTATATCACTACCTTATCATCTTTGCATTGAGCATCATGACATACCAGTTCTGCTACTTCGGTGGGATCTTCTATATCACAGCCCTGCTTATCATCTTGCATTAAGCTTCCTGACATATCCAGTTCTGCTACTTCGCTAGGCTCTGCTACATCACTTCCCTGCTTATCATCTTTGTATTGATCTTCCTAACATACTAATCTATTCTACTTCGCTGGGGTCTGCTACATTACTCCCCTGTTTATCATCTTTGCAATGAGCTTCTTGACATACCTGTCTATGCTACTTTGCAGGGCTCTGCTACATCACTACCTTGCTTATTATCGTTGCATTGAGCTTCCTGGTATTCCCAGTTCTGTTTTTCACTGGGCTCTGCTACATCACTACCCTGCTTATCATCTTTTCGGTGAGCTGCCTGACATACCCAACTATCCTACATCGCTGGGCTCTGCTACATCACTACCCTGCTTATCATCTTTGCAATGAACTCCTGACATACCAGTTCTGCATCTTGACTGGGCTCTGCTACATCACTGCCCTGCTTGTCATCTTTGCATTATGCTTCCTGATATGTCCAGTTCTGCTACTTCACTGGGCTCTTCTATATCACTACCCTGCTTATCTTCTTTGCATTGAGCTTCCTGACATACCAGTTCTGCTACTTCACTCCTGGCTCTGCTACATCACTCGCCTGCTTATTATCTTTTCATTGCACTTCCTGACATACCAGTTCTGCTACTTCACTGGGCTCTGCTACATCACTACCCTGCTTATCTTCGTTGCATTGAGCTTCCTGACATACCTGTCTTTGCTACTTCACTGGGCTCTGCTTTCCAGTTCTCCATAGGACTCTGTGACATAGTCTGCTCCTCTTCATCGCTATGTCTACTGTTCTAAGCCCCTATATTGATTCTTCTTTACCACTCTCCCTCCTCCGAATCTGTGGCTTCCTAGTGGACTACAACTCTACTCTTGCCATCCAGTCTCTACAGCCTTCAATGTTCCGACTGAACCGACCTGCTGCACCAACATCACTTGTCCGTGCTGCTCTACAACCATTCAGACCAAGGGCATCAATATTGCACCGCTAGGTCGGGTCACTCAACAATCAGATAAATACTGATAGAGGATCCAGGTAGGCCGGGTCACTCAACAATCATATAAATACTGATAGAGGATCCAGGTAGGCCGGGTCACTCAACAATCAGATAAATACTGATAGAGGATCCAGGTAGACCGGGTCACTCAGCAATCAGATAAATACTGATAGTGGATCCAGGTAGACCGGGTCACTCAGCAATCACATAAATACTGATAGAGGATCCAGGTAGGCCGGGTCACTCAGCAATCAGATAAATACTGATAGAGGATCCAGGTAGGCCGGGCCACTCAGCAATCAGATACATAATGATAGAGGATCCAGGTAGGCCGGGTCACTCAGCAATCAGATAAATACTGATAGAGGATCCAGGTAGGCCGGGTCACTCAGCAATCAGATAAATACTGATAGAGGATCCAGGTAGGCCGGGTCACTCAACAATCAGATAAATACTGATAGAGGATCCAGGTAGGCCGGGACACTCATCAATCAGATAAATACTGATAGAGGATCCAGGTAGACCGGGTCACTCAGCAATCAGATAAATACTGATAGAGGATCCAGGTAGACCGGGTCACTCAGCAATCAGATAAATACTGATAGAGGATCCCGGTAGGCCGGGTCACTCAGCAATCAGATAAATACTGATAGAGGATCCAGGTAGGCCGGGTCACTCAGCAATCAGATAAATACTGATAGAGGATCCAGGTAGACCGGGTCACTGAGCAATCAGATAAATACTGATAGAGGATCCAGGTAGGCCGGGTCACTCAGCAATCAGATAGATACTGATAGAGGATCCAGGTAGGCCGGGTCACTGAGCAATCAGATAAATACTGATAGAGGATCCAGGTAGGCCGGGTCACTCAGCAATCAGATAAATACTGATAGAGGATCCAGGTAGGCCGGGTCACTCAGCAATCAGATAAATACTGATAGAGGATCCAGGTAGACCGGGTCACTCAGCAATCAGATAAATACTGATAGAGGATCCAGGTAGGCCGGGTCACTCAACAATCAGATAAATACTGATAGAGGATCCAGGTAGGCCGGGTCACTCAACAATCAGATAAATAATGATAGAGGATCCAGGTAGGCCGGGCCACTCAGCAATCAGATAAATACTGATAGAGGATCCAGGTAGGCCGGGTCACTCAGCAATCAGATAAATACTGATGGAGGATCCAGGTAGGCCGGGTCACTCAGCAATCAGATAAATACTGATAGAGGATCCAGGTAGGCCGGGTCACTCAACAATCAGATAAATACTGATAGAGGATCCAGGTAGGCCGGGACACTCATCAATCAGATAAATACTGATAGAGGATCCAGGTAGACCGGGTCACTCAGCAATCAGATAAATACTAATAGAGGATCCAGGTAGGCCGGGTCACTCAGCAATCAGATAAATACTGATAGAGGATCCAGGTAGGCCGGGTCACTCAGCAATCATATAAATACTGATAGAGGATCCAGGTAGGCCGGGTCACTCAACAATGAGATAAATACTGATAGAGGATCCAGGTAGGCCGGGTCACTCAACAATGAGATAAATACTGATAGAGGATCCAGGTAGGCCGGGTCACTCAACAATCAGATAAATACTGATAGAGGATCCAGGTAGGCCGGGTCACTCAGCAATCAGATAAATACTGATAGAGGATCCAGGTAGGCCGGGTCACTCAACAATCAGATAAATACTGATAGAGGATCCAGGTAGGCCGGGTCACTCAGCAATCAGATAAATACTGATAGAGGATCCAGGTAGGCCGGGTCACTCAACAATCAGATAAATACTGATAGAGGATCCAGGTAGGCCGGGTCACTCAGCAATCAGATAAATACTGATAGAGGATCCAGGTAGGCCGGGTCACTCAACATCAGATAAATACTGATAGAGGATCCAGGTAGGCCGGGTCACTCAACAATCAGATAAATACTGATAGAGGATCCAGGTAGGCCGGGTCACTCAGCAATCAGATAAATACTGATAGAGGATCCAGGTAGGCCGGGTCACTCAACAATCAGATAAATACTGATAGAGGATCCAGGTAGGCCGGGTCACTCAGCAATCAGATAAATACTGATAGAGGATCCAGGTAGGCCGGGTCACTCAACAATCAGATAAATACTGATAGAGGATCCAGGTAGACCGGGTCACTCACAAATCAGATAAATACTGATAGAGGATCCAGGTAGGCCGGGTCACTCAGCAATCAGATAAATACTGATAGAGGATCCAGGTAGGCCGGGTCACTCACAATCAGATAAATACTGATAGAGGATCCAGGTAGGCCGGGTCACTCAGCAATCAGATAAATACTGATAGAGGATCCAGGTAGGCCGGTCACTCAGCAATCAGATAAATACTGATAGAGGATCCAGGTAGGCCGGGTCACTCACAATCAGATAAATACTGATAGAGGATCCAGGTAGGCCGGGTCACTCACAATCAGATAAATACTGATAGAGGATCCAGGTAGGCCGGTCACTCAGCAATCAGATAAATACTGATAGAGGATCCAGGTAGGCCGGGTCACTCAACAATCATATAAATACTGATAGAGGATCCAGGTAGGCCGGGTCACTCACAATCAGATAAATACTGATAGAGGATCCAGTAGGTCGGGTCACTCAACAATCAGATAAATACTGATAGAGGATCCAGGTAGGCCGGGTCACTCAACAATCAGATAAATACTGATAGAGGATCCAGGTAGCCGGGTCACTCAGCAATCAGATAAATACTGATAGAGGATCCAGGTAGGCCGGGTCACTCACAATCAGATAAATACTGATAGAGGATCCAGGTAGGCCGGGTCACTCAACAATCAGATAAATACTGATAGAGGATCCAGGTAGCCGGGTCACTCAGCAATCAGATAAATACTGATAGAGGATCCAGGTAGCCGGGTCACCAACAATCAGATAAATACTGATAGAGGATCCAGGTAGGCCGGGTCACTCAGCAATCAGATAAATACTGATAGAGGATCCAGGTAGGCCGGGTCACCAACAATCAGATAAATACTGATAGAGGATCCAGGTAGGCCGGGTCACTCAGCAATCAGATAAATACTGATAGAGGATCCAGGTAGGCCGGGTCACTCAGCAATCAGATAAATACTGATAGAGGATCCAGGTAGGCCGGGTCACTCAACAATCAGATAAATACTGATAGAGGATCCAGGTAGGCCGGGTCACTCAGCAATCAGATAAATACTGATAGAGGATCCAGGTAGGCGGGTCACCCACAATCAGATAAATACTGATAGAGGATCCAGGTAGGCCGGGTCACTCAACAATCAATAAATACTGATAGAGGATCCAGGTAGGCCGGGTCACTCAGCAATCAGATAAATACTGATAGAGGATCCAGGTAGGCCGGGTCACTCAACAATCAGATAAATACTGATAGAGGATCCAGGTAGCCGGGTCACTCAGCAATCAGATAAATACTGATAGAGGATCCAGGTAGCCGGGTCACTCAGCAATCAGATAAATACTGATAGAGGATCCAGGTAGGCCGGGTCACTCACAATCAGATAAATACTGATAGAGGATCCAGGTAGGCCGGGTCACTCAGCAATCAGATAAATACTGATAGAGGATCCAGGTAGGCGGGTCACTCACAATCAGATAAATACTGATAGAGGATCCAGTAGGCCGGTCACTCAGCAATCAGATAAATACTGATAGAGGATCCAGGTAGGCCGGGTCACTCAGCAATCAGATAAATACTGATAGAGGATCCAGGTAGGCCGGGTCACTCACAATCAGATAAATACTGATAGAGGATCCAGGTAGCCGGGTCACTCAGCAATCAGATAAATACTGATAGAGGATCCAGGTAGGCCGGGTCACTCAGCAATCAGATAAATACTGATAGAGGATCCAGGTAGGCCGGGTCACTCAGCAATCAGATAAATACTGATAGAGGATCCAGGTAGGCCGGGTCACTCAGCAATCAGATAAATACTGATAGAGGATCCAGGTAGGCCGGGTCACCAACAATCAGATAAATACTGATAGAGGATCCAGGTAGGCCGGGTCACTCACAATCAGATAAATACTGATAGAGGATCCAGGTAGGCCGGGTCACTCAGCAATCAGATAAATACTGATAGAGGATCCAGGTAGGCCGGGTCACTCAGCAATCAGATAAATACTGATAGAGGATCCAGGTAGGCCGGGTCACTCAGCAATCAGATAAATACTGATAGAGGATCCAGGTAGACCGGGTCACTCAGCAATCAGATAAATACTGATAGAGGATCCAGGTAGGCCGGGTCACTCAGCAATCAGATAAATACTGATAGAGGATCCAGGTAGGCCGGGTCACTCAGCAATCAGATAAATACTGATAGAGGATCCAGGTAGGCCGGGTCACTCAGCAATCAGATAATACTGATAGAGGATCCAGGTAGGCCGGGTCACTCAGCAATCAGATAAATACTGATAGAGGATCCAGGTAGGCCGGGTCACTCACAATCAGATAAATACTGATAGAGGATCCAGGTAGGCCGGGTCACTCAGCAATCAGATAAATACTGATAGAGGATCCAGGTAGGCCGGGTCACTCAGCAATCAGATAAATACTGATAGAGGATCCAGGTAGGCCGGGTCACTCAGCAATCAGATAAATACTGATAGAGGATCCAGGTAGGCCGGGTCACTCACAATCAGATAAATACTGATAGAGGATCCAGGTAGGCCGGGTCACTCAGCAATCAGATAAATACTGATAGAGGATCCAGGTAGACCGGGTCACTCAGCAATCAGATAAATACTGATAGAGGATCCAGGTAGGCCGGGTCACTCAGCAATCAGATAAATACTGATAGAGGATCCAGGTAGGCCGGGTCACTCAGCAATCAGATAAATACTGATAGAGGATCCAGGTAGGCCGGGTCACTCAGCAATCAGATAAATACTGATAGAGGATCCAGGTAGGCCGGGTCACTCAGCAATCAGATAAATACTGATAGAGGATCCAGGTAGGCCGGGTCACTCAGCAATCAGATAAATACTGATAGAGGATCCAGGTAGCCGGGTCACTCAGCAATCAGATAAATACTGATAGAGGATCCAGGTAGGCCGGGTCACTCAGCAATCAGATAAATACTGATAGAGGATCCAGGTAGGCCGGGTCACTCAGCAATCAGATAAATACTGATAGAGGATCCAGGTAGGCCGGGTCACTCAACAATCAGATAAATACTGATAGAGGATCCAGGTAGGCCGGGTCACTCAGCAATCAGATAAATACTGATAGAGGATCCAGGTAGGCCGGGTCACTCACAATCAGATAAATACTGATAGAGGATCCAGGTAGGCCGGGTCACTCAGCAATCAGATAAATACTGATAGAGGATCCAGGTAGGCCGGGTCACTCAGCAATCAGATAAATACTGATAGAGGATCCAGGTAGGCCGGGTCACTCAACAATCAGATAAATACTGATAGAGGATCCAGGTAGGCCGGGTCACTCAGCAATCAGATAAATACTGATAGAGGATCCAGGTAGGCCGGGTCACTCAGCAATCAGATAAATACTGATAGAGGATCCAGGTAGGCCGGGTCACTCAGCAATCAGATAAATACTGATAGAGGATCCAGGTAGGCCGGGTCACTCAGCAATCAGATAAATACTGATAGAGGATCCAGGTAGGCCGGGTCACTCAGCAATCAGATAAATACTGATAGAGGATCCAGGTAGGCCGGGTCACTCAACAATCAGATAAATACTGATAGAGGATCCAGGTAGGCCGGGTCACTCAGCAATCAGATAAATACTGATAGAGGATCCAGGTAGGCCGGGTCACTCAGCAATCAGATAAATACTGATAGAGGATCCAGGTAGGCCGGGTCACTCAGCAATCAGATAAATACTGATAGAGGATCCAGGTAGGCCGGGTCACTCAGCAATCAGATAAATACTGATAGAGGATCCAGGTAGGCCGGGTCACTCAGCAATCAGATAAATACTGATAGAGGATCCAGGTAGGCCGGGTCACTCAGCAATCAGATAAATACTGATAGAGGATCCAGGTAGGCCGGGTCACTCAGCAATCAGATAAATACTGATAGAGGATCCAGGTAGGCCGGGTCACTCACAATCAGATAAATACTGATAGAGGATCCAGGTAGGCCGGGTCACTCACAATCAGATAAATACTGATAGAGGATCCAGGTAGGCCGGGTCACTCAGCAATCAGATAAATACTGATAGAGGATCCAGTAGGCCGGGTCACTCAGCAATCAGATAAATACTGATAGAGGATCCAGGTAGGCCGGGTCACTCACAATCAGATAAATACTGATAGAGGATCCAGGTAGGCCGGGTCACTCAGCAATCAGATAAATACTGATAGAGGATCCAGGTAGGCCGGGTCACTCAGCAATCAGATAAATACTGATAGAGGATCCAGGTAGGCCGGGTCACCCAGACAATCAGATAAATACTGATAGAGGATCCAGGTAGGCCGGGTCACTCAGCAATCAGATAAATACTGATAGAGGATCCAGGTAGGCCGGGTCACTCAGCAATCAGATAAATACTGATAGAGGATCCAGGTAGGCCGGGTCACTCAAGCAATCAGATAAATACTGATAGAGGATCCAGGTAGGCCGGGTCACTCAACAATCAGATAAATACTGATAGAGGATCCAGGTAGGCCGGGTCACTCAGCAATCAGATAAATACTGATAGAGGATCCAGGTAGGCCGGGTCACTCAGCAATCAGATAAATACTGATAGAGGATCCAGGTAGGCCGGGTTTAACTCACGAATCTAGATAAAATCTGTATACTAGAGGATCCAGGTAGGCCGGGTCACTCAGCAATCAGATAAATACTGATAGAGGATCCAGGTAGGCCGGGTCACTCAGCAATCAGATAAATACTGATAGAGGATCCAGGTAGGCCGGGTCACTCAGCAATCAGATAAATACTGATAGAGGATCCAGGTAGGCCGGGTCACCCAACAATCAGATAAATACTGATAGAGGATCCAGGGAGGCCGGGTCACTCAACAATCAGATAAATACTGATAGAGGATCCAGGTAGGCCGGGTCACTCAGCAATCAGATAAATGCTGATAGAGGATCCAGGTAGGCCGGGTCACTCAGCAATCAGATAAATACTGACAGAGGATCCAGGTAGGCCGGGTCACTCAACAATCAGATAAATACTGATAGAGGATCCAGGTAGGCCGGGTCACTCAGCAATCAGATAAATACTGATAGAGGATCCAGGTAGGCCGGGCCACTCAGCAATCAGATAAATACTGATAGAGGATCCAGGTAGGCCGGGTCACTCAACAATCAGATAAATACTGATAGAGGATCCAGGTAGGCCGGGTCACTCAACAATCAGATAAATACTGATAGAGGATCCAGGTAGGCCGGGTCACTCAGCAATCAGATAAATGCTGATAGAGGATCCAGGTAGGCCGGGTCACTCAGCAATCAGATAAATACTGATAGAGGATCCAGGTAGGCCGGGTCACTCAGCAATCAGATAAATACTGATAGAGGATCCAGGTAGGCCGGGCCACTCAACAATCAGATAAATACTGATAGAGGATCCAGGTAGGCCGGGTCACTCAGCAATCTGATAAATACTGATAGAGGATCCAGGTAGGCCGGGTCACCCAACAATCAGATAAATACTGATAGAGGATCCAGGTAGGCCGGGTCACTCAACAATCAGATAAATACTGATAGAGGATCCAGGTAGGCCGGTCACTCAGCAATCAGATAAATGCTGATAGAGGATCCAGGTAGGCCGGGTCACTCAGCAATCAGATAAATACTGATAGAGGATCCAGGTAGGCCGGGTCACTCAACAATCAGATAAATACGGATAGAGGATCCAGGTAGGCCGGGTCACTCAGCAATCAGATAAATACTGATAGAGGATCCAGGTAGGCCGGGTCACTCAACAATCAGATAAATACTGATAGAGGATCCAGGTAGGCCGGGTCACTCAGCAATCAGATAAATACTGATAGAGGATCCAGGTAGACCGGGTCACTCAACAATCAGATAAATACTGATAGAGGATCCAGGTAGGCCGGGTCACTCAGCAATCAGATAAATACTGATAGAGGATCCAGGTAGACCGGGTCACTCAACAATCAGATAAATACTGATAGAGGATCCAGGTAGACCGGGTCACTCAGCAATCAGATAAATACTGATAGAGGATCCAGGTAGGCCGGGTCACCCAACAATCAGATAAATACTGATAGAGGATCCAGGTAGGCCGGGTCACTCAGCAATCAGATAAATACTGATAGAGGATCCAGGTAGGCCGGGTCACTCAGCAATCAGATAAATACTGATAGAGGATCCAGGTAGGCCGGGTCACTCAGCAATCAGATAAATACTGATAGAGCATCTAGATACATTGTATATAAATCATCCAGCAGTCACATGCTATAAACTGTATCTACAAATATTATCTAAAGTGTCAAGATAAATTATTGATACAACGTCCAACAGGAGTAATTAAAGGGAATTTGTCAACCAGGTCCTAACCCCCTCCAGTTTATATGGTCATGGAGCTTCTTCAAGGACAAGTCCATCAATATCTTCACCGTATGAGGCAGCGTTCCCACATTGGAGCCTGTGTGACACAATGTATCCGGTGCAGCAGGACACCATGTTCCGATATTGATCTGTACGCAGTATATCCTAACGCTATTCATCAGGACAATGACTCTATCTATCAGGGCAGAGTCTTCCCTGTTTATCTGGACGTGGTATGATAATATTTCTTTGCACTATTTGTCTGGATGACACTATCTGCAGGCTGCAATTTATCAGGATCTGTCCAAAGGATTTCATATATTTATATGTACATGTAGCTGTGACTTTACATTACCGGTGTGCTCCTGCGTTACTGAGGAATCAGTGTTAGAATTGATATATAAATGAGGCTGAAGAGCTATTTGTAGATCTGATGCCTCCGTCACTCCAGCTCTATTCCTTGCCCAGTGCCACTTCCTCCTCCTTAACTTACAACTCGTTTTCCTGAAGTCACATAACATAGAGGCTGTCAGTCATGTAGAAGCAGGTAGCGATGGGGAAAAATAGAGCTGGAACGACGGAGGCTTCAGATTTACAAATAGCTCTACAGCCTCACTTACATATCAATTATAATGATGATTTCTAAGTAGTGGAGGAACGGACCGGCCATGTAAAGGCATTGCTGGTATTTTCATTGGTAGAGCTACTGTCACACGGTGATTAAGGGAGTCAGATAGTAGGATAGTAAGTTGGGCAAAATGTGAACAGGGTAACTAGTCTGACACTTCGATTGGTGCTTCCTGGCTCTCCCTGTTCCCACAATTACCTCTGAAGGTGAGGATGTCCAGGACACTGCCCTTGCCCTTAGCTCCTGAACAGCCCTAGGCTATGTCCCCCTCACCTCAACCCACAGACCGGGATGCACAGCAACTCCCACAAGATAAGAGAAACTTCAGGCAGGAACTGCAGGAATGTATCAACACAATCTGCACTACGTCCTTACAGCACAAGGTCTTAGCAGAGACTAAACCTCTATCAGCAACATATGCTGGTGGAAATGGGGACTATTTAAAGACCAGGGGTGTGGACACCTAATAAACCCACAATTTCCCACCTGCAGAGCAACCTCAGATAAAACAGCAACACTAAAGTAGCATCAGTCACTAACTCTTTATGAGCCAAAGGAAATTTACTCCCATTTAACTACATGTGACAGCTACATGTACATATAAATAAATAAAATCCTCCTGACAGATTCCTTAAAATGTCTGGAAAAAATTGCAGCATGCAGATAGCATCACCCAGACAAATGGTGCATAAAGAAACCATAGAAATATGATCATACAACATCCAGATACACAGGGAATACTCTGCCCAGACAGATAGTGTCAATGTCCTGATAAATAGTGTCAAGCAGCACTGAGACAAGAATCACAGACTGTGTGATGAATAGAGCTGGAGTGACGGAGACTTCAGATCTACAAATAGGTCTTCAGCCTCATTTGCATATTAATTCTAACGCTGATTTCACACTAATGGAGGATCTTTTGGAGTAATGGCTGAGCAGCCTTTCAGCCCATGTTGATCCAGGACTTGTTTCACAGTGGATAATGACACAATCTTACCAACTTCTGCCATCATCTTCACAAGGTTTTCTGCTTTTGCTCTTGGGTTGATGTGTACATGTCAGACCAAAGCATGTTTATCTCTGGGACACAGAACCCATCTCCTTCCTGAGAGGTATGATGGCTGGACAGTCCCATATTGTCTGTACTTGCCTATAATTGTTTGTACAGATGAACGAGGCACCTTCAGGTATCTGAAAATTGCACCCAAGGATGAACCCGACTTGGACAAGTCCACAATTCTCTTCCTGATATCTTGGGTGATTTCTTTAGACTTTCCCATGATGCTTCACAAAGGAGCAGTGTGTTTCAGGTGTGCATTAAAATACATCCTCAGGTGTGTCTCTAATTAACTCAGATATTGCCAATAAACCTATCCGAAGCTTCCAAACACATATAAATAGATGAAACCCTGCGGATCCTGATATATTGCAGCACAAAGATAGCGTCACCCAGACAAATAGTGCAAAAAGCAACCAAAGAATTATCATCACACAATGCACAGATAAACAAGGACTATCCTGCCCAGATAGATAGTCATTGTCCGGATAGTGTTAGCATATACTGTATACAGATCAATATCTGAACATGGTGTCCTGCTGCAACAGATACATTGTGTCTCACACCTCCAGGTGTCACCTGATATCTAGATTATTATTATTATTGTTATTATTATTTATAGATCACCATTGATTCCATGTTCTGTACATGAGAAAGGGTTACATACAAACAAGTTATAAATACAATGAACAAACTAACAGTGACCGACTGATACACAGGGGAGAGAGGACCCTGCCCTTGTGGGCTTACATTCTACAGGGCAGTGGGGAGAGAGACAGTAGGTTGGGTCTGCTCTGCTGATGGTGGAGCGCAGGTCCAATGGTGGTGGAGTGCCGGTTCTGATGGTGTTGGAGATGCCGGGTCCAGAGGTGGTGGAGCGCCGGGGTCTGATGGTGGTGGAGTGCTAGGTCCTCTGGTGGTGGAGCACTGGGTCTAATGGTGGTGGAGCGCCGGGTCCAGTGGTGGTGGAGTGCCGGGTCCAGAGGTGGTGGAGTGCCGAGTCCAGTGCTGGTGGAGCGCCGGGTCTGATGGTGGTGGAGTGCTAGGTCCTCTGGTGGTGGAGCACTGGGTCTAATGGTGGTGGAGCGCCGGGTCCAGTGGTGGTGGAGTGCCGGGTCCAGAGGTGGTGGAGTGCCGGGTCCAGCGGTGGTGCAGCGCCGGGTCTGATGGTGGTGGAGCGCCGGGTCCACTGGTGGTGGAGTGCTGGGTCCATTGGTGGTGGAGTGCCGGGTCCAGAGGTGGTGGAGTGCCGGGTCCAGTGGTGGTGCAGCGCCGGGTCTGATGGTGGTGGAGCGCCGGGTCTACTGGTGGTGGAGTGCTGGGTCCATTGGTGGTGGAGTGCCGGGTCCAGTGGTGGTGGAGCGCCAGGTCCAGTGGTGGTGGAGTGCCGGGTCCAGTGGTGGTGAGGTGGCACTGTGGTCATTGCAGGTTGTAGACTGTTCTGAAGAGATGGTTTTCAGGTTCAGCTTGAAGGTTCCGAGTGTAGGGGACAGTTGGATGTTTTAAGGTGCAGAATTCCAGAGGACGGGGGATGCTCGGGTGAAGTCTTGCAGGCGGTTAGATGAGGAACATACAAGTGTGGAGGAAAGGAGGAGGTCTTGGGAGGATCAAAGATTACGAGTTGGATGATATCGGGAGATTAGTTCAGAGCTATATGGGGGGGACAGATTGTGGACGGCTTTATAAGTCAGTGTTAGTAGTTTGAATTGGATACGCTGGGAATTGTGAGCCAGTGGAGGGATTTGCAGAGGGGAGAAGTGGAGGAGCAGCGAGGAGAGAGGGGGATTAGTCGGGCAGCAAAGTTAAGGACAGATTGGAGAGGTGCAAGAGTGTTAGCAGGGAGGCCACAGAGGAGGAGGTTGCAGTAGTCGAGGCAGGAGATGATGAGGGCATGCACTAGTAGTTTAGTAGATTGAGGGTTGAGGAAGTGACGGATTCTGGAAATATTTTTGAGTTGGAGGCGGCAGGAGGTGGTGAGAGCTTGGATGTGCGGTCTGTAGGATAAGGCAGAGTCAAGAGTTACTCCGAGGCAGCGGACCTCAGGTACAGGGCAAAGTGTGATGTCATATATAGTGATAGATCAGGTAAGGGAGGTGTGTGAGATGAGGGAAAGATGAGGAGTTCAGTTTTGTCTACATTGAATTTTAGGAAGCGAGAGGAGAAGGAGGAGGATATGGCTGATAGACACTGCGGGATTCTGGACAGCAGAGAGGAGAAGGAGGAGGATATGGCTGATAGACACTCCGGGATTCTGGACAGCAGAGAGGAGAAGGAGGAGGATATGGCTGATAGACACTCCGGGATTCTGGACAGCAGAGAGGAGAAGGAGGATATGGCTGATAGACACTCCGGGATTCTGGACAGCAGAGAGGAGAAGGAGGAGGATATGGCTGATAGACACTCCGGGGTTCTGGACAGCAGAGAGGAGAAGGAGGAGGATATGGCTGATAGACACTCCGGGATTCTGGACAGCAGAGAGGTGACGTCTGGGCCAGAGAGGTAGATCTGAGTGTCATCAGTGTACAGGTGATACTGGAAGCCATGGGACTGTATGAGGTGTCCCAGACCAAGGCTATAGATGGAAAAAGAAGGGGCCCCAGGACAGAGCCTTGAGGGGCCCCAACAGAGAGGGGAAGGGGCGAGAGGGGGTGTGGGAGTGGGAGACACTAAATGTGCGGTTGGAAAGGTAGGAGGAGATCCAGGAGAGGACAAGGTCAGTGATACCAATGGAAGAGAGGATCTGTAATAGGAGGCAGTGGTCGACTGTGTTGAATGCAGAGGACGGGTCTAGAAGGAGGAGGACAGAGGAATGTCTGTTATCTTTGGCCGTAAGTCATTAGCAATTTTGTTCAGGGCAGTTTCAGTGGAGTGGTGGGGCGGAAGCTGGATTGAAGGTCATCAGAGTTGGATGAGAGGACAGTGTGGCTTTACAAGAAGTTTGGAAGTGATTGTGAGCAGGGATATGGGCCGGTAGCTGGATGTGGAGGTCGGGTCGAGGGATAGTTTCTTTAAGATAGGTGTAATTGTTGCATGTTTGAAAGCAGAAGGAAAGGTACCGGAGGTTAGTGATAGGATGAAGGTGGGTTAGGGCTGGGATGAGTGTGGTGGTGAGGTTGAGGAGGAGGTGGGATGGGATAGGGTCCAGTGCACAAGTGGTGAGGTGCGATCTGGAGAGGAGGTGTGCAAGTTCTCCTTTGGTGATGGAGGGGAGGAGGGTTAGTGGGAGAGAGGAGTGGTCTGGAATACATGGGGGTTGCGGTGGTTGGGTAGCAAAGACTTGTCTGATCTGGTCGATCTTGTTGGTGAAGTGTGTAGCAAAGTCTTCTGCAGAGTTACGAGAAGTAGGAGGAGCAGTGGGGGCGGAGGAGGGAGTTAAACGTGTTGAATAACTGCCTCGGTTTATGGGATAAAGAGAATATGAGGGTAATGATGTAAGTCTATTTAGTGGAGGTGAGTGCTGACTTGAATGTGAGGAGTGCTTGTGTGAATGCTGTGTAGTCTTCTTGTGAGTGTGATTTCTTACGCTCTATAACCCTAGACGCTCGGCGCAGGTTTTTAGTGGAGTCAGTGTGCCGGATGGTTTCTTTTCCATAGGACCTGGATCCTATATGTGAACACTCCACCCGCATTCTCTTACACTGAAGTTGTTCTGAATTGACGCCTCGTTTACAAATACATAAATAATCTATATACGACGACTTTATAAGAGAAACATCAACAGAATATGAAAAGGAAAATCATTTCTCTCCATCCCCAAGATATCAGGAAGAAGAGACGGCGACAAAGTGACGGCCCCCGAAGGTTAATGATCCGGTAATGTGTGATCGGATTAGTGTGATGGAAGCTGTGATGACTCCATTAATGAGTGCAGTCACCACGCAGTGATTTATTAGGACCCTGATCAGTAGATCATCATCCTGCTGCTCTGGGAGGATCCCCGGAACGTGACGGAACGAAAGGATCCAGGTGAGACTGAGATCACCCGTCCAGTGATCACCCGATAGATCGGATCCAGCACAATCCGTTCTGCAAACACAACTTTCATGTCCGTTTTGCAACAATTGATTTCTGCAGGATCTGTTTTTATAACGTTGGAGTCTATGGAGAACGGATCCGGTAACTGATAACTATTTACCTTCCATGTGACACTGATACAATAAGAAAAAAACGGATCCTTTACAAAGGAGAGAGAAACGGAGGATAAATAGTGATCAGTTACCAGATCTGTTCTCCATAGACTCCAATGATAAAATAACGGATCCTGCAGTAATCAATTATTGGAAAATGGACAAAAAGGTTGTGTTTACAGAACGGATTGTGCTGGATCCGATCTAACGATGATCACTGGAGGTGTGAATGCAGCCTCCTTCACATAATGTTTTGACCCTTCTACTAGATCAGGAGCCTCCACTCCTGAAATACTCTGTGCTGCCAAGCACAATGCCTCTTCCACTACATAACACTGAGTCTGTGACCCTTCACAAGATCAGGGCCCCTATCTCCTGAAATACTCTGTGCTGCCGAGGACTGTGTCTCTTCCACTATATAACAGTAAGTATGTGACCATCTACTAAATCTCCTGAAATACTCAGTGCTGCTGAGGACTCTGATGCTTCCACTATGTTATCCTCCATTTGTCACCCTCCACAAGAACATTGTTACAAAAAGACAGCTGCACTCAGATACTAAGACATGTTATTATGACTATAGAGCAGCATAATAGCTTATAAACATGGCCATATCTATAACCACCAAGTAGCCACATTGAGGTGTGTCCATTTTACTAAGTCCTAATTTAGCATATTTCCTTAGCTATTATGCTGTTCTCTAGTCATAATAACGTGTCTTAGTATTAGAGTGCAGCTGTCTTTTTGTAACAATGTGTTGTCTTTCAGTGTCACACCGGTATGTGGCTACTGGGTGGTTATCGATATGGCCACGTTTATAAGCTAAGTGTCATATTTGTCATATTTCCTTAGCTATTATGCTGTTCTATAGTCATAAGAGCATGTCTTAGTATTAGAGTGCAGCTGTCTTTTTGTAACAATGTGTTGTCTTTCAGTGTCACACTGGTATGTGGCTACTGGGTGGTTATCAATATGGCCACATTTATATTCTCCTAAATCTTACCTACCTGAGTGTCTCTTTCTCACACCCTCGCCTGCCCCTCCGCTCGCCAGCCACCGGGTTGTTGTATCCTATAACACATTCTCAATGCAAACCTAATTTGGGGCCATTTCATGTTTGCAGAAAACCCTTTGGCTGTGAGAAGTTCAAAGCCAGTTTTCCTCTTGATTGACGCGCGACTCAATCCCGCCAGTGATACATTTTCTGTCACGGGAGTTACCGACGTTCCTGCCGGCAAGGGTTAAGGGATAGAACACAGAAGTGCGCTGTCTGTAACTGTGCTGGAACGGCGGATGGTAAATAGGACATAATTAGTAAAGCGCTTTAATCACTCTGTTGTGTATTCATTAGGCTGTAATGTCATTACCGTGATGAGGAGTTACTTATGAAGCATACACAATGGCATTTAAAGAAAAGGCCCCTCCACATCAGCATGCTGCGCACAGAGACCTCGATTTACATGGGCCAAATCCAGAACCAATTTGCTCTGGCATCGGTGGAGGGGTTTTAAGACATTTGAATTTCTTGATGTCTATGTTTTTCCTCTGTGTAAAACTCAATTATGTCACCTACAACCATGGTTCCTTCAACTATAGCTCCATCACCTATGGCTCCTTCAACTATAGCTGCATCACCTATGGCTCCATCAACTATGGCTCCATCACCTATGGCTCCATCAACTATGGCTCCATCACCTATGGCTCCATCAACTATGGCTCCATCACCTATTGCTCCATCAACTATGGCTCCATCACCTATGGCTCCATCAACTATGGCTCCATCAACTATGGCTCCATCAACTATGGCTCCATCACCTATGGCTCCATCAACTATGGCCCCTTCAATTATGGCATCTTCAACTATGGCTCCCTCAACTATGTCTCCTCCACTATAACTCCTTCAACTAGGGCTCCTTCAACTAGGGCTCCCTCAGTCATTGCTCCTTCAACCATTGTTCCATAAACCATGGCCCCTTCAACTATGGCACCTTCAACTATTGCTCCTCCACTATGGCTCCTTAAACTATGGCTCATTCAACTATTGTCCCTCAGCTATGAGCCTTCAAGTATTGTTCAATTAATTATGGCTCCTTCATCTATGCATTCTAATATGGCTCCTTCATCAATGGTCCCTTCATATATGGCTCCTTCAACTATGCTTCCTTCAACCATGGATCCTTGAACAATGGCTCCTTCTACCATAGCTCCTTGAACCATGGCTCCTTGAACTATGGCTACTTCAACTATGGTTCCTTTAACTATGGCTCCTTCAACTATGACTCCTTTAACTATGGTTCCTCAACTACGGTACCTTCAACTATTACTAATCAAATATGGCTCCTTCAACTATGGCTCCTTCAACTATGACTCCTTTAACTATGGTTCCTCAACTACGGTACCTTCAACTATTACTAATCAAATATGGCTCCTTCAACTATGGCTCCTTCAACTATGACTCCTTTAACTATGGTTCCTCAACTACGGTACCTTCAACTATTACTAATCAAATATGGCTCCTTCAACTATGGCTCCTTCAACTATGCTTTAGTAAACTATGCCTCCTTCAACTAGGACTCCTTCAACTATGCTTCCTTCAACTATTGCCCCTTCAATTATGGCTCCTTCATCATAGGTCCCTTTATATATGGTACCTTCAACTATGGCGTCTTTAATTATGGCTCCTTCAACCACAGCCCCTTCAACTATGGCTAATCAACCATGACTTCTTCAACTATGGCCCCTTCAACTATGGCTCCTCAACCATGGGTCCTTCAAGTATGGCTCCTTCAAGCATGGCTCCTTCAGCTATGGCTCCTTCAACTATGGCTCCTTCAACCATGGCTCCTTCAACCATAGCTCAATCTACAATGGCTCATTGACTATGGCTCCTTCAACCATGGCTTCTTCAACTATGGCCCCTTCAACCATGGCTCCTCAACTATAACTCCTTCAACTTTGGCTCATTCAACCATGGCTTCTTCAACCATATCTCTTTTAAACATGGTTCTTTGAACTATGGCTCCTTCAACCATTGCTCTTCAATAGTGATGGGCGAATCCTAAATTACTCGGAATCGCTTGACTCTAGCGAGTCCGAGCCCAGGACTCGCTACTCGTTGCGAGTCTAGCGAGTCCAATGTTAATGAATGGGGAAGCGAGTAATAGCGAGTAGTGTGAGATTTACAACTCGCAGATGTGTCTCGGAAGCTTCAGCCTGAAGCAATCCTAGTTTTGTCATTTATTTGCATTGCTCGTTTACTTTGTAAGTAATTGCTGACTCGCACAGATAAGAGTCCTGTCTCCTCTGTGCTGGCTGCCAGCTCCAGGGTCCTAGAGCCCGCCTGCTGCCTGATGTAGCAGTGCCGAGATTGTTCTCAGTCTGCTCATTCCCTGTGTACAGACATGAATGTCTGTGCACAGAGATGATGTAGCAGAGCTGAGATTGTTCTCAGTCTGCTCATTCCCTGTGCATACACATCTATATTTATGCACAGGGGATGTAGCAGAGAGGACATCGCGTTTTGGACTGCGTCGGACGGAAGAGGATTTTTTTAATTAAAGATGGAGTCCCTAATGGCTTTTTTTTTTATTTCTAATAAAAAATTTTCTTTGTGTTGTGTTTTTTTTAAAACAATTTAATAGAAATTCATGGCGGTCATGTCTAATATTGGCGTGACCACCATAAATTTCGGGCTTAGGGCCAGCTGATAATACAAAGCTGGCCCTAACCTCTTTATTACCCAGCGTGCCACCGCTACCAGGGCCGCTGGAAGAGCGGGGTTCAGCGTCAGAGGATGGCGCTTCAATGAACGCGCCATCTTCTGGGGCGGCTGCGGGCTGCAATTTGCAGCGGGGGGTGCCCAGAAAGCTTGGGCATCCCTGCGCTGCGGATTCCAGCCCCCAGCTGCTTAGCTGTACCTGGCTAGACATAGAAATTGCGCGGAGCCCCACGCATTTTTTTTAAATTATTTCATGAAATTCTGAGATTCTGACTCTGACTCTGAGACTCTGACTCTGAAATTCATTAAATAATTTTAAAAAAATGCGTGGGGCTCCGCGCAATTTCTATGTCTAGCCAGGTACAGCTAAGCAGCTGAGGGCTGGAATCCGCAGCGCAGGGATGCCCAAGCTTTCTGGGCACCCCCCGCTGCAAATTGCAGCCCGCAGCCGCCCCAGAAGATGGCGCGTTCATTGAAGCGCCATCCTCTGGCGCTGAACCCCGCTCTTCCAGCGGCCCTGGTGGCGGTAGCACGCTGGGTAATAAAGGGGTTAATACCAGCTTTGTTATACAAGCTGGTATTAAGCCCGAGATTCTTAATGTCAGGCCACGTTTGACCCAGCCACTAAGAATCTCCAATAAAGGGTTAAAAAAACACAGAGAAAATTTTTATTTGAAATAAAAAAAAAAGCCATTAGGGACTCCATCATTAATTAAAAAAATCCTCTTCCGTCCGACGTAGTCCAAAACGCGATGTCCTCTCTGCTACATGCACAGGGAATGAGCAGACTGAGAACAATCTCAGCACTGCTACATAATGTCTGTGAGCAGGCAGGTTCTAGGACCCTGGAGCTGCACAGAGAAGACAGCTGGACTCGGCTCGCAAAGAAACAGCAGTTACTTTGCGAGTCTCCCTGCTATCACTGGCACAGTAGCCAGTGATGACTCGCACGAGTCCAATGCAAACAATGGCAATCCTAGTTTTGTCAGCGTTTCAGACAAAACTAGGATTGATATTGATTTGCATTAGACTCGCGAGTAATCACTGGGAAACTCGCCGAGTACCGAGTCCTGCGAGTCCCTTACTACTCGCCGAGTAACGAGTCCTAGCGAGTAGATTCGCCCATCCCTACTCTTCAATTATGGCTACTTCAACTATGGCTCCTTCAACAATAGCTCTATCAACTATGGCTCCTTTAACCATGGCTCTTTCAGCCATTTCTCCTTTAACTATGGACCCTTTAACTATGGTGCCTTCAACTATGGCTAATCATAGCTTTTAACCATACCTTCTTCAACTATGGCCCCTTCAGCTATGGCTCCTCAACCATGACCCCTCAACCATGGATCCTTCATCAATGGCTCCTTCAACCATGGCTCCTTCAAACATGGTTCCTTTAACTATGGTTCTTCAACCATGGCTCCTTCAACCATAGCTCCTTCATCCATAGCTCCTTTAACCATGGCCCCTTGAACTATGGCTCCTTCATCCATGGCTCCTCAATTAAGGCTACTTCAACTATGGCTCCTTCAACCATGGCTCCTTCAACTATGGCTCCTTCAACTATGGCTCCTTCAACCATGGCTCAATCTACAATGGCTCATTGACTATGCCTCCTTCACTCATGGCTTCTTCAACCATGGCCCCTTCAACTATGGCTCCTCAATTATGACCCCCTTCAACTATGGCTCATTCAACCATGGCTTCTTCAACTATATCTCTTTTAAACATGGCTCCTTGAACTATGGGTCCTTCAACCATAGCTCTTCAATTATGGCTACTTCAACTATGGCTCCTTCAACTATAGCTTTCTGACTATGGCTCCTTCAACAATAGCTCCATCAAATATGGCTCCTTCAACCATGGTTCAATCAACTATAGATCCTTCAACCATGGCTCCTTCAACCATAGCTCCTTTAACCATGGCTCCTTGAACTATGGCCCCTTCAACCATGACTCCTCAATTATGGCTACTTCAACTATGGCTCCTTCAACTATAGCTTTCTGACTATAGCGTCTTCAACCATGGCTTCATCAACTATGGCTCCTTCAACCATGGCTCAATCAACAATGATTTATTGACTATGGCTCCTTCAACCATGTCTTCTTCAACTATGCTCATTCGACTATGATTCCTCAACTATGACCCCTTTAACTATGGCTCATTCAACCATGGTTTCTTCAACCATATCTCTTTTAAACATGGCTCCTTGAACTATGGCTCCTTTAACCATAGCTCTTCAATTATGGCTACTTCACCTGTGGCTTCCCGACTATGGCTCCTTCAGCAATAGCTCCATCGGCTATGGCTCCTTCAACCATGACTCCTTCAACTATGGCTCCTTCAACCATGGCTCAATCACCAATGGCTCCGTGAACCATGGCCCCTTCAACTATGGCTTCTCAACCATGGCTCTTTCAACTATGGCTTCTTCAACTATGGCTCAATCAATGGCTTCTTCAACCATGGCTTGTTCAACTATGGCCCCTTCAACTATGGCATCTCAACTATGGCCCCTTTATCTATGACTTCTTCAACCATGGCTCCTTCAACTATGGCTCCTTCAACCATGGCTCAATCACCAATGTCTTCTCGACTATGACTTGTTCAACCATGGCTCCTTGAACTACGGCTCCTTCAAACATAGCTCAATCAACAACGGCTCCTTCAACCATGACTCCTTAAACTATGGCTCCTGCAACTATAGTTCCTTCAACTATGGCTCCTTCCAACAGACTGTGACTCAAGGGCAGTCGGCTTCATCAGAAACTAATGCAGTAATGTCTTCCTGTAGAAAGCAAATTAGATTGAAAACATTAAGGAAATTTCAGTTGTCTCTGAGCTTGTGGGTGGAGAGTAGCTGCTGTGATGTCTCCCATATGCAGCACACACAGACATGAGGGATCCCTGGTTTCCTGCTCCTATGTAACACGTTCAGAAGAAACAACAGAATGGTGGACATTAAACAGCAGTAGTGATCAGTGTAGCTGTGAATCCAGAATGGGAGTGATATAATCACTTACTAGAAGCAGTAGCATGGAGGACATTATAAAGCAGTACTGAGCAATGTAGCTGTGAATCCAGAACTAGGGAGAAAGAAACACTTACTAGAAGCAGCAGTATGGATAACAAAATACTGCAGTAGTGAGCAGTGTAGCTGTAAATCCAGAATGGTGGTGAGATAATCATTTTCTAGAAGCAGCAATATAAAGGACATTATACAGCAGTACAGAGCAGTGTACTTGTGAATCCAAAATAGGAAGTAAGAGACACAGCAGCACCAATGACAATTCATAGCAGAGATAAGCTGTGCAGCTGAAAATCTAGCCATAGAGTAGTATATAACACACGACTAGAAGTAGCAGCAGCAAAGAGGAAATTACACAGCATTGATGAGCAGTGTAGCTGTGAATGCAGCTCTTCGTTGAGATAGAACACTTACTAGAAATCCGCAATATGGAGGCCATTATACTGAAGTACTGAGCAGTGCAGCTGTGACTCTAACACTGGAAGCACTGAAAAAGCTGCACCATGGATCTTTGCATGTGTAGTATCTCTTAGTTTCTCTCACCTCTTTCCTTTTTTAGTAGGTTCTTGGCTGCTCATAAATTTTGTTATTATTTAACCTGGGTAGAGGCTTATGGTAGGGACCCAGCAAAGAGATGTGTCTTGACATTGGCTGATGGGCTCATATACATTGAGGAAAAAAAGTATTTAATCAATCACCAATTGTGCAAGTTCTCCCACTTATAGAGATGAGGTCGGCCTGTAATTGACATCATAGGTGACCTCAACTATGAGAGACCAAATGAGAAAACTAATCCTGATAATCACATTGTTTGATCTGGATAGATTTTGTTTCAAATTTTGGTGGAAAATAAGTATTTGGTCACCTACAAACAAGCGAGATTTCTGTCTCTCACAGGCCTGTATCTTCTTCGTTAAGAGGCTCCTCTGTCCTCCACTCATTGCCTGTAGTACTGGAGGCTCCTCTGTCCTCCACTCATTACCTGTAGTACTGGAGGCTCCTCTGTCCTCCACTCATTACCTGTAGTACTGGAGGCTCCTTTGTCCTCCGCTCATTACCTGTAGTACTGGAGGCTTCTCTGTCCTCCACTCATTATCTGTAGTACTGGAGGCTCCTCTGTCCTCCACTCATTATCTGTAGTACTGGAGGCTCCTCTGTCCTCCACTCATTACCTGTAGTACTGGAGGTTCCTCTCTCCTCCACTCATTACCTGTAGTACTGGAGGCTCCTCTGTCCTCCACTCATTACCTGTAGTACTGGAGGCTCCTCTGTCCTCCACTCATTACCTGTAGTACTGGAGGCTCCTCTGTCCTCCACTCATTACCTGTAGTGCTGGAGGCTCCTCTGTCATCCACTCATTACCTGTAGTACTGGAGGCTCCTCTGTCCTCCACTCATTACCTGTAGTACTGGAGGCTCCTCTGTCCTCCACTCATTACCTGTAGTACTGGAGGCTCCTCTGTCCTCCACTCATTACCTGTAGTGCTGGAGGCTCCTCTGTCCTCCACTCATTACCTGTAGTACTGGAGGCTCCTCTGTCCTCCACTCATTACCTGTAGTGCTGGAGGCTCCTCTGTCATCCACTCATTACCTGTAGTACTGGAGGCTCCTCTGTCATCCACTCATTACCTGTAGTACTGGAGGCTCCTCTGTCCTCCACTCATTACCTGTAGTGCTGGAGGCTCCTCTGTCCTCCACTCATTACCTGTAGTGCTGGAGGCTCCTCTGTCCTCCACTCATTACCTGTAGTACTGGAGGCTCCTCTGTCCTCCACTCATTACCTGTAGTACTGCAGGCTCCTCTGTCCTCCACTCATTACCTGTAGTACTGGAGGCTCCTCTGTCCTCCATCATTACCTGTAGTACTGGAGGCTCCTCTGTCCTCCACTCATTACCTATAGTACTGGCACCTGTATGAACTTGTTATCAGCATAAAAGACACCTGTCACAACCTCAAACAGTCACACTCCAAACTCCACTATGGTGAAGACCAAAGAGCTGTCAAACAACCCCAGAAACCACATTGTAGCCCTGCACCAGGCTGGGAAGACTGAATCTGCAATAGGCAAGGTGTGAAGAAATCAACTGTGGAGCAATAATTAGAAAATGGAAGACATACAAGACCACTGATAATCTCCCTCCATCTGGGTCCATGCAAGATCTCACCCCGTGGGGTCAAAATGATCACAAGAACGGTGAGCAAGAATCCCAGAACCACATGGGGGAACCTAGTGAATGACCTGTAGAGAGCTGGGACCATGTTACAGTAACACAGAACGCCGCCAGGGACTCAGATCCTGCAGTGACCGACGTGTCCCCCTGCTTAAGCCATTACATGTCCGGGCCAATCTGTAGTTTGCTAGAGAGGATTTGGATGATCCAGAAGAGTATTAGGAGAACGTCATATGGTCAGATGAAGGCAAAGTAGAACTTAAGTTGTTAGAAACACAACCCGTCGTGTTTGGAAAAGAAAGAATGCTGAGTTGCATCCAAAGAACACCATACCTACGGTGAAGCATGGGGGAGGCAACATCATGCTCTGGGACTGTTTCTCAGCCAAGGGAGCAGGACGACTGATCCATGTACATGGGCTATGGATCGTGAGATTTTAGGTGCAAACTTCCTTCCATCAGTAAGGGCACAACACCAGTGTGCGCCAACCGCGTGAAGACTTACACAACACGTCTCAACTCTCTGTGGGAGAACTTTCACAATTGGTGGATGAATAAATACTCCCCCCCCCCCCACACTGTATAACTTGACTTTTCATGTGCCAAGTGTCTCAATCTGTAAATGTTTCCTCAGCAGTAATGCATGTCCACACTCTTATATTTAGTGTTCGCATACCTCAGTTTTTCAGAGTGTAGCTGTTTGTTTGACAATCAAAAAAGGGTCCCAATCTCTGTAAGGCGACGGATTCTTTAGAGCATACACAGATCAGACTTATTAAATCTTTAATATGAAAATGCAGTGCTTACAATAAAGAGATACATTAAAGTTAAAGATAAAAACGACAAAGAAATCTGCAAAACATTTGTAAAATGTAAAGGGAGAAATAACAGAAATACCTAAATGTTCCAGCGTAATGTTATCTTCTGTTTCCTTGAGGGAAGGAGAAATGAAATATGGATCACAATGAGCTCCTGCTCACCCCCACATGTAAACACCTTTCTTTTGTGTAACCCACCTTTTTATATGCCTCATGTTTCAAGGACAGCCTAGATTTAAATAATAAAATTACTGTGTTGTAATTGGACTATTGGCTAATTGGGCAAGTATCTTGCATGTTAAGTATCTTGAGCCTCCTCCACTCTTCAGGCTCAGAATCCCAGGAACTGATCTGTCACGTTTTGACAGCCACCTTTTCTTGTTGCAAAATAGTTAAATGCAATTTGTCCTTTTGCCACTAAATTTAACTTTACTGTCCTTTCCCCACTGATATAACAGTTTTATTTACCTGTCCACACCAGGAGGGTTTACTTCAAGGAAGATAAAAGGGTAATCTCTCTTTTTCTCTTCTTCAGTTATAACACAGGTCAACAAAAAAATTTTTTTTTTCTGGTGCCCAAAATATTTTAATGAATTTGGGGTATTTTTGGGGTGCTGATTCTGAATATGCTATCAGTTTTGCCAGATTGGCTCAAGTTTTTGAGATTTTTGGTATCTTATTTATAGCACTTGTTGGTAAATGCGACGCATCATCTCATTAATTTCTTTGGATTAGTACTTGAACTGAGCAGTTCTCAATATAGTTTTGTGTTAATTAGTGTTCTAAAAGTTTGTTCATAGCTTGATTTTTGCACTAACTTTATGTTGTTGTCTGTTTTCCAGTGAAAAGCATGAACTCATCAAGAAGAAGTTGTCTTAACGATCCAGACTCATTCTGTTACATTTGTGGTGAATATACACTGACAAAACATAGAAGAAACATAACAGACTTCGTTAAAAAAGTGTATTTTGCCTATTTTGGGGTTATGCTTGGGGACCAAGACAAGTTTTGGGCACCACACATAGTGTGCAAAGCATGTATCGAATTATTACGAAAATGGAGCAAAGGACAAAGAACAAGCTTCAAATTTGGTGTTCCAATGGTGTGGAGAGAGCAAAAAAATCATCATGATGACTGTTATTTCTGTGCAGTGCAAGTACAAGGATTCAATAAGCATAAGAAACGAAAATGGGAGTATCCTAACATGGAATCTGCAAGAAGGCCTGTCCCTCATTGTGAAGATGTGCCTGTACCTGTGTTTACCATGTTACCTGACCTTCCCCCACCTGATGATGATGATGAAATGCAGGGTATGGAGCTAAGCATTAGTTCTGGAAGTGAACTAGAATATGAAGGAAGTTTCAGAACACCTACGCAATTTACCCAAGGAGAGCTCAACGATCTAATAAGAGACCTCAACCTCTCAAAAAGTGCATCCGAACTTTTAGCTTCAAGGCTAAGTGAAAAAAATTGTCTGACGCCTGGAACTAAAATGACATCTTACAGGACCAGAGAAGAAGCACTTCTTCCATTTTTCTGTGAAGATGACCTACTTGTATATTGTAAGGATATTCCTGGCCTGATGCTGCAAATGGGTTTACAAGTATATCGTCCTGTAGACTGGAGGCTTTTCATAGATAGTTCTAAAAGGAGTTTGAAATGTGTTTTGTTGAACAATGGCAATCAGTGTGCATCTCTTCCAGTAGCTCACTCAACTAAACTTGCAGAACAATACCAAAATGTCAAAATGGTCTTGGAGAAACTGTGCTACCATGAACATTCGTGGCTGATATGTGTTGATTTAAAAATGGTCAACTTTTTACTTGGACAGCAAAGTGGATACACAAAGTATCCTTGCTTCATCTGCATGTGGGATAGTAGAGCAAAACATCAGCACTGGGAGAAACTGAATTGGCCTCCAAGGGACACCTTGACAGTAGGACCATCAAACATAGTGAACGAACCTTTGGTGGACAGGGAAAAAAATCATTCTACCACCACTTCACATAAAGTTAGGATTAATGAAGCAGTTCGTCAAGGCATTAGACAAAGATGGTAATTGCTTCATGTACATCTGCAGATCTTTCCCTGGTCTTAGTAGCGAAGAACTGAAGGCAGGAATCTTTGATGGTCCTCAAATTCGGAAACTCATTAAAGATTCAAATTTTCCTAAGGAAATGAATGACATTGAAGCTGCTGCATGGTGTAGTTTTGTGTTGGTAGTGAAGAACTTCTTGGGAAATCAAAAGGCAGACAATTATGAAGAACTGGTACAAAACATGCTATTGAGATTTAGAAATCTGGGTGTACACATGAGCATTAAATTGCATTATTTTCACAGTCACTTGGACAGATTTCCAGAAAACCTTGGAGATTTTAGCGAAGAACAAGGGGAGAGATTTCATCAGGATATTATGGTGATGGAGGAAAGGTACCAAGGCAGATGGGACAGACATATGATGGCTGATTACTGCTGGAATCTACAGCGTGACTGCCCCAATAGCTCACATAGAAGGAAATCATATAAAAAGCGCTTTTCCAGCGATTAAATGTCTATCTTTCATGTCTTGTTCATTTTTGAAGATTACTTTCTAAAACTAGTTCAAATAAACTAAAATCAACATTTACTTTGTTAAATTTATTGTATTCATGACAATATCAATAAAGTTAATGCGCGTGTAGCAAAAAACGTCTTTTTTTTTTTACACATTTTACGAAAAATCTCAAAAACTTGAGCCAATCTGGCAAAACTGATGACATATTCAGAATCAGCATCCCAAAGTTACCCTAAATTCAATGAAATATCTTTGGCACCAAAAATGCTGTTGACCAGTGTAATTAACCGCATATGTTCATGGTGATGGTGGATACCCCTTCTCTAGACCACAGAGATTTTGTGGAGACACGGGGGGTCAGTGGGGGCTCTCCTCTGTGGAGACACGGGGGTCAGTGGGTGCTCTCCTCTGTGGAGACACGGGGGTCAGTGGGTGCTCTCCTCTGTGGAGACACGGGGGTCAGTGGGTGCTCTCCTCTGTGGAGACACGGGGGTCAGTGGGTGCTCTCCTCTGTGGAGACATGGGGGTCAGTGGGTGCTCTCCTCTGTGTAGACACGGGGGTCAGTGGGTGCTCTCTGTGGAGACACGGGGGTCAGAGGGTGCTCTCCTCTGTGGAGACACCGGGGTCAGTGGGTGCTCTCCTCTGTGGAGACACGGGGGTCAGTGGGTGCTCTCCTCTGTGGAGACACGGGGGTCAGTGGGTGCTCTCCTCTGTGGAGACACGGGGGTCAGTGGGTGCTCTCCTTTGTGGAGACACGGGGGTCAGTTGGTGCTCTCCTCTGTGGAGACACGGGGGTCAGTGGGTGCTCTCCTCTGTGGAGACACGGGGGTCAGTGGGTGCTCTCCTCTGTGGAGACATGGGGGTCAGTGGGTGCTCTTCTCTGTGGAGACACGGGGGTCAGTGGGTGCTCTCCTCTGTGGAGACACAGGGGTCAGTGGGGGCTCTCCTCTGTGGAGACACGGGGGTCAGTGGGTGCTCTCCTCTGTGGAGACACGGGGATCAGTGGGTGCTCTCCTCTGTGGAGACACGGGGGTCAGTGGGCGCTCTCCTCTGTGGAGACACGGGGGTCAGGGGGTTCTCTCCTCTGTGGAGACACGGGGGTCAGTGGGTGCTCTCCTCTGTGGAGACACGGGGGTCAGTGGGGGCTCTCCTCTGTGGAGACACGGGGGTCAGTGGGTGCTCTCCTCTGTGGAGACACGGGGGTCAGTGGGCGCTCTCCTCTGTGGAGACACGGGGGTCAGTGGGTGCTCTCCTCTGTGGAGACACAGGGGTCAGTGGGTGCTCTCCTCTGTGGAGACACAGGGGTCAGTGGGTGCTCTCCTCTGTGGAGACACGGGGGTCAGTGGGTGCTCTCCTCTGTGGAGACACGGGGGTCAGTGGGTGCTCTTGTCCGCTTTCCCGGCCGCCTTTAGAAAGATCGCATGGACCAGGGCTCATCCCACTGAATGCCTATAGTCCTTAACCATGGGCAGAACACCACTCAGAAAACACAGGGTAACGGAACCACAATATTAAGGCTTTATTGGATCTCCAGACAGTTAACGGTATATAACACATAACCAAGTAAAATTTAAATTGTATCAGGCAACAGAATCTCACCCTTCCGCTGGCTCACCAGGGATTAGAATGTTCCTGCCTTGGGGATTTTAGGGCCACTTGCTCCAATCCAGCAGCACCCACTGAGAAAGGAATAGAGCCAAGCGTAGGAAGCAGATGGAGCACAGCTATGTCTGTAACCAGGTGACTAACTTATCACAACCTGGGTTTCTTCTTTAAGTTGTCTCTGGTTCACCTCTAGTCAGGGCCGAAGTCCCTAGACTGTGGCCACAAAACATATGAACCCCTGGTTAATGAGCAGGCCTCCTTATATACTCCGAGCACTCATTTGAGTACATTGGGGACTTCACAATTGATGGAAAAAGACTGTGCTCTCATTGGCTAGATTTCAAGCTACATATATAACATTGACACGCCCTCCCCAGGGCCGTGGGGTACTCGGAAACGGGCTAGCAGTTCTGCTGGGGAGAATCATGGGAGTCGAGACCTGGCTCCGTGGTCCTGGCAGTGTCAATAAAAGATCCGGGGAATACAGGTTTAGGGATGGTTGTCGTGACGCCACTCGTGGTATTCGGTATTAATGGCCGGTGCTGCGGTACAGGCCCTCCGGGGATCATGGGAATGCAGCAAAGCTGATATCGCTCTCCACGGGGACCTTCACTGGCAGTGGTAACAGGTTTAGTCCAGGGTACCGTCTACAAGAGATGTTGGGAATCTGGGTGGCCTGGAAGCAAGTTAGGGATCTCCTCACCCGGTGAGTTCTGAGGCCTCCCTGGTTCGCTACTCTTGGCTGGTCCTAGCTACCTGCAGATAGCTACGACCCTCTGTTCCTGCGTAAAGTCTCTAACCAGTATGGCAGTCTCGAGTCCTTCCCGGGTCCCACTTCTCTGGCGACTGTCCGTGAGCTCTCTGATGCTGCTTTGGCACCTGGGCTTTGTTGTGGACGGGAGACTTGGAATCTCCTGCTCTCTGGTTTTGGCTGCTGGGCCTGGAATACCTTCACAACCTCGGACTCCGTTGTCCTTTTCTGGAGCTCTGCACTGGGGTGAGCCCAGTAACTAGCTCCACTCGCCACGCCTGCTTTTCGCCTTCCTCAGACCCTCTCCTACGAGTCCCACATGCTTGCTAGTCTCTGTCCTGTGACGAGCCTTACTCTGCTCCAGTCCACAGGACCTCTTCACAGTCCTCCTAGGAACTGAACTCCTAACTCTGCCACCAGGCTTGAATTTATTCGGGAGCTCCCCTGAATTCGGGTTGCAGAGCTCCCGCTTCTGGTCTGGAGTCAGGAAAACTGTTGCATGTTGTAGGCTTACCTGTTGTAGATACCTCTTCTTGCTTCCAAGCACGACATTACCCCCCGAGGGAGACAATGCTATTGTGGCAACCGGATTCTGGGGTGCCACATTCCCCCCTAGTAAAATTCAGTACTCTTGGTCTCAGGAAACATTTTTGAAAGATATAAGGACATGAAATGACAATAACAGTAGATAATGAACTGAGTCTCAAAATTAAAAATAAAAAAAGCAAGAAAATATGAAAAACAGTCACTACGGCGCTTAGTCCTTCCGTCATTGGCTGATAGGGAATTATGTACAAAATTGTCTTTACCACAAACAGTCCTGTGGTTTATTTGTCCATATTTAAAATTAATTGTTCAAGAAGGTGCAAAAGTTCATACATTAAGGCCCCTTTCACATCAGCGGTTTGCTGATGTCCGCGGCCGATCTGGCAGGTGGTGCCGCATTGGCCACCTAACAGCCAGCTTGCGGGCCAGATCCAGCAAGCCCCATGCATTGTCTATGGGGCTTGCGGTCCGGTGCGGCAAGTTCGGTACTGCAGGATGTGCAAGTGCGGCCGTTAGGCGTCAGATCAGGCAGATGCGGTTAATCTGCCGGATCTGCTGCTCATCAGCAAAAACGCTGATGTGAAAGGTTCCTATGTCCTGTAGGCACGGTATGCTTGGTGGTTGCATATTTACAAGGTTACATGGAAACAAAAACATATTTACATTTTCAAATGGGTTAACTGTCCACTTAACTTACTAACAGTCCCTATAAAGTGATGGGATCTGCCCTAGTTTACTACGAGTGGATCTATGCAGTGCAGGTACCTCTGTTTGTCTATTTTGGTCTGTAGTGTCTACCACTGGTCTTGTGTGTGCAGTATCCACTAGTCTACGTGTAGACCTACTTAGCACGGGTATAGCAGATAGTCATCTTAGACTCACCATGGGACTGTCAGATTCACCATTAGCAGGGGTTGGCTTTCTTGTTCTGTTGCTTGCTGGAGATTCTTCAGGTCTTTCTGGAGTCTGAACTGGTTCAGACATGACTACTTGGGGAAACGTCAAGACTGGGGCTACAATGGCTCTATTTATCTGGGTCCATATTTTTGGGAAGTCTCCAAGAACAGTATGAATCATCTCTTCTTTTGGCTCTTGAGGTTTAGGTGGATTGTGGACTCCTTCTCTGCTTTTTAGTTGTTCAGGGCATTTCTTTAGGTGATCTCTTGAAACTGCCACTGAGGTCTCTCCTCCATCTTTGCTGATTAAGCAAACCTTTGTGCTGTCAAAGTTTGAAGACAAGATGCTATAAGGCACTGCCTCCCACTGGTCATCCAGTTTGTTGGTTTGCCGTTTTCTCTTCAAGAGTTGTTCTTCTGGCATTAAGGGAACTGCAGGAGAATTTTTGTTGTAAACCTCCTCTTGCCTTTCTCTCGCTTGAGACAGGTTCCTCTCAATGCACTCTTGCACTTGATGGTATCACTGCTGATCTTCTGCATCCCAATCTGCTTGTGGTGGGTTTGTTTCAGGTGTTAACACTCCCATGTCTAAATCAATGGGCAACTTGCCAGGTCTGGCTCTCATCAGGTAGGCAGGAGTACAGTTGGTGGGATTCACAGGAATTCTCTGGTCAAATACTTCTCTCTTCCGATGTCAGTGTTTTCAACAGGTCTATCACTATCTGGTTCATTTTCTCGCACATGCTATTGGTTTGTGGATGGTACGGTGTGGTTCTTATTTTCTTGCACCTGTACAAGTTCAACCTCCTGTACAACCTCCGAATCTAAAAAACAATCATTGTCACATTCACATTGTCAGATGCGCCCTGTCCTCTCCAGCAGCAGCAGGAACCTTTCCCTCCAAACAGAACAGGTGCAAAACCTCCATCTATAATGACAACGGACAAGATAAAGATTCCGGGGACTACAAGATCCCAGGTAACTTCAGTTGCACCACAAGCAATGTGGTGTATTTAATCATATGTATCAAATGTCCAACAGGTGGCATGTACAGTACATAGGGGAGACCGGGCAAAAGTTTAGGACAAGAATGAATTCTCATCGCCACTCAATAAAAGAAAAGTGTATGGACCTACCTGTAGCAAAACATTTTTCCAGCCCTGACCACAGTGAAACCGATATGGGGCTGCTCATCTTAAAAAGCAACTTCAAATCTCAGAGAAAGAAGAATTTGGGAATACAAATTGATAACGACCTTTGACACACTTAAAACAGGATTAAATGTCTCACATGGATTCATGGCTTTTTATATAAAATGAAAGGGCATTTGGGGACATCACAGATTCATGCGTCTTTATATAAAATGAAAGGACACTTGATGATATCACATCTTCCAAAAGACTCCATTTTGAGTGACACTTCTTATATGAACACCCTCAGCTTCCTTTTATTGCTTTCCCCAACTCATTTAAGTATTTTCAGTTCTCCACAGACCACTACCATATAACAATACAATTTGTTCCACTTATCTTAGAATTTCAATTCCCCAGGCCCATCTCTTCCCCCTAGCCTGACTCTGCTTTATGTCACCTGTCGCATTTACTACAGAATCTAAGACTGTTTGGGGTTTTTTTCTTAGTTTTTTTTTGTTTAATTTGCTTATGTATACATGTATGTGTCTTCAGAATGTGTGTCATTATCAGCCTGAAGAAGGGACCACAGTGTCCCGAAAGCTTGCTGTGTTTACCATCTTTTCAGTTAGCCATTAAGAGATATCAACCATTGAAGACTCTCAGATTCTAATACTTTATTAGTAAACACAAACATTTGGACACTGGCAGATTCCTAAGGTCCCGTCACACTTGGCAACGTTCCAGCGATCCCGACAACGATACGACCTGGTAAGGATCGCTGGAGCGTCGCTACGTGGTCGCTGGTGAGATGTCAAACAGTCAGATCTACTCAACGACGCAGCAACGATACGGCGACCCGTATAACGACCTCGGCGGTCGTTGGGACCCTGTCACACAGCAGCTAGTCTGACGACTCAGACCTACGTGGCTGAGATCTGAGTCGCCAACGAGGTCGTTGTTAAGGCGTCAACACACGGACGCATGGTGCCCAGTCAAAGAATGGTCCAGGCCATTCCGACACGATCGGCGATGTCACAGCGGGGGCCCGATCGCTGCTACGTGTCAAACATAGTGGACCTGGGGAGGTCACTGTTGCGTCACAAAATCTGTAACATATCAGCGATCTCGCTAGCAATCTCGTTATGTGTGACGGGGGCTTAAGACTCTAGCAATACAATGACTGGATTATCATAATGTATCAAACGCAATTCCAACATGTCTGGCTAAATTTAAAAAACTTAACTCATGCTATACCTTGAAAGAATCCATGTCATCACTGATGTATGTATGGATTGTATCATTTCTCTATGACACTGAGAATGAGCATTCATTTTTTTTTACATTATATTTAAAAGCATTATTTGCTTTTTTGGAGGCATTATTAGTTTTAATGAGAGCACTCAGGGGTCATTATTAAGTCAAGTTGGCACTTGGGATGTTGTAGCCCACATGGCATTTTAGCATATTTGTACGCAAAGTTCTTTAGAGCAGGTGTTCCATCCATTAACCCCTACATTCATCCCCTGCTCCCAATGCTACATCAATGGAGTCAATGGAGTTGTAATTAACAGTCAAGCAACTGAACTTCTTTTTCTGGATCTTGTCCTAAACAAACGCACATCTGACACATGAAAGACACTAATGGACCCCGTTCACTATAATGAAGTCCTTCTTGAAACCATGTGCCTGTAAATGGACCACAGAGACTGATGGCGCGTCTATACTGTAGTACTGAGGAAATAATGTCTGCTTTATAGTAAACTGCCTCTCCACTCTACACAGACTTGTTGTCACAACAGAGGGAAGAGACACCCAATAGAGGGAAAAAAGGTAAAAGGGGGCCCTGATAATAGAGAGAGGAGACCTCTAAACAAAGAGGTTGAATCCTGCACTCCCTATCATTCCTAGATGGGTCCTTCCCACGTGAGTGATCAAGTACCTAAACCCTGGCTGATCCTGGGCTTTTCCTGGCTGGTGAATAGGACAGTAAGTTGCTAGTCTAATAAGACGAAGGGGTATCAAAGCAGGATGGCAGTGATGGGCTAAAGTTGATCCGGAAACTAGTCTGACCCTTAGGACTCGGACACACTTCTGTGAAACTCGTCCGAGTTCGCTGTGCGGAAAAATCGCATTCCTCTTGGACCAATGTTAACTAATGTTCGAGAGCACATTTCTGAGTCTCATACACATTCGCCGCATCCGATTCTCAGATTGCGAGTCAGTCGCAACATGCTGCAATTCTATGTGTGTCACAGACGAGGCTCGAAAATACAAGTCTATGGGTCCGACAAAAAAGACGTACTGCACTCAGACCATCCGAGTCTGATGCAAGTTTTAATTGATACATTCTCATTCTGTACCACAGACAACTGTAAAAAATGCTCCTGTAAATGCGAATACAGTAACAAGCTGCTGAGGAAAAAAAACAGATTGCAGTCGGACAGCACTCGCAAGCCACTGACCAAAAGTTGGATGACACTCATCCGACTCTCGCATCTGTGAATCAGCGCATTTTTTCACTCGCATGTGTGTCCGTACCCTTAGACTGGGGCTCTCTGGCTCATCCTGTTCCCAAAAGTACCTCTAAAGATGGGGATGTCTGGGCCGCCACCCTTGCCCTGCTCTTGACCAGCCCTAGGCTGTAACCTCCTCACTTCCACCCAGTGACCAGGGACCAGCATAGACACAGCAACTCCACCCAGGCAGAAATTGCAAGCAGCATAACACAGCTCACAGGTCAGATAGTGAATGAACTCTTTAAGCAATACCAGATGATGGATAAGGGGATTATTTAAAAGCTGGAGGAGTATACAACCACATCACCCGGTACAGGCAGCAGCAGCTCACCTGGAGAGCCACAGCTAGCTAATATTATGTATAGCTAATAAACACATTTTAACTACTGCAGAGCAGATCACAGAGACTGGAGAGCAGATCACAGAGACTGCAGAACAGATCACAGAGACTGCAGAGCAGATCACAGAGACTGGAGAGCAGATCACAGAGACTGCAGAGCAGATCACAGAGACTGCAGAACATATCACAGAGACTGCAGAGCAGATCACAGAGACTGCAGAGCAGATCACAGAGACTGCAGAGCAGATCACAGAGACTGCAGAGCAGATCACAGAGACTGCAGAGCAGATCACAGAGACTGGAGAGCAGATCACAGAGACTGCAGAGCAGATCACAGAGACTGCAGAGCAGATCACAGAGACTGCAGAGCAGATCACAGAGACTGGAGAGCAGATCACAGAGACTGCAGAGCAGATCACAGAGACTGCAGAGCAGATCACAGAGAAAGCAGAACATATCACAGAGACTGGAGAGCAGATCACAGAGACTGCAGAACAGATCACAGAGACTGCAGAGCAGATCACAGAGAAAGCAGAACATATCACAGAGACTGGAGAGCAGATCACAGAGACTGCAGAACAGATCACAGAGACTGCAGAACAGATCACAGAGACTGCAGAACAGATCAACAGAGACTGCAGAGCAGATCACAGAGACTGCAGAGCAGATCAGAGAGAGCCAGAGCAGATCAGAGAGACTGCAGAGCAGATCACAGAGACTGCAGAACATATCACAGAGACTGGAGAGCAGATCACAGAGACTGCAGAACATATCACAGAGACTGCAGAACAGATCACAGAGACTGCAGAGCAGATCACAGAGACTGCAGAGCAGATCAGAGAGAGCCAGAGCAGATCAGAGAGACTGCAGAGCAGATCACAGAGACTGCAGAACATATCACAGAGACTGGAGAGCAGATCACAGAGACTGCAGAGCAGATCACAGAGACTGCAGAACAGATCACAGAGACTGCAGAGCAGATCACAGAGACTGCAGAGCAGATCACAGAGACTGCAGAACAGATCACAGAGACTGCAGAGCAGATCACAGAGACTGCAGAGCAGATCACAGAGACTGCAGAGCAGATCACAGAGACTGGAGAGCAGATCACAGAGACTGGAGAGCAGATCACAGAGACTGCAGAGCAGATCACAGAGACTGCAGAGCAGATCACAGAGACTGCAGAGCAGATCACAGAGACTGGAGAGCAGATCACAGAGACTGCAGAACAGATCACAGAGACTGCAGAGCAGATCACAGAGAAAGCAGAACATATCACAGAGACTGGAGAGCAGATCACAGAGACTGCAGAACAGATCACAGAGACTGCAGAACAGATCACAGAGACTGCAGAACAGATCAACAGAGACTGCAGAGCAGATCACAGAGACTGCAGAGCAGATCAGAGAGAGCCAGAGCAGATCAGAGAGACTGCAGAGCAGATCACAGAGACTGCAGAACATATCACAGAGACTGGAGAGCAGATCACAGAGACTGCAGAACATATCACAGAGACTGCAGAACAGATCACAGAGACTGCAGAGCAGATCACAGAGACTGCAGAGCAGATCAGAGAGAGCCAGAGCAGATCAGAGAGACTGCAGAGCAGATCACAGAGACTGCAGAGCAGATCACAGAGACTGCAGAGCATATCACAGAGACTGGAGAGCAGATCACAGAGACTGCAGAACATATCACAGAGACTGGAGAGCAGATCACAGAGACTGCAGAGCAGATCACAGAGACTGCAGAGCATATCACAGAGACTGCAGAGCAGATCACAGAGACTGCAGAACAGATCACAGAGACTGCAGAGCAGATCACAGAGACTGCAGAGCAGATCACAGAGACTGCAGAACAGATCACAGAGACTGCAGAGCAGATCACAGAGACTGCAGAGCAGATCACAGAGACTGCAGAGCAGGTCACAGACTGCAGAGCAGATCACAAAGACTGCAGAGCAGATGACAGAGACTTCAGAGCAGATCACAAAGACTGCAGAGCAGATGACAGAGACTGCAGAACAGATCACAGAGACTGCAGAACAGATCACAGAGACTGCAGAGCAGATCACAGAGACTGCAGAACTGTAGCAGACTATACAGGTGGGTCTGTGGGTAGCAGAGTATACAGACTGCTCTGAGGGTAGCAGATTATACAGGCGGCTCTCTGGGTAGAAAAGTATACAGGCGGCTCTGTGGGTAGCAGAGTATACAGGCGGCTCTGTGTGTAGCAGAGTATACAGGTGGGTTTGTGGTTAGCAGATTATACAGGCGGCTCTGTGTGTAGCAGAGTATAGAGGCGGCTCTGTAGGTAGCAGAGTATAGAGGCGGCTGTGTGGGTAGCAGAGAATACAGGCGGGTCTGTGGGTAGCAGAGTATAGAGGCGGCTCTTGTGGGTAGCAGAGTATAGAGGCAGCTCTGTGGGTAGCAGAGTATAGAGGCAGCTCTGTGGGTAGAAGAGTATACAGGCGGCTGTGTGGGTAGGAGAGTATACAGGCGGCTCTGTGGGTGTCAGAGTATAGAGGGGGCTCTGTGGATAGCAGAGTATGATGTGGCGGGAGGCTGGAGGAGTGAGGGGAGCAGAGGCTGGAGGGGTGAGGAGAGCAGAGGCTGGAGGGGTGAGGAGAGGTCCAGATGGAGGGGTGAGGAGAGGTCCGGGTGGAGGGGTGAGGAGAGGTCCGGCTGGAGGGGTGACATCACCGCTCGGCGGCAGGACGTGGCTGCGTGCTGGGGCTGATCGCAGCCCCAGTCACACGGCATTGTCCTCTGCGGCGGGTTGGGTGATGCAGAGAGGGATCAGTTCTTGCCCTCAGGTCACACATGTGACCTGAGCGGAAGGAGCGGATTGGGCGGTGTGGGGTAAAGACAGGACGGTCATCCGATTGGTCTAGGACGCCAAGTCCTGGGCAATGGGATGGGCGTCCTGTGTGTACAACACAGCGCCCAATCCGCTTGCAGGGGCGGCGGGGGCAGGCAATGGGAGTGAGCGGGGCGTGTCAGGCTTTGCAGGCTGACACGGTCCGCTCACTCCTATTGGCTGTTGCCGGCCACAGGACGACGTCCCTGGCTCTCGGCACCCGCCCACAGCCCGTAGACCGCTACTCCACCAGCATGGCGACATTGAGATCCCAGCGGTGAGAGAGTGGCGAGGGGCGGAAGGCTCCGGCGGCATCCGGGCAGCATGGACCTCGCGGAGGGCGCGAGGGCGGTGGCGATGGAGCGGGGCCGACGGTTGGCAGGATGGCAGCGGTGTCAGGTAGTGCAGCTGAGGATGGAGGAGGCTGAGAGGATGGAGGAGGCTGTGATGCTGGAGGAGGCTGTGATGCTGGAGGAGGCTGTGAGGCTGGAGGAGGCTGTGAGGCTGGAGGAGGCTGTGAGGATGTTGAGACTGTGAGGCTGGAGGAGGCTGTGAGGCTGGAGGAGGCTGTGAGGATGGGGAGGCTGTGAGGCTGGAGGAGGGTGTGAGGCTGTGAGTCTGTGAGGCTGGAGGAGGGTGTGATGCTGGAGGAGGCTGTGAGGATGGAGGAGGCTGGAAGAGGCTGTGAGGCTGGAGGAGGCAGTGAGGCTGGAGGAGGCAGTGAGGCTGGGGGAGGCTGTGAGGCTGGAGGAGGCTGTGAGGCTGGAGGAGGATGTGAGGCTGGAGGAGGCTGTGAGGCTGGAGGAGGCTGTGAGGCTGGAGGAGGCTGTGAGGATGGGGAGGCTGTGAGGCTGGAGGAGGCTGTGAGGATGGGGAGGCTGTGAGGCTGGAGGAGGATGTGAGGCTGGAGGAGACTGTGAGGCTGGAGGAGGCAGTGAGGATGGGGAGGCTGTGAGGCTGGAGGAGGCTGTGAGGCTGGAGGAGGCTGTGAGGATGGAGGAGGCTGTGAGGCTGGAGGAGGCTGTGAGGCTGGAGGAGGCTGTGGAGCTGGAGGAGACTGTGAGGCTGGAGGAGGCAGTGAGGCTGGAGGAGGCAGTGAGGCTGGGGGAGGCTGTGAGGCTGGAGGAGGCAGTGAGGCTGGAGGAGGATGTGAGGCTGGAGGAGGCTGTGAGGCTGGAGGAGGCTGTGAGGATGGGGAGGCTGTGAGGCTGGAAGAGGCTGTGAGGCTGGAGGAGGCTGTGAGGATGGAAGAGGCTGTGAGGCTGGAGGAGGCTGTGAGGCTGGAGGAGGCTGTGAGGATGGGGAGGCTGTGAGGCTGGAGGAGGCTGTGAGGCTGGAGGAGGCTGTGAGGATGGGGAGGCTGTGAGGCTGGAGGAGGATGTGAGGCTGGAGGAGGCTGTGAGGGTGGAGGAGGCTGTGAGGCTGGAGGAGGCTGTGAGGATGGAGGAGGCTGTGAGGATGGAGGAGGCTGTGAGGATGGAGGAGGCTGTGAGGATGTTGAGGCTGTGAGGCTGGAGGAGGCAGTGAGGATGGGGAGGCTGTGAGGCTGGAAGAGGCTGTGAGGCTGGAGGAGGCTGTGAGGATGGGGAGGCTGTGAGGCTGGAGGAGGCTGTGAGGCTGGAGGAGGCTGTGAGGCTGGAGGAGGATGTGAGGCTGGAGGAGGCTGTGAGGATGGGGAGGCTGTGAGGCTGGAGGAGGCTGTGAGGCTGTAGGAGGCTGTGAGGCTGGAGGAGACTGTGAGGATGGGGAGGCTGTGAGGCTGGAGGAGGCAGTGAGGCTGGAGGAGGCTGTGAGGATGGGGAGGCTGTGAGAAGGGGAGGCTGTGAGGCTGAAGGAGGCTGTGAGGCTGGAGGAGGCTGTGAGGATGGAGGAGGCTGAGGATGGGGAGGTTGTGAGGCTGGAGGAGGCTGTGAGGATGGGGAGGCTGTGAGGCTGGAGGAGACTGTGAGGCTGGAGGAGACTGTGAGGCTGGAGAAGGCACATCACCGCTCGGCGGCAGGACGTGGCTGCGTGCTGGGGCTGATCGCAGCCCCAGTCACACGGCATTGTCCTCTGCGGCGGGTTGGGTGATGCAGAGAGGGATCAGTTCTTGCCCTCAGGTCACACATGTGACCTGAGCGGAAGGAGCGGATTGGGCGGTGTGGGGTAAAGACAGGACGGTCATCCGATTGGTCTAGGACGCCAAGTCCTGGGCAATGGGATGGGCGTCCTGTGTGTACAACACAGCGCCCAATCCGCTTGCAGGGGCGGCGGGGGCAGGCAATGGGAGTGAGCGGGGCGTGTCAGGCTTTGCAGGCTGACACGGTCCGCTCACTCCTATTGGCTGTTGCCGGCCACAGGACGACGTCCCTGGCTCTCGGCACCCGCCCACAGCCTGTAGACCGCTACTCCACCAGCATGGCGACATTGAGAGCCCAGCGGTGAGAGAGTGGCGAGGGGCGGAAGGCTCCGGCGGCATCCGGGCAGCATGGACCTCGCGGAGGGCGCGAGGGCGGTGGCGATGGAGCGGGGCCGACGGTTGGCAGGATGGCAGCGGTGTCAGGTAGTGCGGCTGAGGATGGAGGAGGCTGAGAGGATGGAGGAGGCTGTGATGCTGGAGGAGGCTGTGAGGCTGGAGGAGGCTGTGAGGCTGGAGGAGGGTGTGAGGATGTTGAGACTGTGAGGCTGGAGGAGGCTGTGAGGATGGAGGAGGCTGTGAGGCTGGAGGAGGCTGTGAGGATGGGGAGGCTGTGAGGCTGGAGGAGGGTGTGAGGCTGTGAGTCTGTGAGGCTGGAGGAGGGTGTGATGCTGGAGGAGGCTGTGAGGATGGAGGAGGCTGGAAGAGGCTGTGAGGCTGGAGGAGGCTGTGAGGCTGGAGGAGGCAGTGAGGCTGGAGGAGGCAGTGAGGCTGGGGGAGGCTGTGAGGCTGGAGGAGGCTGTGAGGCTGGAGGAGGATGTGAGGCTGGAGGAGGCTGTGAGGCTGGAGGAGGCTGTGAGGCTGGAGGAGGCTGTGAGGATGGGGAGGCTGTGAGGCTGGAGGAGGCTGTGAGGCTGGAGGAGGCTGTGAGGATGGGGAGGCTGTGAGGCTGGAGGAGGATGTGAGGCTGGAGGAGACTGTGAGGCTGGAGGAGGCAGTGAGGATGGGGAGGCTGTGAGGCTGGAGGAGGCTGTGAGGCTGGAGGAGGCTGTGAGGATGGAGGAGGCTGTGAGGCTGGAAGAGGCTGTGAGGCTGGAGGAGGCTGTGGAGCTGGAGGAGACTGTGAGGCTGGAGGAGGCAGTGAGGCTGGAGGAGGCAGTGAGGCTGGGGGAGGCTGTGAGGCTGGAGGAGGCAGTGAGGCTGGAGGAGGCAGTGAGGCTGGAGGAGGCTGTGAGGCTGGAGGAGGCTGTGAGGATGGGGAGGCTGTGAGGCTGGAAGAGGCTGTGAGGCTGGAGGAGGCTGTGAGGATGGAGGAGGCTGTGAGGCTGGAGGAGGCTGTGAGGATGGGGAGGCTGTGAGGCTGGAGGAGGCTGTGAGGGTGGAGGAGGCTGTGAGGATGGGGAGGCTGTGAGGCTGGAGGAGGATGTGAGGCTGGAGGAGGCTGTGAGGGTGGAGGAGGCTGTGAGGCTGGAGGAGGCTGTGAGGATGGAGGAGGCTGTGAGGATGGAGGAGGCTGTGAGGATGGAGGAGGCTGTGAGGATGTTGAGGCTGTGAGGCTGGAGGAGGCAGTGAGGATGGGGAGGCTGTGAGGCTGGAAGAGGCTGTGAGGCTGGAGGAGGCTGTGAGGATGGGGAGGCTGTGAGGCTGGAGGAGGCTGTGAGGCTGGAGGAGGCTGTGAGGCTGGAGGAGGATGTGAGGCTGGAGGAGGCTGTGAGGATGGGGAGGCTGTGAGGCTGGAGGAGGCTGTGAGGCTGTAGGAGGCTGTGAGGCTGGAGGAGACTGTGAGGATGGGGAGGCTGTGAGGCTGGAGGAGGCAGTGAGGCTGGAGGAGGCTGTGAGGATGGGGAGGCTGTGAGAAGGGGGAGGCTGTGAGGCTGAAGGAGGCTGTGAGGCTGGAGGAGGCTGTGAGGATGGAGGAGGCTGAGGATGGGGAGGCTGTGAGGCTGGAGGAGGCTGTGAGGATGGGGAGGCTGTGAGGCTGGAGGAGACTGTGAGGCTGGAGGAGACTGTGAGGCTGGAGGAGGCAGTGAGGATGGGGAGGCTGTGAGGCTGGAGGAGGCTGTGAGGCTGCAGGAGGCAGCGAGGATGGGGAGGCTGTGAGGCTGGAGGAGGCATTTACTGTACTGAGCATGCTCAGTACAGTAAAAGGTCTCCAAACAGAAAGGCAGGGGTTAAAAAAAAAAAAAAAGTTAATGCTCACCTCTCCCGAGCCCCCGCCGTCTCCTGCCGTCTTCCTCCAAGCTTCCGGTGGCTGCCGCAGGCTGCCAGTGTCTGCAGAGCTCTTCTAGTGCAGTTCAGGACCTGCGGTGATGTCACAGTCACGTGACACCAGGTTACCATGGAGTAACCTGGTGTCACGTGACTGTGACATCACCACAGGTCCTTGACTGCAGTGGAAGAGCTCTGCAGACACTGGGAGCCTGCGGCAGCCACCGGAAGCTTGGAGGAAGACGGCAGGAGACGGCGGGGGCTCGGGGAGAGGTGAGCATTAACTTTTTTTTTTTTTTAAGGGTAGTGCGGCTGCGCGTCATCACTCGCAGTCCCGCAAAGCATGTTGGGATTCGGCGACAGTGCCCGAATTCCCAACTGCCGATTATATAAGTAGATGGAATCTCATCAGGATCAATAAGGAACTCTTAACCCATTCACGATCAAATGAAAATATATTTGCTCCACTCATGTTTATTGCCGAGCAGAATCCAAAGAGAACCTGCAATCTACTAATTGCCGAGACCTTGCAACCCCAGATACCACAAAGTATCAGCCATGGTTGGAAGGTCTCGGCAATTAGTAGATTGCAGGATAGGTTCCTTCAAGTTTGAAACCAAGACATGCAAAAAAATATGAATCTTCAGAATAAAGGAAGAGATGGGGTTAAATATGTAGCAAAGTGACACAAAAAACGAATTCCAAAAGGAAAATCTGCAACATTTCATGATTTATATAGAAATGCTGCAGATCTTCAATCTTCAATCTGAAGAGCTGACACCGTGTTATCTCACAGTTTTACACCTCATATAACATCAGATATTATTTAACTATCTTACGTTTACCAGGGTTGAGCGATCCGTCAGTCGGGCCCGTCTGGTGATGGCATCGGCCAGACATGATCCGATAAACGTGACAAATCTCCGAGATGTTGATTTCTGATCCAACGTTCCGAACATCATGAGCAGAACTGTCACATTGTAACAGAACGTGCGCTGCTCTCTAAGAACACGATATTCCTGAAATATCTGAGGAATTGGAGATGACATCGTTCTGTATAATTGGAGAAGAAAGCTCGGCCGCAGTAATGATGCACTTGTCTGATCACAGGGCAAATAATTACACATCGAAAATCTCTCTAAATCCAGTGGAGGAGAAAGAAGCAGTGATAGAAAGAAAATACTGTGAGTCTAGGAAGAATAAGAACTTACCGTATATACTCGTGTATAAGCCGACCCCCCTACTTTTGCCCCCAAAACCTGGGAAAACCTATTGACTCGTGTATAAGCCGAGGGTGGACCCCAGCACAGGTATACAGCCCCAGCAGTGTGGTATACAGCAGCCTCCCCAGTGGTATACAGCAGCCTCCCCAGTGGTATATACAGTAGCAGCCCCAGTGGTGTATACAGCAGCAGCCAATGGTTAGTATACAGCAGCCCCAGAGGTATATACAGCAGCCCCAGTGGTAGTATACAGCAGCCCCAGTGGTATACTGCTCCTATGTACAAGAATATAACTACTATAATACTGCCCCCATGTACAAGAATATAACTACTATAATACTGCTCCTATGTACAGGAAGATAACTACTATAATACTGCCCCTATATACAAGAATATAACTACTATAATACTGCCCCTATATACAAGAATATAACTACTATAATACTGCCCCTATACACAAGAATATAACTACTATAATACTGCTCCTATATACAAGAATATAACTACTATAATACTGCTTCTATATACAAGAATATAACTACTATAATACTGCTCCTATGTACAAGAATATAACTACTATAATACTGCTCCTATGTACAAGAATATAACTACTATAATACTGCCCCCTGTATACAAGAATATAACTACTATAATACTGCTCCTATATACAAGAATATAACTACTATAATACTGCCCCTATATACAAGAATATAACTACTATAATACTGCCCCTATATACAAGAATATAACTACTATAATACTGCCCCTATATACAAGAATATATCTACTATAATACTGCTCCTATTTACAAGAATATAACTACTATAATACTGCTCCTATGTACAAGAATATAACTACTATAATACTGCCCCTATATACAAGAATATAACTACTATAATACTGCTCCTATGTACAAGAATATAACTACTATAATACTACTCCTATATACAAGAATATAACTACTATAATACTCCTCCTATATACAAGAATATAACTACTATAATACTGCCCCCTGTATACAAGAATATAACTACTATAATACTGCCCCTATATACAAGAATATAACTACTATAATACTGCTCCTATATACAAGAATATAACTACTATAATACTGCTCCTATGTACAAGAATATAACTACTATAATACTGCTCCTATATACAAGAATATAACTACTATAATACTGCTCCTATATACAAGAATATAACTACTATAATACTGCTCCTATATACAAGAATATAACTACTATAATACTGCTCCTATGTACAAGAATATAACTACTATAATACTGCCCCTATATACAAGAATATAACTACTATAATACTGCCCCTATATACAACAATATAACTACTATAATACTGCTCCTATATACAAGAATATATCTACTATAATACTGCTCCTATGTACAAGAATATAACTACTATAATACTGCCCCTATGTACAAGAATATAACTACTATATTACTGCCCCTATATACAAGAATATAACTACTATAATACTGCTCCTATACACAGGAATATAACTACTATAATACTGCCCCTATATACAAGAATATAACTACTATAATACTGCCTCTATATACAAGAATATAACTACTATAATACTGCTCCTATATACAAGAATATAACTACTATAATACTGCCCCTATATACAAGAATATAACTACTATAATTCTGCTCCTATATACAAGAATATAACTACTACTAGATGGCAGCCCGATTCTAAAGAATCGGATAGTCTAGAATCCATATATAGTTTATTTAGTAATAGTTAGGGGAGTGCGGTGAAATTAATTGTGTGTATAGAGGTGGCTCAGTGGTTAGCACTGCGCGGTGGCTCAGTGGGTAGCACTGCGCGGTGGCTCAGTGGTTAGCACAGCGCGGTGGCTCAGTGGTTAGCACAGCGCGGTGGCTCAGTGGTTAGCACAGCGCGGTGGCTCAGTGGTTAGTACTGCGTGCGGTGGCTCAGTGGTTAGCAGTGAGTGCGCTGGCTCAGTGGTTAGCAGTGAGTGCGGTGGCGCAGTGGTTAGCAGTGAGTGCGGTGGCGCAGTGGTTAGCAGTGAGTGGGGTGGCTCAGTGGTTAGCAGTGAGTGCGGTGGCTCAGTGGTTAGCAGTGAGTGCAGTGGCTCAGTGGTTAGCAGTGAGTGCAGTGGCTCAGTGGTTAGCAGTGAGTGCAGTGGCTCAGTGGTTAGCAGTGAGTGGGGTGGCTCAGTGGTTAGCAGTGAGTGCGGTGAGATTGGTCAGCGCAGCGGCGTGGGCAGAGTGGTCAGCGCAGCGGCGTGGGCAGAGTGGTCAGCGCAGCGCCGTGGGCAGAGTGGTCAGTGCAGCGCCGTGGGCAGAGTGGTGCAGTGCAGCGCCGTGGGCAGAGTGGTCAGTGCAGCGCCGTGGGCAGAGTGGTCAGCGCAGCGCCGTGGGCAGAGTGGTAAGCACACACGTACACTCTGCTATACTTACCACCGACCCTGCGTCTTCCCCGCCGCCTGGATCCTGAGTCGACATGTCGCCGCCCCCGGACGACTGGATCCAATATGTTGTCCGGGTAGTTTAGCGAGACATCTTGGACGCTATATTGGATCCAGTAGTTTGGGGGCAGCGACATGTCGACTGAGGATCCAGGCAGCGGACGCAGGGCCGGTGGTAAGTATAGCGGAGTGTGTGTGTGTGTACAAAGTTGAGGGAAGTGTGGACAAAGTGACGGAAGTGCGTACATACACACATATACACACACATACTGTACATTGCATATGGAGGGGTGAGGAGAGCGGAGGCTGGAGGGGTGAGGAGAGCGGAGGCTGGAGGGCAGAGGACAGGGAGAGGAGAGCGGAGGCTGGAGGGCAGAGGAGGGCGGAGGCTGGAGGCTGGAGGGCAGAGGACAGGGAGAGGAGAGCGGAGGCTGGAGGGCAGAGGAGGGCGGAGGCTGGAGGCTGGAGGGCAGAGTGCAGGGAGAGTAGAGCGGAGGCTGGAGGGCAGAGGACAGGGAGAAGCGAGTGGAGGCTGGAGGGCGGAGGAGAGGGAGAGGAGAGCGGAGGCTGTAGGGCAGAGGAGAGCAGAGGCTGGAGGGCAGAGGACAGGGAGAGGAGAGCGGAGGCTGGAGGGCAGAGAAGAGCGGAGGCTGGAGGGTGGAGGCTGGAGGGCAGAGGACAGGGAGAGGAGAGTGGAGGCTGGAGGTCAGAGGAGAGCTGAGGCTGGAGGCTGGAGGGCAGAGGACAGGGAGAGGAGAGCGGAGGCTGGAGGGCAGAGGAGGGCGGATGCTGGAGGGCGGAGGCTGGAGGGCAAAGGACAGGGAGAGGAGAGCGGAGGCTGGAGGGCAGAGGACAGGGAGAGGAGAGCGGAGGCTGGAGGGCAGAGGACAGGGAGAGGAGAGTGGAGGCTGGAGGGCAGAGGAGAGCAGAGGCTGGAGGCTGGAGGGCAGAGGACAGGGAGAGGAGAGCGGAGGCTGGAGGGCAGAGGAGGTCGGAGGCAGGAGGGCGGAGGCTGGAGGGCAAAGGACAGGGAGAGGAGAGCGGAGGCTGGAGGGCACAGGACAGGGAGAGGAGAGCGGAGGCTGGAGGGCAGAGGACAGGAAGAGGAGAGAGGAGGCTGGAGGTCAGAGGACAGGGAGAGGAGAGCGGAGGCTGGAGGGCAGAAGACAGAGGAGGAGAGCGGAGGCTGGAGGGCAGAGGACAGGGAGAGGAGAGCGAAGGCTGGAAGGCAGAGGACAGGGAGAGGGGAGCGGAGGCTGGAGGGTGGAGGCTGGAGGGCAGAGGACAGGGAGAGGAGAGCGGAGGCTGGAGGGCAGAGGACAGGGAGAGGAGAGTGGAGGCTGGAGGGCAGAGGACAGGGAGAGGAGAGCGGAGGCTGGAGGGCAGAGGAGGGCGGAGGCTGGAGGGCAGAGGACAGGAGAGTAGAGCGGAGGCTGGAGGGCAGAGGACTGGGAGAGGAGAGCGGAGGCAGGAGGCCAGAGGACTGGGAGAGGAGAGCGGAGGCAGGAGGGCAGAGGACTGGAAGAGGAGGCTGGAGGGCAGAGGCCAGGGCAGAGGAGGCTGGAGGGCAGAGGCCAGGGCAGAGGGGAGGGCAGAGGAGGCTGGAGGGCAGAGGCCAGGGCAGAGGAGGCTGGAGGGCAGAGGCCAGGGCAGAGGGCAGGGCAGAGGAGGCTGGAGGGCAGAGGCCTGGGCAGAGGAGGCTGGAGGGCAGAGGCCAGGGCAGAGGAGGCTGGAGGGCAGAGGCCAGGGCAGAGGAGGCTGAAGGGCAGAGGCCAGGGCAGAGGAGGCTGGAGGGCAGAGGCCAGGGCAGAGGAGGCTGGAGGGCAGAGGCCAGGGCAGAGGAAGCTGGAGGGCAGAGGCCAGGGCAGAGGAGGCTGGAGGGCAGAGGCCAGGGCAGAGGAGGCTGGAGGGCAGAGGCCAGGGCAGAGGAGGCTGGAGGGCAGAGGAGGCTGGAGGGCAGAGGCCAGAACAGAGGAGGCTGGAGGGCAGAGGCCAGAGCCGAGGAGGCTGGAGGGCAGAGGCCAGGGCAGAGGAGGCTGGAGGGCAGAGGAGGCTGGAGGGCAGAGGAGGCTGGAGGGCAGAGGCCTGGGCAGAGGAGGCTGGAGGGCAGAGGCTAGGGCAGTGGAGGCTGGAGGGCAGAGGAGGCTGGAGGGCAGAGGAGGCTGGAGGGCAGAGGCCAGGGCAGAGGAGGCTGGAGGGCAGAGGCTGCTGGAGCCGGCAGGGCAGACTCACCGCAGCCGGGAATCAGATGTACTGTAGCAGGAGAGGAGGGGCGGGCAGAGCTGCAGGAGAGGAAGTCCCGCCCTCCCTCCTCTCCAGGCACACGGCAGGAAGCACGGGTACCCCCAGGGCTTGTGTGGCCCCCCCTGCCCCCCCGGTATGTAGCTACTTGCTGGAGGGCAGAGGGTGGAGGGGAGTGGCTAGAGGGCACACGGAACTTCCGAGGTCGGAACGTTCCTGTGCCGCTGCCTGTAGCAGGGGGGCCCTGCACTGGATGACGTCACCAGCCCCTGGGCGAAGTCCGTCACGGAAGTGGCCTTCGCCTTTTCAGGAAGTGGCCTTCGGGTTTTATATATAAGATAATACTGCCCCTATATACAAGAATATAACTACTATAATACTGCTCCTATATACAAGAATATAACTACTATAATACTGCCCCTATATACAAGAATATAACACTCAAATACTGCCCCTATATACAAGAATATAACTACTATAATACTGCTCCTATATACAAGAATATAACTACTATAATACTGCTCCTATATACAAGAATATAACTACTATAATACTGCTCCTATATACAAGAATATAACTACTATAATACTGCTCCTATATACAAGAATATAACTACTATAATACTGCTCCTATATACAAGAATATAACTACTATAATACTGCTCCTATGTACAAGAATATAACTACTATAATACTGCCCCCTATATACAAGAATATAACTACTATAATACTGCCCCCTATATACAAGAATATAACTACTATAATACTGCCTCTATATACAAGAATATAACTACTATAATACTGCTCCTATATACAAGAATATAACTACTATAATACTGCCCCTATATACAAGAATATAACTACTATAATACTGCCCTATATACAAGAATATAACTACTATAATACTGCCCTATGTACAAGAATATAACTACTATAATACTGCTCCTATATACAAGAATATAACTACTATAATACTGCTCCTATATACAAGAATATAACTACTATAATACTGCTCCTATATACAAGAATATAACTACTATAATACTGCCCCTATGTACAAGAATATAACTACTATAATACTGCCCCCTATGTACAAGAATATAACTACTATAATACTGCTCCTATATACAAGAATATAACTACTATAATACTACTCCTATGTACAAGAATATAACTACTATAATAATGCTCCTATATACAAGAATATAACTACTATAATACTGCCCCTATGTACAAGAATATAACTACTATAATACTGCTCCTATATACAAGAATATAACTACTATAATACTGCCCTTATATACAAGAATATAACTACTATAATACTGCTCCTATATACAAGAATATAACTACTATAATACTACTCCTATGTACAAGAATATAACTACTATAATACTGCCCCTATGTACAAGAATATAACTACTATAATACTGCTCCTATATACAAGAATATAACTACTATAATACTGCTCCTATATACAAGAATATAACTACTATAATACTGCCCCTATGTACAAGAATATAACTACTATAATACTGCTCCTATATACAAGAATATAACTACTATAATACTGGTCCTATATACAAGAATATAACTACTATAATACTGCTCCTATATACAAGACTATAACTACTATAATACTGCTCCTATATACAAGAATATATCTACTATAATACTGCACCTATATACAAGAATATAACCACTATAATACTGCTCCTATATACAAGAATATAACTACTATAATACTGCCCCTATATACAAGAATATAACTACTATAATACTGCCCCTATATACAAGAATATAACTACTATAATACTGCTCCTATATACAGGAATATAACTACTATAATACTGCTCCTATATACAAGAATATAACTACTATAATACTGCCCTATATACAAGAATATAACTACTATAATACTGCCCCTATATACAAGAATATAACTACTATAATACTGCTCCTATGTACAAGAATATAACTACTATAATACTGCTCCTATATACAAGAATATAACTACTATAATACTGCTCCTATATACAAGAATATAACTACTATAATACTGCTCCTATATACAAGAATATAACTACTATAATACTGTGTTCTATATATAAGAATTTCATATATGTCCTTTGGATCCTGTGATGTTTATTATTCTGGGGTACAGGCTGCTGTTTCTTTAATGTAACGTAATGTATCTTGCAAAACAATCCTACAATGCTCCGCCCCTCGCCGTTTCCCGTCAGCTTTCCTTGGTACAACCTCTTGGGATTTGTTGTACATTATAGCCTTGAGGCTCTTTTTGGTTTAGATTTTCTTCCTTCCGTGTAAAGTTGTATCATCTTCAGTTCTGTTATTCACTTTCCTTAATTTCCCGCTGATTCTCCTTTTCCGATGTAAAATGTGACAATTTTCGTTTCTGGCTTTCATTTAGCAGCGACGTCCCCCATCATGTCCTCATCTTTGACGTCCCCCATCATGTCCTCATCTTTGACGTCCCCCATCGTGTCCTCATCTTTGACGTCCCCATCGTGTCCTCATCTTTGACGTCCCCCATCGTGTCCTCATCTTTGACGTCCCCCATCGTATCCTCATCTGTGACGTCCCCCATCGTGTCCTCATCTTTGACGTCCCCCATCGTGTCCTCATCTTTGACGTCCCCCATCGTGTCCTCATCTTTGACGTCCCCCATCGTGTCCTCATCTTTGCCGTCCCCCATCGTGTCCTCATCTTTGACGTCCCCCATCGTGTCCTCATCTTTGACATCCCCCATCGTGTCCTCATCTTTGACGTCCCCAATCGTGTCCTTATCTGTGACGTCCTCCATCGTGTCCTCATCTTTGACGTCCCCCATCGTGTCCTCATCTTTGACGTCCCCATCGTGTCCTCATCTTTGACGTTCCCCAATCGTGTCCTCATCTTTGCCGTCCCCCATCGTGTCCACTCATCTTGACGTCCCCCATCGTGTCCTCATCTTTGACGTCCCCCATCGTGTCCTCATCTTTGACGTCCCCCATCGTGTCCTCATCTTTGACGTCCCTCCCACTTGCGTTCCTATCTTTGACGTCCCCCATCGTGTCCTCATCTTTGACGTTCCCCAATCGTGTCCTTATCTGTGACGTCCTCCATCGTGTCCTCATCTTTGACGTCCCCCATCGTGTCCTCATCTTTGACGTCCCCCATCGTGTCCTCATCTTTGACGTTCCCCATCGTGTCCTCATCTTTGCCGTCCCCCATCGTGTCCTCATCTTGTGACGTCCCCCATCGTGTCCTCATCTTTGACGTCCCCCATCGTGTCCTCATCTTTGACGTCCCCCATCGTGTCCTCATCTTTGCCGTCCCCCATCGTGTCCTCATCTTTGACGTCCCCCATCGTGTCCTCATCTTTGATGTCCCCCATCGTGTCCTCATCTTTGACGTCCCCCATCGTGTCCTCATCTTTGACGTCCCCCATCGTGTCCTCATCTTTGACGTCCCCCATCGTGTCCTCATCTTTGACGTCCCCCATTGTGTCCTCATCTTTGACATCCCCCATCGTGTCCTCATCTTTGACGTCCCCCATCGTGTCCTCATCTTTGACGTCCCCCATGTGTCCTCATCTTTGACGTCCCCCATCGTGTCCTCATCTTTGACGTCCCCCATCGTGTCTCATCTTTGAGTCCCCCATCGTGTCCTCATCTTTGACGTCCCACATCGTGTCCTCATCTTTGACTCCCCATCGTGTCCTCATCTTTGACATCCCCCATCGTGTCCTCATCTTTGACGTCCCCCATCGTGTCCTCATCTTTGACGTCCCCATCGTGTCCTCATCTTTGACGTCCCCATCGTGTCCTCATCTTTGACATCCCCAATCGTGTCCTCATCTTTGACGTCCCCCATCGTGTCCTCATCTTTGACGTCCCCATCGTGTACCTCATCTTTGACGTCCCCCATCGTTTTCCTCATCTTTGCCGTCCCCCATCGTGTCCTCATCTTTGACGTCCCCATCGTGTCTCATCTTTGACGTCCCCCATCGTGTCTCATCTTTGACATCCCCATCGTGTCCTCATCTTTGACGTCCCCCATCGTGTCCTCATCTTTGACGTCCCCCATCGTGTCCTCATCTTTGACGTTCCCCAATCGTGTCCTCATCTGTGACGTCCCCATCATGTCCTCATCTTTGACGTCCCCCATCGTGTCCCATCTTTGACGTCCCATCATCGTGTCCTCATCTTTGACGTCCCCCATGTGTCCTATCTTTGACGTCCCCATCGTGTCCTCATCTTTGACGTCCCCATCGTGTCCTCATCTTTGACGTCCCCATCATGTCCTCATCTTTGACGTCCCCATCGTGTCCTCATCTTTGACGTCCCCATCGTGTCCTCATCTTTGACGTCCCACCATCGTGTCCTCATCTTTTGACGTCCCCCATCGTGTCCTCATCTTTGACGTCCCCCATCGTGTCCTCATCTTTGACGTCCCCATCGTGTCCTCATCTTTGACGTCCCCAATCTGTCCTCATCTTTGACGTCCCCCATCGTGTCCTCATCTTTGACGTCCCCATCATCGTTCCTCATCTTTGAGTCCCCCATCATGTCCTCATCTTTGACGTCCCCCATCGTGTCCTCATCTTTGACGTCCCCCATCGTGTCCTCATCTTTGACGTCCCCATCGTGTCCTCATCTTTGACATCCCCCATCGTGTCCTCATCTTTGACGTCCCCAATCGTGTCCTCATCTTTGACGTCCCCCATCGTGTCCTCATCTTTGACGTCCCCAATCGTGTCCTCATCTTTGACGTCCCCCATCGTGTCCTCATCTTTGACGTCCCCCATCGATGTCCTCATCTTTGACGTCCCCCATCGTGTCCTCATCTTTGACGTCCCCATCGTGTCCTCATCTTTGACGTCCCCCATCGTGTCCTCATCTTTGACGTCCCCATCGTGTCCTCATCTTTGACTCCCCATCGTGTCCTCATCTTTGACGTCCCCATCGTGTCCTCATCTTTGACTCCCCATCGTGTCCTCATCTTTGACGTCCCCATGTGTCCTCATCTTTGACGTCCCCCATCTTGTCCATCATCTTTGACGTCCCCCATCGTGTCCTCATCTTTGACGTCCCCCATCGTGTCCTCATCTTTGACGTCCCCCATCGTGTCCTCATCTTTGACGTCCCCCATCGTGTCCTCATCTTTGACGTCCCCCATGTGTCCTCATCTTTGACGTCCCCACCATCATGTCCTCATCTTTGACGTCCCCCATCGTGTCCTCATCTTTGACGTCCCCCATCGTGTCCTCATCTTTGACGTCCCCATCGTGTCCTCATCTTTGACGCCCCCCATCGTGTCCTCATCTTTGACGTCCCCATCGTGTCCTCATCTTTGACGTCCCCATCATGTCCTCATCTTTGACGTCCCCCATCGTGTTCATCTTGCCTGTGTCCTCATCTTTGACGTCCCCATCGTGTCCTCATCTTTGAGTCCCCATCGTGTCCTCATCTTTGCCGTCCCCCATCATGTCCTCATCTTTGACGTTTCCCCATACGTGTCCTCATCTTTGACATCCCCAATCGTGTCCTCATCTTATGACGTCCCCATCGTGTCCTCATCTTTGACGTTCCCCATCTGTCCTCATCTTTGACGTCCCCAATCGTGTCCTCATCTTTGACGTCCCCCATCATGTCATCATCTTTGACGTCCCCCATGTCCTACTTGATCCCCATCGTCTATCTTGACGTCCCCATCGTGTCCTCATCTTTGACATCCCCATCGTTCCTCATCTTTGACGTCCCCCATCATGTCCTCATCTTTGACGTCCCCACATCGTGTCCTCATCTTTGACGTCCCCCATCGTGTCCTCATCTTTGACGTCCCCATCGTGTCCTCATCTTTGACGTCCCCCATCGTGTCCTCATCTTTGACGTCCCCCATCGTGTCCTCATCTTTGACGTCCCCCATCGTGTCTCATCTTTGACGTCCCCATCGTGTCCTCATCTTTGACGTCCCCCATCGTGTCCTCATCTTTGACGTCCCCCATCGTGTCCTCATCTTTGACATCCCCAATCGTGTCCTCATCTTTGACGTCCCCCATAGTGTCCCTCATCTTTGACGTCCCCCATCGTGTCCTCATCTTTGACGTTCCCCAATCGTGTCCTCATCTGTGACGTCCCCCATCATGTCATCATCTTTGACGTCCCCCATCGTGTCCCATCTTTGACGTCCCCATCATGTCCTCATCTTTGACGTCCCCCATCGTGTCCTTATCTTTGACGTCCCACATCGTGTCCTCATCTTTGACGTCCCCCATCGTGTCCTCATCTTTGCCGTCCCCCATCATGTCCTCATCTTTGACGTCCCCATCTGTGTCCTCATCTTTGACGTCCCCCATCGTGTCCTCATCTTTGACGTCCCCCATAGTGTCCTCATCTTTGGCGTCCCCCATCTTGTCCTCATCTTTGATGTCCCCCATCATGTCCTCATCTTTGATGTCCTCCATCATGTCCTCATCTTTGACGTCCCCAATCCTGTCATCATCTGTGACGTCCCCCATCGTGTCCTCATCTTTGATGTCCCCCATCATGTCCTCATCTTTGATGTCCCCCATCATGTCCTCATCTTTGCCGTCCCCCATCATGTCCTCATCTTTGACGTCCCACATCGTGTCCTCATCTTTGACGTCCCCCATCGTGTCCTCATCTTTGACGTCCCCATCGTGTCCTCCTCTTTGACGTCCCCCATCGTGTTCTCATCTTTGCCGTCCCCCATCGTGTCCTCATCTTTGACGTCCCCCATCGTGTCCTCATCTTTGACGTCCCCCATCGTGTCCTCATCTTTGACATCCCCAATCGTGTCCTCATCTTTGACGTCCCCCATAGTGTCCTCATCTTTGACGTCCCCCATCGTGTCCTCATCTTTGACGTTCCCCAATCGTGTCCTCATCTGTGACGTCCCCCATCATGTCATCATCTTTGACGTCCCCCATCGTGTCCCCATCTTTGACGTCCCCCATCATGTCCTCATCTTTGACGTCCCCCATCGTGTCCTTATCTTTGACGTCCCACATCGTGTCCTCATCTTTGACGTCCCCCATCGTGTCCTCATCTTTGCCGTCCCCATCATGTCCTCATCTTTGACGTCCCCATCGTGTCCTCATCTTTGACGTCCCCCATCGTGTCCTCATCTTTGACGTCCCCCATCGTGTCCTCATCTTTGGCGTCCCCCATCGTGTCCTCATCTTTGATGTCCCCCATCGTGTCCTCATCTTTGATGTCCCCCATCATGTCCTCATCTTTGACGTCCCCAATCCTGTCATCATCTGTGACGTCCCCCATCGTGTCCTCATCTTTGATGTCCCCCATCATGTCCTCATCTTTGATGTCCCCATCATGTCCTCATCTTTGCCGTCCCCCATCATGTCCTCATCTTTGACGTGTGTCCTCATCTTTGACGTCCCCCATCGTGTCCTCATCTTTGACATCCCCAATCGTGTCCTCATCTTTGACGTCCCCAATCGTGTCCTCATCTTTGACGTCCCCCATCGTGTCCTCATCTTTGACGTTCCCCAATCGTGTCCTCATCTTTGACGTTCCCCAATCGTGTCCTCATCTTTGACGTCCCCCATCATGTCATCATCTTTGACGTCCCCCATCGTGTCCTCATCTTTGACGTCCCCCATCGTGTCCTTATCTTTGACGTCCCACATCGTGTCCTCATCTTTGACATCCCCCATCGTGTCCTCATCTTTGCCATCCCCAATCATGTCCTCATCTTTGACGTCCCCCATCGTGTCCTCATCTTTGACGTCCCCCATCGTGTCCTCATCTTTGACGTCCCCCATCGTGTCCTCATCTTTGCCATCCCCAATCGTGTCCTCATCTTTGACGTCCCCATCGTGTCCTCATCTTTGACGTCCCCCATCGTGTCCTCCTCTTTGACGTCCCCCATCGTGTTCTCATCTTTGCCGTCCCCCATCGTGTCCTCATCTTTGACGTCCCCCATCGTGTCCTCATCTTTGACGTCCCCCATCGTGTCCTCATCTTTGACATCCCCAATCGTGTCCTCATCTTTGACGTCCCCATAGTGTCCTCATCTTTGACGTCCCCCATCGTGTCCTCATCTTTGACGTTCCCCAATCGTGTCCTCATCTGTGACGTCCCCCATCATGTCATCATCTTTGACGTCCCCCATCGTGTCCCCATCTTTGACGTCCCCATCATGTCCTCATCTTTGACGTCCCCCATCGTGTCCTTATCTTTGACGTCCCACATCGTGTCCTCATCTTTGACGTCCCCCATCGTGTCCTCATCTTTGCCGTCCCCCATCATGTCCTCATCTTTGACGTCCCCCATCGTGTCCTCATCTTTGACGTCCCCCATCGTGTCCTCATCTTTGACGTCCCCCATAGTGTCCTCATCTTTGGCGTCCCTCATCTTGTCCTCATCTTTGATGTCCCCCATCATGTCCTCATCTTTGATGTCCTCCATCATGTCCTCATCTTTGACGTCCCCAATCCTGTCATCATCTGTGACGTCCCCCATCGTGTCCTCATCTTTGATGTCCCCATCATGTCCTCATCTTTGATGTCCCCCATCATGTCCTCATCTTTGCCGTCCCCCATCATGTCCTCATCTTTGACGTCCCCCATCGTGTCCTCATCTTTGACGTCCCCCATCGTGTCCTCATCTTTGACGTCCCCCATCGTGTCCTCATCTTTGGCGTCCCCCATCGTGTCCTCATCTTTGATGTCCCCCATCATGTCCTCATCTTTGATGTCCCCCATCATGTCCTCATCTTTGACGTCCCCAATCCTGTCATCATCTGTGACGTCCCCCATCGTGTCCTCATCTTTGATGTCCCCCATCATGTCCTCATCTTTGACGTCCCCAATCCTGTCCTCATCTTTGACGTCCCCATCGTGTCCTCTTCCGTGTTCTGGGTCCATATTCCTGGATCAAGACTTAACCCTTCCCATCACAAACATGAGACAGACTCAACATCACTATCTTGAGATAATTGGCATCTCTGGGAGATTTATTACTGTTTGGCCATTTAATTAGCAAGTTAAATTGAAATATTACATGGGAACTATATGGCGGTATGATGAGGATTCTTTCAATGAGTATTATTTTCATATTGATTATCATGTTGCCACCATGGTTCTAACATGGCAGTGTCATGTAAAAGTAGAATTGTTTGAATATTACATATTCTTGCCACTATGTGACATTATGTTCTGTAATTGCACTACATGGCGATATTATGTGTATTTTGTAAACTGTGCACTATAGTATTTTGCCACCATATGTATGTGGATTATATCACAGGATTAGCTGGTTTCTTTATATTTTCTTATCACATGTTGATAATTTGTGTATTTGGACTATAGGGCAGTACAATATAGCAGTATTATTAGGTCAATTTAAGACCTCCTTATCATGTCTGCGCTTCTGATACATGTGGTATTGTTTTTTTTTTCACGGATACCACACATAGCCATTATGAACTATGAACATCTGTCCTATCACATTTCAGATGTGGCTATTTATACCCTCCTCGTGCTGATCACTCCCCTTCCCTTTAAAAAGTCAAAAGATTCATCCCCTGATGCTGGTAATATATTCTTTCTATTCTGAACGCCTTGGATGGAGGAAGACTCTATTGGCTGCTGAAGTTCTGCTGTTGAGTTCTGTTGTTGGATCCGTGTCGTCTGCAGTCAAGTTTGTTTTGTATCTTTTATTGTTTACTTTCCATGTGTGATATTATAGTAGTGCTGACTTCTAGTGCACTCACCAGCCTTGGCACTAAACAGAGTGAGTAGTGGGACAACTCAGAGACTGGTCACATGATGGAGGCGAGGAGGAAGGACCCGCATAGGGATGTTAGGGGAGCTCAGGGGCCAGATACAGGTGAGTGTCAGGAGGTGTACCAACCCCTGCTCCATAACATCAGGGTCGTACTCTCCTTTTTCATCCCGTTGTACATCGGTGTTGAGCTGTTTGCTGGACATCCCCTAGTCCGTGCATGACATTATGTTGCAATTTAGTAGAATGTTGAAAATAAGTACAGAGTCCCAAAGCAGTCAGTTTTGTTCTTAATACACAATATACAGGACTGGTGAAAGCGGCTCTTGGAGTAATAGGGGGCCACAGGTTGCTTTGCCCCTGAGGATGGCCGCCTCTGCCCCTGCTTAGTCCTTCATAGGGCGGCTGAATCCTCACGTTACATGTCCTTTCTCATCATACATTGGGCTCTGAACCGTAACGGCACAGAATAGTGGTGAGCAGTGAGATACAAGCCCCGGGTCACGGTGGGGTTTTATGATTGCATGCCGCTAATCAGATGTGAGCAGCACAGAATTATTAATAGAAATGTATTCCCTCCCGCCGCGCCGACAACTGATGAAGATTAATGTCCGCAGCCGAATGGGAGAAATGCAAAAGTCGTATCAGGACCAAGATCGACTTCACAGTTCAGGAATTTTCTCAAAGACTTGAAGAGATTTACAAGGAGCTCAGAAAGCCTAGAATAATAGATAAACTGGAGGATAAAGACATCATAAACGATATCATAAAGGACATCACATTTATATGAATGGGACCATGTACCCCACCACTAGGGGGCGCCACAAAGAACAATGAAATATTATTATTGTTTTTTTTTATTATCTGCAGGCCTCATTACAGGGCAGGAGGAGCGGAACAGATTGATAAATAAGTCAGTGAGGGACGGTGGATTGTACCTTGTCATTGACCAATGGAATTGACTGCTGTTTCTGGATGTAGAAGTGAAGTGGGTGGCCTAAATCACTGACTGATCGCTAAGCACGTGGTTGAAGGTCATCAGTCACTGAGTAGCTCCGCCCACTGGACCATGAGCCCAGAATGTAGCACCGCCCACTGGACCGTAAGCCCAGAATGAGCAAGGAGAAGAGAGATCCCCACAGATGTATCTCCACTAGTGATGAGCAAGCACACAGATGTATCTCCACCGTTATGCATCTGGTAGAGGTCGGATAGGTCGGCACACAGATGTATCTCCACCTCTATTCATCTGGTAGAGGTTGGATAGGTCGGCACACAGATGTATCTCCACCTCTATTCATCTGGTAGAGGTTGGATAGGTCGGCACACAGATGTATCTCCACCTCTATTCATCTGGTAGAGGTTGAATCGGTCGGCACACAGATGTATCTCCACCATTATTCATCTGGTAGAGGTCGGATAGGTCAGCACACAGATGTATCTCCACCTCTATTCATCTGGTAGAGGTCGGATAGGTCGGCACACAGATGTATCTCCACCATTATTCATCTGGTAGAGGTCGGATAGGTCAGCACACAGATGTAGCTCCACCTCTATTCATCTGGTAGAGGTCGGATAGGTCGGCACACAGATGTATCCCCACCTCTATTCATCTGGTAGAGGTCGGATAGGTCAGCACACAGATGTATCCCCACATCTATTCATCTGGTAGAGGTCGGATAGGTCGGCACACAGATGTATCTCCACCTCTATTCATCTGGTAGAGGTCGGATAGGTCAGCACACAGATGTATCCCCACATCTATTCATCTGGTAGAGGTCGGATAGGTCAGCACACAGATGTATCCCCAATCTTATTCATCTGGTAGAGGTCGGATAGGTCGCACACAGATGTATCCCCACTCTATTCATCTGGTAGAGGTTGGATAGGTCAGCACACAGATGTATCCCCACATCTATTCATCTGGTAGAGGTGGATAGGTCGGCACTACAGATTGTAGTCCCACACTTATTCATTCTGGTAGAGGTCGGATAGGTCAGCACACAGATGTATCCCCATCTCTATTCATCTGGTAGAGGTCGGATAGGTCGGCACACAGATGTATCCCCATCTCTATTCATCTGGTAGAGGTCGGATAGGTCGGCACACAGATGTACCTCCATCTCTATTCATCTGGTAGAGGTTGGATAGGTCGGCACACAGATGTACTCCATCTCTATTCATCTGGTAGAGGTCGGATAGGTCGCACACAGATGTATCTCCACTCTATTCATCTGGTAGAGGTTGGATAGGTCGGCACACAGATGTATCTCCATTCTATTCATCTGGTAGAGGTCGGATAGGTCGGCACACAGATGTACTCCACCATTATTCATCTGGTAGAGGTCGGATAGGTCGGCACACAGATGTATCTCCACCATTATTCATCTGGTAGAGGTTGGATAGGTCGGCACACAGATGTACCTCCACCTCTATTCATCTGGTAGAGGTTGGATAGGTCGGCACACAGATGTATCTCCACCATTATTCATCTGGTAGAGGTCGGATAGGTCGGCACACAGATGTATCTCCACCATTATTCATCTGGTAGAGGTTGGATAGGTCGGCACACAGATGTATCCTCCACCTCTATTCATCTGGTAGAGGTCGGATAGGTCGGCACACAGATGTATCTCCACCTTATTCATCTGGTAGAGGTGGATAGGTCGGCACACAGATGTATCTCCACCTCTATTCATCTGGTAGAGGTTGGATAGGTCGGCACACAGATGTATCTCCACCTCTATTCATCTGGTAGAGGTTGGATAGGTCGGCACACAGATGTATCTCCACCTCTATTCATCTGGTAGAGGTTGGATAGGTCGGCACACAGATGTATCTCACCTCATTCATCTGGTAGAGGTTGGATAGGTCGGCACACAGATGTATCTGCATCGCTATTCATCTGGTAGAGGTTGGATAGGTCGGCACACAGATGTATCTCCACCTCTATTCATCTGGTAGAGGTGGATAGGTCGGCACACAGATGTATCTCCACCTCTATTCATCTGGTAGAGGTCGGATAGGTCGGCACACAGATGTATCTCCACCTATTCATCTGGTAGAGGTCGGATAGGTCGGCACACAGATGTATCTCCACCTCTATTCATCTGGTAGAGGTCGGATAGGTCGGCACACAGATGTATCTCCACCTCTATTCATCTGGTAGAGGTCTGGATAGGTCGGCACACAGATGTATCTCCCATCTATTCATCTGGTAGAGGTCGGATAGGTCGGCACACAGATGTATCCCCACTCTATTCATCTGGTAGAGGTCGGATAGGTCGGCACACAGATGTATCCCCACCATCTATTCATCTGGTAGAGGTTGGATAGGTCGCACACAGATGTATCCCCACATCTATTCATCGGTAGAGTATAGAGGCAATGCACTTATATGTAGGTGTGGCAACACAGATGTATCTCCACCTCTATTCATCTGGTAGAGGTTGGATAGGTCGGCACACAGATGTATCCCTCCTCTATTCATCTGGTAGAGGTCGCATAGGTCAGCACACAGATGTATCTCCACCTCTATTCATCTGGTAGAGGTTGGATAGGTCGGCACACAGATGTACCTCCATCTCTATTCATCTGGTAGAGGTCGGATAGGTCAGCACACAGATGTATCTCCACCTCTATTCATCTGGTAGAGGTTGGATAGGTCGGCACACAGATGTATCTCCATCTCTATTCATCTGGTAGAGGTCGGATAGGTCGGCACACAGAATGTACCTCCACCATTATTCATCTGGTAGAGGTCGGATAGGTCGGCACACAGATGTATCTCCACCATTATTCATCTGGTAGAGGTTGGATAGGTCGGCACACAGATGTACCTCCACCTCTATTCATCTGGTAGAGGTTGGATAGGTCGGCACACAGATGTATCTCCACCTCTATTCATCTGGTAGAGGTCGGATAGGTCGGCACACAGATGTATCCCCACATCTATTCATCTGGTAGAGGCTGGATAGGTCGGCACACAGATGTATCCCCACATCTATTCATCTGGTAGAGGTCGGATAGGTCGGCACACAGATGTATCTCCACATCTATTCATCTGGTAGAGGTCGGATAGGTCGGCACACAGATGTATCTCCACCTCTATTCATCTGGTAGAGGTTGGATAGGTCGGCACACAGATGTATCTCCACCTCTATTCATCTGGTAGAGGTTGGATAGGTCGGCACACAGATGTATCTGCATCGCTATTCATCTGGTAGAGGTTGGATGGGTCGGCACACAGATGTATCTGCATCGCTATTCATCTGGTAGAGGTTGGATAGGTCGGCACACAGATGTACCTCCACCTCTATTCGTCTGGTAGAGGTCGGATAGGTCGGCACACAGATGTATCTCCACCATTATTCATCTGGTAGAGGTCGGATAGGTCGGCACACAGATGTATCTCCACCTCTATTCATCTGGTAGAGGTTGGATGGGTCGGCACACAGATGTATCTGCATCGCTATTCATCTGGTAGAGATTGGATAGGTCGGCACACAGATGTATCTCCACCTCTATTCATCTGGTAGAGGTTGGATAGGTCGGCACACAGATGTATCCCCACATCTATTCATCTGGTAGAGGTCGGATAGGTCGGCACACAGATGTATGTCCACCTCTATTCGTCTGGTAGAGATTGGATAGGTCGGCACACAGATGTACCTCCATCTATATTCATCTGGTAGAGGTTGGATAGGTCGGCACACAGATGTATCTCCACCTCTATTCATCTGGTAGAGGTCGGATAGGTCGGCACACAGATGTATCTCCACCATTATTCATCTGGTAGAGGTCGGATAGGTCGGCACACAGATGTACCCATCACTATTCATCTGGTAGAGGTCGGATAGGTCGGCACACAGATGTACCTCCATCTCTATTCATCTGGTAGAGGTCGGATAGGTCGGCACACAGATGTATCTCCACATCTATTCATCTGGTAGAGGTCGGATAGGTCGGCACACAGATGTATCTCCACCTCTATTCATCTGGTAGAGGTTGGATAGGTCGGCACACAGATGTATCTCCACCTCTATTCATCTGGTAGAGGTTGGATAGGTCGGCACACAGATGTATCTGCATCGCTATTCATCTGGTAGAGGTTGGATGGGTCGGCACACAGATGTATCTGCATCGCTATTCATCTGGTAGAGGTTGGATAGGTCGGCACACAGATGTACCTCCACCTCTATTCGTCTGGTAGAGGTCGGATAGGTCGGCACACAGATGTATCTCCACCATTATTCATCTGGTAGAGGTCGGATAGGTCGGCACACAGATGTATCTCCACCTCTATTCATCTGGTAGAGGTTGGATGGTCGGCACACAGATGTATCTGCATCGCTATTCATCTGGTAGAGATTGGATAGGTCGGCACACAGATGTATCTCCACCTCTATTCATCTGGTAGAGGTTGGATAGGTCGGCACACAGATGTATCCCCACATCTATTCATCTGGTAGAGGTCGGATAGGTCGGCACACAGATGTATCCCCACCTCTATTCATCTGGTAGAGGTTGGATAGGTCAGCACACAGATGTATCTCCACCTCTATTCATCTGGTAGAGGTCGGATAGGTCGGCACACAGATGTATCCCCATCTCTATTCATCTGGTAGAGGCTGGATAGGTCGGCACACAGATGTAGCTCCTCCTCTATTCATCTGGTAGAGGTTGGATAGGTCGGCACACAGATGTACCCATCACTATTCATCTGGTAGAGGTCGGATAGGTCGGCACACAGATGTATCTCCACCTCTATTCATCTGGTAGAGGCTGGATAGGTCGGCACACAGATGTACCTCCATCTCTATTCATCTGGTAGAGGTCGGATAGGTCGGCACACAGATGTATCTCCATCTCTATTCATCTGGTAGAGGTTGGATAGGTCGGCACACAGATGTACCTCCATCTCTATTCATCTGGTAGAGGTCGGATAGGTCGGCACACAGATGTATGTCCACCTCTATTCGTCTGGTAGAGATTGGATAGGTCGGCACACAGATGTATCTCCATCTCTATTCATCTGGTAGAGGTCGGATAGGTCGGCACACAGATGTATCTCCACCTCTATTCATCTGGTAGAGGTCGGATAGGTCGGCACACAGATGTATCTCCACCTCTATTATCTGGTAGAGGTCGGATAGGTCGGCACACAGATGTACTCCACTCTATTCATCTGGTAGAGGTGGATAGGTCGGCACACAGATGTATCTCCATCTCTATTCATCTGGTAGAGGTTGGATAGGTCGGCACACAGATGTACCTCCATCGCTATTCATCTGGTAGAGGTTGGATAGGTCGGCACACAGATGTATCTCCATCTCTATTCATCTGGTAGAGGTCGGATAGGTCGGCACACAGATGTACCCCATCCTATTCATCTGGTAGAGGTCGGATAGGTCGGCACACAGATGTATCTCCATCTCTATTCATCTGGTAGAGGTGATAGGTCGGTCAGCAACAGATGTATCCCCACTCTATTCATCTGGTAGAGGTCAGGATAGGTCGGCACACAGATGTATCCTCCATCTATTCATCTGGTAGAGGTTGGATAGGTCGGCACACAGATGTATCCCACCTTATTCATCTGGTAGAGGTCGGATAGTAGCTGTCCACACACAGATGTACCCACATTCTCCACTTATCATCGGTAGAGGTCGGATAGGTCGGCACACAGATGTACCTCCATCTCTATTCATCTGGTAGAGGTCGGATAGGTCGGCACACAGATGTACTCCATCGTATTCATCTGGTAGAGGTTGGATAGGTCGGCACACAGATGTACCTCCATCTCTATTCATCTGGTAGAGGTTGAGATAGGTCGGCACACAGATGTACTCCATCCTATTCATTGGTAGAGGTCGGATAGGTCGGCACACAGATGTATCTCCATCTCTATTCATCTGGTAGAGGTCGGATAGGTCGGCACACAGATGTACTCCATCTCTATTCATCTGGTAGAGGTCGGATAGGTCGCACACAGATGTATCTCCATCTCTATTCATCTGGTAGAGGTCTGGATAGGTCGGCACACAGATGTATCCTCCATCTCTATTCATCTGGTAGAGGTTGGATAGGTCGGCACACAGATGTACTCCATCTCTATTCATCTGGTAGAGGTGGATAGGTCGGCACACAGATGTATCTCCATCTCTATTCATCTGGTAGAGGTTGGATAGGTCGGCACACAGATGTACCCTCCATCTCTATTCATCTGGTAGAGGTTGGATAGGTCGGCACACAGATGTACCTCCATCTCTATTCATCTGGTAGAGGTTGGATAGGTCGGCACACAGATGTATCTCCATCTCTATTCATCTGGTAGAGGTCGGATAGGTCGGCACACAGATGTATCTCCATCTCTATTCATCTGGTAGAGGTCGGATAGGTCGGCACACAGATGTATCTCACTCTCTATTCATCTGGTAGAGGTTGGATAGGTCGCACACAGATGTATCTCCACCTCTATTCATCTGGTAGAGGTCGGATAGGTCGGCACACAGATGTATCCCCACACTCTATTCATCTGGTAGAGGTCGGATAGGTCGGCACACAGATGTACCCCACTCTATTCATCTGGTAGAGGTCGGATAGGTCGGCACACAGATGTATCTCCATCTCTATTCATCTGGTAGAGGTTGGATAGGTCGGCACACAGATGTATCTCCACCTCTATTCATCTGGTAGAGGTTGGATAGGTCGGCACACAGATGTATCTCCACCTCTATTCATCTGGTAGAGGTTGGATAGGTCGGCACACAGATGTATCTCCATCTCTATTCATCTGGTAGAGGTTGGATAGGTCGGCACACAGATGTATCTCCTCTATTCATCTGGTAGAGGTTGGATACGGTCGGCACACAGATGTATCTCCTACCTCTATTCATCTGGTAGAGTTGGATAGGTCGGCACACAGATGTATCTCCACCCTATTCATCTGGTAGAGGTGGATAGGTCGGCACACAGATGTATTCCCTCATATTCATCTGGTAGAGGTCGGATAGGTCAGCACACAGATGTATCTCCACCTCTATTCATCTGGTAGAGTGGATAGGTCGGCACACAGATGTATCTCCACCTCTATTCATCTGGTAGAGGTGGATAGGTCGGCACACAGATGTATCCCCACTCTATTCATCATTGGTAGAGGTCGGATAGGTCGGCACACAGATGTATCCCCACCTTATTCATCTGGTAGAGGTCGGATAGGTCGGCACACAGATGTACCTCCATCTCTATTCATCTGGTAGAGGTCGGATAGGTCGGCACACAGATGTACCTCCATCTCTATTCATCTGGTAGAGGTCGGATAGGTCGGCACACAGATGTACCTCCATCTCTATTCATCTGGTAGAGGTCGGATAGGTCGGCACACAGATGTACCTCCACTCTATTCATCTGGTAGAGGTGGATAGGTCGGCACACAGATGTATCTCCACCTCTATTCATCTGGTAGAGGTTGGATAGGTCGGCACACAGATGTATTCTCCACTCTATTCATCTGGTAGAGGTCGGATAGGTCGGCACACAGATGTACCTTCCACTATTCATCTGGTAGAGGTGGATAGGTCGGCACACAGATGTATCTCCACCTCTATTCATCTGGTAGAGGTGGATAGGTCAGCACACAGATGTACCTCCACCTCTATTCATCTGGTAGAGATCGGATAGGTCAGCACACAGATGTACCTCCACTCTATTCATCTGGTAGAGTGGATAGGTCGCACACAGATGTACCTCCACCTCTATTAATCTGGTAGAGGTCGGATAGGTCGGCACACAGATGTACCTCCACCTCTATTCATTTGGTAGAGATCGGATAGGTCAGCACACAGATGTACCTCCACCTCTATTCATCTGGTAGAGGCTGGATAGGTCAGCACACAGATGTACCTCCACCTCTATTCATCTGGTAGAGGTCGGATAGGTCGGCACACAGATGTACCTCCACCTCTATTCATCTGGTAGAGGTTGGATAGGTCGGCACACAGATGTATCTCCATCTCTATTCATCTGGTAGAGGTTGGATAGGTTGGCACACAGATGAGGTCCACATCGATTCAGGTCAGTAGAAGAAACCCCAATGGGTGTCAAGGTAGTGGAGGCCCCAAGGCCCAAGCACTGCACTCTATGACCCTATGAAAGTAAAGTTTCTTAATAGGCAGTTATGGGATTGGTTAGCGGTGTGATGGGGCGATATGGGGTATGACACCAAGGGTGGGCTAATTCATGCTGTGGAGTACAGCAGCCAGTCCTTGAATGAAGTAAGACTTGGTTTGAGGCTCATGGAGGGACACGCCACTAGTCAGACACTTCTGATCCGTTATGAGACATGCCTGTCTTCAAAAGGTGGACTCCACCTGATGAAGACAGGCACCCTGTCGAAACGCATAGTGGGAAGTAAAGGGCAATAAAGGTTGGTAAATACGCTCAATGAGTGGTTTAATCTGTGCCCAAGTGCCCCAGCGCTCCTAACAGATCACCACATTGTGTTGTCTATTGCTTTTTGGCATCTCTCGGTTAACAGCTTTCAGCGCACAAGGACCTGCCGTAATGTCACCAGTTTCCCCGATCACATGACAGGAACAGGACGGATGTGATGTGGGAGAGACCGCCGCCGACAGTAAGGAGATGCTCCGGTCCCTGCAGGGATCCCCCAAACCAGGCGCCTGTTACTGAGGTTGTGCAGAGGTGCACAACCCAGTTAGGTGAGTGGCCCATCGGCCCCCTCTTATACTTACCTTTCACTACTAGGTGCTTCACATTTGCGCCCCTTCCTGTGCTTTTTCTCTCATTTGCTTATTGTCCGTGTCCTATCACATCCTGGGTACAACTATTTATACTGTACTTGCACCTGCCTTTTCTGCTGGATATATTTCTATGTGGATTTCAGTGAAGGAGGTCCAGCCCTGGTGCTGGAATTTTGTCAGTTAGGCATAAACCAGTGTTGTTCTTACTCTGTGTTACTCATTTGCCTTTACTTCACTTTTCTTCTGTTTTTTATTATGTTGGTAAGAGCTTTCCCTTGCATTTATCATTTCTCTTTTGTCCACTTGTGCACATCCTTTATTTTTCCTAACTTGGGGTTTCCATCTATCTCTGCACACTTCTCCTATCTTGGCTTATTGTGTGCAGCAGCCTCCCCTCTGGTTTCCCAGAAGGAACGAGAAATAACTAAATGGCCTTTTAGGCAGACAGTTCCGAGTTGTGGTATTTTACTTCTGCAGCTAGGGACATTCCAGTCTGTGCAGGAACCATTAAGGTACCTTTACACGCGGCAACTTTTCAAGGAATTTCACTGGCAACTTGCTGGTTGCAGTGAAATCATGGACACATTGTTCCATTTGTACACAGCAACAAGATAGAACAATGTGTCCATGATTTCACTGCAACCAGTAAGTTGCCAGTGAAATTCATAGAAAAGTTGCAGCGTGTAAAGGTACCCTTAGGGCCCCTTTACACGCGGCTACATTTGTAGCTTGTCACCAGGTAACTTACTGGTTGCAGTGAAATCATGGATACATGATTCCATTTGTACACAGCAACAAGATAGAACCATGTATCCATGATTTCACTGCAACCAGTAAGTTACCTGGTGACAAGCTACAAATGTAGCCGTGTGTAAAGGTACCCTTAGGGTGCTGTGCAGCTAGGGTGTTATGCAGCTAGGGATATTGCAGTCTGTGCATTAACCATTAGGGTGCTGTGCAGCTAGGGTGTTATGCAGCTAGGGATATTGCAGTCTGTGCAGGAACCATTAAGGTGCTGTGCAGCTAGGGTGTTATGCAGCTAGGGATATTCCAGTCTGTGCAGGAACCATTATGGTGTTGTGCAGATAGGGATATTGATATTCCTGTCTATGCAGGAACCATTAGGGTGTTATGCAGCTAGTGATATTCCAGTCTGTGCAGGAGCCATTAGGGTTCTGTGCAACTATGGATATTCCAATTTGTATCGGAACCATTAGGGTGTTATGTAGCTAGGGATATTCCATTCTGTCCCGGACCATTATGGTACCTTTACACGCCGCCACAACAGGATGGATACCAACGGCAACTTCACGTGCACGAGCACAGCCGAACGGTTACCAATGGGAACCGCACCCTCTTTACACGCCGCCACAAGGTGCGCTACGCCACGCTACATCTACAGCTAGCTACATCGCCGGGTGTCGCAAGTAGCCAGCTGTAGCTCAATTACACACCGCTATAACCAGCTACTATGGGCGGACCTGGTGCAGCAGGGACAGCACCTAGGCGTGCTCCAATTGAGAGTACGAGCCGTCCGTACGCTGATAGGACAAAGCAATAACATCCTGATTGGCCCGGCAGCGCCGGAGGCTGAGTAATACAGCACGCTCGAGCGATTGTGTAGTGTGACTCGTCAGCTCCTTAAATATGCCTCCCTATGCAGCGACTACCAATCGTCATGCAGCAGCTTCCACCAATGATCGCACATGGGGCGCGGTAACACGGAGCCAGGGTGACGCCTTAGCTACATTGCAGGCTGTCCCGAGTTCCCTTCCGTAACGTCTTTACACGCAGATACAGCTCGCTACAATCGGCGATGTAGCCATATGTTTATGGGCAGTGCACGGATACAGAGGTATCTGTAGCCGGCTGTGTCGTCCCGTCTTCACACGCCGCTACTACGGGCGATATTGGCGCGACAAGCTACATTTGTAGCCTGTAGCGGGTTGTATCCATCCTGTTGTGGCGGCGTGTAAAGGTACCATTAGGGTGTTGTGCAGCTAGTGATATTCCACTCTATGCAGGAACCATTAGTGTGAGTGCAGCTAGGGATATTCCAGTCTGTGTGGGAACCATTATGGTGTTTTGAAGCAGGGGCTACTAGCCTGTACAGGAAGTGGGTGCAGCTGTGGTGTGATTGGTTTTATTCCCCCTTTACCTAACTTAACAGCCTTTTAGACAGACAGGTCAGAGGTGTGGTATTTTAGTTGTGCAGCTAGGGATATTCCAGTCTGTGCAGGAACCATTAGTGTGTTGTGCAGGGAGGGATACTAGTCTATACTGGAACCAGTAGGGGTCGGTTGCAGTGTGATTGCTTTTATTCCTCCTTTACCTGTATTGGGATAGGTATCTGCATACCAGCATCACTGGATTTGTCTTTGGAAGAGCCACATGTAGATCTAAATAGTGTAAGGTGTGACATCCTGCTGACAGATCTCTGCACAGAGAAAGGAAAAACTGCAACTAAATGTCCTTCTACTTATAGCAAAATCACCTGAGTGGAGTGTGACCCTACATCCCAGGATCTATGGATTATGAATGATGAAATGTGTAACGTGTCGATACTTTTTCTTTATATGAGGATTAATAACCTGCCGGAGCCTCGTGGCCATAACTCTGTATGGAGGGTGACGCCGGCAGTAATAGGACTGTGCCGGGGGGACGGGGACCACACAGGCCGGTGACAGGTCCGCTCCCAGCCGTCATGACCCAGCAGCAGCCGCCCGTTCCCGCTCCACATCAGGAGACGTGCGGATTGTGAAGGGATATTGATTCCTGCAGCTCGTTTAATAAAACGCCTTGTCCTAAATGACACATCCATTCTACACAGTTAATCTCTTAATAGCTCCATCCAGCCGTCAGCGCCGATGTATATGGAACGTATATGAGGTCGGGACCTCCGCGCTCTGCCATTCATAGCTACAGCTTAAATATACATTATACCGAGACGCTCAGCTACCGCGGACATGGGAAACGTGGAGAGGCGACACGGCGGAGGACAAATTAGCGCAATTTACTGGGGATATATTATCAAGAATATACGTGTCATGCGAGCAAAAACGCTATATACTGTACATCCAGGAGGAAGATATACGGGCTGTACATATATCATTATATACAGGAGATGCCCAGGTTATACCGGCTGTGCATATATAATTATATACAGGAGATGTCCAGGTTATACCAGCTGTACATATATAATTATATACAGGAGATGCCCAGGTTATACCGGCTGTACATATATAATTATATACAGGAGATGTCCAGGTTATGCCGGCTGTACATATATAATTATACACAGGAGATGTCCAGGTTATACCGGCTGTACATATATAATTATATACAGGAGATGTCCAGGTTATACCGGCTGTGCATATATAATTATATACAGGAGATGTCCAGGTTATACCGGCTGTACATATATAATTATATACAGGAGATGTCCAGGTTATACCGGCTGTACATATATAATTATATACAGGAGATGTCCAGGTTATACCGGCTGTACATATATAATTATATACAGGAGATGTCCAGGTTATACCGGCTGTACATATATAATTATATACAGGAGATGCCCAGGTTATACCGGCTGTACATATATAATTATATACAGGAGATGCCCAGGTTATACCGGCTGTACATATATAATTATATACAGGAGATGTCCAGGTTATACCGGCTGTACATATATAATTATATACAGGAGATGTCCAGGTTATACCGGCTGTACATATATAATTATATACAGGAGATGTCCAGGTTATACCGGCTGTACATATATAATTATATACAGGAGATGTCCAGGTTATACCGGCTGTACATATATAATTATATACAGGAGATGCCCAGGTTATACCGGCTGTACATATATAATTATATACAGGAGATGCCCAGGTTATACCGGCTGTACATATATAATTATATACAGGAGATGTCCAGGTTATACCGGCTGTACATATATAATTATATACAGGAGATGTCCAGGTTATACCGGCTGTACATATATAATTATATACAGGAGATGTCCAGGTTATACCGGCTGTACATATATAATTATATACAGGAGATGTCCAGGTTATACCGGCTGTACATATATAATTATATACAGGAGATGTCCAGGTTATACCGGCTGTACATATATAATTATATACAGGAGATGCCAGGTTATACCGGCTGTACATATATAATTATATACAGGAGATGTCCAGGTTATTCCGGCTGTACATATATAATTATATACAGGAGATGTCCAGGGTATACCGGCTGTACATATATAATTATATACAGGAGATGTCCAGGTTATACCGGCTGTACATATATAATTATATACAGGAGATGTCCAGGTTATACCGGCTGTACATATATAATTATATACAGGAGATGTCCAGGTTATACCAGCTGTACATATATAATTATATACAGGAGATGTCCAGGTTATACCGGCAGTACATATATAATTACATACAAGAGATGTCCAGGTTATACCGGCTGTACATATATAATTATACACAGGAGATGTCCAGGTTATACGGCTGTACATATATAATTATATACAGGAGATGTCCAGGTTATACCGGCTGTACATATATAATTATATACAGGAGATGCCCAGGTTATACCAGCTGTACATATATAATTATATACAGGAAGTGCCCATGTTATACCGGCTGTACATATATAATTATATACAGGAGATGTCCAGGTTATACCGGCTGTATATTTTCAGAAAAAAACTCATTATTAACAGCCAAAAGGTCTGATACCAAATGCACCCAGCAGCCCCAATGATAAAGGATATATTTTCTGAGTATAATGTTAGGGACTCGTAAGTGTGGGGACTCTTGACGTGAGTTACGATTGTGTGTTTTGGCCAAATTATCTACAAATATCTCGCATTATTATTCATATTCGATACAATTTTGTTGCACTTTTTTAATCTTTTTGCAGGAGCGTCTGTGCTGTGTGGCGCATGTACATCGTGCTGGGCAGCCCGCCTGGTCTAAGGCTACATTCACATGCTGCGTTATTGGTTCGCTTTGTACGGATCCGCTATTTGCAATGAAAGGCATCGACGTTGTCTGTAGCAGCCAAGTCAATGTATTCCAGTATTTGGCATTTACATGGTGCATTTTCTTCGTCCTTTTTGTGAATTTTTTCCTAATCCGGAAGTTCCAGCAGACTCCTGAGGTGGACCGTAAGACGTTCTGGACCCTCCAACGTGGACCACATGACAGCTACACTGACGTGGTGGATGGGCTCAGAACCAACTTTGAGCAGTGGGTCCTAGGACTGGCGGTGACCACCTGTGATGAGCTGAAGGACCTTATGGTGAAGGACCAAGTCCTCCTCTTTGTCTGTGGTTTCTCTCCGTCTCGTTGTGCAGTTCCTTTATCTTGATACAATGTATCAATATTATATGTTTATACTCTCGCTCTGTTCTGTATGATCTGCTGTTATTATGATGATTATTGTTTTTTCCCTCTGTGTTTCAGACTTCTCCTGTTCTCCTCACTCCTGTTTTGTACATTGAGCGCACACCACACATTGTGCTGGGAGGAGAAGTGGAAAATCGATGCTCTTCTGAGAAGGATCATCAATCCTGGGGATGTTTGTCAGGACTTTGGCGATTCTACTCTTCTCCGTTAATCCACAGGAAATCATGACGATTTGTTACTTATCCTCGCGTCGCTGCTGCTTACATCTTCTTCCAGGGGGTCACTTACTCTCTGCAGAGCTGCAAGCTCCATCCATACAGTGAATACTGCCGGCAGCCGGACTATACCTTACAATAGATTTTATACAGGTCAGAGGATCTGGTTGCTTATCGGGAGCCTCGTTCCTTCATACATTGAAGTTGGGGTATTTTATAGGTATTTTATGTGCGGTAGGTACAATTCCACCCTCCAAAGACTGACAAGCAAAAGGGTAACAATGGTTTGCACTTCTGCCTTTCCTGCTCCACATCTCTCCGTCCTCTACAGCTTTGAACGTGAGACGACCTTCATTTTATAGACACTCATCTTGGTTATCTCATCCATAAATGTGAACTGCAGCTATTTAACATATGATTACTTATGCACATTCCCATCATGTTACTGTTTTGCTCCTAACGTTTCTATTATTTTGTTAGAGTTTTGTAAATCCACTTTGGCTTTCACCTCTGTCTGATCCTTCTGGTCATCCTCTCCATAAAGGTACCGTTACACGGTACGAGATTGTGAACGATATTGCTTAAACGTCACTGGTTTGGAGTCGTTCAAGCGACATCGTTAGGACGTCGTTGCGTGTGACTCTGATATATGGTTACGATAAATCGTTGGATCGGTGATCGCAGATTTGAGAACATGTTCTCAAATCAGACGATCCTCGATCAGCCAACCTGCTGCATCGTTGTGTGTGACACCGCGATAATGATGTCGTTCACGACTTCCCCTATTGACAACAGTGAACAAGTATCGATCACTGGGTTGTGTGAATGATACCTGCTCGCTACATCGTTGGTGCATTGTCCACGATATCTAGACGTGTGACATCTCACCAACCATATGAAAACGATGTCCTAACAAACGCGCGCCCACGAGATCGTTAGTGAGATCGTTTCAATATTGAGGCGTGTAACGGTACCTTAAGACTTAAGCATGTCTCCACCGATCTCTGCTCTCCGGTCTCTTCTCCATGTTCACAATGTCGGTCACACTGGTCGATCACTTGGGGATGTCACAGCTTTATCTTCTACCCACAAGTGCTGGACTGGGTTGAGTTCTGGGGACTGTGGGGACAATCCAGCTCCTCTACTTCATTGCATTGAACCATTGCTTCTCCTCTCGATTGGGTCATTATCCTGATTGACACTGCGTCGACCTTTTCACCCCCATAGTACTCGAGTGTATGAAGTTACTCGTCTTGTAGGATCCCCACATATAGCCCAGTATTGAGACCACCATCGATCCTGGTCAAGTATCCAACGCCTTTGGCAGTGAGACATCCCATATCATCAGGCTTCCTCTACGGAACTGGACAGTTCCTTTAATCTTGTGATCCATTCTCCCGTTTTTCCTCCAAACCATTTCTCCCATAAGAGCCGTCTACTGACTTTCATCTAATTGCTCCAAATCACCCGTTTCTAATCTTTCACCTTTCATAATTTTTTCTAATCTCGAGCCAACGCCTTTTATGATATTGAAATTAAGTCTTCTCTTGTTTTCGGACCACCATTCCAGACTTGTGTAACGCGCGTCACCCGGTGCTGGGTGTCTGTGATCTCACTATTATGGAGCAGACGAACCGCCTCCACTGTCAGGTGTCACCAGAACGGATCGGCTCTGATATTTTGCCTGGAGTCACCTCCTGAATTTTGAATGGATGGTCATCATGGTCACCTTTCATCTTTCTCTTATAGAAGGCTGCAGATCTCCTCTGTGAAGTGTCCAGCAGTCGTCCCCCATCATGTTCACCTTCCATCTTTCTCTTATAGAAGGCTGCAGATCTTCTCTGTGAAGCCTCCAGCAGTCGTCCTCCATCATGGTCACCTTCCATCTTTCTCTTATAGAAGGTTGCAGATCTTCTCTGTGAAGCCTCCAGCAGTCGTCCTCCATCATGGTCACCTTCCATCTTTCTCTTATAGAAGGCTGCAGATCTTCTCTGTGAAGGGTCCAGCAGTCGTCCTCCATCATGGTCACCTTCCATCTTTCTCTTATAGAAGGCTGCAGATCTTCTCTGTGAAGCCTCCAGCAGTCGTCTTCCATCATGGTCACCTTCCATCTTTCTCTTATAGAAGGCTGCAGATCTTCTCTGTGAAGGGTCCAGCAGTCGTCCTCCATCATGGTCACCTTCCATCTTCCTCTTATAGAAGGCTGCAGATCTTCTCTGTGAAGCCTCCAGCAGTCGTCCTCCATCATGGTCACCTTCCATCTTTCTCTTATAGAAGGCTGTGGATCTTCTCTGTGAAGTGTCCAGCAGTCGTCCCCCATCATGGTCACCTTCCATCTTCCTCTTATAGAAGGCTGCAGATCTTCTCTGTGAAGTGTCCAGCAGTCGTCCTCCATCATGTTCACCTTTCATCTTCCTCTTATAGAAGGCTGCAGATCTTCTCTGTGAAGCCTCCAGCAGTCGTCCTCCATCATTGTCACCTTCCATCTTTCTCTTATAGAAGGCTGCAGATCTTCTCTGTGAAGCCTCCAGCAGTCGTCCTCCATCATGTTCACCTTCCATCTTTCTCTTATAGAAGGCTGCAGATCTTCTCTGTGAAGCCTCCAGCAGTCGTCCTCCATCATGGTCACCTTCCATCTTTCTCTTATAGAAGGCTGCAGATCTTCTCTGTGAAGGTCCAGCAGTCGTCCTCCATCAGGGTCACCTTCCATCTTTCTCTTATAGAAGGTGACTCCTCCTACTCCATCAGTCCTTCCACTTCATCTTACTCAATCTTCTCTTTAAGCCTCATCTAAGTCGTCCCCTATGTCATTTCTCTTCTCTTGAAGTTGGATCTTCTCTGTGAAGCCCGATCTCCCCTTGGTCCTCCACATCTCTTATAAGGCTGCGATCTCTCTTGAGTGTCAGCGTCGTCACCATCAGTTCTTGCACTACTCTTTCCTTAGACTCGTCTTGTGAACTCCAGCAGTCGTCCTCCATCATGTCACCTTCATCTTTTCTTATAGAAGCTGCAGATCCTCTGTAGTCCAGAGTCGTCCCCATCATGTTCACCTTCCATCTTCTCTTATGAAGCTGCGACTTCTTGTGAAGCTCCAGCAGTCGTCCTCTCATGTACCTTCCATCTTTCTCTTATAGAAGCTGCATCTTCTCTGTGAAGCTCAGAGTCGTCTCCATCATGTTCACCTTCCATCTTTCTCTTATAGAAGGCTCGACTTCTCTGTGAAGCTCCAGCAGTCGTCCTCCATCATGTCACCTTCCATCTTTCTCTTATAGAAGCTGCAGTCTTCTTTGAAGCCTCAGCAGTGCTCCATCATGGTCACCTCATCTTTCTTATAGAAGGCTGCGATCTTCTCTTACCTCCAGCAGTGTCTCATCATGTCACTTCCATCTTTCTCTTATGAAGGCTGCAGATTTCTCTTGAATCAGCGTCGTCCCTCATGCACCTTCTCTTCTTTAGAAGCTGGATTTCTCTGTGAAGCTCCAGCAGTCGTCCTCCATCATGTTCACCTTCCATCTTTCTTTATAGAAGGCTGCAGATCTTCTCTGTGAAGTGTCCAGCAGTCGTCCTCCATCATGTTCACCTTCCATCTTTCTCTTATAGAAGGCCGCAGATCTTCTCTGTGAAGCCTCCAGCAGTCGTCCTCCATCATGGTCACCTTCCATCTTTCTCTTATAGAAGGCTGCAGATCTTCTCTGTGAAGCCTCCAGCAGTCGTCCTCCATCATGGTCACCTTCCATATTTCTCTTATAGAAGGCTGCAGATCTTCTCTGTGAAGCCTCCAGCAGTCGTCCCCCATCATGTTCACCTTCCATCTTTCTCTTATAGAAGGCTGCAGATCTTCTCTGTGAAGCCTCCAGCAGTCGTCCCCCATCATGTTCACCTTCCATATTTCTCTTATAGAAGGCTGCAGATCTTCTCTGTGAAGCCTCCAGCAGTCGTCCCCCATCATGTTCACCTTCCTTCTTTCTCTTATAGAATCCTGCAGATCTTCTCTGTGAAGTGTCCAGCAGTCGTCCTCCATCATGTTCACCTTCCATCTTTCTCTTATAGAAGGCTGCAGATCTTCTCTGTGAAGCCTCCAGCAGTCGTCCTCCATCATGTTCACCTTCCATCTTCCTCCTATAGAAGGCTGCAGATCTCCTCTGTGAAGCCTCCAGCAGTCGTCCTCCATCATGTTCACCTTCCATCTTTCTCTTATAGAAGGCTGCAGATCTTCTCTGTGAAGCCTCCAGCAGTCGTCCCCCATCATGTTCACCTTCCATATTTCTCTTATAGAAGGCTGCAGATCTTCTCTGTGAAGCCTCCAGCAGTCGTCCCCCATCATGTTCACCTTCCTTCTTTCTCTTATAGAATCCTGCAGATCTTCTCTGTGAAGTGTCCAGCAGTCGTCCTCCATCATGTTCACCTTCCATCTTTCTCTTATAGAAGGCTGCAGATCTTCTCTGTGAAGCCTCCAGCAGTCGTCCTCCATCATGTTCACCTTCCATATTTCTCTTATAGAAGGCTGCAGATCTTCTCTGTGAAGCCTCCAGCAGTCGTCCCCCATCATGTTCACCTTCCTTCTTTCTCTTATAGAATCCTGCAGATCTTCTCTGTGAAGTGTCCAGCAGTCGTCCTCCATCATGTTCACCTTCCATCTTTCTCTTATAGAAGGCTGCAGATCTTCTCTGTGAAGCCTCCAGCAGTCGTCCTCCATCATGTTCACCTTCCATCTTTCTCTTATAGAAGGCTGCAGATCTTCTCTGTGAAGTGTCCAGCAGTCGTCCTCCATCATGTTCACCTTCCATCTTCCTCCTATAGAAGGCTGCAGATCTCCTCTGTGAAGCCTCCAGCAGTCGTCCTCCATCATGTTCACCTTCCATCTTTCTCTTATAGAAGGCTGTGGATCTTCTCTGTGAAGCCTCCAGCAGTCGTCCCCCATCATGTTCACCTTCCATCTTTCTCTTATAGAAGGCTGCAGATCTTCTCTGTGAAGCCTCCAGCAGTCGTCCCCCATCATGTTCACCTTCCATCTTTCTCTTATAGAAGGCTGCAGATCTTCTCTGTGAAGGGTCCAGCAGTCGTCCTCCATCATGGTCACATTACATCCACTTTGGTTTCCTCATTCTGTCTTCTTTATATCCTGATGAAATCTTTCTTTTGCTGTTCGATAACATCCCCAAGGTTTTCCAGGAAAATCATCCAAATGGGAATATTAAAAACAACATAACTTCAAAACTCATGAGACAACCCAAGACTGTGATACACTTTGGCATATTCTCCACGATGGACTTTACATTTTGACTCTTTGTTGTTACATAGAAGTTTCTTCATGACTTCTGTATATGAATCCCAAGCCCATTTCTCAACAGTTTCCATTTTTGTTTCGAACACATCGTCCTTCATGTGTTTCCAAGTATCCGGACCCACAAAAACGACTTCTTCAGTTTTGCCAAATTTGGACAATCACTGACCCTTGGTGCACAGGGACTTAAAAGTGTCACCTTGTTTCCGAAGCGTTTTCACCATCTGCTTCATCAGTCCAAGCTTCATGTGGAGCGGGGACCAGAGAACTTTTGTGGGATCAACTATGTTCTAGGCTACAAAGATGTTCTCATTGGACATTTTTGGCACCAGCGTCTGTTGATTTCTATTCAATCTAATGACACCAAAATCCTCCACCAAAGGGAAAGTGGTCAAGTATGGTGCAATCAAATCCTATGGAGTCGGTGTTTCAGAAATAATTACATGACGGAATCTTTGGGATATTTTTCCTGAGTTCGAAAGTTGATACAAATCACCTCTTACTTTTCAAACTACTTCACCTTTCCAGACCTTTTATTAATGAACAATACACTCCGAAATGAAAGGATGAATGACATAGAAATATTGGAAGAAATATCTTCTCTTAATGACTTAATACCATGTATTATGAATGAATAATGAAGTGTGATGTACCATTCACTGTAATAGGAGCACTCACTCGCTTTGCCGGTCACTGAGGACACAATTCTTCAATTAAATGTAGGGTATTTTTGCATTTCCATAAACCACAGTCCACAACATAAATAGGAGATCTCCATGAGCTCCACAGGACACACGTCTATCTACCTATTAGCAGGGTCCAGTGTTCCTCATCCAGGGGTGCACCAAGCCCCTCTGCCGCCTGAGCCGCAGGCTGAGGACCGGGGGGGTGCTGTCGGAGCCCAGCACCGCCGCCCTTTTTGCCGCGGGTGAGCCCGGGGGGTTGCTGTCAGAGCCCAGCACCGCCGCCCCTTTAGCCGCTGGTGATCCGAGGGGGAGGGGGTGCAGTCAGCGGCCGCCCTGAGCTGCCGGTGCCATGACCGGGGGACGCCGTGTGCACATGGCGCCGCCCACTACTGCACAGCCGTTCCCCCTCCTGCCTGTTGCCGCCTGAATGAAAGGGCTCACACTGTCCAATGGATGGTGCGGCCCTGTCCTCACCTCAGCTCTACATTCCGGGGTTGTGCAGGGATGCACAACCCTAGTAGGTGAGTGAACGACCAATCCACCCTTATCCCTACTGGTCCATCAGGTCTTACCCCTGCACTTCTTATCTTTGCATATTAGTAAGTTCATGCGCACCTCTCCAGAGACAGCATCTCTCACAATGCCTGTCTGGCTCTCTGCTGTACTCGCACATGGTCTCTTTCAGCATGTTCTGCACCCTTGCAGGACCTGGCTTGAGTTACTATGTGACCCATAACCTGTCACATGATATCAGCTGAGGCACACCCATGGGAGGTATGTGGATGGTCAGTCCCTCCCATTACTTCTGACCATCCTGTAAACCTGGCCCTGCATGTACAATAAAAACCTCATGGAACAACAAGTCCCAGGGAAACCATTCCAGGTTCACATCCCAGCAGACCTTTACCTATGCGATACATACTGGCCATTTACAATATAACTCACAGAAGGAAGAAACAAGCAAAATGCAATAAAATTTCAATGGTGATGGTTGAAGTTGAATAAGACTCAGGTTGAGGAACGTTAATTGAATGATAACGGAATACATAGAAGTATTAGATGAAACGCCGGAACATTCAGTGACAAAGATAAACTTAAATGAACATTAAATGAATTAAAAAATAACACAGAAAAGATAAAAATGAACATGTGCCTCGTAATTCTTCTAATCCTACAAAGAGTTTTGATTGGTCCTCAATAATGATAATTACATGTAATCTAAATTATTACAAAAGTCCCCGAGTAAATAAGTCACGGTAACTTTAAAAGAAAAATAGATACAATAATTAATGAAATGCAAATCTCACATTATAAAATTCATAGAAATGTTGAGTTTCTCTATTGTGGAGCCAAATGGAATATCAAACTATTCATTATATGCTGTGAAATAATTAGAAAAAAAAAAAAGATAATTAGTGGTGAAGGGTTTTTGTTACATTGTAATCGTGGCGCGGTCGTCCCGGCCGTTCATGGAGGGTATATGGGACATCGTTAGTTGTCGCTGTTCTGCCGCGGGTCATTAATAAAATGTTTTCGTCGCTCACATCGAGTCTCATTAAAAAGTCGTTCTGCATCGCCGGGACTTTATTTTTATTTTGTAAATTGTTCATTTGTTTAAGTTTTTTTTTTTTCTTTCCGTAATTTAATTTAGTGAGAAATAGGACAATGTTCCAGATGCAGCGCGGCCGCTAATAACCGGCGGGTGTAATTAACACCACAAACACGCTCCTCTTCATCTTTTCCGAGGCTATTTCACCCAGATTTTCTCATTTATTCACACATATGGAATAAATGGCCTATAATAATTATAATAATAATAATAATTGATAGAGAATTGACATGTACACTGCTCCGGGGGGGAAAGGCGACTTCCTGTGAGGATCGAAAATATGGTGTATCAACATGTAGAACTTTGTTGATTCATGAATATTCATATATTATGATATTCGTTTATTTATGTATTCATGCATATGTGCACTTATCTATTTGTGTCTGAAATAAGGTTGCGTGCCTTCAGCCTGAACTAATCAGCATAATTAATGAGATTAAGGGGAGGAGTTTTTATTGTATAAATGGCTTTGTTTTTATCACTCTGGAATACTAAATAAAGAAATCACAAAATTGAAGAAAACGTCCAAGTGCCGACTTTTGTAAGATTTAACCCTGTGTAAAGACTTACTGACGCCCTGCCTGGCCCTAACGACTGCACGTGAGTCCGGTCGAGCCATTCCCGCTAACCCTTGTCCCCTTTGATTGCCCCTATAAAAGATCCCGGCCTGAGGTGAGGAGTCAGTTCAGCTCTAGCAGGGGCGGAACTACACTGGTGCAGCTGGTGCAGCTGCACCAGGGCCCCGACCGGCTGGGGGCCCCTTCAAGCCTGGAGGGGGGCCCCCAGCCGACCCCCGCAAGCCGCCGTCAAAGGAGAGGAGGGTCAGGCAAGGGAAGCAGAGAGCTTCCTGCTTCCCCTGCCTGATCCCGCCCCTCCTCTCCTCTGCTCCTCCGGCCCCTAGCATACTCCCAGGTAGGAGAGCATCACGCCTGCAGCTCCCTGCGGCTCCCAGGGGCACCTAGCAGCACCCACCCCCCCCCCCTTCCCGGGCCGCGCCGACAGCCAACAGCACCCCTCCCCCTCCGGCCGCGCCGTCGGCCAGTAGCCCCGCTTCCCCCCGGTCCTCTCCTGCACCAGGGTCCCGGGGGTGACGGTCCGCCCCTGAGCTCTAGTCAGACAGAGAAGAGAGCAGTTGTAAGGAGCTGGTTGCTGGGACCAAGCCAGGCCCAGAACCAGGTGACACTGACCCAGCTGTGCTGAGCTCTAGGGAGAGGGACGGAGGCCAGTAGGAGAAGCAAGAAGGGAACAGACTTGTGAACGTTTTAGTTACCCGGATACCGGAGTCCGCAACTGCTGATAAGATAAAGAAGCAGGAATAGTCCGGACGGATCAGGTGGATCCAGTCCCCCTGAAGTAACAAATAGAAGAAGCCAAACTTGACCAAGTAAAGGATGAGGGATCTAGCCGAGGATAGGAATCCCACAGAGAGGTCCTCATTGTCAGTAGTGGAACAGCTCCCTGAGAGGGAGAAGTAGCGGCAGGTTCAGCTACAGGCAGAGCTTACCCCAAAAAGATGCACACACTAATAGAGGAGGCCTCACAACTCTCCAAGGTGAACGTCCCAAGCTGCACCGAAACCTGGTTACCCTCCTGGACCGTGCCTATTATCGGAAATCAGTAAAAACATACTCGTTTTTTGCCTGATGCAAATGCTCCAATGGGGCCCTAATTACTGCAAATTGTTAATAGCATTAGTCTTTTTCTATAGGCCAATGGGACTTTTGGGACCCCCTAGGCTCCAGGGCCCAGGTACAATTTTAACCCCTGCACCTATTGTAGTTACACCCCTGTTCATAGTCTTGAATACTCTTATGTGAGTTATACGGTTCAAGTTCTATTGGGCTCCAATTGGCCAACGCTACAGGAGAGATATTGTGGGATGGATACAATTGTAACACCTGAGCTGAGAGAAGGATTAGGTAAGGATTGTTTTAGCAGTCTCTGTGTATGTACCTATTGTAAAATTCATCTCTCAGGTCTCTAGAGGGGACATATGGGATTGCCTATAGCTAGGGAGAGAGAAACTGACTATGGCTGGAGAAAGAAAGAGATAACATTGCATCTTCACCTGTTTCAGCTAGGACCCCTAGTGCGGACAGGTAATTACAGCAGAGGAATGCTTGGGAAAAGAACACCAAGACTGAGATTCGTTTATGCAGAGGAGGATAACTGCCTTCCCAGGTATAAGCTTCCTCTCATCACAGCGTCTATGGTAAAACATCCGTCTCTGGTGTCCAGATATGAATATTTGGGTTTGCATTGATCCAATATTTAAGGTAGGTACATTTGTGGCAAAGAAGGAATAGACAACACTCTGGTGTGAGAGCATGAGGTGCCCGAGTAAAGTTCTTGTTCTTAATTGTAAATATAATAAATATAGTAATAATAAACTCAGCACTCAAAAAGTTATGGTGAATGCAGTGATCTTATATTGATGTAGTAGATCCAGGATCCAATGAGGAATTAAGTAGCAACATTGATGATTTGGTCAAGAACAGACCTTCATCCCATAAACTGAATATAAGCCTGGACTGGAGGAATGTCCACGGATCTACAGATCAGGGGAACCTAGAGCCAAGAGGGTAGTGACAGGATCACTGTGGTATGGTGCCGAGCATGGTTATGGTGAATGCTGGGCAACATACCACAATGCTCCAATCCCGCCTTATATACAATTTATCTGATGAAGGTCTGTCCTTGACCGAAATATTGCTACTTAATTGCTGATTGGATCTCAGGTTTTACATCAATAAAACATCTCTGCGTTCAACATTTTTCTAGTGCCGAGTTTAGTAGGCACATTTTTGGCATCGTGATCCTGAGGGGAAGAACATACATATGTCATAATTGTGAGGCCTTCCTCCAAATTAATATCAGTCAACTGGATGATACAGTCTATTCCATGTTTCATATCTATAGAAAGGTAATATTGTGATAACAAAACAAGACCATGATATCTTCTGCCTTGGACCTCCAGAGGCAAAATGTCCTGAAAGTCGGGAATCTCATTATTTTCTGGACAGTAAAGCCACATCCCATGACCAGTCCTGGTATGGGTCACCAGAGAGGAGGTATGTGGATTTACCTTGTGTTTTATAAGCCAAAAGCCAAATTATCATCCTTGTTCAAAGCCCAGAAGATACATTGTTGCATAGAATGTTTCAAATTCCATTACCGTTTTTCCCTGCATAAATCTGGGTTTTGTCATTCCTTTTTGTTTCATGTAATTGTATATACTGTATTGTTTTGTCCCCTTTGTAACATTTTTTTGTATAGTTTTATGAACACTGCCTACTTTTTGGAATAAACGTATAAAAATGAATAGCTTTGTTCCTCTTGCTCTATAAACTGTATCCCTGAAGCTAAATGCTACCCGTAACAGATGTCCAATCGGCCTGCGAAAGGATTGGCGGAGGTTGATATTATTTTTTGGAGATTATTGTGGAGCTGGGCAGTGACTGTACCGAGGTATATACAGTGCATATTCCAAGCATTGGAATCGATTGCATATATACAATACGCTCACTATGAGTTTCCCAATAATAGGCCTAGCAGAGACCCCGTCCATTAAATGTTAGTCAAGTATGCAAGTGTCCTGACGATAGGGGGCAGCAGAGGGCAGTTCGTGAAACACGCAATACACATATATACTGAAAACTTATTCCTATTCACTGATAGCAAGCAGAGATGTTGACAACAAAGATACATTAGAGCACAATCTCCAATCTCAAGCAGAAACTTGTAGAGCTCTTAAATCTTCATCTCTTCATCTTCTTTGTCTTTGCAGCTACATTATGAGCTTGTAGGTGCAGGAAAAAGTGCAGACTAAAGGACGTGTAGTGCTCTCTGCTCCGACGGGGCAGCTTGTTCACCATCTGCAGACCGAGTGCTTACATTCGAGGACTCTTGATTACTTTCGTAGAGACGCTTGTTGGCAGCGAGTGGATTGCCACTTTGTTTAAGAAAGCAATTCCTAAACACTTTACATAATCCGAACAAGTCGTCTACGCGCCGTCAAGAGGAGGAATCTGTGTCCTGGGGCTCGTTAATGGTGAACGTTAGGTTTAATGGAAATGAATGGGGGAATATGTAATTAAGAGCTGCAGCAAAACAAGCGGAGGGATGACATAGGTGGTCCCACAACTAAGTGGCCCCACAACTGTGACATCCATCTGTGCCACCATTATAACAGCGATATCCACAGTGCCCCCATAATAACAGCGATATCCACAGTGCCCCCATAATAACAGCGATATCCACAGTTCCCCCATAATAACAGCGATATCCACAGTGCCCCCATAATAACAGCGATATCCAAAGTGTCCCCATAATAAAAGTGCCTGTTTCTCCTGCATATTCCCCCATAACCATGAGATCCCCCTGTGACGACACAGTATATTACCATCTGTGTCGTGGGTTAAATATTCTTAATTAGGCCAGATGTATTGTTCTTTTGTTCGTTAACTCATGAGAAGTAAAGGTCCAGTCAAACACAACGACGCAACAGCGATCCCGATAACGATCCTTAGGGATCGCTGGTGCTTCACTTCGGGATCGCTGGTGAGATGTCAAACACTCAGATCTCACCAGCGACTCAGCAACTATCCGGAATGATAGGAAGTCGTTGGGAATTGTCACTCTCGGGTGTAGTATTGAGATCGTTGGTCGTTGTCCCTTTCAGACACAGCGATGCAGCATTCCCGGGGGGAGACCAACGACCTAAAAATGACCCAGAGCACTTTGTAACGATCAGCGAAATCACAGCAGGGGCCTGATCGCTGCAAAGTGTCACACATAACGAGATCGTTAGCGTCACAAAACCTGTCAAAATCTTACTAACGATCTCGTTATGTGTGACGGGGGCTTAAGTCACAGTTTCTTATCAGACTGCTCAGAGCCTGCATTGTCTTAGCTTGTGGATTATAAACTTAATGTAAATTGCCTCACATCCTCTATCTACATCATTCAGAGGAAAATTGTGCAGTCGGATTGAACTGCTGACCAATAAGAGAACAGCTTTATCCAAACCAATCCTGTATGGACACAAGACCTTGAAGTGAAAGCTAAAGACTTGCTTCAGTCTCCAGTAGTGATATACTACATTTCATCAGCCTAGAATATTCGGTACCAATTAGAAGATAATAACATGGATCATATTCTATCTAGGATTCGGCTGGAAGATACCCAGGTTGGGACAATGTGGTCACCTGGCCACAGACCTTGCGTGCTTGGGCAGCTTCCTAAGATTGCTGCTATTCCTTTCTCAGTGGGTGCCCACTTAAAGTGGGGTGCTGCTGGATTGGAGTATGTGACCCCTCAAAGCCCCGATGGCACAAACACTCAAATCCCTGGTGAGCCTGCATAAGGGTGAGACTCTGCTGCTTGGTACATTGTGTGTTGTGTTTGGTTATGTGTTATATGCCTTTAACTGTTGGGATACAATAAAGTCTTACCATTGTGTGGTTCCCTCACCCTGTGTTGTCTGAGTAGTCTTCTGCCCATGGTTAAGGAGTTGGAATTTCATTGGAATGAGCCCTGGTCCATGCGGTACTTCTAAAGATGGCCGGGCCAGCAGACGAGAGTGTGGAGCCCACTGGGACGGGGTACTTGGTACTGGACCAGGGTTACTGCTGGGGATATCACAGCGGTCTTGGTCCGGACCATGTCCCGGGTTCCGCAAGTAAATGGGGGGATATTTACAGGGGTGTTTGTCGTGACGCCACCCACGGGTTGTGGTCAGGGTGACCACCGCTGCTGCAGAACTCCGGGGATGAGGTTTGGCAGCTGGAGATGTAACGGCTCTCCGCAGGTAGAGCTTGGTTCCCCGGGGCAGTGGTAGTTAAAGTCTATGATTGAAGCTATGGATGTTGCAGGATAGGGATGATAGTGGAGACGGTGACTGCTTGTGAGGGAAAGTAGGACTTGAATACAAGGATCACACAGACTCACGATTTTGAAGTTTTCCAAGACTTTACTGCAGATATTCTTTAGCAGAGTACTGTCCACCGAGTCTTTATCGGGGCCGGGTTGCTCCCACCCTGACCGGGTCCTCAGCTTCCCACTGCTGTGCTGTGTGTGTGGCCCTGCTGCTGCTTTAGCTGAGCTGCTGGCCTTGTCTCTCTCCTCACAGGTACCCCCTTTGCAAGGCAACTTGAGTCTTTCCGTGTGCTTCTGACCCCGCCATGTTGATTTGCTGAGGTACAGTGTAGATCTACAATCTCCACTATCCCGGTGTTTACTGTGCTGCATGTGTCAGTCACAGTTACGGATCCGGTATCCGGTCTGAGCGCTCCTCCAGGGCGAGTTATGAGTTAACTCAGTTTCCCAGATGTGTTCTCCTGTTTCACTTACTCCTTCCCTCAGACCCTGGCTAGGCCTGGAATCGAGTAGCAGACTGTAGAAAAGCCTAATGCAGCCCCTTTACACTACAGTCTCTCTTCCTCAGTTCTCCCAGGAACTGAACTAACTACTTCCTCTTGACATCAGAATATATAAGGGAGCTGCTTTAGCTCCCCCTTCTGGCCTAGGGGTGCTAGTGCAGTGTCAGGTGTTGTGTGGGGAGTTAACCCCTGGTGTTGTTTCTGTGGCACTTAACCCCTGGGGTGCCACAAGAGCACACACTGACCCCCGTGTCTCCACAGAGGAGAGCACCCACTGACCCCCGTGTCTCCACAGAAGAGAGCACCCACTGACCCCCGTGTCTCCACAGAAGAGAGCACCCATTGACCCCCGTGTCTCCACAGAGGAGAGCACCCACTGACCCCCGTGTCTCCACAGAGGAGAGCACCCACTGACCCCCGTGTCTCCACAGAGGAGAGCACCCACTGACCCCCGTGTCTCCACAGAGGAGAGCGCCCACTGACCCCCGTGTCTCCACAGGAGAGCACCCACTGACCCCCGTGTCTCCACAGAGGAGAGCGCCCACTGACCCCCGTGTCTCCACAGAGGAGAGCACCCACTGACCCCCGTGTCTCCACAGAGGAGAGCACCCACTGACCCCCGTGTCTCCACAGAGGAGAGCACCCACTGACCCCCGTGTCTCCACAGAAGAGAGCACCCACTGACCCCCGTGTCTCAACAGAAGAGAGCACCCACTGACCCCCGTGTCTCCACAGAGGAGAGCACCCACTGACCCCCGTGTCTCCACAGAAGAGAGCACCCACTGACCCCCGTGTCTCAACAGAAGAGAGCACCCACTGACCCCCGTGTCTCAACAGAAGAGAGCACCCACTGACCCCCGTGTCTCCACAGAAGAGAGCACCCACTGACCCCCGTGTCTACACAGAGGAGAGCACCCACTGACCCTCATATCTCCACAGAGGAGAGCACCCACTGGCCCCCGTGTCTCCACAGAGGAGAGCACCCACTGACCCCCGTGTTTCCACAGAGGAGAGCACCCACTGACCCCCGTGTCTCCACAGAGGAGAGCACCCACTGACCCCCGTGTCTCCACAGAGGAGAGCCCCCACTGACCCCCGTGTCTCCACAGAGGAGAGCCCCCACTGACCCCCCGTGTCTCCACAGGGGAGAGCACCCACTGAGCCCCGTGTCTCCACAGAGGAGAGCACCCACTGACCCCCGTGTCTCCACAGAGGAGAGCGCCCACTGACCCCCGTGTCTCCACAGAGGAGAGCACCCACTGACCCCCGTGTCTCCACAGAGGAGAGCACCCACTGACCCCCGTGTTTCCACAGAGGAGAGCACCCACTGACCCCTGTGTCTCCACAGAGGAGAGCACCCACTGACCCCCGTGTCTCCACAGAGCAGAGCACCCACTGACCCCCGTGTCTCCACAGAGGAGAGCGCCCACTGACCCCCGTGTCTCCACAGAGGAGAGCGCCCACTGACCCCCGTGTCTCCACAGAGAGAGCAGCCCACTGACCCCCGTGTCTCCATAGAGGAGAGCACCCACTGACCCCCGTGTCTCCACACAGGAGAGCACCCACTGATCCCCGTGTCTCCACAGAGGAGAGCACCCACTGACCCCCGTGTCTCCACAGAGGAGAGCACCCACTGACCCCCGTGTCTCCACAGAAGAGAGCACCCACTGACCCCCGTGTCTACACAGAGGAGAGCACCCACTGACCCTCATATCTCCACAGAGGAGAGCACCCACTGGCCCCCGTGTCTCCACAGAGGAGAGCACCCACTGACCCCCGTGTTTCCACAGAGGAGAGCACCCACTGACCCCCGTGTCTCCACAGAGGAGAGCACCCACTGACCCCCGTGTGTCCACAGAGGAGAGCACCCACTGACCCCCGTGTCTCCACAGAGGAGAGCGCCCACTGACCCCGTGTCTCCACAGAGGAGAGCACCCACTGACCCCCGTGTCTCCACAGAGGAGAGCACCCACTGACCCCCGTGTCTCCACAGAGGAGAGCACCCACTGACCCCCGTGTCTCCACAGAGGAGAGCACCCACTGACCCCCGTGTCTCCACAGAGGAGAGCACCCACTGACCCCCGTGTCTCCACAGAGGAGAGCACCCACTGACCCCCGTGTCTCCACAGAGGAGAGCGCCCACATGACCCCCGTGTCTCCACAGAGGAGAGCACCCACTGACCCCCGTGTCTCCACAGAGGAGAACACCCGCTGACCCCGGTGTCTATACAGAGAGCCCCCACTGACCCCCATGTCTCCACAGAGGAGAGCACCCACTGACCCCCGTGTCTACACAGAGGAGAGCACCCACTGACCCTCATATCTCCACAGAGGAGAGCACCCACTGGCCCCCGTGTCTCCACAGAGGAGAGCACCCACTGACCCCCGTGTTTCCACAGAGGAGAGCACCCACTGACCCCCGTGTCTCCACAGAGGAGAGCACCCACTGACCCCGTGTCTCCACAGAGGAGAGCACCCACTGACCCCCGTGTCTCCACAGAGGAGAGCACCCACTGACCCCCGTGTCTCCACAGAGCACCCACTGACCCCCGTGTCTCCACAGAGGAGAGCACCCACTGACCCCCGTGTCTCCACAGAGGAGAGCGCCCACTGACCCCCGTGTCTCCACAGAGGAGAGCACCCACTGACCCCCGTGTCTCCACAGAGGAGAGCACCCACTGACCCCCGTGTCTCCACAGAGCAGAGCACCCACTGACCCCCGTGTCTCCACAAAGGAGAGCGCCCACTGACCCCCGTGTCTCCACAGAGGAGAGCGCCCACTGACCCCCGTGTCTCCACAGAGGAGAGCACCCACTGACCCCCGTGTCTCCATAGAGGAGAGCACCCACTGACCCCCGTGTCTCCACACAGGAGAGCACCCACTGATCCCCGTGTCTCCACAGAGGAGAGCACCCACTGACCCCCGTGTCTCCACAGAAGAGAGCACCCACTGACCCCGTGTCTACACAGAGGAGAGCACCCACTGACCCCCGTGTCTCCACAGAGGAGAGCACCCACTGGCCCCCGTGTCTCCACAGAGGAGATCACCCACTGACCCCCGTGTCTCCACAGAGGAGAGCACCCACTGACCCCCGTGTCTCCACAGAGGAGAGCACCCACTGACCCCCGTGTCTCCACAGAGGAGAGCACCCACTGACCCCCGTGTTTCCACAGAGGAGAGCACCCACTGACCCCCGTGTCTCCACAGAGGAGAGCACCCACTGACCCCCGTGTGTCCACAGAGGAGAGCACCCACTGACCCCCGTGTCTCCACAGAGGAGAGCGCCCACTGACCCCCGTGTCTCCACAGAGGAGAGCACCCACTGACCTCCGTGTCTCCACAGAGGAGAGCACCCACTGACCCCCGTGTCTCCACAGAGGAGAGCACCCACTGACCCCCGTGTGTCCACAGAGGAGAGCACCCACTGACCCCCGTGTCTCCACAGAGGAGAGCACCCACTGACCCCCGTGTCTCCACAGAGGAGAACACCCACTGACCCCCGTGTCTCCACAGAGGAGAGCACCCACTGACCCCCGTGTCTCCACAGAGGAGAGCACCCACTGACCCCCGTGTCTCCACAGAGGAGAGCACCCACTGACCCCCGTGTCTCCACACCCGCATTTCTAGGTTCATATATGGCGATGATTTAGCATACGTGATCTGTGACTTCTTTCCCACTGTCCCCGCATGGTGATCTCATGTCTCCTGATGACATTTTACATGTTTTCCCTGCAATAAAACAATTATACGGCAAATAAAAAATACCGCAGACAGTTATATGACACGATGTGGAAGTTTCTTAAGGGGCCAGTCCCCACATGACGTAGAAAACAACACAATGTATCAGTATAATGACCGGTATGTCCAGTCACTTCACTGGACCGTGGAAGTCATTAGTCTTGATCTGGTGGTTCCTTTGAAATCATTATTATTACTTATTAAGTAGCGCACCATACTCATCCTCAGAGGCTCCATATGTGGAGAGAGAAGGTAATGGCTCATTCTTACTTATTACAGGAATTTTTGTATCTTTCAGTTTTTCTTAGTGTCATCAAGCGTTGGCCAACGTGGAAGACGCACCAAACAAGAAAAGCTGCGGTACTCCATCACGCAATGTGTATATGTGCAATGCTGAACACGACACATTGCAACAAAAAGACAGCAGCACTCAAACACTAAGACATGCTATCTTTAATATTTAACTGCATTATAGCTAAGGAAATATGAAAAAAATGAGACACTTAGCTTATAAATGTGGCCATATCGATAACTGCCCAGTAGCCGTGTCGATGCATGTCTCCTTTACTGGGACCTAATCTACTTTTGTACCTACCCTTACCGTCATAGCCTCTCTCTGGATTAAAAACTTCTGTTTGAATGGGCGAGTAGAAACCTGCTAACAGAGACACGCCTCAATGTGGCTACTGGGCGGTTACCGATATGGCCACACTTATAAGCTATGTCGATGCATGTCTCCTTTACTGAGACCTAATCTACTTTTGTACCTGCACTTACAGTCACAGTCTCTATCTGGATTACAAACTTGTCTTTGAATGGGCGAGTAGAAACCTGCTAACAGAGACACGCCTCAATGTGGCTACTGGGCGGTTACCGATATGGCCACATTTATAAGCTATGTCGATGCATGTCTCCTTTACTGGAACCTAATCTACTTTTGTACCTGCACTTACAGCCGCAGCCTCTCTCTGGATTACAAACTTCTCTTTGAATGGGCGAGTAGACACCTGTTAACAGAGACACGCCTCAATGTGGCTACTGGGCGGTTACCGATATGGCCATTTTTATAAACTCAGTGTCTGGAAGACGAACCGCCACAGGAGAAAAAAGAATGGTGAGATTATCAAACTGACATCATACCATCTATTTCTGGAGAAACAACCTCAGATTTTTCTCTTACCTCTTTGGTATTTACAAAAAAATATGCAAAATCTGGGACTGAGCTCTCTAAATACTAACTATCAGCAGCAGGTAGTGCAAACAAGCAATGTCTCTGGTCCAATAGGAAGAGGTTTATTAACTTAATAATGTTTCAGTGGACTCCAAACAAAGAAAACTGCTTTTTAGCAGCACAAATACAGCTCAGTTTTCAGCAGAAGCAGCTGATACAGGATTCCTCATTCTCAGACACTATTACAATAAGGGTCATTTATCTGAAATCCCAGACCACTCTCTTCCCAAAGTGCGGCAATCCAGGCCCTTCTCTTAGCACAGTTTAGTGTGGTAAATAATATATGGCACTCTGCAGCTCCCATCAGAATCCGCACATTGCACTATACAGCTCCCATCAGAATCCGCACATTGCACTATACAGCTCCCAGCAGAATCTGCACATTGCACTGTACAGCTCCCAGCAGAATCCGCACATTGCACTGTACAGCTCCCAGCAGAATCCGCACATTGCACTGTACAGTTCCCAGCAGAATCCGCACATTGCACTGTACAGCTCCCAGCAGAATCCGCACATTGCACTGTACAGCTCCCAGTAGAATCCGCACATTGCACTGTACAGCTCCCAGCAGAATCCGCACATTGCACTGTACAGCTCCCAACAGAATCCGCACATTGCACTGTACAGCTCCCAGCAGAATCCGCACATTGCACTGTACAGCTCCCGGCAGAATCTGCACATTGCACTGTACAGCTCCCAGCAGAATCCGCACATTGCACTGTACAGCTCCTAGCAGAATTTGCACATTGCACTGTACAGCTCCCAGCAGAATCCGCACATTGCACTGTACAGCTCCCAGCAGAATCCGCACATTGCACTGTACAGCTCCCAGCAGAATCCGCACATTGCACTGTACAGCTCCCAGCAGAATCCACACATTGCACTGTACAGGTCCCAGCAGAATCCACACATTGCACTGTACAGCTCCCAGCAGAATCCACACATTGCACTGTACAGGTCCCAGCAGAATCCACACATTGCACTGTACAGCTCCCAGTAGAATCCACACATTGCACTGTACAGCTCCCAGCAGAATCCACACATTGCACTGTACAGCTCCCAGCAGAATCCGCACATTGCACTGTACAGCTCCCAGCAGAATCCGCACATTGGTGCAATAATTTTGTAATGTATTAAGCAACAAAGAAGGATTTTTATATTGCTTTTTATTCATATTTATACGGACTTTACATACAGAGAAGACAGGAAACAATTATTGCACAGTCCCAAGCCAAAAGGTTTAAAACACACCAGAATGGGAGACCTATTTACAGACTATAGTGTTTGTGCATATAGCAATCAAGAGCTGAGAGGTAATCATCATACCAAAGTGTAAATACCATATGTGGCGCCCCTGCGTCCAGAAGGCCACAAAGGGAACTGCAGCCAGGCAGGTAGGACATTGTTGCACAACAACACCCTCACAGCCCACACAACCCACGTGTAGAAGAGGTTTACATCCAGCCCTGAGATTAGAACTCTATGAGATTGAGGGGTGGTGGATCAGAGGAGTGGGTTGGGCACACCAGAAGGCAGGTGACTTGAGAGTATATAGGAAGGGGGAGGAGTGAAGGAAGTTAGTATGCCTGAGTGAGCCGAGCTGTAAAGACCCAGGAGTAGGCCGATGTGAGCTGAGATGTAAAGACTGAAGGACAATCACACGTCCTGTGAGTGCAAGGCTAGGAGCGCAGAATCCATACTGAGCCAGTGTGAGCCAGAGGGGAGAGAACGCCCATCCGACGCTGATGCCACCAGGAGTGTGACAGAACAGAGAGGGACGGTGGAACCCGGGCCCTAGACAGCAGCTGAAGCCACTGACTGCAGGCAGAGAAGTCCCTCCTATGATACTGGAAGGAACAGAAAGGAGAGAGCCTGGTAGAGCCTTGTGCTGAGGACTGCTGGAGGCTGGGCTAGGTAGAGTGTCGGCTCTAGAGGGCACCGCAGTTTACCCGGGATCCCCAAAGAACACGACGGGGGACCACAGCTCCACGTTAGGGTCCCCAACCCAAAGGACAGGCAGCTCAGTGACAACCAGGAGGGCCCACCAGGGGTCCGAGTCACCGCCATACTGTCCAGTGTCGCACAACACGTAGCAAAGAGAATGTAACAGCCCGGAAAGGACACTAAAGTCTGTGTGAGGGGTCACAGAGAGAGAGAGGCCTGGCTGCAGAGCAAAGGGAACCCGGAGAGGGAGAATGTGCCCGTGTCTTTGAACTGTGTACTGAGAGCTGTACTTGAACTTTGTAAAGAACTGCCAATGACTTGTGAACTGCTTGAAGAATTGAGAGTAATAGACACGGCAAACCCTGGAACTGCTTCCCTGAAGTCTCTGTGTGCAAGCTATTCTCTCCATACAGGATCCAGCCTGTCAGCACCAGCCAGGAGGAGAGATCCCTGCAGCGTCTGCAAGTAAGTGTGCTACAACCTCACCATAGAGACTTAACCCTTACTGCCCCGGGGGACACAGTTCTTCCCACTGGAACTATAACATCTCCGCTGCCATTCCATCACCCCCGGAGGTTCTGCAGCAGCGGCGGCCCCCATCACTGGCCGCACCAAGTGGGTGGCGTCACGAGTGACATTTTCCCCTGTAAATATTCCCCTTTATTTGCTGAGCCAGGGACACGGTCCGGACCAAGCCACCCGTGACTTTCCCGACACCGTCCGGTCCGGTACCGAGTACCCCCATCCCGTGGGGCCCGACACATATAAACTGCTGTCTCTATACAATGAATTCCCACTGAAAATGACTCAGTATGGCAAATCACCTGGGCATTACTAGGCCAATATTTGTTGCAAATGTGAACCCTACATAAAGTCCCCAAAGTTTTCTCAAGCCTACCCAGGTGTAGTTGATGGCTGGTGGCTGCTGTGGACAGAGACCCTACGTACGTTTCAGGGGGATGCTCTTACTGTGCACCGCCAGTCTGTCATGTGACCATAATACTGGATGTGGGCGGGGTGTATAGTCTGTAAATAGGTCTCCCATTCTGGTGTCTTTTAAACCTTTTGGTTTGGGATTGTGCAATAATTGTTTCCCGTCTTTTCTGTATGTAAAGTCCGTATAAATATAAATAAAAAGCAATATAAAAATCCTCCTTCTTTGTTGATTAATATTGTAAATGAGAATGGCTACGTTTTCCCCCATATCCATGATGGGTGTGAACAGTACAGAATATGCACAAGCCTCCTTTTAATCACATCATAATCAATGATGTCTTATAGGAAATTAGCAAAGTATCCCATACAAAATTTGCAGATTATCCTATAAAACACAGACATTTTTCCTTTGCTGTCAGGAGCGTTGTGACATTTCCTGTGCACGACACAATGTAACAGCACAAATACAATCTCGCTCTCCTATACGGTCAATAGGATGTTGTTATACAGAATCCGCCTGTTTGTTTTACATTCAGAAACGTTAACGTTCCGGCCCTTCCATATTTATGGCACCTATAAAAGCGCTAATGCGACCTGCAGCGCCCACCGCCATCTGTTACCATCTTGTCTCTGGGTATTTATAGAGAAGGTCGCACATACATTATACCAGTCATACACAGGTGCTGAGGCTGACTATGGTAAATACAAGCAGAACAGCGCTGCCTGGACCAAGATAAGCAAATCACACACACAATATTCAGTGTGCAAATAATTAGGGGACACAGAATTATGCAATGATGCTTCAGGGATATCAACTGGCTTTGGTGCAAAAGAGACAGAAAGGAATGGTGTTGCAGGTGGTGGCCACGGACAACGCCACTCTCTCTTTGCTCTCTTTGCCACTCTCATTGCCTCTCTCTCTTTGCCTCTCTCTCTTTGCCACTCTCTCTTTGCCTCTCTCTCTTTGCCACTCTCTCTTTGCCACTCTCTCTTTGCCTCTCTCTCTTTGCCACTCTCTCTTTGCCACTCTCTCTTTGCCACTCTCTCTTTGCCTCTCTCTCTTTGCCTCTCTCTCTTTGCCACTCTCTCTTTGCCACTCTCATTACCCATTGCCTCTCTCTCTTTGCCACTCTCTCTTTGCCTCTCTCTTTGCCTCTCTCATTACCCATTGCCTCTCTCTCTTTGCCACTCTCTTTGCCACTCTCTCTTTGCCACTCTCTCTTTGCCACTCTCTCTTTGCCTCTCTCTCTTTGCCACTCTCATTACCCATTGCCTCCCTCTCTTTGCCACTCTCTCTTTGCCACTCTCTCTTTGCCTCTCTCTCTTTGCCTCTCTTTGCCTCTCTCTCTTTGCCACTCTCTCTTTGCCTCTCTCCTTTGCCTCTCTCTCTTTGCCACTCTCTCTTTGCCTCTCTCTCTTTGCCACTCTCTCTTTGCCTCTCTCTCTTTGCCTCTCTCTCTTTGCCACTCTCTCTTTGCCTCTCTCTCTTTGCCTCTCTCTCTTTGCCTCTCTCATTACCCATTGCCTCTCTCTCTTTGCCACTCTCTTTGCCACTCTCTCTTTGCCACTCTCTCTTTGCCACTCTCTCTTTGCCTCTCTCTCTTTGCCACTCTCATTACCCATTGCCTCCCTCTCTTTGCCACTCTCTCTTTGCCACTCTCTCTTTGCCTCTCTCTCTTTGCCTCTCTTTGCCTCTCTCTCTTTGCCACTCTCTCTTTGCCTCCCTCTCTTTGCCACTCTCTCTTTGCCACTCTCTCTTTGCCTCTCTCTCTTTGCCTCTCTTTGCCTCTCTCTCTTTGCTTGGGTCACCACCACTGGTAGGATGAGGTGGTTCCTGCAACCCCTAAAGTCATCCAGCTCATTCAGGACAGCACATCTGTCCATGACGTCCATGACTTCACCAGAACATTTTCCAGATCTGCCAATAGACTCAGAAGACCATGAAGCAGATACAAGGATGTGGGCCGTTACAGGGCAACAGAGGGGCATCAACTCAGCAGCAGGACTGGTATCTACTCTGTTGTTCGATGAGGAGCAATGCCAGAGCTCTACAAATGTCCTCCAGTGACGTCTGATGCCCACCTCACAAACAGCCTCAATGCCATGCCTCAGGTTCGGGACTCGATCCAGTGACCTTGTGCTGCATGGTCCGTTTCTAAGCCACTGCCTGGTCAGACTAGATCCAACTGCTGATGGAGGTTTTATCTTTGTGTTTCCATTCCTATGGCTTGTGATTATCCGGTGTTCTCACTTGCTTATTGCCTCTGTCCTATCACATCCTGGGTGAGGTTATTTATACTCTCCTTTCACCAGCCTTCTCTGCTGGCTATATTTCTATGTGGATTACTGCTAAGGAGTTCCAGCCCTGCAGATAAAGGATTTAGGTAGAGACCACTGTTGTTTTCTCACTTGCCTTCTCTGCACCTATCTTCTGCTTTCTGTTGTGTTTACTTCTGCTTTCATTTACTATTTCTCCTTTGTCAATGTGCACTTGGTGTTTTATGTTTACTCACCTTTTGGCTTTGTCTGCTCCTGCACACTTTCCTTATCGTGGTTAGTTGTGTGTATCCATCTCCCCTCTGGTTCTTTAGGAGGAACGAGAAACGGTTCGACGACCTTTCAGGGAGTCAGGTCCGAGCTGTGGCTTCTAGTTGTGGGTCTAGGGATATTCTATATAAAGAAAATTGGGATGCACAGCTAAATTACTCATAAGGGTGCAACATAATGTATGGAAAATAGCACATTGTAGAAAAGAGGAAAAGGCCGTGCATATAAAAATGTGCACATCATAGTATACTAAAAATATAAGTCTTTATTCCAGAGATGACAACAAACAACAACATGTACTATTAAGAGCAATTAAAACCATGTAGGTCCGGTAGCCAAGGTTACAGAAGTAAGATACAATATATCTGTGTACCCAGAGTCTATAACGAGCAATGGAACTGCTGTAGCAACTAGATACTATACCCCCAATTAATTAATCAATGTTAGCATTAATGTGGCACGATGTCAAAGAACCACCGTGAATGGAATAAGCCCATGTGCTGTCGATTTACAGAGGGAGATAGCCAGTTACAGCTATTGCACACCGCATCCACACTCACTCGTAGCTGCAACCTGTTTTTTTGTCTGCTCCTGCACTTTCCTTATCGTGGTTAGTTGCGTGTAGCGACCTCCCCTCTGGTTCTTTAGAAGGGAAATGGTTCGATGACCTGGCAGGGAGTCAGGTCCGAGCTGTGGTTCCTATTTGTGTGTCTATGGATATTCTAGTCTGTGCAGGAACCATTAGGGTGTAGGTAAAGCTGCCGGAGTTTAGGCTTTATGTCTCCTTTTACTCCTGTGTAAGTGTATACGTGTAAACAGGGCTGCCACTAGGAATTTCGGGAACCCCTTACTGCCAAAATTTTGGGGCCCCCCTGAGACTCCGCCTAGCACTCACCCCAGCTCTGCCTCCACCCAGGCTCCACCTCCACCTAAACATACATTATATTTATAGAGAAAAATTGGAACAGCACCAAAAATTCCCTCAATTTATGTGCAAGCTTTCCCAAATAGCAATCCAGATGGTTCCTTACAATAGAGTATAAAAAGGAAAAACAGCACAAAAAAATAGAAAAAAGTGGACTTTATTGCCCAATGCCTGGCCACACATTATTGGATTTCAGGATGCATAAAGAAATGTTGGGTTACTCTTGGTGGTCCTCACTGAGATGCTTTCCATGTAGTGCTCTCTTTGTTCCTCTCCTGGTGGGCTCTTCTTCTGTGTTCTCCTGGTTCTCCTCTCTGGGGTGCTCTCCAGCTGCTCCTCTCTGGGGTGCTCTCCAGCTGCTCCTCTCTGGGGTGCTCTCCAGCTGCTCCTCTCTAGGTGCTCTCCTGGTGCTCCTCTCTAGGTGCTCTCCTGGTGCTCCTCTCTAGGTGCTCTCCTGGTGCTCCTCTCTGGGTGCTCTCCTGCTGCTCCTTTCTAGGTGCTCTCCTGGTGCTCCTCTCTGGGGTGCTCACCTGCTGGTACTCTCTCGGTGCTCTCTGGGTACACTTCCCTGGGGTGCTCTCCTGGGTCTCCTCTCTGGGGTGCTCTTCTTGTGATCTTCTCTGGGGTGCTCACCTGCTCGTCCTCTCTGAGGTACTCTCCTGCTTTTCCTCTCTGGGGTGCTCTCCTGGATCCCCTCTCTGAGGTGCTCTATTGGTGGTCCTCTCTGGGGTGCTCTCATGGTGGTACTCTCTAGGGTGTTCACCTGGTTGTCTTCTCAAGCTTGCTATCCTGTTGTCCACTCTGGCTGCTCCCCTGGTGCTCCTCTCTGAGGTGCTCTCCTGGTGGTCCTCTCTGGGGTGCTCTCCTGGTGCTCCTCTGTGGTGCTCTCCTCTTGGTCCTCTGTAAGTACTCCTCCCTGGGGTGCTCTCCAGCTGCTCCTCCCTGGGGTGCTCTCCTTGTAGTCCTCTTTGGTATGCTCTCATGTTGGTCCTCCCTAGGGTGCTCTCCTGGTACTCCTCTCTGGGGTGCTCTGCTGGTGGTTCTCCTTGGGGTGCTCTCCTGGTGGTTCTTCTTGGGGTGCTCTTCTGCTGCTCCTCTCTAGGTGCTCTCCTGGTGCTCCTCTCTGGGGTGCTCTCCGGCTGCTCCTCTCTAGGTGCTCTCCTGGTGCTCCTCTCTAGGTGCTCTCCTGGTGCTCCTCTCTGGGGTGCTCTCCTGCTGCTCCTTTCTAGGTGCTCTCCTGGTGCTCCTCTCTGGGGTGCTCACCTGCTGGTACTCTCTCGGTGCTCTCTTGGTACACTTCCCTGGGGTGCTCTCCTGGGTCTCCTCTCTGGGGTGCTCTTCTTGTGATCTTCTCTGGGGTGCTCACCTGCTCGTCCTCTTGAGGTACTCTCCTGCTTTTCCTCTCTGGGGTGCTCTCCTGGATCCCCTCTCTGAGGTGCTCTATTGGTGGTCCTCTCTGGGGTGCTCTCATGGTGGTACTCTCTAGGGTGTTCACCTGGTTGTCTTCTCAAGCTTGCTATCCTGTTGTCCACTCTGGCTGCTCCCCTGGTGCTCCTCTCTGAGGTGCTCTCCTGGTGGTCCTCTCTGGGGTGCTCTCCTGGTGCTCCTCTGTGGTGCTCTCCTCTTGGTCCTCTGTAAGTACTCCTCCCTGGGGTGCTCTCCAGCTGCTCCTCCCTGGGGTGCTCTCCTTGTAGTCCTCTTTGGTATGCTCTCATGTTGGTCCTCCCTAGGGTGCTCTCCTGGTACTCCTCTCTGGGGTGCTCTGCTGGTGGTTCTCCTTGGGGTGCTCTCCTGGTGGTTCTTCTTGGGGTGCTCTTCTGCTGCTCCTCTCTAGGTGCTCTCCTGGTGCTCCTCTCTGGGGTGCTCTCCTGGTGCTCCTCTCTGGGTGCTCTCCTGGTGCTCCTCTGTAGGTGCTCCTCCCTGGGGTGCACTTCAGCTGCTCCTCCCTGGGGTGCTCTCCTGGTAATCCTCTCTGGGGTGCTCTGCTGGTGGTCCTCCTTGGGGTGCTCTCCTGGCATTCCTCTCTGGGCTACTCTCTTGGTGCTCCTCTCTGGGTGCTCTCCTGGTGGTTCTGTCTGGGTGCTCTCCTGGTGCTCCTCTCTTGTGTTCTCCTGGTGGTCCTTCTTGGGGTGTTCTCCAGCTGCTCCTCTGTGGGGTGCTCTCCTGGTGCTCCTCTCTGGGTGCTCTCCTGTTGCTCCTCCTTGGGGTGCTCTCTTGGTGCTCCTCTCTGGGTGCTCTCCTGGCATTCCTCTCTGGAGTGCTCTCCTGGTGCTCCTCTCTGGAGTGCTCTCCTGGTGCTCCTCTCTGGGTGCTCTCCTGGTGCTCCTTCTTGGGGTGCTCTCTTGGTGCTCCTTCTTGGGGTGCTCTCTTGGTGCTCCTCTCTGGGTGCTCTCCTGGTGCTCCTCTCTGGTACTCTCTTGGTGCTCCTCTCTGGGTGCTCTCCTGGTGCTCCTCTCTGGTACTCTCTTGGTGCTCCTCTCTGGGTGCTCTCCTGGTGCTCCTCTCTGGTACTCTCTTGGTGCTCCTCTCTGGGGTGCTCTCCTGGCATTCCTCTCTGGGTGCTCTCCTGGTGCTCCTCTCTGGTACTCTCTTGGTGCTCCTCTCTGGGGTGCTCTCCTGGCATTCCTCTCTGGGGTGCTCTCCTGGTGCTCTTCTCTGGGGTGCCCTCCTGGTGCTCCTTCTTGGGGTGCTCTCCTGGTGCTCCTTCTTGGGGTGCTCTCCTGGTGCTCTGCTCTGGGTGCTATCCTGGTGGTCCCCTCAGGGGTGCTCTCCTGGTGGTCCTTCTTGGGATGCTACCCGGCTTCTCCTCTCTGGGTGCTCTCCTGGTGCTCCTCTCTGGGGTGCTCTTCTGGTGCTCCTCTCTGGGGTGCTCTCCTGGTGCTCCTCTCTGGGGTGCTCTCCTGGTGTTCCTCTCTGGGGTGCTCCCCTGGTGGTCCTCTGTAAGGGCTCCACCCTGAGGTGCTCTCCTGGTGATCCTCTCTGGGTGCTCTCCTGGTGCTCCTCTCTGGGGTGTTCTCCTGGTGCTCCTCTCTGGGGTGCTCTCCTGGTGCTCCTCTCTGGGTGCTCCCCTGGTGGTCCTCTCTGGTTGTTTTCCTGGTGGCTCTCTCTGGGGCACTCTCTTGGTGCTCCTCTCTGGGTGCTCCCCTGGTGGTCCCCTCAGGGGTGTTCTCCTGGTGGTCCCTTCAGGGGTGCTCTTCTGGTGGTCTTCTCTAGCTTGCTCTCCTGGTGGTCCTCTCTGGTTGTTTTCCTGGTGGCTCTCTCTGGGGCGCTCTCTTGGTGCTCCTCTCTGGGTGCTCTCCTGGTGGTCCCCTCAGGGGTGTTCTCCTGGTGGTCCCCTCAGGGGTGTTCTCCTGGTGGTCCCCTCTGGGGTGCTCTCCTGGTGGTCATCACTGATGACATACGAGCTCTGTATACCGAAGCAAGTCTTTCATTTCCCACACTGGAAGCATTTTACTGACAGCCCCGTGACCGATTCTAGAGCCACTAAATCTCTTTTCCATTTCTTGTCATTGCACATAGTCGAGTCGTGGAGGACAATAATTACGACATAAATCCACTAACCTTCCCTCAGCTTTTATCTTTTTATCAGAGGGGGACACATGTAGGATATATGAGCTAATAAACGGCGTATCAAGATTTAGGAACATTACATCTGGGGACCATGGAGGGAGAGGTGTCATCAGTTACTCACAAGACCGATACAATTTACCCTAAAATTGAAACTTTGTATCCACATTCTGTGGTGAGTCTGTATCTGAGATGAGACTTGCATCGTTTGAAGTCTGAATAGATTAATAATAATAATAATGATGATGATGATGATGAGTGGATGTAACAGGGTGTCCCTCCCCGGCCTGTGTTCATGTTCTCTATGTAGTGTAACCTGCTTTAGTGTTTCCTGTCCTGCATTTAATGGAGAATTCTGCATTTGTACTTCTCCGCAGGGGGCTCCTCCGATGCACAAACCTGTAGACAGGAAAGGGCCTACAGCTTCTGGAAACTCCTCAATGTAGCCCAAATGTTCAAGCCCTTCCTTCCCCCCCCATCCAGGGTCTGATCCAAGGAGAGAGAACAATAGACACATATTTGCTCAGTTAGTTGTGTGGTGACTTTTGAAGGACTGTGATCTCAGGCTGCGACAAGATCCTGGTGCCCGTGTGTGGATTGACAGAAGCTGCCACATGGGATTGTGTCCCTCACTGGCTCAATCCACTGAACTCATTCAAGAACTATTTCTGCCTTTTCCCTGGTGTCGGATTGCCAGGTGATGCCCCCGAATTTGCTTCTCCTGTTGCGGACTCATCACGGACTCTGCAGAATTATCTTCATGTGTGCTGTTCCATTTTCCCTGCTCACATAAATGTCTGTTGATTGTTCATTGGCCCGGTGTCCCTTCGTCACAGTACAAAATTGGAGTGAAAAGTTTCCGATGACATTCACAAAGGTGTCAGGCGGCTCAACCTCCTCCTATACACGTCCCTTTAAATTATGGTCAATGGTCGAAGAACGGAAAAGGAGAATATTCATCTTATTATGTGTCTAGTGTGAGAAGAGCCATCTGGTGCCTCCATCTATTGAAACCACATCTAGCTCCCATGTTCAGGACTTCTCCCGTGCTGCTCCTCTTCTTTGGAATAGTTTCCTCCATTCAGTTGGACTATTGAATGAAGTAAAAAGCAGATTCCTATTGTAAACTCCTTTTATGTGTATTGTAACATTGTATTTGTTATTTGGCCATGCCTCCTCCTCCTGCCCACTCTGTCTGCTCTTTGATGTGTCAATTTGCCATTTTATACCTCTACCATCATGATTTTAGATCAGCTTAAGCATCGGATCATTGTCACAGTATTGAGGTAAATGGCATCCAAACCCTTATTGTGTCTGCAGTGCCAGCTCAGCTTCATTTACAATGTTGGTAGCTTTGCAAAATCTAGTAGATTACTGTGCCACTGACCGGACTCTGCGTCTTCCTACACTGAGTCTCCAGCCTCTACAGCCTCTGTTCCTCCATCTGTTGCCCAGTCTTTACAGCCTCTGTTCCTTTATCTTGTGCCCAGTCTCTACAGCCTCTGTTCCTCCATCTGCTTCCCAGCCTCTGTTCCTTGACCTGTTGTCTAGCCTTTATTCTTCAAGTGGCCTTTGAGTCTCTACAGCCTCTGTTCCTCCATCTGCTGCCCAGCCTCTGTTCCTTCACCTGTTGTCTACCCTTTATTCTTCAAGTGGCATTTGAGTCTACATAGCCTCTTTTCTCCATCTGTTACACAGTCTCTACAGCCTCTGTTCCTCCATCAGCTGCCCATGCTCTGTTCCTCAACCTTTTTTCTAGCCTTTATTCTTCAAGTGGCCTTTGAGTCTCTACAGCCTCTGTTCCTCCGTCTGCTGCCCAGTCATTACAGCCTCTGTTACTCAGTCTGTTGCCCAGTCTCTACAGCCTCTGTTCCTTCATCTGTTGCCCAGTCTTGCCAGCTACCATTCCTCCATCTGCTGCCCAGCCTCTGTTCCTCGACATGTTGTCTACCCTTTATTCTTCAAGTGGCCTTTGAGTCTCTACAGCCTCTCTTCCTCCAACTGCTTTCCAGTCTCTACAACCCCTATTGCTTCCGCTGGTTCACCTCATTGTATCAGCATCATTAGTCCTTGCTTCAACTCATCTGTTCATCCAAATCAAAGGCTTCTATGATGTACTCAATAGTAAAAAAAACAGACTGACCAGATTGACTGGTGGGTTCTTCTCTCTTAACAGCTTCTGGCATCATTGACTTCTCTAGGCCTCTAAATGTTCAATGTCTTCTGCATTGATCAGACCACAACATTACGACACCATGCCATTGTCAGTAATGGAGATTCCGAAGTTGCAAAACAAGACATTAAAGATGGGGTTCTGCCTTCTTCTTACATCTGGTGCTGTGTGGATTCCAGCATACAGCTTAACCCTTCTTCACATCCCAAGTAAACAGACTGTGAGTTTCAGTAGTCTAGGTTTATTGGTACGATGATATGACTTTGGCTATTTTGTATTGTAGCTTTTACCGCCAGAGTCAGTACTGGGCTCATCACAGAAACCAGCACAGTGATAATATAACACAATATACAATTAAACATGAATAACTGTGGCAAGATTCATAGCAAAAGGCACTATTCTACACAGAGGTAACATCTATTTGTATGCAGCAGTGCAAGGGACACTAACTCAAGATGGAGGATTACAGAGCATAACACACTTCTACTAAGCAATATTTCTGTAACAGTGGCTGCATCATAACCTGCACACACAGATTCTAACATAAAGAGACAGTTTAAACAACAATCCTCACCAGATTCAGCTGGACAGGGGAAACAGTTGTAGAGAAGTGAGCAGGAACATGTGTGTTATCTCTCTGGAGCCTGGGAAATGTCTGCAGGTCTCTCCTTCTAACGGGAAAGCAGAGGGGCGGTCCCAGAAAGTACACTAAATCTTAAAGGGTAAGACGCCAATATCTGTAGCAATGCAGCTCGTTAGTATTAAACATATATAAATGTCATGAAAAGAATAACAGATTACCTCTAAGGGTTGTAACAAGTGTAAAACTACAAATATTGCATTTGCTGTGTATAAATGGGCAGAACAGATGTCTCAGTGAAGACCACGCCGGAGACCCGACCAAATAACACAACTCAGCACCAGGTGGGATTTCTTTCTAATTCCTTTTGCTGATTTGCAAAAATCCAATTTGGTTTTTTTTTTTTCTAAATTTGAGGCAAATTCAGTTAGCCGTGAAGTGATTCACTCACTTGTAATGGGAACATTGTGTGTTGCAAAGATGCAAATGCAAAACTACTTAGGTACTTAGGGAGGAATTGGGGCGCAAACAAGAATAAACATCACTATCCTCCTAGAGAAGTTGATAAAACTAAACATTCATTAAATATACATTAAAACATCCTCTAGACATAAGGAGACCACGATTATACATGAATAAAAAATGGGCTGAACTGACATCAATTGTGAATGAGAAGAGAAAACTCCAGAACCAGGTAAAGTGAATACAGAGAGGGGCATGAGCAGGGAAACCGGTCAATAGGTATAGTAATGACTGGTATCTCCAGGGTATGCTCTCGGGGCAGTGGCATAACGTGAAGCTCACGGGCTGTGATGTGAAAGCTCCAACGAGGCCCTCAATTATTGCAAATCTTTAATAGCAATAGTCATTTTCTATAGGCCAAGGGGACATTTGGGGCCCCCCAGGCTCCAGGCCCGGGTGCAATTGCAACCCCTGCACCTATTATAGTTGCACCTCTGTCTGGTGGAGTCGGAGTTGATGTCCAGAATTGCAGTTGGATTCAGGAAAATTGAAGAGTCAGAATCAGATGTTTAGCTTACTGACTCCACAGCCCTGGTCTAGGGGGCAGGTACCCCAGATACTGCACATGTGGTGCCCCCAACACTCCACCTGCCCTCAGCACACCCTGGACCTAAGCAAAATACACTATATATGTAAGTTGCCTTGAAAAAGTATGCATGTCCCGTCACTTTTTCTACATTTTATTACATTACAGGCACAAATGTAAGTGTATTATATTGGGATTTTATGTGATACCAACACAAAACAGCTAGAATTGCTGTAAAGTGTAAAGGAAAGATCTACTTTGGTCTCATCTGAACAGAGCCCCTTCTACAAATTCCATGTAGGAGACACAGTGAGCAGTGGAGAACTTTTTGGGCTAAATGCAAAGCTTTGTGTGTGGTGGAAAACTAAAACCCCCCTCCCCACCGTCACACATGGTGGAGGCAGCATCCTGCTGTGGGGAGGCTTTTCTTCAGCAGGGGCAAGGAAGCTGATCAGAGGTGATAGGAAGATAGTTGGAGCTAAAACACCATCCCTACCGTCACAGATGGTGGGGGCAGCATCCTGCTGTGGGGAGGCTTTTCTTCAGTAGGAGCAAGGAAGCTGGTCAAAGGTGATAGGAAGATGGTTGGAGCTAAAACACCATCCCTACCGTCACACATGGTGGAGGCAGCATCCTGCTGTGGGGAGGCTTTTCTTCAGCAGGGGCAGGGAAGCTGGTCAGAGGTGATAGGAAGATGGTTGGAGCTAAAACTCCATCCCTACCGTCACATATGGTGAAGGCAGCGTCCTGTTGTGGGGAGGCTTTTCTTCAGCACGTGCAGGGAAACTGGTCAGAGGCGATGGGAAGATGGATAGAGCTAAATACAGGATAATCCTGGAGGAAAACCTGTTAGAGGCTACAGAAGATCTGACATTGGGGCGTTCACCATCCAGCAGGACAACAACCCTCAACATTCTGCAGATCTACAATCTAGGGTTTAAATCAGAGCAGATTCCTGTGTGTGAACAGTCACCGTCCAGACCCAAATTCACCCAGAATCAGACGCCTCCATCCAATCACTGAGCGACAGCAAAGAAGAAGAGGAAAATGTCACCTTTACTTGGAGAGACGAACCCCAAAACACAGAGCTGTGATTGCAGAGAGTGATGGCAGGGTTGTCATCTTGATTTATTACTTTTTCTGGACAACTAGTTAAAAAAATCACATGCAAGCCGTACTTTTTACAGACTCATAAAATCATACTATAGGCTTATAATTATAAGTGATCCACATCTACAACCCATAATTCGTCAGCTGCAATCACCGTAAACTGTGAAATGATGATAATTACAGTCATGATCATCTGTAAAAGTTTCTTCAGCTTCAAAAAAAAGACGAACAACGGACAAAACAAACAAGGGTCTTATTTCTGGCGTCCCAGGAAGGTGGTCCTACAAAGTAATGGCTCTGGGGGGCTTGTCAGTAAGTGCAGATCCATATATTAATTAGAATCCTAATAAGATACAATTGTGGCTGTAATGTGAGAGAATGTGGAGAAGTTCAGGAATCAATATTTGGTGGAATAACCTTGATTTGTAATATCTCAACAACTACAACCTGTTATAAGGTATAAAATGCACCAGTATGAGGCAAAAAATAACTAAAAAACAAACCAGGACTCGGAGGATTTCCCACGAAAATAATGATACGATCCGTAATACGATCAACTATTTATAGACTTGAAGTTCGATATCCCACCACATTCAATCTCTTTGTTGCAAACTTAGAAATGTCACAGTGACCTCAGTATATACGGCTCGAGGTGAACAGATGGTAACCGTCCTTCACCCCTGAACTCTAACATCCTCTCACTCTGCATCGGCTGCTGAATTCCCTGCCTCGGCTTTTATACAGGCTGTGATAGTCTCACATGATTGGATGTAGTGTACCATGTGATTCGATTGCTACAAGGCATTATGGGGAAGCCCGCCCAAAGTCACGTCAGCCTTCTCTGGCTGATGGAATCTTCTGCATTGTGTAAAATTGTATCGGACATTGTTGGTGATCAAATTTGGGGAGTCCAGTGAATTTCCAACACTTTCATTTTGCATCAAATCGATTTGATCACCTCAATAAATATGTGTAGATTCTATATATGATTGGTGAAGAAGCAGCAGTCAGATGATCAGCGGTGACATCGGGGAAAGTAAAATCTCGATAAATCCATCCTACACGCTCCATAGTAAAATCATGAAACATACAACATTGTGCCAATAATGCTATGCTTTTATATACCCTATTGTGTCACTACACAAAGGTCATAACTTGCGTTTGTGGTCTTCTTGTATTGAGGATGTGAGACCTCAGGTGGTCTTCCAGAGAAAAAAAGACCTCACACCTCTAGGGAGCTTCAAAGAAACCGACAGATGGCCAGCGATGACCAGGACAATGTAGTGAGACAAAGAACATTGGAAAATAATGTATTCATTACCATTAGAATATTAAAATTAAAGGTTGTGCTAGAAATTCGACCTCCAGGCTGAGGCTATGAATTGGGCCCTCCACAAAGAAAGCTTGTTCACAGATTGGGGTCAGCAGAGCTGATGTGATCCATATTTTATCTTCCTTCCCCCATGGTTACAGATGATGACATTGGGCTGGAAAGTTTAGGTATCTCTGTAATTTTCTCTTTTATTTTATAACAGTTTTGCATACTTCTATGTCCATTTTAGTTTGATCTTTTATATCTTTTTATTGTAGGCACTGTAACTTTTTATATTAAAGCGTTAATAAGTTTGACCCTTGTATGCTCTAAAAGAATCCATAGCCTTATATAGTGTATGATCCTGTAGACTGGCTGACAGTATTAGTTCAGGGACTCATTGCCCTCTATGTTCGATGAGTGGTGGCAGCGTGTTGTGAAGCTGTGGGTGCGTGGTCTGTGTCGGGGGTGTGAGTTATGCTCACTTTTTGGCCTACTAGAGGAGTCGAGTGTTGGATTGAGTGAGAGGAGATAAATTAACCCTTGCATGCTCAACCCCAAGTAACGGCCTGAGAAGAGGATACGTGACAGCTATATTAATATTTATGAATTACTTTAAAGGAAGCAATTTATTAGTATGGTCAATTAAAATGATAGAGAAACCTCACAGAGCTCATGGCTCATACAAAAATGTGATATGTAACCAATTGGGCCTAAAAAGAAGCTAACAGGTGAAACCCAGGGTTGGTTAGAAGCTGCATGTTTTATATGCTTTTCATTAATTTTTTTTAGCTAATTTGTTCTTTTGTTTAAATTGGTCTGAGATCAAACCGCAATGCCTGAGCAGGTCTCCCAACCCAAACATGACAGCTTTATATATTTGTATAGAGCTGTCATGCTCAGGTCGGGAGACACGCGGCCAGTCCAAGCCGATCTCGCACCAACTTATATAGTTGTCTGAATGCACTCTTATAAGAATATATTAGTTAAGAAAAAAGAATTTAAAACACACAGCTTCTACACAACCCTGGGTTTCACTTGTTGGCTTCTTCTTGGGGAAAGCTGCTCATGTTTACATATTATTTTGTATAAATCGGTCTGTGATCAGGCCACAATACTGCGAGTGGCTGCTGTCATGCTCGGGTTGGGAGACACATGGCCAGTCCAAGCATTGCAGCCCAATTTCAGACCGAATTTATACAGAAGAATAAATTAAATAAATAAACATGCAGCTTATATCTAACCCAGGGTTTCGCCTGTCGGCTTCTTCTTGGGATAAACTGGTTACATATCACATAACTGTATGACCCGTGAGCCCTGCAAGTTTCCTCCAGCATTATCCAGTCATCTCAATGTATCCTTACAAAAATAAATTAGTTAAAAAAGAAACATAAAGAGCATATCAACTACGCGGCTTCTGGCTTCTACCCAACCCTTGGTTTCGCCTGTCGGCTTCTTCTTGGGGCAAGCATGTTTACATGTATGAGCCATGAAAAAACCATTGAAAGCTGATTATTGGGCAATTCTTCTTTGGCCGGTTGTTCCCATGACAGTATTGTTGTTGGTGATCACTTTAAGATCTTCTGCTCTCAGGATGATTAATAGCCAGGAGTGTAACTACAACAGGTGCAGGGGCTGCAATCACACCCGGGCCCTGGAGTCTAGGGGGGCCCCAAAAATCTCTTTGGCGTATAGAAAAAGACTATTCCTATTAAACATTTGCAATAATTGGGGACCCTGTTCGAGATTTTGCACTGAGGCTCATTAGCTTCACTATTGATAGCGACATTATTGGAGGAATCTAGCGATACCAGATGAAGCAAATTGTGTTCTAAAGGTTGTAGATATGATAAAGCTATATAAATCAACTGTATCCTAGACAGGTGGGGGTGAGGGAGTGTCATGCTAGGCATAGGGAGACACCCAGCGCCGGATGATAAAGGGGGAAAAAAAAGAGATCCTGACGCTAAGGGCAAAGGGGAGATGGTGACCCCTAGATACACTAGAGCTGATACCTGGCTCGCCTATCAACCCCATACAGTCTCCGCAACTGAACAATGCAGTGCTGAGCCAAGATGCTACACCAACTTCAAACACGCTATCACCAGCAATGCATCTTGGGAGCCAAGGAGTATAAATAGAGACAGCTGAAAGGTCGGCAGGGAGGAGACCAGCTGGGTCCTGGTGACCTCCAGCTATCACCAGCAATGCATCTTGTGAGCCAAGGAGTATAAATAGAGACAGCTGAAAGGTCGGCAGGTAGGAGACCTGCTGGGTCCTAGTGACCTCCAGCTATCACCAGCAATGCATCTTGGGAGCCAAGGAGTATAAATACAGACAGCTGAAAGGTCGGCAGGTAGGAGACCAGCTGGGTCCTGGTGACCTACAGCTATCACCAAGCAGAGAGATACCTCTTAAAGGGACAGGACAACAGTTCAGGATTTTGTCTGTTTGGCCAGACACTGTGACCTTCTGCGAGTGGCCCCCAACAGCCTCGTCCGTGTCCCCTGATACACTAGTGACAGGGAGCATCAGAAGGAATATCTACTGATGAGGAGTCACCAGTAATATACTCAGCGAGCTCCCAGACATGAAGACCAAGGGGACGCATCAATCCCTCTTCTGCATGACCACAAGCGCTATAGATCCATAGAAAAACCTTATTGAGGAACTAAGATGTTCTTTCTTGGAAATCTAGACGTATATGTGAGAACATGATGAGATGTTCTTCTAGATGATAGCTGAGGATAATGGAGGGAGTGGAGCCTCTCTCTTCTATTCGTGGCCCTTGAATCCCGGGACCCTTCCATGTCTATTCCCGTAATTGATTTACAGCGTGTGATCAGACTACAAACGGCGGCCCCCATTGTCCGACGTGAACGGATCACTTTAATACAAGTCGGAGCAATTTGCTGCTCTGCAGAGAGGTAATTTCTCTTTCCTTGAAATTGTATTTCGCGGAGTATTGAGAACAATTCATCACATCTGGGCGAAGCGTCCGTGATTCATTCCCGCGGTATTGTACAGTGTTTTCCTCGTACATTGCCCTCTGGGTTTCATTCCTGCAGCGGTGCGGGAGGATACAAGGAAATCATGTGAATGACAACTAAATTGCAACAATTTCTCCATCTTGTGTCATTCACTTCAATGGATGGAATCACGTAAAATAATGATTGACGCCCGCCATCATTCAGATCCATCAGCCCCAATGATCCAACAACCACAAAGATGAGGATGTGACTGTGAGCGCACGTGCAGCAATGTCATGCGCTGTTCATCACAATTACCCTGGGGGAGATTTTTTTTTTTTAATTAAAGACCAGCAAGAAATTAAAGGAAAGGATTATTTTACTGTGGATCATCAATGGGAAAAATGAATCTGAATGCAAAAAGTCATCCATGGAACAAAGCCTATAAAGTCGTCTTAGGAGCCCGAGCAGCGCAAATGATCAGCTTTCTCGGCAGCACATTGTCCTGTGCAAACAAGACTCGTGCTGCCGAGAACCATAACAGCCTATGTACGCTAAGCGATCCGTGGCAGATCTGTTACAGATCGCTCACTGTGGTTGTAGCACCGGCGCCTCGATGCGTCCTTGTGCCGATGACCCTGCACTCTCCTCTCCAATGCCATTACCTCTGACTGCTTGGTCCCTTGCTTTGCTGTGTTTCCGCCCCCATCTCCTGCCAGGGCCCCTAGGTCCCAGGCCCTATACTGGTCTCACTGTAGTTCCTGGTGTCTAGCACAGGGTGTTCCCAGCCTATCACTGTGAGGTACCAGATATTTAAAATTCCTTATACCTGTTGGGCATTGCCAGATTAGGTTTCTGCCCTAGCCGTGTATTGGTCCAGCCTGTTGCAAGGGTTAATCCTTATTCAACACCAGTCCTGCCTGCAACCAGATCTGTGCCTCCTGATGTCATTGTATCCATCTCCATAGAAGGGAGAGTCCCTGACTACACAGGGTGAGTGCAGTCTGTTACCATGGAGATGCCTCGCTCTGCGGAGGAGCTGAAGACACAAAGTAATACAAAACCTTTCCTTATTCATGTCCGGCTACACACGGTCACTGCTATCAGAGGTGATGAGAGGAGGGCAGGCGTGGATTTCTCATATTCTTATGTGACAGGTCTGGGGCGTCCATGACAGGCGCAGACGTCCACTCACCCGATACGAGGACACCATTATTGATGAAGATGTCCTCCCCTCCCCGTCTGTCATCCTCTGATTGCAGCCGTCTCTGGAGGTTCCTGATCGGTGACATTTTGTGGGATTGTGAAGCTCCTTGACCTTAGTGTGAAGTGGCGCGGTGCCGCCATTATGATGTCTTGTTATCCGGTGATTATTAGGTCGCAGAGATCTTCAATTAGAGTCTGAAGAGTTTATCAGGAACATCAAGGTCACATCCTCTCTGCAGAGACGCCACGCTGAGCTGCCTGTCAATCATCCCCCAGGATGATACATGTTATCTATCATACCAACTAATCTCATATCTATCCATCCTATATTATCTCTCATCTATCTATCTATCTATTCATTATCTATCTATCTATCTATCCATCCTATATTATCGCTCATCTATCTATCTATCCATCTATCTATCCATCTATCTATCCATCTATCCATCATACTATCCATCCATCATCTATCTATCCCTCTATTATCTATCATCTATCTATCTATCTATCTATCATTATCTATCTATCTATCTATCTATCTATCCTATCCATCCATTATCTATCTATCCCTCTATTATCTATCATCTATCTATCTATCCATCCATTATCTATCTATCTATCTATCTCTCTATCTATCTATCTATCTATCCCTCTATTATCTATCATCTATCTATCTATCTATCTATCTATCTATCTATCCATCTATCCATCCATTATCTATCTATCCCTCTATTATCTATCATCTATCTATCTATCCATCCATTATCTATCTATCCCTCTATTATCTATCTATTATCTATCATCCATCCATCCATCTATCTCTCTGATCACATGAAGGGTGACTCTGGTTCACTGATACATTTGGGGATTTCTCATCTTTGTTGTTTCGAGGCTGATTTACATCTTAAGCAAGAGACAGACCAGACTCAGGTATTGTAGGGAGAATTGGATGAAGTCAGCGCCGGAGGGACTGTGCGGCCGCTCCACGGGACAGCGTCTGTGGATTATCCGCAGTCGCCAGGACATGAGAAATGCAGACTGGTGACAATGAATAAATGTTGTTTTGGCCGAGTCACGGCGGATCTGCTGATGTGATATCATTTTCCAGCTTGTTCTACAGGTCCAGAGACATTTAGGGTGATTTCATTACAGTCCCATTATAGATCTCACAAGATGGAGCAGCGCCACCCTCATACATGGCCGTGAGTGGTACTGCAGCCAAGCCCATCCAAGTCATTATCAGCTATTGTCCATGTTATACACAAGAAAAGAAGACACGTTACCCATTCCGGAGGACAACACCTTTTTCATTTTTTTGGTGGAAAACCCATATATTATAGTTAGGGATATAAAGCTTTGCACAAAATCAATGTATACAAATTGTTTCTTCAAAGAGGAAGAGGACCTGACCTCTAGCGCCACCTATTAGAAGTAGCAATCCTAAAAGTCATTATGACTCTTTAACAAGACTTTGCCATATGGCGTAGGATAGAAGCCAAACTACAATCTGAATTTGCCTATAAGATGTTTCAAGGTATTTCTCCTCATCAGTGCAGAGTATGAGATCTGATCTGGCTGTATGAGAGACTCATACTGGGGTCTAAGGGGTCTGGTTTCAAATCATGCCAAATCTGGCTCATGCTTTGCACTGATGAGGAGCAATACCCCGAAGCACTGTGTCTGCAAACTGGGATTCTGAATGACATAAGGTACTGGTTGGCAAAATGAGATACCAGTTATGGTTGGCTAGATAAGACGCCAGTGACTAGTTGGTGAGATGAGATACCAGTTTCTGGTTGACTAGATGAGATACTGGTTATTGGTTGGCTAGATGAGATACTGGTTATTGGTTGGCTAGATGAGATACTGGTTATTGGTTGAGTAGATGAGATACTGGTTATTGGTTGGCTAGATGAGATACTGGTTATTGGTTGTCTAGATGAGATACCAGTTATTGGTTGAGTAGATGAGATACTGGTTATTGGTAGGCTAAATGAGATACCGATTATTGGTTGGCTAGATGAGATACTGGTTATTGGTTGAGTAGATGAGATACTGGTTATTGGTAGGCTAAATGAGATACCGATTATTGGTTGGCTAGATGAGATACCGGTTATTGGTTGGCTAGATGAGATACTGGTTATTGGTTGGCTAGATGAGATACCGGTTATTGGTTGGCTAGATGATGAGATACCGGTTATTGGTTGGCTAGATGAGATACTGGTTATTGGTTGAGTAGATGAGATACTGGTTATTGGTTGACTAGATGAGATACCGGTTATTGGTTGGCTAGATGAGATACCGGTTATTGGTTGGCTAGATGAGATACCGGTTACTGGTTGGCTAGATGAGATACTGGTTATTGGTTGGCTAGATGAGATACCGGTTATTGGTTGACTAGATGAGATACCAGTTATTGGTTGGCTAAATGAGATACCGGTTATTGGTTGGCTAGATGAGATACCGGTTATTGGTTGGCTAGATGAGATACTGGTTATTGGTTGGCTAGATGAGATACCAATTATTGGTTGGCTAGATGAGATACGGTTATTGGTTGGCTAGATGAGATACCGGTTATTGGTTGGCTAGATGAGATACCGGTTATTGGTTGGCTAGATGAGATACTGGTTATTGGTTGGCTAGATGATGAGACACCGGTTATTGGTTGGCTAGATGAGATACCGGTTATTGGTTGAGTAGATGAGATACTGGTTATTCTTTGGCTAGATGAGATACCGGTTATTGGTTGGCTAGATGATGAGACACCGGTTGTTGGTTGACTAGATGAGATACTGGTTATTGGTTGGCTAGATGAGATACTGGTTATTGGTTGGCTAGAGGAGATACTGGTTATTGGTTGGCTAGATGAGATACTGGTTATTGGTTGGCTAGATGAGATACCGGTTATTGGTTGACTAGATGAGATACCGGTTATTGGTTGGCTAGATGAGATACCAGTTATTGGTTGGCTAGATGAGATACTGGTTATTGGTCGACTAGATGAGATACTGTTTATTGGTTGGCTAGATGAGATACTGGTTATTGGTTGAGTAGATGAGATACTGGTTATTGGTTGGCTAGATGAGATACTGGTTATTGGTTGGCTAGATGAGATACTGGTTATTGGTTGGCTAGATGAGATACTGGTTATTGGTTGAGTAGATGACATACTGGTTATTGGTTGGCTAGATGAGATACTGGTTATTGGTTGGCTAGATGAGATACTGGTTATTGGTTGGCTAGATGAGATACTGGTTATTGGTTGTCTAGATGAGATACTGGTTATTGGTTGAGTAGATGAGATACTGTTTGGCTAGATGAGATAGCAGTTACTGGTTGGCTGGATAAGATGTCATGTACTGGTTCACTTCATGGGTTGCTAGATGAGATGCCGTGTACTGGTTGATTAGTAAGATTCCAGCCAGTATTCTGTTTTGAACGGGGCACATAAACCCGAAACAGCTGCCTACAGATGGCAGTCTATCCCTGACGTCCATGCTTACAACGCCCGCGACTTACCACTATGTTTTATACCTGTAGCAGTAATGACCAGTGCGGGATTTCCTGGATCCCAATAGCAACTTGAGGTTCCACAGTTTTGATCATCATTATAACGGGGGAATGTGATCCACAGTAGGGCAGTGTGAACTTAGTCTGTTGTGTTGTGCAGCCTAAAGTACTAAGGATTTATATAATTATAGCACCTGCTATGTATACAGTGCCTGAAACTACGACTCCCAAGAGTCTTAGCTCCTCACAACAGGAGCAAAGGACAGAATGTATTGCCTGGACAATCTGAAGAAGAAGGAAGGAGTGAACAGGACTAGGGGAGAGGTGTGTGGCAGGATTCAGCTATGTTGGAGCAGTGATAAGCAGGTGCTGAGAACTGAAGCTGCTGCTCTAGGGGATGAGAGACTGATTTCTACAGCTACAGAACAAACTGCAGATAGGAGCTGTTTCCTCCAGGTTTCCTACTTAAAAGAAGGATTTTGCCTGCTGTTCCCCCCTCCTTTCCAAATAACTGAACCTTGAAGCTGTAGTGTGGAACTCTGGGAGAACAAAGATCTGCAAAAAGGAGTGAGTAGCATTGCTGGGACCTGTAGTTCTACTGCTGGAGAAGTGTACTGCAGTTATCTATAAAGGAGCATTGCTGGGACCTGTAGTTCTACTGCTGGAAGTGTTCTGAAGCTATCTATAAGATAGCATCTGGGACTTTTAGTTCTACCATTTGAGAAGTATGCTGAAGCCAGGGGCAGACCGTCACCCCCGGGGGCCCTGGTGCAGGTGAGGACTGGGGGGGGGGGCGGGGCGGGGGAAGGGGGATGGGATGCTGGGAGAGCAGAGCTCTCTTACCTGCTGCTGCTGGGAGAGCCGCGCTGCTGGGAGAGCCGCGCTGCTTCTGGGAGAGCCGCGCTCTCCTGCCTGGTCCTGCTGGGAGAGCCGTGCTGCTGCTGGGAGAGCCGCGCTCTCCCGCCTGGTGCTGCTGGCAGAGCTGCGCCGGATGGTCGTAGGAGCCGGAGAGAAGGGGCGGGATTAGGCAAGGGAAGCAGGAAGCTCTCTGCTACCCTTGGCTGGCCCTCCTCTCCTTTGACGGCGGCTTGTGGGGGTCGGCTGGGGGCCCCCTCCAGGCTTGAAGGGGCCCCCTAACCGGTCGGGGCCCTGGTGCAGCTGCACCAGCTGCACCAGTGTAGTTCCGCCCCTGGCTGAAGCTAATTACAAGGCTGTGCTAATGGGAGTTTTCATTGCACTAACTAGTAGTTTATATAGGACCAGACCTGGAGGGAATATTGCTTTCATTAGTTAAAGTGCACTAACGTACAGCAAGAGGCGTGGGGCCATATCAACGTGAGAACTACTGAACACCCTACGACCCAGCGGTATCCATAGATGATCTTCAGAAACCAAGTTATTAACTTGTTGCAAGGACTATAGAGGTCATCAATATTATGAAGACCCAAGTGGGGACACGGGTGGGTGACTGGGGGCCCTGGAGCTGCACGCCCGGCTGACAGCGATGATGCTGGGAGTAACGCAGGAATCCGGATTGTCACATGACCGCAGAGATTGGGAAATGATCGGCGACGTCGTGTTTACCATCTTCCCAATCACTAAATCTTTTGGCTCCGACTCTTGTGTCTTGTAAACTTTCTTCTCCGGCCTTAGATTTGATCTTATACAAACATCGGGGTCATCTCTTTCCATTTACTTTAGTTTTCTAATGAAATTAGGGGAATTCCTCTCTATTATTATCTCGGAGCCAGAAATATTGCAAAATCACATGACCAGAACGCGAAGTTCTTGCAGTTTATTTTTCTCTTAGTGTTTATTATGGCATTGCCCTTACAGTAAGTAAAAATTAAGATGAAGCCCTTCACGTGGTACACTCTGTACCGCCGTACACCTGTCACGCTGGGGCATACGGTATCCCAGCATATAGAGCAACCCAATGGTGAGAAACGAGGATGGTAAGGAAGGAAGGCCCTGATCATAGGGAGAGGGGAGCCGGGTCATCTCCTGACACTTATCTGAAGCTGAACCCTAAACTCCCTAACATCCCTATACAGGTCCTTCTCCCAGTCACCATCAAGCACCAAAGCCCTGGCTGACTCTAACCTTAACCTGATTAATGTGCAGACCAACGAGAACACTAGTCTCACCTCTACAATACTACAACACAAGGTAAGGGACACAGACAGAGGTAAAATAGACACAAAAGGATATAACACAAAACTCCTCAATTGCAGTAAAGCACAGCAATTGTAACGACACAACAGCTTCCTCCAGAGACAGGCTTCACCCAAGTGGTCAGCATACAAAGAGATTCTATCACCAGCGTTAGCTGATAAGACATGTGACTCCTTATAGGGGAGGGGAGTGGTCACCAAAATGCTGCACCTGACACTTACAAAGAACAGATAAATGAAGAAAAATGGATTCCGAAGATTCTTAAAACTCCAACTACTTTATTGATGATCCATTAACATAACAGATCCTTGGGCTAAATCTGTGAGCAGCACATCCCTATACCTATTCCTTTCATTTTTCTATCTTACAAAGAACAAACAAACAGGAAATAGTCCTTACTCTTGCAGCACCAAAAGAAAATATATATATTTAAATACAAGTTATAGATCTGCAATCCATAGGATGCTGTAACCCTCAGGTCCCAGACTACCCAGAGGTCTCCACAGGGCGGGATACACTCATGACAACACCCATCCTAGTACCAGGAGACCTAACAGGATACATACCATAGATGCAGACCACAGAGGGGTCCCAATTCACTTTGCTGCCAAGTCGTAAAATCGTGTCCACCCTATCTCACAGACCCTTAGGAGGGATGTCCATGAATAGACCCCGTACTATTGTGGCACCCCAGGGATTAATATGCCACAGTAACAGCACAAGGGTTAACTCCCCACACAACACTGGACACTGCACCAGCACCTCTAGGCCAGAAGGGGGAGCTCAAGCAGCTCCCTGATATATTCTGGTCTGAGGAGGAAGTAGTTAGTTGAGAGTTGACAGTTGAGTTTAGTGCAGGGAGCACTAGGAGGAGGACCTGTAAATGGGAGCAGTGCTGAGCTCCTGACAGGGACCACTGACTACTTTCAGGCCTGAAGCCAGGGTCTGAGGGAAGGAGTACATTAAACAGGAGAACACATCTGGGAGACTGAGTTACCTCATAAGTCGCCCTGGAGGAGCGCACAGATGGGATACCGGATCTGAAACTGTGACTGACACACGCAGCATTGAAAACACCGGGATAGTGGAGGTTATAGATCTACACTGTACCTCAGCGAAGCAACACAGCGGGGTCAGAAGCACCCAGAAAGACTCAAGTTGCCTAGCAAAGGGGGTACCTGTGAGGAGGAACAGGGCCGGCAGCTCAGCTAAAGCAGCAGCAGGGCCACCCACACAGCGCAGCAGAGTGAAGCTGAGGACCCGGACAGGGTGGTGGCAACCCGGCCCCGGTACAGACTCTGTGGACAGTACTCTGCTAACAACATCTGCAGTAAAGTCTTGGAAAACTTGAAAACTGTGAGTCTATGTGATCCTTGTGCTCAAACCGTGCCCTCACAAAGTACCATCATCTCTACTACTACCCCTATCCTGCAACATCCATAGCACCATCTATAGACTATTACTACCACTGCCCCGGGGAACCAGCTCTACCTGCGGAGAGCCATTACATCCTCAGCTGCCCAACATCATCCCCGGAGGTTCTGCAGCAGCGGTGGTCACCCTGACCACAGCCCGTGGGTGGCGTCACGACAAACTCCCCTGTAAATATCTCCCAAATTTACTTGCGGAACCCGGGACACGGTCCGGACCAAGACCGCGGTGATATCCCCAGCAGTACCCCGGTCCGGTACCGAGTACCCCGTCCCAGTGGGCTCCACAACTATTATGTATATTTGGACAATCCCTTTAAGGTTAAAGGCTTTTTTTGGTGCCGAGGAGAAGAGAGAGGGGGCATATAATTTTTTGGAAGGGGGATCACATTTTTATTGCAAAATTAGCAGCGATGTACGGACATAGGCCGATGAAAACGGAGACATATTTATCATTGAAAAAATTTACGAAAACCGAGGTATCAGTGTATATGCTTTTGATGATCTTCTCATTCATTGAGACGCCCCTGTAGGCGCTGACTCTTCACTTTGATACACAGCAGAATCGCTGGAGTCATCGGCATCCTGGATACAAGGAATGGGACAATGGCTCCGGTTATCACCGGTGGAGACACGCGAACACGTGTGTGTATGAACCGAGCGTGACGACCAACAAGAAAACACCGCAACCCGATTCCAGAAACTCATTAACCCGAAGATTAATCACCTCGTCCTGGGTGCAATATTAACAGGAGGATTATTAAAATTTACACACGATATCTCCGGGGACCTCCTGTCACATTGTATTTTCCTCCAGATAAGACGTAAAGAAAATGGACAACGTTTACAAATACAAAGTATCCGGCCCGCCTGTAGTCAGTGTTACGGGAGGTGTCTACATTGTAACAATGTATCGTACAGTCAGCAAGTACGTGTCAGACCTCAGCAATTAGAAGTGAAGCATCATGGTCTCCTATCTGTGCAAGGGGAAACTCTTTAGAGCTCACAACGTAACAGAGTTCAGTGATGGCGGTGCTTAGTGGAAGATTCAAAGAAGCATCCAGTGATAGGTCCAATGGAGAGCTAGATAAGGTCTATGTGATCTGAGTGTTGGGCGCAATGATAACAATAGTGGGATCAGGTTGTACAGAGGTAGACATAGTAGTGGGGTTTAGTGCCAGAACTCCCCGAAGAGTCCATCGTTGGTGTCCGAGAAGGTCCGAGTAGTGGGGTCTGTGATAGCGAATGGTGGGGTGAAAGGAGTTTTCATTGGTTAGCCCAGTATTGGGTATCATTTTCAAGGCAGAGGGGAACTCAAGGCTTGGCTCTCAATGGTGGTCTTTGAGTTTGGACTGGGTCGAGAGCTTGGGGTGAGGTTCATAGAGTTGGTTGAAGAGTTCAAGAGTTGCAGAGTTGGAGAACACCATTTTTGGGGGTCAAGGTCTATGTTGTAAACTTAGAAATGGGTTGGAGCCAGGGGCGTGACTACAATAGGTGCAGGAGTTGCGATCGCACCCAGGCCCTGCAGCCTAGGGGGGCCTCAAAAGTCCCTTTGGCCTATAGAAATAGACTAATGCTATTAAAGATTTGCAATAATTGGGGGCCCCGTCGGAGCTTTCGCATCGGGGCCCCTGGGCCTGAAGTTACGCCGCTGGTTGGAGCAGATTACTTAAGAGTTAAAACATCTGATACTCCGTCATCAGTCAATCATCAGTCTATCACGTCTTCCATTACTGCAGATGGTAAGAACAGTTCTAAAACGTGTTAGACTTGAATGTGATTAAGTGGCCATGATGTACTAAGCAACCGCATGACACGTATTCTCTATAGTATCCGGAACGTTCTGTCCTTTCAGCTATAGAATTGTATCTCTCATTACTTATATTATCAGAGACTTTGTATTAGCGATCAGATAGGTGAGAACATCTCGGCGTCACTTTGGTGTAACAATGATTCAGGTCGATGGTCAATTCCACCTATAGGGCAAAATAAGATAAGTGTTACTGTGTTCTGTGCTGAAGGAAATCAATCTGCGGCCGCTGACAGCTGAGCAAACATTTGGCTTCTATGACTCCGACATTGACATGAGCATTCAGCATCAGCAGATTCAAATAGCCATAAATCCGCTTGGGTCGGCGTACAGAGGACGGGCACGAAACGTAATACTCATCTTATAAGAAAGAAGCCTGGAACAGCATCGGAATGTTGAAAAAAATATGTCAATTAATTGCTTAAGAAATGTCGCCGGTGTAAGTCAACATTTGTTCCAAAGTTCTGCAACTGCAATGGGGTCGCCCTCATCTGAGACTTGATCTATCCTTCTCTGCTGATTTCTCTTGTCATATAATGTGTAGTCAAGTCGTAGCTTGGTGATCCTTCCTTCTTCACCTTGTTCCTTCTGTTCTTCCTCCCATGATGTTCTTCTTCTTCAGTGATCGCTCTCTTCATATGATGTGTAGACAAGTCGTATCTTGGTGATCTTCCCTCCAGTGACATGTCTGACTTGATGTGTTCCAGTATTGATTTGTTTGTTCTTCTTACCATCCAGGGTATTGATAACCTCCTTCTCCAGCTCCGCACTATGAAGGTGTTGATTCTTCTTCTGTCTTGTTCCTTCATCATCCAGGTGTCACTTCCATATGTTACTACAGAATAGACGAGACTATGTATGAGCCGTGTCTCCATCACCAGTGAAATGTTACTATAGAATAGACCAGACTATGTATGAGCCGTGTCTCCATCACCAGTGAAATGTTACTATAGAATAGACCAGACTATGTATGGAGTCCGTGTCTCCATCACCAGTGAAATGTTACTATAGAATAGACCAGACTATGTACGAGCCGTGTCTTCATCACCAGTGAAATGTTACTATAGAATTGACCAGACTATGTATGAGCCGTATCTTCATCAACAGTGAAATGTTACTACAGAATAGACCAGACTATGTATGAGCCTGTATCTTCATCACCAGTGAAATGTTACTACAGAATAGACCAGACTATGTATGAGCCATGTCTCCATCACCAGTGAAATGTTACTACAGAATAGAGCAGACTATGTACGAGCCGTGTCTTCATCACCAGTGAAATGTTACTACAGAATAGACCAGACTATGTACAAGCCGTGTCTTCATCACCAGTGAAATGTTACTACAGAATAGACCAGACTATGTACGAGCCGTGTCTTCATCACCAGTGAAATGCTACTACAAAATAGACCAGACTATGTACGAGCCGTGTCTTCATCACCAGTGAAATGTTCCTTGATGTGAAGACCTTGTCCAGTGACTTTATTGATGATTTGCCCATAGCTTTTCTCCTATTGACTTCCGGTGTTGTTGCTGCATTTCGAGTGATCATTAATTCTAGTAGAGTGAAGTGTTTATCACATCCAGTTCACCACCGTCTATCTCACGTGTGCCGGTCGTACCTGGCAGTAGTCACGTGTCTCGGTCGTACCTGGAAGTAGTCACATGTGTCCCTGTCATACCTGAAGTAGTCACATGTGTCCCTGTCATACCTGGCAGTAGTCACATGTGTCCCGGTCGTACCTGGCAGTAGTCACATGTGTCCCGGTCGTACCTGGCAGTAGTCACATGTGTCCCGGTCGTACCTGGCAGTAGTCACATGTGTCCTGGTCGTACCTGGCAGTAGTCACATGTGTCCCGGTCGTACCTGGCAGTAGTCACGTGTGTCCCGGTCGTACCTGGCAGTAGTCACATGTGTCCCGGTCGTACCTGGCAGTAGTCACGTGTCCCGGTTGTACCTGGCAGTAGTCACGTGTCCCGGTTGTACCTGGCAGTAGTCACGTGTCCCGGTTGTACCTGGCAGTAGTCAGTATTTTTGTCTTCTTTGTGTTGAGTAGCCATCCCATGTTGGAGCTCTATCTTGACTCTCCATATTAAGTCCTTCATTCCATCTACATTTGTTGCTATCAGTGTTGTATCGTCTTAGATTGTTGATGATTCGTCCACCAATTTCCAGCGGACGAAAGAGATAGCCCAGGGGGGAGAGATGGCTAACGCCTCCATCTCCACAAAGCCCGCCCCCATCATGATGTCACCACCCACCCGATGTGACAGTAGCGGGCTCCCATCTAGTCAGATAATAAATAGAATGAAAGAAAAACCAAGCCACAAAAAGAGGAATAAATTATCCCTCAAAAATTCAAGAATTAAACACAACAAAAAAAGGCCACAATGTCACAGGACGCAGCAAACACCCTGATAAAGATAGAGGCAACACAGGTGCAAAATACTGATGAAACAACAGCTGCAACCGACCAAGTAATGGGGAGGAGATCGTCTACTATTAGAATTGCACAAAAGAAAGCTGGTATAGGGAGCTGCTCACACATGTAGGCGTGTTGCCTCCATCAGTAGTTTGTATGTTCTCCCCGTGTTCTCGTGTGTTTCCTCCTGATATTTAGATTGTGAGCCCCGATGGGGACAGTGGTTATGTATGTAAAGTGCTATGGCAGTAATAGCGCTATATAAATGAATAAATATTATTATTATTATTATTATTATGGGTTTTTGCTGTGTCCAGTCGGTGCATTAGATGTGACCTGGGCAGGTGAATACTGTTTCCTCTTTTCCTGTGTTTAGTAAATAGAATGCACCGATACATTGTCTCCCCTGGTAGAATAGGGGGTGATCGCAGCCCCCCAGCATTGCCCTCATTGGCGGGGTCCTCCGCTCTCCGGCAGATTCACACCCCAGTGACCCCACATAACCAGCTGTAATCACAGCCTGGGAGACGCAACCGAGAAGGAAGGAAAAAGTGCAGTTTTCCATCACCAGTGATATTATTTATGAGTTGTGACAACCGCACACGTCCAGCGCCCCGTCTGTAACCACAACAACCCGCAACAACATGAGCAACAGCGGAACAAAGAGGCCGACAGTGGGGACACCGGGCTAAGCCTACCTGGACATCTTCTGTATATAATTATATAGGTACAGCCGTATAACCTGGGCATCTCCTGTATATAATTATATATGTACAGCCGGTATAACCTGGGCATCTCCTGTATATAATTATATATGTACAGCTGGTATAACCTGGACATCTCCTGTATATAATTATATATGTACAGCCGGTATAACCTGGGCATCTCCTGTATATAATTATATATGTACAGCCGGTATAACCTGGACATCTCCTGTATATAATTATATATGTACAGCCGGTATAACCTGGGCATCTCCTGTATATAATTATATATGTACAGCCGGTATAACCTGGGCATCTCCTGTATATAATTATATATGTACAGCTGGTATAACCTGGGCGTCTCCTGTATATAATTATATATGTACAGCCGCTATAACCTGGGCGTCTCCTGTATATAATTATATATGTACAGCCGCTATAACCTGGGCGTCTCCTGTATATAATTATATATGTACAGCCGGTATAACCTGGACATCTCCTGTATATAATTATATATGTACAGCCGGTATAACCTGGACATCTCCTGTATATAATTATATATGTACAGCCGGTATAACCTGGACATCTCCTGTATATAATTATTTATGTACAGCCGGTATAACCTAGACATCTCCTGTATATAATTATATATGTACAGCCGGTATAACCTGGACATCTCCTGTATATAATTATATATGTACAGCCGCTATAACCTGGGCGTCTCCTGTATATAATTATATATGTACAGCCGCTATAACCTGGGCGTCTCCTGTATATAATTATATATGTACAGCCGGTATAACCTGGGCGTATCCTGTATATAATTATATATGTACAGCCGGTATAACCTGGACATCTCCTGTATATAATCATATATGTACAGCCGGTATAACCTGGACATCTCCTGTATATAATTATATATGTACAGCCGGTGTAACCTGGGCATCTCCTGTATATAATTATATATGTACAGCCGGTGTAACCTGGGCATCTCCTGTATATAATTATATATGTACAGCCGGTATAACCTGGACATCTCCTGTATATAATTATATATGTACAGCCGGTATAACCTGGACATCTCCTGTATATAATTATATATGTACAGCCGGTGTAACCTGGGCATCTCCTGTATATAATTATATATGTACAGCCGGTGTAACCTGGGCATCTCCTGTATATAATTATATATGTACAGCCGGTATAACCTGGACATCTCCTGTATATAATTATATATGTACAGCCGGTATAACCTGGACATCTCCTGTATATAATTATATATGTACAGCCGGTATAACCTGGACATCTCCTGTATATAATTATATATGTACAGCCGGTATAACCTGGGCATCTCCTGTATATAATTATATATGTACAGCCGGTATAACCTGGGCATCTCCTGTATATAATTATATATGTACAGCCGGTATAACCTGGACATCTCCTGTATATAATTATATATGTACAGCCGGTATAACCTGGACATCTCCTGTATATAATTATATATGTACAGCCGGTATAACCTGGACATCTCCTGTATATAATTATATATGTACAGCTGGTATAACCTGGACATCTCCTGTATATAATTACACTAGATGGGAGCCTGATGCCTTCGAATCGGGTGGGCGGTGTCATCATGATGGGGGCAGGCTCTGTGGTGATGGGGGCATCGGCCATCTCTCCCTTGGGCTCTCTATGCTGTCCGATGTTTTTCCCCCCAATTCCCCCCCTCCTCCCCCCATGGTCACTCTCTGCCCCCCCTTTGGTCCCCCTCTGCCCCTCCTGTGCTGGCTCTCATGTGGAGTTGGCATAAGGAAGATGACAGCGGTATGAGGAACTGATGCAGATACTCAGTCGTCGGGCTGTGGGGTGAATGGGCTGCAGACAGAGCGAGCTGAGGGATGAGCGGGGCCTGAAAACGAGGTTGAGTGGGTGCCGAGCGGGCAGTGAGTGGATGCTTAGAGAGGTAAGTGTGGGCTAAATAGTGTGACGTGAAGGGGGACGAGTGCGTGCTGACCAGGGGTGAGTGCGTGCTGACCAGGGGTGAGTGCGTGCTGACCAGGGGTGAGTGCGTGCTGACCAGGGGTGAGTGCGTGCTGACCAGGGGTGAGTGCGTGCTGACCAGGGGTGAGTGCGTGCTGACCAGGGGTGAGTGGGTGCTGACCAGGGGTGAGTGGGTGCTGACCAGGGGTGAGTGCGTGCTGACCATGGGTGAGTGGGTGCTGAGCAGGGGTGGGTGTGGCCTGAGGAGGGTGACTGTGGCCTGAGGAGGGTGACTGTGGCCTGAGGAGGGTGAGTGTGGGTGCTGAGCTAGGTAAGTGTGGGCTTAAAAGTGTGTGTGCTGAACAATGGTGAGTACGGCCTGAGCGGGGTGAGTGGGTGCTGAGCGGGGGTGAATGGGTGCTAAGCGAGGGTGAGTGGGTGCTGAGCGGGGGTGAATGGGTGCTAAGCGAGGGTGAGTGGGTGCTGAGGGAGGATGATGAGTGTAGCCTGAGGAGGGTGAATTGAATGGGTGCTGAGCAGGGTGAGTGCCGGCTTAAGAGTGTGTGTGCTGAGCAATGGTGAATGTGGCCTGAGGGGGTGAGTGTGTGCTGAGCAGGGCTGAATGTGTGCTGTGCGGGGGGGTGTGGGTGCTGAGTGGGGGTGAGTGGGTGGTGAGTGGGTGTTGAGGGGTGTAAGTGGGTGCTGAGCAGGGATGAGTGTGGCCTGACAGGGGTGAGTGTGTTCTCAGCGAGGGTGTGTTCTGAGCGGCGAAGAGTGGGTGCTGAGTATAAGTGGGTGCTGAGCGGGTGTGAGTGGGGGCATTGGGAGGAGAGCAGGGGCAAGAGGGGTGAGCAGGGACAGTGTGGGGTGATCGGGGGCAGTTAGGGGTGCGTAGCAGGATAGAGCATGCTCCCGTCCACCCGCTGCTCACCCCAGCATTATTCTTCTTCTTGTGGAATTGACATAGGAAAGTCAATGGCCATGGTGGGGGCGGAGTTAACAGAGGGAGCATGATAATAGGTGTGACCTATTGCGCTGTCCCGATGTGGGTGTGTCCTCAGTCACGCGCATTATAACGTCCCCTCTGCTAACCCCGCCCCCGAAGCCTTTGAATTTCGGACGTCAGTGCTGGAAGAAGAAAAAGAAGAGGAATGCAGTTGTGAGCGGGAGCGTGGGGTGGAGCATGGAGGGGGGTGCGGTGGGCGGGAGAGCGGAGTGGAGCATGGAGGGGGGAGCGGTGGGCGGGAGAGAGCGGAGTGGAGCATGGAGGGGGGAGCGGTGGGCGGGAGAGCGGGAGCGTGGATTGGGTGGCGTGTGCGGCGGCTTTCTGTTATCCGCTCCCGCCAGGCTGCGCCATATTATCCATCACTTGGGTGTGCTAATATGGCAGGGGGCAGAAGTGACATAGGTGGACATCCAGACGGAAATGGAGGAGCCAACTTGCAATTATATTTATAGATTAGTCTCAGCACAGGAGATGTGGTATGATCAGATCATGTCCCTGTACAGTCAGACACATCCATTACACAGTACATAGGAGGGACACATATTATTATTATTATTATTATTTATTTATATAGCGCCATTAGGTTCCATGGCGCTTTACATGAGGATGAGGGAGACAAGAACAAGTACACTAAATCTAGGCGATCAGGACGTACAGGTACAGGAGGGGCAGGGACCCTGTCCACGAGGGCTCACAGTCTAATATATAAGATTATCTCAGCACAGGAGATGTGGTATGATCAGACCATGTCCCTGTACTGTCAGACACATCCATTACACAGTACATAGCAGGGACACATATGTAAGATTATCTCAGCACAGGAGATGTGGTATGATCAGATCATGTCCCTGTACAGTCAGACACATCCATTACACAGTACATAGCAGGGACACATATATAAGATTATCTCAGCACAGGAGATGTGGTATGATTAGACCATGTTCCTGTATGGTCAGACACATCCATTACACAGTACACAGCAGGGACACATATATAAGATTATCTCAGCACAGGAGATGTGGTATGATCAAACCATGTCCCTGTACGGTCAGACACATCCATTACACAGTACACAGCAGAGACACATATTTATCTCAGCACAGGAACATTTTTTTAAACATCCAATTGTTGAAGTTATTATTATTCCAAGATCTAATGATTAAAATAAACTTTTGTTTTGGGGAAAAAAATTTTAAGTTCAGGGGGATAGCACGTATTGAGGCAGAAAATCCATCCCGTTTCCAAATGTAATCATCTTTTGGTAAAGTTGCCCCTCTTGGTTGGTTTATTCTTATCAATGCCCGTGAACATGATGTCCCAGCGTTGCCCTGATGCCTAGCAATAGGTGAACCCCTGACCTTCTCTGATGGTTTTCCCTATACATTCCTTCCACATACACACGTGTCCATATACAACCCCTGGCAGGGGTGAGTGGGTGCTGAGGAAAGGTGAGTGGAACTCTGGAATCCCCGGGCTCGGAGGACGTTCATTCAGTTCAGATCACAGACATGGCACAAAACTAAAGTCATTTCACATGGCGACTTTATGGCTTTAAGAAACACTAAAAGAAACAAAGATAAATAATGTGGAAGACAGTAACGGTTACTTTTGTAGAGCAAGCAGAGGGAAAAATCATGGAATCACCCTGTAAATTTTCATTCCCAATATTAACACCTGCATCAAATAAGATCTGCTCGTTAGTCTGCATCTAATAAGGAGGGATCACACCTTGGAGATCTGCTGCACCAAGTGGACTGACATGAATCATGACTCCAACACGAAAGATGTCAATGGAAACAAAGGAGAGGATTATCAAACTCTTAAAAGAGGGTAAATCATCACGCAATGTTGCAAAAGATGTTGGTTGTTTACAGTCAGCTGTGTCTAAAATCTGGACCAAATACAAACAACATGGGAAGGTTGTTAAAGGGAAACATACTGATAGACCAAGGAAGACATCAAAGCATCAAGACCGGAAACTTAAAGCAATATGTCTTCAAAACAGGAAATGCACAACAACAAATGAGGAACGAATGGGAGGAAACTGGAGTCAATGTCTGTGACCGAACTGTAAGGAACCGCCTAAAGGAAATGGGATTTACATACAGAAAAGCTGAACATAAGCCATCATTAACACCTAAACAGAAAAATACAAGGTTACAGGGGACTAAGGAAAAGCAATCGTGGACTGTGGATAACTGGATGAAAGTCATATTCAGTGATGAATCGTGAATCTGCATTGGGCAAGGTGATGATGCTGGAACTTTTGTTTGGTGTCGTTCCCATGAGATTTATAAAGATGACTGCCTGAAGAGAACAGACAACTTTCCACAGTCATTGATGATATGGGGCTGCATGTCAGGTAAAGGCACTGGGGAGATGGCTGTCATTACATATTCAATAAATGCCCAAGTTTACATTGATATTTTGGACACTTTTCTTATTCCAGGATGTTTGGGGATGATGAAATCATTCATCAAGATGATAATGCATCCTGCCATAGAGCAAAACCTGTGAAAACGTTCCTTGAAAGAAGACACATAAGGCCAATATCATGATCTGCAAATAATAATAGTGTGAATGACTGGGCATCACCTTAGAGTGTTGGTGGAAGCAGAAAAACAAACTATTAAAGAAAAGGATAATCTGCTGCAACATAAAACACTTAATGTGCACATTGAGATGAGTGCAATGAGTGGCCGGGCTGCACAGCTAATACAGGTATAGTGAAAAAATGAATATAGCAATCACTGCTCTGGAATACAATGCAAATAGGAGGACCTCGCTTCAGCAGTGGCCACTGCGGAGTGCCCGATGACCAACGTCAAGGTGCTTCCGTCTCATCGGGTCCTAACACTATGACTAACGGAGTTGTGTAATGTGAATGGATTTATATGCCCTTATTTGTAATTAAAACCATGAAAAGCATGTGTTGTAGATAACGCCTTGACACATACAATTAATGGACTGTAAAGATATAATGAAAGTCTCCATTATTCACTGGAAAACAATTTACTGGTCTTAAAAGCTGCACAGGTGCCACATGTGATCTGTAGCCGCCCCCCTCCCCTGACTTGCTTCTTCTGGGTGTGACGTAAAGTGTCTGTGCAGTGAACAATCCCCTATAGAATGGTTGCTACTATATGTAATGGCCTCTTTACACACCGCTACCGAAAGGTAGAAACCGGCAGGTATCAGAGACAATTGTACCTGATACCTTGTAAACACCGCGCAGTAGCGGCATGTAATTGAGGTTGTTCCTCCCTGTCTCTTTGGATACCTGTCTTTCAACCTGAATTACACGCCGCTACTGCGCGGTGTTTACAAGGTATCAGGTACAATTGTCTCCGATACCTGCCAGTTTCTACCTTTCGGTAGCGGTGTGTAAAGGGGCCATTAGGGAGATGCTCCTATAGAGTCACAAGTGTTGTGGACCAAGTATAGCCCAATAGTTCTTGAGAATCTCCCTTGCTTGTGATGCTCCACTGTCAAAAGCAGAGATAGAGATAATCGAGAGCAACATCCATCTTATTTGGTGAACAGGTATAGGGAAGGGTCACCAAGCTATGAATTGGACCTATCTAGGCTTGGAGAAGACTCTGGTGGACCGATTTAGGCTTGGACCTTCGCCAAGGGTCTTCTCCATGCTTACATAGGTCCCCCAGGGTCCTCTGCAAGCCTATATAGGTCCACCAGGGTCTTCTCCAAACCTAGGTAGGTCCACCAGTGTCTTCTCCAAGCCTACATAGTTACATCAGGGTTTTCTCCAAGCCTAGGTAGGTCCACCAGAGTCTTCTCCAAGCCTACACAGGTCCACCAGTGTCTTCTCCAAGCCTAGGTAGGTCCACCAGTGTCTTCTCCAAGCCTAGGTAGGTCCACCAGTGTCTTCTTCAAGCCTACATAGTTACATCAGGGTTTTCTCCAAGCCTAGGTAGGTCCACCAGAGTCTTCTCCAAGCCTAGGTAGGTCCACCAGTGTCTTCTCCAAGCCTATATAGTTCCAACAGGGTTTTCTCCAAGCCTAGGTAGGTCCAGCAGGGTCTTCTCCAAGCCTAGGTAGCTTGATAGTATCTAGTCATTGCGTTGCTGGTCTTCCTCTTTACCTTCTATTCTTCCTACCATCCCCGAGTATTTGATATATTTTATTGTCCTTGTGATGAATATTGGTAAGGAATATTGCCATATCCCCAATATTCCACAGAAAGCAATTGAGAAGGCACATCTCACTCTCAAAGAGATAAGCCCCCACCCTTGGAAGGCAGAGCAATTAGCACCTAGATGGAAGCCAACTGGCAACACAAAGACACTCTCCCTCAACTTTGATGTGGTAATCAGGTAGGTGTATGGAGCTTCCTCAGAACTGGGGTTTTGCCAAAAGGAGACACGTCCAATATAAGTCTCTTTCTTCTCAGGCAGACTGGAAGGCACCGTGACTATAACCTCAATATCTCATAAGCCGTCCACCCTGTGATGCTATCGAATATAAAAATGGATTCCACACATCTAGACGGAAATAGGGCTATATTAACATGAATATAGGATAACTGTAAGCCATGTAAACAGGATATTGGCTGCTAGGCTGCTACCAGAGTAGCCATGTTTCATATCCAGACGAAGATAAAATATGAAAGTATTATCTTCCGTCTGCGATGCCCATGGACACGGCTAGGGAACATTATGGAATCTGGGTGTCCATATCTCCCCTCAGAGGGGTGGGAGTTGTGAGACATCCCAGAGGTGTGAGATGGGTGGAGACCGGGGGCAGCCCATAATGTATAAAACTCATCTGCCCCATCTCCACCTTGTATTTCTTCTGAATGGGCATTTTTCCACCAAGGCCAGAGATTACCCAAGGAACAGATTGGTATCACGCCGCCCTTGTGGTGCCATCAGCACTAAGGTAACTGCTCACATGTGTGTGTAATTCTGTGTATTCCATTCCTCCTTTTATTGGCATATCTGACTGTAATATTTGTAACATCTGAATAATAACTGTAAATATTAATATCTAGTGTACCATTAGGGTGATTAAATATATAAATTTAATCTAGAGTTGCTCTTTTTATCTTGATCACGATTCCCCACGTCCGTGTGCTCATATAACGCTACCTGGGTTGGTTTCTGACCCAATATAAGCCCGACCACGGACCGGACTTATATTAAACTAGAAGCTGGTGGCAGCATTTGTGCTTGGGGTTATTCAGGGCCTCTGGCAGTGACGGGGTGGAGGAGATTATATGTGCTTCTAGCTGCGGGCTGGAAGGCATATACCACACTCACTGAGAGGTGCCTTAATAAACCAGCACAGGCAAGGCAGCTGCGGCCCTTCTTTATCCTCAGGCAGTTCTCTGACTGACCTGGGTTTAACAGGAGGCGCTGTGGAGCTGCCAGGTTCAGTGGCCGATTCACCACAAGTGGTGGCAGCGGTGGGATCAAGATAATAGTGTTGTGGACCCAACTCCCTAACACTAAGGACTGCTGGCAGTAGCTTTTGATGTCAGGGTCCTAAGATCAACTCAACACTAGACAGTCAGAGTGCAAATATAAGGTGTGTGGGTGCATCAGGTTGCAGCTGTGTGTCAGTGACCAGGAGGTGCTAAACTGGCCCAGGGTACCAGGAGCCAAGCGCTGCAGAGGGCACTTGCTGTGGCTGATATGCAAGAGGTGGTGGAGGACACTGTTGGTCTAGGCGAGGAGGATACCATGCACAGGTCCTCAAGGAGCCAATCCCCAGTGGTCGACTCTGCAGTGGGGCAAATACCCCCTGTCCTCAGCCCCGCAGTGGGCAGATCACCACCTGCTGGTCCCTCCAGCCAGATGGGCTCGGATGCCCTCTTTCGAGCTGCCCTGGCTCGACTTGAAGCTGGAGACCAGAGCACCTACGAGACACTCATGGCAGCTGCAGAACGACTTGCAGAGCGTGAAGCTGCAGAGCGACGTGAGGCTGTGGAGCGTGAAGCTGCAGAACGACGTGAGGCTGTGGAGCGTGAAGCTGCAGAACGACGTGAGGCTGTGGAGCGTGAAGCTGCAGAACGACGTGAGGCTGTGGAGCGTGAAGCTGCAGAACGACGTGAGGCTTTGGAGCGTGAAGCTGCAGAGCGACGTGAGGCTGTGGAGCGTGAAGCTGCAGAACGACGTGAGGCTGTGGAGCGTGAAGCTGCAGAACGACGTGAGGCTGTGGAGCGTGAAGCTGCAGAACGACGTGAGGCTATGGAGCGTGAAGCTGCAGAGCGACGTGAGGCTGTGGAGCGTGAAGCTGCAGAACGACGTGAGGCTATGGAGCGTGAAGCTGCAGAGCGACGTGAGGCTGTGGAGCGTGAAGCTGCAGAACGACGTGAGGCTATGGAGCGTGAAGCTGCAGAACGACGTGAGGCTGTGGAGCGTGAAGCTGCAGAACGACGTAAGGCTATGGAGCGTGAAGCTGCAGAGCGACGTGAGGCTGTGGAGCGTGAAGCTGCAGAACGACGTGAGGCTATGGAGCGTGAAGCTGCAGAGCGACTCGCAGAGCGTGAAGCTGCAGAGCGATGTGAGGCTGCAGAGCGTGAAGCTGCAGAACGACTTGCAGAGCGTGAAGCTACAGAGCGCCGTGAGGCTGCAGCGCGCCAGCACCAGCTCACCTTGGCTCAGCTCGGGATCTCGCAGCCCGTTCCAGCCAACCAGGAGCCCAAGCCACCGAAGGTCCGAGTTGAGAACTTTCCCCTTCTGGAGGCAGGCGGAGACCTGGATTCTTTTCTGCTGGCCTTTGAGCAGACCTGCAGGCAGTACAACCTGGACTCAGGCCAGTGGGCCCAGTACCTGACCCCCCGTCTGAGGGTTGACGCCATAAAAGCCTTGGGGGACTTCCCTGCCGGGGAGTCGCCAGATTATGCGAGCATCAAGCAGGCCCTGATCCGTCAGTTCAACCTCACCCCGGAGTCCTACCGCAAGAAGTTCCGAAGCCTGCAGAGGGGTCCAAAGGAAACCTGGACCGACCACATACGGGCCCTCCTGAGAGCAGCTGACCACTGGATCAAAGGTTTGGAGCGCAGCACAGCCCAGGAGATCCAGGAGTTGTTCGTGATGGAGCAATTCTTGTGGAACTGTCCCGAGGACCTCCAACAGTTCATCCGCGACCGGAAACCGAAGGGGGCCTGTGAGACAGCGGTCCTGGCAGACGAGTACACCAACAACCGAGTACCTGAGACCAGGAGGACCAGCAGCAGCACCTGGAGAGGTGGTAAGACCAACCCTGCACCCGTGACCCCAGCCCCCAGAATGCAGGGGGCAGCCCCTCTATTACCCCCTGTTCCCCTCTCCAGATTGGCAGCAGAACCCAGACGGTGTCATCTCTGCAACCAAACGGGACACTTCAAGGCCATGTGTCCCCAGCGCCAACAGGCCCCGTCCCTGACCCAGCAAACGGCCACTGTTTTGTGTGTGGGTGGGGGTGGTGGTAGGTCCCTGGACAATTTTCAACCCGTCACCATAGGCTGCTCAGTGGCCATGGGAGTGCGGGACACCAGCGCTGAACGGACTTTGGTGCGACCCGAAATGGTCTCCCCCCAGGACTTGATCCCCGGAAAGTCCCTCGCCGTCTCCGGAATTGGAGGCGTGGAACCCGCATTGCCTGTTGCCAGGGTTTATCTGGACTGGGGTGCGGGGAGGGGAGTGAGGGAGGTGGGGGTCTCTGCTAATATTCCGGCGAATGTATTGCTGGGGTCAGACTTGGGGCGGCTAGTGTCCAAGTATGTGGCCACTGACCCCCCCAGTTCTGATCCGCCAGAATATGTACTGTCCAATATTGGGGGTGTTGATGGGGACGACGTTATTAATGATGATGTTATTATTGATGATGTTGATGATGTTTCCAGTGACCCTCCACACAACACAGCACACAAAGGGCTGACAGGGAGGGGGGAGGAAGATAAAGGGAATTGTAGAATGGCCTTAGGCCAGGATCAGCCAGCTCACCTTTTCTTCTCAGAGGGGAGACAGAGGGGGCTGAGAGCTGCTGGGGGAGCAGACACAGATGGCTGTGACACTGCTCTCTGCTGTAATAAGCCAGGTATTGTAGCCAGGGAGTCAGCGGTCGAGGTCGGAGTACCCACAGGGAATGTGGTGCTGCCAGGTAAGGCCCAGACGCCGCGCTCTGAGGAGCTGCAAGGGGGGGAACATGTCGGGGAGTATGGGGCTGTCACAGGAGAAGTGAAGCCACCAGGTGAGATCCCAGGGCAAGAACCCCCCACCACAGGGATGTCAGGAGGCCAGGATAGTCCGCCTGAACCGGCGACTTGGTCAGGAGCGGAGGGGAAGCAGGCATTGCCCATGGTTACAGCAGCCATAGCTGCTGTCACCAGGAGTGGGGGTGCTGGAGCCCAGGGAACCTCGCGGAGGTTCAGAGGCTTCTCCCCTTCAGACCAAGTGGCTGCCGAGTCAGACGGAGGCCAGGAGACAGGTCCCGGGGAACTGACGGAGACTGTGGCAGTTTCTTCTTCGCTGACCACGTCTCGTCAGGAGTCTCAGGTGGCGTCAGGGGCTGACGACCGCCTGGAAGCTCTCCAAGAGCAGATGGCACAGCTTTCCTCGGACTCGGACCACGAGCAGGTGGTCCGGAACCAAGGACGGCTGTACCAGGTAACGGTCCAGCAGGGGTCACCGGAGGTGTGGCCCAAGGACCGACCGGTAGTTTGTACCCACTGGCTGCCAGGAGGATGGGGACGCGGTCCCCATAACCTGTCAGGGCAGTGGGGAAGGTCTACACGGAGGCCAGGAGACAGGTCCCGTGGAACTGACGGAGGACGTGGCAGTTATTTCTACTCTGACCACGTCTCGTCAGGGGTGTCAGGTAGCGTCAAGAGTTGACGTCAGCCTGAAAGAGCTCGAGGAGCGGGTGGCACAGCCTCCCTTGGACTCAGGCCTCAAGCAGGTGGTCTGGGACCAAGGACGGCTGTGCAAGGTAACGGTCCAGCAGGGGTCACCGGAGGTGTGGCCCAGGGACCAACATACAGTTGTGCTCACTGACTGCCACGGAGATGGGGGGGCGATCCCCATACCGTGTTAGGGCAGTGGGGCAGGTGTTCCTACAGCCAGTCAAGGGGATGGGTGGCTCAAGCCCATAACCTGTCTGGATGATAGGGAAATGGTACCCACAACCGGTCAGGACTATGGGAGAGTTGTACCCATACCCTGTCCGGGTGCCATAGGGGTACCCCCTGTCTGTCAGAGTGATGGGACCTCAGTGCCCAACACCTGTCAGAAGGGCGGGGACGCGTTTCCCGTGACCTGTCAAGATGAGAGGCAGGGGCTGCCCCTAACTTGTCAGGATGATGGGAAAGCTGTATCCCCGGCCTGTCAGGATGATGGGAAAGCTGTATCCCCGGCCTGTCAGGATGATGGGAAAGCTGTATCCCCGGCCTGTCAGGATGATGGGAAAGCTGTATCCCTGGCCTGCCAGCATGACAGGAAAGAGTTGTTACAGGCCAGTAGGGCCGATGGGAAGGTGACGTTATCCCCCGGGGAGACAGCTGTCCAAGGCGCTGTCACCCGTGGACTGAGGAGCAAGAATGCAGGTCGTACACTGCTCTCTGGGCCCTCACTCTGTCGAGGGATAACTGAACCCATGTCTGACCCAGAACAGGTCCCAGAGGGTCCCTGTGGGAGTGAGGCATGTGCACCGCTTCTGGCTATGCCTAGCCAGGGGTTTGAGACTGCACTACCAGCGAGTGCTAGTCCTGAGGTGCCGAGCCGCCTCGCGGAGACGGCTGTCTCCACCACCAAAGAGAGGGTACTGTGGGATCCAGGGAGGGAGGCAGCCTTCTCCACGATGGAAAAGGGAGTTTCCGGCAATTGTGTGAGCCCTGCAGCGTCTGCAGCCACACTTGTGCGGACGCCACTGCATTGTGGGGACAGACCACAACCGCCTCAGCGGTTACACACGGTCCCCGTGACGAATGGAAGGTTGTTACATGGGAGCCGTGCGCTCCAGCAATACGACTTCACCATTCGCCACCAGAGCGACCAGGACCACGGTAACGCTGACTGGTTACACTGCCAAGGGGAGGTAGCGGACGGGCGCACGGGGAAACACAGGAATGTGCCATCCCCTAGCGCTGTCTAAAAGGGGGAGGTGTGATGAATATTGGTAAGGAATATTGCCATATCCCCAATATTCCACAGAAAGCAATTGAGAAGGCACATCTCACTCTCAAAGAGATAAGCCCCCACCCTTGGAAGGCAGAGCAATTAGCACCTAGATGGAAGCCAACTGGCAACACAAAGACACTCTCCCTCAACTTTGATGTGGTAATCAGGTAGGTGTATGGAGCTTCCTCAGAACTGGGGTTTTGCCAAAAGGTGACACGTCCCATATAAGTCTCTTTCTTCTCAGGCAGACTGGAAGGCACCGTGACTATAACCTCAATATCTCATAAGCCGTCCACCCTGTGATGCTATCGAATATAAAAATGGATTCCACACATCTAGACGGAAATAGGGCTATATTAACATGAATATAGGATAACTGTAAGCCATGTAAACAGGATATTGGCTGCTAGGCTGCTACCAGAGTAGCCATGTTTCATATCCAGACGAAGATAAAATATGAAAGTATTATCTTCCGTCTGCGATGCCCATGGACACGGCTAGGGAACATTATGGAATCTGGGTGTCCATATCTCCCCTCAGAGGGTGGGAGTTGTGAGACAGCCCAGAGGTGTGAGATGGGTGGAGACAGGGGCCAGCCCATAGTGTATAAAAATCATCTGCCCCATCTCCACCTTGTATTTCTTCTGAATGGGCATTTTTCCACCAAGGCCAGAGATTACCCAAGGAACAGATTTGTATCACGCCGCCCTTGTGGTGCCATCAGCACTAAGGTAACTGCTCACATGTGTGTGTAATTCTGTGTATTCCATTCCTCCGTTTATTGGCATATCTGACTGTAATATTTGTAACATCTGAATAATAACTGTAAATATTAATATCTAGTGTACCATTAGGGTGATTAAATATATAAATTTAATCTAGAGTTGCTCTTTTTATCTTGATCACGATTCCCACGTCCGTGTGCTCATATAACGCTACCTGGGTTGGTTTCTGACCCAATATAAGCCCGACCACGGACCGGACTTATATTAAACCAGAAGCTGGTGGCAGCATTTGTGCTTGGGGTTATTCAGGGCCTCTGGCAGTGACGGGGTGGAGGAGATTATATGTGCTTCTAGCTGCGGGCTAGAAGGCATATACCACACTCACTGAGAGGTGCCTTAATAAACCAGCACAGGCAAGGCAGCTGCGGCCCTTCTTTATCCTCAGGCAGTTCTCTGACTGACCTGGGTTTAACAGGAGGCGCTGTGGAGCTGCCAGGTTCAGTGGCCGATTCACCACAGTCCTTGAAATCTTGTCAGTCTCTTACATATTGGGTATTCATCCTTTCTTAAGGCTACATTCACACTATGCGCTTTTTTGCTCACGGTTTTCAAAAAAGTGCAAGTGCATTTGCGTATGCCGGCAATCTGAATGTAAATTCACTTTTGCTGTGCACACAGTGCGTAAATATACGCAGCGCTTTTATGGGAGAAAGCGCGGGCGTAAAAAGAATAAACATGTCAATTCTTTATGCACCTGCGCCGCACTTTCTCCCATAGGAGCCCATTATTCCCGCTGGAATTACACATCGCTGTTCAGACAATGCGCAATTCCAGCAGGAATATGCCGGATATAATGTCACACAGGGGGGGGGGGGGGGGGGGGGGAAGACTCCTCCCCTCTGTGACAGGTGTACCAGCCCCTTTTGAGTTTCGTAGTGCATTAATACTCGTATACACTGCGAAACCCAAATTAACCTAATCCAAATGTGTTAAAAATAACAAAGAATGAATAGTTACCCTCCACCGGGTGTTCAGGTTACCAGGAGCCGAGAGATCCTCCACATCTACTGCCCTTCCAGGACCTGTGATCAGTGATTGGGCGCTCACGATCATGTGATATATGAGGTGCTATAACGCACATATCACATGACCTCGAGCAGCCAATCAGCGATCTTGACAGGTCCTGGAAGGTCGATAGCTGTGGATCTCTCGGCTCCCGACTCCGGAACACCCGGCGGAGGGAAAGTATTCATTATTTGTTATTTTTAACACATTTGGATTAGGTTAATTTGGGTTTTGCAGCACATATTAATACACTGCAAAATCATTTACCATTTTAAAATGGTATTTTTAGGTGATTTTCTTTGATATTAAAATCATCAAATTTGTTCTGAAATTATTTTGTTACTGCAATTTAAGTTTTGTACTCAGTGTTTCCAGATTTAGTTTTCAACCTAAGACGCCTTCACCCTGCAGAATGGTCACATCTGTCTGGATCCTTGAATGTCCAGGACACACGGACGGCGCTGATCTGTGACAACGGATGACAACTGATGGATCCGTCATCAGTCACCAGAGATCAAGAGCTGGACCTCAGTACTGAGCATGCTCAGTACAGATCCGCACTCCATAGACATCCATGTTATATCACACTGACAGCTACAGATCCGTGCACCATATACATCAATGTTACAGTGTTGGCCAAAAGTATTGACACCCCTGCAGTTCTGTCAGATAATCCTCAGTTTCTTCCTGAAAATGATTGCAATCACAAATTCTTTGCTATTATTATCTTCATTTAATTTGTCTTCAATGAAAAAACACAAAAGAGAATGAAGCAAAAAGCAAAACATTGATCATTTCTCACAAAACTCCAAAAATGGGCCGGACAAAAGTATTGGCACCCTCAGCCTAATACTTGGTTGCACAACCTTTAGCCAAAATAACTGCGATCAGCCGCTTCCGGTAACCATCAATGAGTTTCTTACAATGCTCTGCTGGAATTTTACACCATTCTTCTTTGGCAAACTGCTCCAGGTCCCTGATATGTGAAGGCGCCTTCTCCAAACTGCCATTGTTACATCTCTCCACAGGTGTCTATGGGATTCAGGTCTGGACTCATTGCTGCCACCTTAGAAGTCTCCAGTGCTTTCTCTCACACCATTTTCTAGAGCTTTTTGAAGTGTGTTTTGGGTCATTGTCCTGCTGGAAGACCCATGACCTCTGAGGGAGACCCAGCTTTCTCACACTGGGCCCCACATTATGCTGCACAATGTGTTGGTAGTCTTCAGACTTCATAATGCCATGCACACGGTCAAGCAGTCCAGTGCCAGAGGCACCAAAGCAACCCCAAAACATCAGGTAACCTCCGCCATGTTTGACTGTTGGGACCGTGTTCTTTTCTTTGAATGCCTCTTTTTTTCTCCTGTAAACTCTATGTTGATGCCTTTGCCCATAAATCTCTACTTTTGTCTCATCTGACCAGAGAACATTCTTCCAAAACGTTTTAGGCTTTCTCAGGTAAGTTTTGGCAAACTCCAGCCTGACTTTTTTATGTCTCGGGGTAAGAAGTGAGGTCCTCCTGGGTCTCCTACCATACAGTCCCTTTTCATTCAGACGCTGACGGATAGTACGGGTTGACACCGCTGTACCCCGGACTGCAGGGCAGCTTGAACTTGTTTGGATGTTAGTCGAGGTTCTTTATCCACCATCCCCACAATCTTGCGTTGAAATCTCTTGTCAATTTTTCTTTTCCGTCCACATCTAGGGAGGTTAGCCACAGTGCCATGGGCTTTACACTTCTTGATGACACTGCGCACGGTAGACACAGGAACATTCAGGTCTTTGGAGATGGACTTGTAGCCTTGAGATTGCTCATGCTTCCTCACAATTTGGTTTCTCAAGTCCCCAGACAGTTTTTTGGTCTTCTGTCTTTTCTCCATGCTCAATGTGGTACACACAAGGACACAGGACAGAGGTTGAGTCAACTTTAATCCATGTCAACTGGCTGCAAGTGTGATTTAGTTATTGCCAACACCTGTTAGGTGCCACAGGTAAGTTACAGGTGCTGTATAGTTACACAAATTACAGAAGCATCACATGATTTTTCTAACAGTGCCAATACTTTTGTCCTCCCCCTTTTTTATGTTTGGTGGAATTAGATCCAATTTGGCTTTAGGACAATTCTGTTTGTGTTATTTCATTGAAGACAAATTAAATGAAGATAATAATAGCAAAGAATTTGTGATTGCAATCATTTTCAGGAAGAAACTGAGCATTATCTGACAGATTTGCAGGGGTGTCAATACTTTTGGCCACAACTGTATATTACACTGACAGCTACAGATCCGCACTCCATAGACATCCATGTTATATCACACTGACAGCTACAGATCCGTGTCTGTCCATTGTTGTCAGTGATTTTTAAGGCGCCCAAAATCAGTACAGTCTCCCATTCCGGGTGTATAAAAAAAATTGACACAAATGGAACAGTGATAAAACTGACACACGGAGGCCACTGAGGACCAATCCGTGCCCATAGGGATATGTCAAGCCCAGTGGGACGGGGTACTCGGTACCGGACCGGGTCGCTGCTGGGGGATGTCACAGAGGTCCTGGTCCGGACCGTGTCCCGGGCCCTGGCAAGTAAAAGGGGAATATTTACAGGGGATTAGATGTTTGTCGTGATGCCACCCACGGCTTGTGGTCAATCGTGGGACCACCGCTGCTGCAGAACCTCCGGGGATGATGTTAAAGCAGCTGTAGATAGAATAGTTCTCCGCGGGTAGAACTTAGTTCCCCCGGGCAGTGATGATTAAGGTGTATGGTGTAGGCTTGTAGTAGGTGCAATTCACTTACTCTCCTGCTGCTGCAGCCTTTCTTCTCTCCGTGTCCAGAGCTGACAGGCTGTGGCTCTCCAGGCTGGATCTCTCTGCAGCCTGCTGGAGGGAATCATGCACAGGCCATCGAGAATCATGCAAGGGAGTCAGAAGCAGGGTTCACCGTGTTTACTTTGCAGTTCTCTTAGTACAGCAGTTTAAGTACAGTTCTTACACGGCTTACAACTTTCCCCTCCGGGTTCCTCTTTACTCCCTGCAGCCAGGTTGTTCCTCTCTGTGACCCCTCACTCTTTCTCTGTCCTTTCCAGGCTTTACTCTCTTTCTCTCTCTCACTGTGCGTGTGTCTCCGGACAGTTTAGCTGTAGCTCGCACCCTGTGGGTCCTCGTGGTTGCCACTTAGCTGCCTGTCCTTGGGGTAGGAACTCTAACGTGGAGTTAGAGCCCCCCGTCGGTGCTGCCCTCTAGTGGTGTGTGGGATTTCTGTGAGGGTGTTTGTGTGAAACTGTCTTCCTATCTTACCTGGCTGCAGTTCCCTATGTGGCCTCCTGGTCACAGGGGCGCCACAGATACATGGGAGGTCAGAGCTGATCCGTGGCCATAGGGATACATGGGAGGTCAGAGCTGATCGGAGCTATCAGTTTGATAACGGACAGACACGGATGACATGCAGTGTGAAGACGGCCTCAGTCCACTGTCTGTAGGTTCAGTTCTGCGCCCTACAATGTTGTGCCGGTAATAATGTAACGTCAGACCGGAAGCGATGTTTCTTATTTTTATAGATTTATCTGGGCTCGGTGTTTCCCTCCTGGATGTTATTTGTTCTTTATATTATTGTGAGTTCTCTAGAAGCCGCAGTGTAAATGGGGGCTTAAGACTTCTATGAAAAGGTTTTCTCAGAGAAGATCTCTGGCTTCAGATAGACAAAGTATCTGGACCTGACGATAAGAAACCAACCACCAAGTGAAGGCTAGATAACCATGTAACCATAGTGTGATGGTCTCACCCAAACCCCACACAGTATATTGGTCACCGCAGCCTCCCACATAGAATGATGGTCTCCCCACCACCCTTCACCTGTATTATCCTTCCCCCACATTGCCTCACACATAGTACCCATTTTACCATATGGAGGACTATGTGGGGCCCATTATACCATATGGAGGGCTATGTGGGACCCATTATACCATATGGAGGACTATGTGGGATCCATTATACCATATGGAGGGCTATGTGGGGCCCATTATACTATTTGGAGGGCTATGTGGGGCCCATTATACTATTTGGAGGGCTATGTGGGTCTCATTATACTATTTGGAGGGCTATGTGGGACCCATTTTACCATATGGAGGACTATGTGGGGCCCATTATACTATTTGGAGGGCTATGTGGGACCCATTTTACCATATGGAGGACTATGTGGGGCCCATTATACTATTTGGAGGGCTATGTGGGGACCATTATACTATTTCGAGGGCTATGTGGGACCCATTTTACCATATGCAGGACTATGTGGGGCCCATTATACTATTTGGAGGGCTATGTGGTGTCTATATACTATTTTGAGGGGTGCTCAGGGCCACTATTCTATTTGGACGGGTATGAGGAAGCCTTAATACTTTATGGAGGTCTATTTGAGGGCTATTATGCTGTCTGGAGGGCTGTGTAGGGTCACAATTGGGGGATTATACTGTGTTAGGGTTACCATACTTTGCCGGTGTGTGGGGGGCACAGTAGGGTCACCATACTGTGGGGGGGGGGGTCACACAGTGTTTGGGGGGCACTCTTGTTGGCAATGTACTTTTGAAGTCCCTAGATTCCCCCTTCCATAGGAGGACGATCCTCTTGTGAGGGCTGTAATGTTATAGTTATGCCTCTTCAGTCTTGCCGAAATTTGTTTCATTTTGTATCTATGTGGGGGGGGGGGACAATTCTAAATTCTGCTATGGGGCCCTATGATTTCTGTGTGCGCCCCTATGTTATCCCTCCCTGAATGTGATCAGGATCTTTAACCTCAGACTCTTCCTCCACAGAGAGGTTAATCTGTGGATTAGTTATTGATCTATAGATCTCTAGATTGACCTATAGATTTGATAGGGGGGTGATCTATTGCTCTATATGCTGTTATTGCACACAATGTTTATTATTGTGTAATTAAGCACAAGATACTTCATCATGTTTGCAACATGAATGCACAAAGGCATATTACATTATTATTATTATTATTATTTATAGAGCACCATTGATTCCATGTTGATTGTATGTCTGTATCAGATGCTATATGTGATGTACGTGTGTTTTATTAATGATGTATAATTATTTTTGTATTATTGTAACTTTATGTTCTTTGCACTTTGCTGATCCCTAGGAAACTTCTCACATTGCACCGCAGCGTCTCCACAATGGGCCGATACATAACAATCCACTTTCTTACTCCTTTGTTCTCCGTCTGCACTTTCTCTTGTATAGATACAGTAACACAATGAGAGATGTCCACTTTGTTACCGGCTCCTTGAGGCTTTGTGACGAGGAGCGGACGTGGGGTCACCATGTCACAGATCTCTGTACCGGGGGGGACGTTCTCTGACCCTCATTATGTAAGGAGGACTCTCATCATCTCCTGGGGATCCCACAGATCAGATCCTCTCATATTTCCGCTCGCTGATCTCTGGCTGCTGCTTTTGTTGCGGATCTATTCTGGGAAACGTTTGTATCTGTCGCCATTTTTATCTTCGCAGCTTCATGTTCCTTCATTAGTGGCCAGGAACAGAAATCAAAGTCCTAAACTAGAGAGAAGCTGCCGCCGTATATAACACTGGAGAATAGAGAGGATAGAGACCGGCGAGGAGCAGAGAGAGAGAATAGAGACCGGCGAGGAGCAGAGAGAGAGAATAGAGACCGGCGAGGAGCAGAGAGAGAGAATAGAGACCGGCGAGGAGCAGAGAGAGAGAATAGAGACCGGCGAGGAGCAGAGAGAGAGAAGAGAGACCGGCGAGGAGCAGAGAGTGAGAATAGAGACCGGGAGGAACAGAGAGAGAATAGAGACCGGCGAGGAGCAGAGAGAGAATAGAGACCGGCGAGGAGCAGAGAGAGAGAATAGAGACCGGCGAGGAGCAGAGAGAGAAGAATAGAGACCGGCGAGGAGCAGAGAGAGAGAATAGAGACCGGCGAGGAGCAGAGAGAGAATAGAGACCGGCGAGGAACAGAGAGAGAATAGAGACCTGCGAGGAGCAGAGAGAGAATAGAGACCGGCGAGGAGCAGAGAGAGAATAGAGACCGGCGAGGAGCAGAGAGAGAATAGAGACCGGCGAGGAGCAGAGAGAGAGAATAGAGACCGGCGAGGAGCAGAGAGCGAGAGAATAGAGACCGGCGAGGAGCAGAGAGAGAGAATAGAGACCGGCGAGGATCAGAGAGAGAGAATAGAGACCGGCGAGGAGCAGAGAGAGAGAATAGAGACCGGCGAGGAGCAGAGAGAGAGAATAGAGACCGGCGAGGAGCAGAGAGAGAATAGAGACCGGCGAGGAGCAGAGAGAGAGAATAGAGACCGGTGAGGAGCAGAGAGAGAATAGAGACCGGTGAGGAGCAGAGAGAGAATAGAGACCGTCGAGGAGCAGAGAGAGAGAATAGAGACCGGCGAGGAGCAGAGAGAGAGAATAGAGACCGGCGAGGAGCAGAGAGAGAGAATAGAGACCGGCGAGGAGCAGAGAGAGAGAATAGAGACCGGTGAGGAGCAGAGAGAGAATAGAGACCGGCGAGGAGCAGAGAGTGAGAATAGAGACCGGCGAGGAGCAGAGAGTGAGAATAGAGACCGGCGAGGAGCAGAGAGTGAGAATAGAGACCGGCGAGGAGCAGAGAGTGAGAATAGAGACCGGCGAGGAGCAGAGAGAGAATAGAGACCGGCGAGGAGCAGAGAGAGAGAATAGAGACCGGGGAGGAGCAGAGGGGAGAATAGAGACCGGCGAGGAGCAGAGAGAGAATAGAGACCGGCGAGGAGCAGAGAGAGAGAATAGAGACCGGCGAGAAGCAGAGAGAGAGAATAGAGACCGGCGAGGAGCAGAGAGAGAGAATAGAGACCGGCGAGGAGCAGAGAGAGAGAATAGAGAGGGCCGGCGAGGAGCAGAGAGTGAGAATAAGACCGGCGAGGAGCAGAGAGAGAATAGAGACCGGCGAGGAGCAGAGAGAGAGAATAGAGACCGGGGAGAGCAGAGAGAGAGAATAGAGACCGGCGAGGAGCAGAGAGAGAGAATAGAGACCGGCGAGGAGCAGAGAGAGAGAGAATAGAGACCGGCGAGGAGCAGAGAGAGAGAATAGAGACCGGCGAGGAGCAGAGAGAGAGAATAGAGACCGGCGAGGAGCAGAGAGAGAGAATAGAGACCGGCGAGGAGCAGAGAGAGAGAATAGAGACCGGCGAGGAGCAGAGAGAGAAATAGAGACCGCGAGGAGCAGAGAGAGAATAGAGACCGGGAGGAGCAGAGAGAGAGAATAGAGACCGGGGGAGGAGCAGAGAGAGAATAGAGACCGGCGAGGAGCAGAGAGGAGAATAGAGACCGGCGAGGAGCAGAGAGAGAATAGAGACCGGCGAGGAGCAGAGAGAGAATAGAGACCGGCGAGGAGCAGAGAGAGAATAGAGACCGGCGAGGAGCAGAGAGAGAATAGAGACCGGCGAGGAGCAGAGAGTGAGAATAGAGACCGCGAGGAGCAGAGAGTGAGAATAGAGACTGACGGAGGAGCAGAGAGAGAATAGAGACCTGCGAGGAGCAGAGAGAGAATAGAGACCGGCGAGGAGCAGAGAGAGAATAGAGACCGGCGAGGAGCAGAGAGAGAATAGAGACCGGCGAGGAGCAGAGAGAGAATAGAGACGGCGAAGATCAGAGAGTGAGAATAGAGACCGCGAGGAGCAGAGAGTGAGAATAGAGACCGCGAGGAGCAGAGAGAGAGAATAGAGACGGCGAGGAGCAGAGAGAGAGAATAGAGACGGCGAGGAGCAGAGAGAGAGAATAGAGACTGCGAGGAGCAGAGAGAGGAATAGAGACCGCGAGGAGCAGAGAGAGAAATAGAGACCGGCGAGGAGCAGAGAGAGAGAATAGAGACCGGCGAGGAGCAGAGAGAGAGAATAGAGACCGGCGAGGAGCAGAGAGAGAGAATAGAGACCGGCGAGGAGCAGAGAGAGAATAGAGACCGGCGAGGAGCAGAGAGTGAGAATAGAGACCGGCGAGGAGCAGAGAGAGAGAATAGAGACCGGCGAGGAGCAGAGAGTGAGAATAGAGACAGCGAGGAGCAGAGAGAGAGAATAGAGACCGGCGAGGAGCAGAGAGAGAATAGAGACCGGCGAGGAGCAGAGAGTGAGAATAGAGACCAGCGAGGAGCAGAGAGAGAGAATAGAGACCGGCGAGGAGCAGAGAGAGAGAATAGAGACCGGCGAGGAGCAGAGGCTCCAATCTGGGAGAGACATAATATGTGATAAAAAGAGACTGCTACATTGTATCATCAGGAAAGAGCAACTCAGCGGAGTATCACACCAGACAGCATTAGATACACAGCTCAGCAGACAGTATCACACAGGATAGGATTAGATACACAGCTCAGCAGACAGTATCACACAGGATAGGATTAGATACACGGCTCAGCAGACAGTATCACACAGTATAGGATTAGATACACAGCTCAGCAAACAGTATCACACAGGAGAGGATTAGATACACAGCTCAGCATACAGTATTACACAGGAGAGGATTAGATACACAGCTCAGCAGACAGTATCACACAGGATAGGATTAGATACACAGCTCAGCAGACAGTATCACACAGGATAGGATTGGATTCACAGCTCAGCAGACAGTATCACTGGATAGGATTAGATACACAGCTCAGCAGACAGTATCACACAGGATAGGATTAGATACACAGCTAAGGAGACAGTATCACACAGGATAGGATTAGATACACGGCTCAGCAGACAGTATCACACAGGGTAGGATTAGATACGCAGCTCAGCAGACAGTATCACACAGGATAGGATTAGATACACAGGTCAGCAGACAGTATCACACAGGATAGGATTAGATACACAGCTCAGCAGTCAGTATCATACAATACGATTAGATACATCAACCCTAATGACATCATCACAGACAATCCAATTGATACAACAGCTGTAAAGCTGCATCACATAATGAGCTTAGATACAGCAGTTCATCAGCCGTTTTATACACGATTGTATTAGATACTGCAGATTAGCAGACTCCATTGCTATGTGTAGAAGAGGAGGCTGTCACCATAGAGGCCGCGGGCAGCGCCATGGATGACGGTCTATGATAAGGACCTATTGGAGCACAATGTGGCACGAAGTGACCGTCATCCATGGCGCTGCCCGCGGCCTCTATGGTTTTTAGCAAATGGAAATAAAGGATATCTATGGACGGTGACGGCCTCGGCTCTGCTGTATCGTCTATTGGAGGTTGAGCGCCGCTCTGCAGGGGCAGTCACTGCTCCTTGTACTCAATGCTCTGTCCCATGAGGAGCTCGCTGGATTAATGGTGCTGGACTGTTTTATGTGTCATTGGCTTAGATACAGTAATTCAAGAATATCACACATGAGAGGCTTAGATACAGCAACTCAACAAACAATCACACATAGGTTTAGCTACAGAAGCTCAACAGACAATAACATCATAGCATTGGATACATGGGCTCAGAAGACAGTATCACACATAGGATTGGATACAGCAGCTCAGCAGACAGTATCACAGATCACACATTTATAGTAAATTGTGCTGTCACCTCAGCTCCAGTCACTTTCGGAGCAGTACTCACAATGTTGTTATCTATAAACCACCTTTACACTAAAAGACAATGCAACACACCTGTGAGTGCAACTCTGGCTGTGACTGGAGTATTTCCTGTGAGTGCAGCTCTGGCTATGACTGGAGTATTTCCTGTGAGTGCAGCTCTGGCTGTCCCTGGAGTATTTCCTGTGAGTGCAGCTCTGGCTGTGACTGGAGCATATCCTGTGAGTGCAGTTCTGGCTATGACTGGAGCATATCCTGTGAGTGCAGTTCTGGCTATGACTGGAGTATTTCCTGTGAGTGCAGCTCTGGCTATGACTGGAGTATTTCCTGTGAGTGCAGCTCTGGCTGTCCCTGGAGTATTTTCTGTGAGTGCAGCTCTGGCTGTGACTGGAGTATTTCCTGTGAGTGCAGTTCTGGCTATGACTGGAGTATTTCCAGTGAGTGCAGCTCTGGCTGTCCCTGGAGTATTTCCTGTGAGTGCAGCTCTGGCTGTCCCTGGAGTATTTCCTCTGAGTGCAGCTCTGGCTGTGACTGGAGCATATCCTGTGAGTGCAGCTCTGGCTGTCCCTGGAGTATTTCCGGTGAGTGCAGCTCTGGCTGTGACTGGAGTATTTCCTGTGAGTGCAGCTCTGGCTGTCCCTGGAGTATTTTCTGTGAGTACAGCTCTGGCTGTGACTGGAGTATTTCCTGTGAGTGCAGCTCTGGCTGTGACTGGAGCATTTCCTGTGAGTGCACGTCTGGCTTCCCTGGAGTATTTCCTGTGAGTGCAGCTCTGGCTGTCCCTGGAGTATTTCCTGTGAGTGCAGCTCTGGCTGTGACTGGAGTATTTCCTGTGAGTGCAGCTCTGGCTGTGACTGGAGTATTTCCTGTGAGTGCAGCTCTGGCTGTGACTGGAGTACTTCCTGTGAGTGCAGCTCTGGCTGTGACTGGAGTACTTCCTGTGAGTGCAGCTCTGGCTGCCCTGGAGTATTTCCAGTGAGTGCAGCTCTGGCTGTGATTGGAGCATATCCTGTGAGTGCAGCTCTGGCTATGACTGGAGTATTTCCTGTGAGTGCAGCTCTGACTGTGACTGGAGTATTTCCTGTGAGTGCAGCTCTGGCTGTGACTGGAGTATTTCCAGTTAGTGCAGCTCTGGCTGTGATTGGAGCATATCCTGTGAGTGCAGCTCTGGCTATGACTGGAGTATTTCCTGTGAGTGCAGCTCTGGCTGTGACTGGAGTATTTCCTGTGAGTGCAGCTCTGGCTGTGAGTGCAGCTCTGGCTGTCCCTGGAGTATTTTCTGTAAGTACAGCTCTGGCTGTGAGTGCAGCTCTGGCTGTGAGTGCAGCTCTGGCTGTGACTGGAGTATTTCCAGTTAGTGCAGCTCTGGCTGTGATTGGAGCATATCCTGTGAGTGCAGCTCTGGCTATGACTGGAGTATTTCCTGTGAGTGCAGCTCTGGCTGTGACTGGAGTATTTCCTGTGAGTGCAGCTCTGGCTGTGAGTGCAGCTCTGGCTGTCCCTGGAGTATTTCCTGTGAATGCAGCTCTGGCTGTCCTGGAATATTTCCTGTGAGTGCAGCTCTGGCTGTCCCTGGAGTATTTCCTGTGAGTGCAGCTCTGGCTGTGACTGGAGCATATCCTGTGAGTGCAGCTCTGGTTGTGGGTGCAACTCTGGCTGTCCCAGGAGTATCTTCTGTGAGTGCAGCTCTGGCTGTGGCTGGAGTATTTCCTGTGAGAGCAGCTCTGGCTGTGACTGGAGTATGTCCTGCCAGTGTAGCTGTGGTGGTCACTGCAGTATTTCCTGTGATTGCAGCTTTGGAGGTGACTGCAGTATGTCCTGTGAGTGCAGCTCTGGCTGTGACTGGAGTATAGGTTTTGCAGTGGATTGTGCATTGTTTGGAGGGCGGATATTACTGTCGCCTCCTCCATGTTTGCACTTTGCCTCTGCACCTATCATATTCCTATATATCAGCCGGAGCCCTGGAGACGTCCATCTGTCCCCGGCTGCACACAATGTCCCCAGGTGCGGGCACAGGGTGTGATGTTAGGTTATATAAAGCAGGTGATTGACTGTTCCTGCAGCCATAATGCGGCACAAGATAAGAAGTGCCTGCCCCCGATCACACCCATCTATAGTCCACTATACCCGATCACACCCATCTATAGTCCACTATACCGATCACACCCATCTATAGTCCACTATACCCGATCACACCCATCTATAGTCCGCTATACCCGATCACATCCATCTATAGTCCACTATACCCGATCACATCCATCTATAGTCCTCTATACCCGATCACACCCATCTATAGTCTGCTATACCCGATCACATCCATCTATAGTCCTCTATACCCGATCACATCCATCTATAGTCCACTATACCCGATCACATCCATCTATAGTCCACTATACCGATCACATCCATCTATACCCGATCACATCCATCTATACTCCACTATACCCGATCACATCCATCTATAGTCCACTATACCCGATCACATCCATCCATAGTGCACTATACCCGATCACATCCATCTATAGTGCACTATACCCGATCACATCCATCTATAGTGCACTATACCCGATCACATCCATCTATAGTGCACTATACCCGATCACATCCATCTATAATCCACTATACCCGATCACACCATCTATAGTGCACTATACCCGATCACACCCATCTATAGTCCACTATACCCGATCACATCCATCTATAGTCCACTATACCCGATCACATCCATCTATAGTCCGCTATACCCGATCACACCCATCTATAGTCCACTATACCCGATCACATCCATCTATAGTCCGCTATACCCGATCACATCCATCTATAGTGCACTATACCCGATCACATCCATCTATAGTCCACTATACCCGATCACATCCATCTATAGTCCGCTATACCTGATCACACCCATCTATAGTCCACTATACCCGATCACATCCATCTATAGTCCGCTATACCCGATCACATCCATCTATAGTGCACTATACCCGATCACATCCATCTATAGTCCACTATACCCGATCACATCCATCTATAGTCCACTATACCCGATCACATCCATCTATAGTCCACTATACCCGATCACATCCATCTATAGTCCGCTATACCCGATCACATCCATCTATAGTCCACTATACCCGATCACATCCATCTATAGTCCTCTATACCCGATCACATCCATCTATAGTCCACTATACCCGATCACATCCATCTATAGTCCGCTATACCGATCACATCCATCTATAGTCCGCTATACCCGATCACACCCATCTATAGTCCGCTATACCCGATCACTTCCATCTATAGTCCGCTATACCCGATCACATCCATCTATAGTCCACTATACCCGATCACATCCATCTATAGCCCACTATACCCGATCACATCCATCTATAGCCCACTATACCCGATCACATCCATCTATAGTCCTCTATACCCAATCACATCCATCTATAGTCCACTATACCCGATCACATCCATCTATAGTCCACTATACCCGATCACATCCATCTATAGCCCACTATACCCGATCACATCCATCTATAGCCCACTATACCCGATCACATCCATCTATAGTCCACTATACCCGATCACATCCATCTATAGTCCACTATACCCGATCACATCCATCTATAGTCCACTATACCCGATCACACCCATCTATAGTCCACTATACCCGATCACATCCATCTATAGCCCACTATACCCGATCACATCCATCTATAGCCCACTATACCCGATCACATCCATCTATAGTCCACTATACCCGATCACATCCATCTATAGTCCACTATACCCGATCACACCCATCTATAGTCCACTATACCCGATCACACCCATCTATAGTCCACTATACCCGATCACACCCATCTATAGTCCACTATACCCGATCACACCCATCTATAGTCCACTATACCCGATCACACCCATCTATAGTCCTCTATACCCGATCACACCCATCTATAGTCCACTATACCCGATCACATCCATCTATAGTCCACTATACCCATAGAGAAGACCTCAAATATGATGATCAGTACGGTGTGTGGAGAACCTACACTACGACACTCTACCCTACACACAGCCATGGGGTGAGACGGAGAGTGCCCCCCGAAAGGATGACCGCACACCCCTCCGATGGATGGACCGCACACCCCTCCGATGGATGGACCGCACACCCCTCCGATGGATGGACCGCACACCCCTCCGATGGATGGACCGCACACCCCTCAGATGGATGATTGCACACCCCTCAGATGGATGTGACTCGCCCAGGGCAGAGTACTCAGCTCTCAGGCTCGGTCTGGGATGTCACGGGTGGCTGCCCTAGGCTGTGGCCCTGGTAGTCAATGGTTAAATAAAGAAAATAAAGTATATAAGTTCGTGACGCCACCTGCAGTACCTGGTGATGCTCACCAGTGCCGCTACAGTCCTCCGGTGGTCGATGGTATTGCGGCAATGATGGTGTAGTCCTACGCAGGCAGGACTGGACCACCGGGGCAGCGATTCTGTGGAAGGAATCAGTTTGTGCAAGGAAAGATGCAGCAGAGTCGAGAAAGTCACTTCACCGGGTACTTTACTGAAAAACCCTCCATATTCATCACAGTTGTTCAGTTCAGTAAGATGTTACAGCAACAAATGCTACGGGTGCTGCAAGTGGATTTTCTGGTTGGTAGATGGAACAGGAACTGCACACAGTAAGGGATCCTTCTTTCCCTTGCCTCCCATTGGCTGTGAAGTCTTTTCTCTCCTTTCTGAGATCTCTTCTGCTTGTCCTGGGTCCCTCAGCCGAGGAGACCCTCCTTTCTCCCCCCAGGTCGACTGCCTGGCTCCTGAGTCTCCGACTCCTCTAGTCTAACTCTAGACTCACTCTAGACTGCCTCTATATCACTATATTCCCTCCCGGGTCCCTCCCACCTGCTGACTAGTGTGGGGTGTGAGTTCTAGGGTTCCACCTACTGGCCATAATTCCACTTGCAGTGGGGTGACTACACTGCTTTTATGGGTGTAGTACCCCTTTTGTGGCACCTACATAGTGGGGCGCCACAGATGATTGCACACCCCTCAGATGGATGACCGCACATCCCAGCACTGAATATTCACACACAAGAGAGATAAGTGGCCACCAGATTTCACGGACTCCATTCATCTCCAAAGAACTGAGCGTTATACAGAATGAGCCAGGGGTGCAACTACAGCAGGTGCAGGGGTTGCAATTGCACCTGGGCCTTGGAGCCTAGGGGGCCCCAAAATCCCCTTTGGTCTATAGAAAAAGACTATTTATATTAAAGATTTGCAATAATTGAGGGCCCCATCAGGGCCGCCATTATGGCCATCATCAGGGCTGCCATTATGGCCATCATCAGGGCTGCCATTATGGCCATCATCAGAGCCTTCATCAGGGCAGCCATCACGGCCATCATCAGGGCCGCCTTCAGGGCTGCCATCACGGCCATCATCAGGGCCGCTATCAGGGCTGCCATCACGGCCATCATCAGGGCTGCCATCACGGCCATCATCAGGGCTGCCATCACGGCCATCATCAGGGCTGCCATCACGGCCATCATCAGGGCTGCCATCACAGCCATCATCAGGGCCTCCATCAGGGCCTTACCTGGGTGATTCTCAAGAGCGAACTGTTAATCAGGGCCGTCATCAGGGCCGCCATCACGGCCATCATCAGGGCTGCCATCACAGCCATCATCAGGGCTGCCATCACGGCCATCATCAGGGCTGCCATCACAGCCATCATCAGGGCCTCCATCAGGGCCTTACCTGGGTGATTCTCAAGAGCGAACTGTTAATCAGGGCCGTCATCAGGGCCGCCATCACGGCCATCATCAGGGCTGCCATCACAGCCATCATCAGGGCTGCCATCACGGCCATCATCAGGGCTGCCATCACAGCCATCATCAGGGCCTCCATCAGGGCCTTACCTGGGTGATTCTCAAGAGCGAACTGTTAATCAGGGCCGTCATCAGGGCCGCCATCACGGCCATCATCAGGGCTGCCATCACAGCCATCATCAGGGCTGCCATCACGGCCATCATCAGGGCTGCCATCACAGCCATCATCAGGGCCTCCATCAGGGCCTGACTTGGGTGATTCTCAAGAGCGAACTGTTAATCAGGGCCGTCATCAGGGCCGCCATCACGGCCATCATCAGGGCTGCCATCACAGCCATCATCAGGGCTGCCAACACAGCCATCATCACGGCTGCCAACACAGCCATCATCACGGCTGCCAACACAGCCATCATCACGGCTGCCAACACAGCCATCATCAGGGCCTCCATTACGGCCTTCATCAGGGCCGCCATTACGGCCATCATCAGGGCCCCCATCAGAGCCTGGCTTGGGTGATTCCTGAGAGAGCGAACTGTTAATGCGTGATTGGTGAGAACATGGTGCAGAAGCGGGCTTTTTCCAATAGTGGGTGGTGGAACTGTGGAAGATTCGAGGGGTGAAGGCGGAGCTGAGCTGGAGTCTCAGTGGGCCCCAAAATGTTGCCAATGAGGGGCCCTGAAATTCCTAGTGGCAGCCATGGAAAGTGCTGAGAGTCCAGGGCTTTCCTAATCTTCAGGATGAAGCCTGCGGTGTCTTTCCTGCAGCGGCTTCACTGGCGGTTTTATCCTTATATTTGCGGCTTCACCACTGGCGGTTTTGTTCTATAAGATAAATCATAACACGAAGCCGCCAGGAGAGTGAACGTCACTTATTTTAACTTCGTCATGATTTCTGGACTCGGAAGCTGTTTAACAAAGCAACAAAAGACGGAACGTGCGCAGGGTCGGTGCACTGTTTACATTTTACAGGTGGCTGCAGGCAGAAGAGACGCGGAGTGCACAAATCCTGCAGATTCCACCTAAATCCATGGGAGAAAAATAAACCTTTAATTACCAAAATCTAAATATGAAGATGAGATCCATTTATATCAGGATGTGAAGGACTGAACCGTTCATCATCCCGGAGATCGGGGTCCATGACCTCAGAGGGGCTTCATGTAAAAGATGCCATCACCGCCGTACGCAGCTGAAGAGCCCCACATGCACAGCCCCAGAATCTCCTATTCACAGCTCTAGAACCCCCCATGTACAGTTCTAGTGTCCCCCATGAACAGCTTCAGAGCCCCACGTGCACAGCTCCAGAGCCCCACGGACACAGCTCCAGAGCCCCCCCATTCCAGCGACCCCCATGAACAGCTCCAGAGCCCCCCAGTGCACAGCTCCAGAGCCCCCCCCCACCCCCATGCACAGCTCCAGAGCCCCCCCCCATGCACAGCTTCCCCCAGAGCTGATCCAGCTGGAGGGGGTGATTGGGCTGTGCTCCCACTCTCCGCTCTGTTTATTGTTACTGTTGCTTTTTTTGTGTTTTTGGAGTTTTTGTTTGTATCATTTGTGTTTTTTGTTAGTTTGGAATAATCCAAACAGGATGTGATTTATAAATACAGATTCCACATTAGGATCAGGCGAGGCTTCACTTAACCCCCGCCGTCCTGCGGCCGCCCTCCACCGGCAGGGTCCCAGGCTTCATGGTGACTCCAGCTAAAGATGCTACAATGTATAGATAACAGGAGAGGTTTAAATAGGGCCGGCAGATGTATGAAGAGAGCAGGGCACAAAAATGGTGCAAATCACTGACATGAGTCAAAGGCGGCTGCATGCACATTACACGCATCACACACATTACACGCATCACACACATTACACGCATCACACACATCACACACATCATTCTAACATCACTCACACACACCACACACATCACTCACACACACCACACACACCATTCTAACATCACTCACACCACACATCACTCTCATGCCACATGCATAACTCACATACACCCAACACATAACTCGGACACACAGACATCACTCTTAGGGTACCGTCACACGTCACGATATCGCTAACAATATCGCAGAAACGACCTGTTTTTTGAGGCGTGGCTACAATGTCCAAACGATATCGCAGCGTGTGATTCCTATATACGAAGACGATAATACGTCGTATCGCTCATCGCAGATTTCTGAACATGTTCAGGAATTTGACGATTTCCGACCGTACGATCTGCTGCATCGCGCTGTGTGACACCTGTGTAACGATCTTATTGACAATTTCACCTATTCCTACTATGGCTGCTCCTGATCGCACAGCACTGCCAACGATCACTGGCGCATTGCCAAATTGAAGATCGTTAACGACATCTTTGCTTGTGGCACCGCACAAGCGATATCGCAGAATCTTTCATGCGATCTCTATCACGTGACTTTTCAGACGATATCGTGACGTGTGACGGTACCCTTAGGGTATGTGCCCATAGGACGTTTTTGCTGTGTTTTTGCTGCGGTTTACCATTGGATTTATGGTAATTTATGCTAATTTGTTCCTGCGGTTTTGAATCCCAGCAAAATCAATATGTTTCACAGAACCGCTGTGCACACACACATTGGTTTTGCAATGACATGTTCTATTTTTCCTACGTTTTTGCTGCAGTCAATGGAAAAAATGCAGGAAAACCACAATGAAAACGCAGCAAAAACGCACAAAAAAACTTGATAAAAACACAGGACCTGAAAGCAGCAAATCTGGCAAGAAGTCCAGGATCCTTGAAAGCAGTTCAGGGTTTGCTGCGTTCACAACTGCTTAACAAACGTCCTGTGGGCACATACCCCAACATACCACACGCATCACTGTAAATTACTCACACACATCACACATACCATTATAGATACATGATAAATGTATGAATACACATATACTCACTCTCTTCATCTTTCCATGGTATGAAGTGGCAGCACGGTAGTGGGGAGGCCTCTCCCTCTCCCTTGATTAGATAAGGGAAGGGGGTCCTGTGCCTGCCATTAACGCTTTGTCTGCTGCAGGCCCACCCTGCCATTAACACCTTGTATGCTGCAGGCCATCCCTGCCATTAACTCCTTATCTGCTGCAGGTCCACTCTGCCATTAACTCCTTGTATGCTGCAGGCCAACCCTGCCATTAACTCCTTGTATGCTGCAGGTCCACTCTGCCATTAACTCCTTATCTGCTGCAGGTCCACTCTGCCATTAACTCCTTGTATGCTGCAGGCAGACATTTTATCACTGGATTTGGGATTTGTGAAGTAATAGAAACAAAATCAATTCCACTTGTCTCACAGTAAACTCTTCTTTGCTCTTGTGATTTTCGATTTGGAGCCAAAAATTTCCCAGATTTGAATTTTTTGTGACTTTTGTTCCCGGAATGTGACGGCTGCGAAGTATCAACAGTCAGAAATGTGCCGTATGGCAGCTCCATCCTATGGGCCAAACGCCACATTCAATTCAAAGCAGCTTTATTGGCAAGATTAAATACACATTAGTTTTACCAAAGCAACTGTACAATAGGGAATAGAGATAGGGACTGTAGGGATGTTGGGTAGGGGCTGTAGGAAAGGTGGATGGGGCACATCAAGGGGGGACTGTAGTGTTGTGCAGAGTGACTGTACAGCTATGAAGCAGGATTAGTAATCTGCGGAAACTACATAACTACAACTCCCAACATGCTCCAACACCAACTGATGGCCAGTGTCCATCAGGGAATGCTGGGAGTTGTAGTGTGTCTACACTTGCAGTGCTGTCGGTTGCCGGCTCCGGCCGGATGTAATGATTTGCTGCTGTGACATCATTCTCTATATTATCCGGAAGCTACAGATTCTGGAGCAACAAAAGTGCTTGAATGAAGGACATGGAATCATCAATCTGACTATTATATAATAATAATAATAATAATAAATCTTTATTCATATAGCGCCAACATATTCTGCAGCGCTTTACAATACAGTGGGTAATAGATGAAAATACACAGTATAATACAGTAATTCCAGTAGAGAAAGAAAACAGCACAATAATAGGAAACAATACAATAAGCAGAGAATCAATGTAAGAAATACAATACAATAGATAAAGCAAAAATAAAGGTGACCCTGCTCAAAAGAGCTTACAATCTACAGTGAGATAGGGGTTATACAAGGTGCAGGGGCTTATTACACTGATGGTCCAGGCATCTAGAGGAAATGGGGGATAGAAATAAGGTTACATGACAATCTGTGTAGAGGCTTTTGGGTTTGGTGGAGTTTGAAGAAGAGAGAGATAGTGAATGGGCTATGTACAGTACAAAGGAGTTTTGTTAGGGAGTATGATAGGCCGCCTTGTAAAGATGTGTTTTTAGTGAGCGTCTGAAGCCATGCAAGATGTGGATAGTCCTGATTTCTTGGGGTAGAGCATTCCAGAGAATTGGTGCAGCTCGGGAGAAGTCTTGGAGCCGGGAGTGGGAGGATCGGATTAGTGCAGATGTTATCGGTCATTTGTGGAACATAGAGAACAGGTGGGGTGATAGACAGAGATGAGGGAAGAGATGTAGGGGGCGCTGCACTGTGAAGAGCTTTGTGGGTGAGAACAAGCAATTTGAACTGGGCAGCCAGTGTAATAACTGGCACAGAGCGGAGGCATCTGAGTAACGATTGGCCAGATGGGTGATCCTGGCTGCTGCATTAAGGACTACAAAATAATCCTGAAACTACAAGTATTACTATTAATAATTAACCTCTACTACAACTACTATTATTACCACCACTGCACAGCTACATACAGTGTGTTGGCCAAAAGTATTGACACACCTGCAATTCTGTCAGATAATACTAAAGTATTACAGCTTTATTCTGCTAGTGATAAAACTACTAATATTATCTCTACTACTACTATACCTACATCACCTACATCACCTACATCTACTACTATCTACTAGCTGGCAGTTACTATGGCAACAGTGTCCTCGGGTGACCTCAGCAATTCCCCTCTTATGGCTGCAGTTCTCAGCTCAGTCAGCGGGGAGAAGATGTTGCAGAGGCTCAAGGAGGGGTATGAGGGTCGAGGGGTTAATGAAGATGGAGTCCCAATATGTCTCTGTAATTTATTTCTGATAAATAGTTTTTTCTCTGTGTGTTGTGTCTTCTTTACTATTTCTTTGACATTCTTAATGGCCAGGTCTAATATTGGCCCGACATTAAGAAGCTCATGCTTAATGCCAGCTGGCAATACAAAGCTGTTATTAACCCCTTATTACCCAGAATGCCACCCCCACCATGGCCACTGGTAAAGCTCCTGGAAATGGTGCTAAGATGAATGCATTATTTTCACGGGCAGGCTGCTATTATTTATTGTGGAAGGGCCCTAAAATGCTGGGTCCTCAGCCTGTTGACAATACCAGCCCTCAGTTGTCTAGTTTTACCTTGGCTGCCAAATAAAAATAGGGCAGAGCCCTAAACATTTTTTTTTCCAGCTAAGGTAAAATTACGTATCTGAGGGTGGCAGCTCGCAGCTGTCTGCGTTCACTGGACTAGACTGAAAAATCTATCTATCTATCTATCTATCTATCTATCTATCTATCTATCTATCTATTCATCTATCGATCTAACCTTATACAGCATTGGAAGAACCATGTTTAAAACGCATTGCACACAGTTGTTAGTTGAGAAAAAAAACACACATTCGCATTGCACTCACATGCCACATGGATCAAAACACGCATGACACTCACCTTACTCTCCTGGATGAGTAACGATCAGATTTTTCCAGCCTAACACTACTATTACCACAACTACAACTATAACTATACCTACTACTATTATCACTGCGTCTATGATAACTACAACTATTACTATCTCAATTATTATTACTACCACTACTACTACTATTAATAATACTATTACTACTACGATTGCTACAACAATTAATACTACTTTTATTACTACTAACTAGCTGTGAGCCCGATTCTAAAGAATCGGGTAGTCTAGAATCCATATATAGTTTATTTACTAATAGTTAGGGGAGTGCGGTGAAATTAATTGTGTGTATACAGGTGGCTCTGTGGGTAGCACAGTATACGGTGGCTCAGTGGGTAGCACAGTATACGGTGGCTCAGTGGTTAGAACTGTGCGGTGGCTCAGTGGTTAGCAAAGTATGGTCGCTCAGTGTTTAGCAGTGTACGGTAGCTCAGTGGTTAGCGCTGTGTACGGTGGGTCAGTGGTTAGCAGAGTATACGATGGCTCAGTGGTTAGCACTGCGCGGTGGCTCAGTGGTTAGCACTGCGCGGTGGCTCAGTGGTTAGCACTGCGCGGTGGCTCAGTGGTTAGCACTGCGCGGTGGCTCAGTGGTCAGCACTGCACGGTGGCTTAGTGGTTAGCACTGCGCGGTGGCTCAGTGGTTAGCACTGCGCGATGGCTCAGTGGTTAGCACTGCGCGGTGGCTCAGTGGTTAGCACTTTAGCACTGCATTGTGGCTCAGTGGTTAGTAGTGCGCGGTGGCTCAGTGGTTAGTACTGCGCGGTGGCTCAGTGGTTAGCACTGCGCGGTGGCTCAGTGGTTAGCAAAGTACGGTGGCTCAGTGTTTAGCAGTGTACGGTGGCTCAGTGGTTAGCAGGAGTATGGTGGCTCAGAGGTTAGCAGTGAGTGCGGCGGGCAGAGTGGTCAGCGCAGTGCGGTGGGCAGAGTGGTTAGCGCAGTGCGGTGGGCAGAGTGGTCAGCAGAGGACAGAGGCACTCTGCCTGTCATACTTACCAGCGGGTCATCGTCTTCCCCGCCACGGCATTTTCACTCTGCCGTCCCCAGCATCTTGGCTCCACTCATGCAGAGCATTGCTCCTGTGCAGCCTCCTCTCTGCTGAGTATTGCTCCTGTGCAGCCTCCTCTCTGCAGAGCATTGCTCCTGTGCAGCCTCATTGCTGTAGAGCATTGCTCCTGTGCAGCCTCCTCTCTGCAGAGCATTGCTCCTATGCAGCCTCCTCCTCGCTGCAGAGCATTGCTCCTGTGCAGCCTCCTCCTCTCTGCAGAGCATTGCTCCTGTGCAGCCTCCTCCTCTCTGCAGAGCATTGCTCCTGTGCAGCCTCCCCTCATGCAGAGCAATGCTCCTGTGCAGCCTCCTCTGTGCAGAGCATTGCTCCTGTGCAGCCTCCTCTCTGCAGAGCATTGTCCTGTGCAGCCTCCTTACTGTAGAGCATTGCTCCTGTGCAGCCTCCTCTCTGCAGAGTGTAGAATCCATATATAGTTTATTTACTAATATTTAGGGGAGTGCGGTAAAATTAATTGTGTGTATACAGGTGGCTCAGTGGGTAGCACAGTATACGGTGGCTGAGTGGTTAGCACTGCGCAGTGGCTCAGTGGTTAGGACTGCGCGGTGGCTCAGTGGTTAGCACTGCGCAGTGGCTTAGTTGTTAGCAAAGTATGGTCGCTCAGTGTTTAGCAGTGTACGGTGGCTCAGTGGTTAGCGCTGTATACGGTGGGTTTGTAGTTAGCAGGGAGTATGGTGGGTCAGTGGTTAGCAGAGTATACGATGGCTCAGTGGTTAGCACTGCGCGGTGGCTCAGTGGTTAGCACTGTATGGTGGCTCAGTGGTTAGCACTGCGCGGTGGCTCAGTGGTTAGCACTGCGCAGTGGCTCAGTGGTTAGCACTGCGCGGTGGCTCAGTGGTTAGCTCTGCGCGGTGGCTCAGTGGTTAGCACTGCGCGGTGGCTCAGTGGTTAGCACTGCGCGGTGGCTCAGTGGTTAGCACTGCACGGTGGCTCAGTGGTTAGCACTTTAGCACTGCGCGGTGGCTCAGTGGTTAGCAAAGTACAGTGGCTCAGTGTTTAGCAGTGTACGGTGGCTCAGTGGTTAGGAGTATGGTGGCTCAGTGGTTAGCACTGCGCGGTGGCTCAGTGGTTAGCACTTTAGCACTGCGCGGTGGCTCAGTGGTTAGCACTTTAGCACTGCGCGGTGGCTCAGTGTCTAGCAGTGTACGGTGGCTCAATGGTTAGCAGGAGTATGGTGGCTCAGTGGTTAGCAGTGAGTGCGGTGAGCAGAGTGGTCAGCGCAGTGCGGCGGGCAGAGTGGTTAGCGCAGTGCGGTGGGCAGAGTGGTCAGCAGAGGACAGAGGCACTCTGCCTGTCATACTTACCAGCAGGTCATCGTCTTCCCCGCCACGGCATTTTCACTCCGCCGTCCCCAGCATCTTGGCTCCACTCATGCAGAGCATTGCTCCTGTGCAGCCTCCTCTCTGCAGAGCATTGCTCCTGTGCAGCCTCATTACTGTAGTGCATTGCTCCTGTGCAGCCTCCTCCTCTCTGCAGAGCATTGCTCCTGTGCAGCCTCCTCCTCTCTGCAGAGCATTGCTCCTGTGCAGCCTCCTCCTCTCTGCAGAGCATTGCTCCTGTGCAGCCTCCTCCTCTCTGCAGAGCATTGCTCCTGTGCAGCCTCCTCTCTGCAAAGCATTGCTCCTGTGCAGCCTCCTCCTCTCTGCAGAGCAATGCTCCTGTGCAGCCTGCTCCTCTCTGCAGAGCATTGCTCCTGTGCAGCCTCCTCTCTGCAGAGCATTGCTCCTGTGCAGCCTCCTTTCTGCAGAGCATTGCTCCTGTGCAGCCTCCTCTCTGCAGAGTATTGCTCCTGTGCAGCCTCCTCTCTGCAGAGCATTGCTCCTGTGCAGCCTCCTCTGCAGAGCAATGCTCATGTGCAGCCTCCTCTCTGCAGAGCATTGCTCCTGTGCAGCCTCCTGCTCTCTGCAGAGCATTGCTCATGTGCAGCCTCCTCCTCTCTGCAGAGCATTGCTCCTGTGCAGCCTCCCCTCTGCAGAGCATTGCTCCTGTGCAGCCTCCTCTCTGCAGAGCATTGCTCCTGTGCAGCCTCCTCCTCTCTGCAGAGCATTGCTCCTGTGCAGCCTCCTCTCTGCAGAGCATTGCTCCTGTGCAGCCTCCTCTCACCTGTATCCTGGAGATCAGCTCTTGGGGGCTCAGTCCGGGGTCCTCTGTCACCTCTATGTTCCCTTGTGATCGCAGGATGTCAGAGGCAGAGAATCACTGATGAGGACACGTCTGATGTGAGACAGCGGCATGATGTCTCCTGTGCTGACACTGCAGCAATTAAAGTCCCTGTGATGATGTCACAGTCATGTGATATAGCCCCGCCCATACCAGTGACATCATCTCAGGTCCTGCAAGCCGTGGGGGGGGGGAGAGAGAGAGAGAGAGACTCTGCAAGGACTCGCAAAGGCATTGCGAGTGAGGCAGCCACGGACACGACGACGGAAACAGCGCCGAATATGACGGAAGTGCCTTAAGGTAATTATATATTAGATAATAATAATACACAATTACTATAACTATTACATCTACTATCACTACCTCGTCCACTATCACTTCTATTACCTCTACTGTTATCTCTCCTATTAGTGATGAGTGAGCGCTGCTTGTTCAGGTTCTCCGTGCTGGCGCGTTGTGACACTCAGACGGGCAAGACTCGAGCATGGAGTATAATGGAAGTCAATGGGGAATATTCTCCGGAATAATGCCTGGCTTCCAATTGACTTCCATTATACTCGGCACTGGAGTCGATGCTCATTTCCAGCATGGAGAACCTGAACATGCAGCGCTCACTCATCGCTAATTACCACGATTCTGATTATCTACTATTACTGCTTAGACTCATACTAAGTATAAATGTGTCCATGTTTTGTGCCTGCACCTTTAATGTGTGACTTCTCCCCGTCCCTCGGGTAATTCTCGGTTTACACAGCGGCCGCTCTGTGATTTATCCATTTTCTCACCCGTCGTCACCCGATCAATAACCGTCAGCTCCCAATTTGTCTGACAGTTAATAATACGGCTGAGATTACAGGCGGCGTGAAATTATAACGTTCCATCAGTCGCCCATTCATTCCGCACATCACCGCGTCCATATTCACATCCTACAATGAGGCGCTCCAGGAGAACGACATTCACTGGTGCCAACGTCGCTGCGGAGTGGCGGGAGGTCAGCAATGCTGAGTGGCGGGAGGTCAGCAATGCTGAGTGGTGGGAGGTCAGCAATGCTGAGTGGCGGGAGGTCATCACTGCTGAGCGGCGGGAGGTCATCACTGCTGAGCGGCGGGAGGTCATCACTGCTGAGCGGCGGGAGGTCATCACTGCTGAGAGGCGGGAGGTCATCACTGCTGAGCGGCGGGAGGTCATCACTGCTGAGCGGCGGGAGGTCAACAATGCTGAGCGGCGGGAGGTCATCGCTGCTGAGCGGCGGGAGGTCAATAATGCTGAGCGGCGGGAGGTCATCACTGCTGAGCGGCAGGAGGTCAACAATGCTGAGCGGCGGGAGGTCATCACTGCTGAGCGGCGGGAGGTCAACAATGCTGAGCGGCGGGAGGTCATCACTGCTGAGCGGCGGGAGGTCATCGCTGCTGAGCGGCGGGAGGTCATCACTGCTGAGCGGTGGGAGGTCATCACTGCTGAGCGGCGGGAGGTCAATAATGCTGAGTGGCGGGAGGTCAATAATGCTGAGCGGCGGGAGGTCATCACTGCTGAGTGGCGGGAGGTCATCACTGCTGAGTGGCGGGAGGTCATCACTGCTGAGCGGCGGGAGGTCATCGCTGCTGAGCGGCGGGAGGTCATCACTGCTGAGCGGCGGGAGGTCATCACTGCTGAGCGGTGGGAGGTCAATAATGCTGAGTGGCGGGAGGTCAATAATGCTGAGTGGCGGGGGGTCAACAATGCTGAGCGGCGGGAGGTCATCACTGCTGAGTGGCGGGAGGTCATCACTGCTGAGCGGCGGGAGGTCATCACTGCTGAGCGGCGGGAGGTCATCGCTGCTGAGAGGCGGGAGGTCATCACTGCTGAACGGTGGGAGGTCAATAATGCTGAGTGGCGGGAGGTCAACAATGCTGAGCGGCGGGAGGTCATCACTGCTGAGTGGCGGGAGGTCATCACTGCTGAGCGGCGGGAGGTCATCACTGCTGAGCGGCGGGAGGTCATCACTGCTGAGCGGCGGGAGGTCAATAATGCTGAGTGGCGGGAGGTCAACAATGCTGAGCGGCGGGAGGTCATCACTGCTGAGTGGCGGGAGGTCATCACTGCTGAGCGGCGGGAGGTCATCACTGCTGAGCGGCGGGAGGTCATCGCTGCTGAGCGGCGGGAGGTCATCTCTGCTGAGCGGCGGGAGGTCATCACTGCTGAGCGGTGGGAGGTCAATAATGCTGAGTGGCGGGAGGTCAATAATGCTGAGTGGCGGGAGGTCAACAATGCTGAGCGGCGGGAGGTCATCACTGCTGAGCGGCGGGAGGTCATCACTGCTGAGCGGCGGGAGGTCATCACTGCTGAGCGGCGGGAGGTCAATAATGCTGAGTGGCGGGAGGTCATCACTGCTGAGCGGCGGGAGGTCAACAATGCTGAGCGGCAGGAGGTCAACAATGCTGAGCGGCGGGAGGTCAATAATGCTGAGTGGCGGGAGGTCAACAATGCTGAGCGGCGGGAGGTCATCACTGCTGAGTGGCGGGAGGTCATCACTGCTGAGTGGCGGGAGGTCATCACTGCTGAGCGGCGGGAGGTCATCACTGCTGAGCGGCGGGAGGTCAATAATGCTGAGTGGCGGGAGGTCATCACTGCTGAGCGGCGGGTGGTCATCGCTGCTGAGCGGCGGGAGGTCATCACTGCTGAGCGGCGGGAGGTCATCACTGCTGAGCGGTGGGAGGTCAATAATGCTGAGTGGCGGGAGGTCAACAATGCTGAGCGGCGGGAGGTCATCACTGCTGAGTGGCGGGAGGTCATCACTGCTGAGCGGCGGGAGGTCATCACTGCTGAGCGGCGGGAGGTCAATAATGCTGAGTGGCGGGAGGTCATCACTGCTGAGCGGCGGGAGGTCAACAATGCTGAGCGGCAGGAGGTCAACAATGCTGAGCGGCGGGAGGTCAATAATGCTGAGTGGCGGGAGGTCAACAATGCTGAGCGGCGGGAGGTCAACAATGCTGAGCGGCGGGAGGTCATCACTGCTGAGTGGCGGGAGGTCATCACTGCTGAGCGGCGGGAGGTCATCACTGCTGAGCGGCGGGAGGTCAATAATGCTGAGTGGCGGGAGGTCATCACTGCTGAGCGGCGGGAGGTCAACAATGCTGAGCGGCAGGAGGTCAACAATGCTGAGCGGCGGGAGGTCATCACTGCTGAGCGGCGGGAGGTCAACAATGCTGAGCGGCAGGAGGTCAACAATGCTGAGCGGCGGGAGGTCAACAATGCTGAGCGGCGGGAGGTCATCACTGCTGAGCGGCGGGAGGTCATCACTGCTGAGCGGCGGGAGGTCAATAATGCTGAGTGGCGGGAGGTCATCACTGCTGAGCGGCGGGAGGTCATCACTGCTGAGCAGCGGGAGGTCATCGCTGCTGAGCGGCGGGAGGTCATCACTGCTGAGCGGCGCGAGGTCATCGCTGCTGAGCGGTGGGAGGTCAATAATGCTGAGCGGCGGGAGGTCATCACTGCTGAGCGGCGGGAGGTCATCGCTGCTGAGTGGCGGGAGGTCATCACTGCTGAGCGGCGGGAGGTCAATAATGCTGAGTGGCGGGAGGTCATCACTGCTGAGCGGCGGGAGGTCAACAATGCTGAGCGGCAGGAGGTCAACAATGCTGAGCGGCGGGAGGTCAACAATGCTGAGCGGCGGGAGGTCAACAATGCTGAGCGGCGGGAGGTCATCACTGCTGAGTGGCGGGAGGTCATCGCTGCTGAGTGGCGGGAGGTCATCACTGCTGAGCGGCGGGAGGTCAGCAATGCTGAGTGGCGGGAGGTCATCACTGCTGAGAGGCGGGAGGTCAGCAATGCTGAGTGGCGGGAGGTCATCACTGCTGAGAGGCGGGAGGTCATCGCTGCTGAGCGGCGGGAGATCATCACTGCTTAGCGGCGGGAGGTCATCGCTGCTGAGCGGCGGGAGGTCATCGCTGCTGAGCGGCGGGAGGTCATCGCTGCTGAGCGGTGGGAGGTCAATAATGCTGAGTGGCGGGAGGTCATTGCTGCTGAGCAGCAGGAGGTCAGGAGGTCAACAATACTGAGCGGCGGGAGGTCATCGCTGCTGAGCAGCAGGAGGTCAACAATGCTGAGCGGCAGGAGGTCATCGCTGCTGAGCAGCAGGAGGTCAACAATGCTGAGCGGCGGGAGGTCATCACTGCTGAGCGGTGGGAGGTCATCGCTGCTGAGCGGGGGTGGGGGGGATCATCACTGCGGAATGATGGGAGGTCATTTCTGTGGTGTGGTGGGAGATCAGCACCGACCGGTGGAAGGTCAGCGCTGCTGAGTGGTGGGAGGTCAGCGCTGTGGAGTGGTGGGAGATCATTGCTGTGGAGCAGCAGTAGGTCAGCACCAATTGGTGGGAGGTCATCGCTGCGGAGCGGCAGGAGGTCATTGCTGTGGAGCGGTGGGAGATCAGCTATGTGGAGCAGTAGGAGGTCATTGCTGCTGAGCAGCTGGAGGTCAGCACTGACCGGTGTGGGGTCATTGCTGTGGAGCGGCGTGAGGTCAGCACTGACCGTAAGAGGTCATCACTGCGGAGTGTTGGAAGATCATCGTTATGGAGCTGTGGAAGGTCATTGCTGCAGAGTGGCAGAAAGTCTTCACTGCGACGGGAGGTCATCGCTGTGGAGCGGCAGGAGATCATTGCTGGGGATTGGTGGAAGGTCATTGCTGAGCGATGGGAGGTCATCGCTGCGGGATGGAAGGTCAGTGCAGTAGTTACATCTCGTCAGGCGACCTCGTGCGACGTAGAGACCGTATATACAGTGTGGGCCATCTATATGGATACACCTAAATAAAATGGGAATGAATGGTGATATCAACTTGAAATAACTCATGAAAGAATAAAGTTACATTAAAACCAAGCACACCATTATTTCTCTTATGAAATTCTCAATACGTTTGATGTGTCACATGACCCTCTTCCCATTGAAAAAAAATAAAGTTGGATCCAAAATGGCCGACTTCAAAATGGCCGCCATGGTCACCCCCCATCTGGAAAAGTTTCCCCCTCCCATATACTAATGTGCCACATACAGGGAGTTATATCTAGAGGGTTGAGAATGCACAATAGGGTCTTATCTCCTTAGACAGAATTAAAGGTGTAAAATCAGAATCGCTCACCTGATGAGGTTGTGTCACACACAACTAGCTAGATCGCTCAGAAAATACAGCTGCTGCTGGGACCGTACCTCCACAGGTCACTGCGGTAAACAATCGATCTTCTGGACAAAGTACCTCAGGTCCGCGCTGCTGCCAGATGGATACATTTTGATCCAGACATTCCGTTGTTTCTGGTGTCTTCTGTATCCATTTGGCAGCAGCGTGGACCTGAGGTACTTTGTCCAGAAGATTGATATCACCATTCATTCCATATAAATGGCGCACCCCGTACAGGAGGCACAGCTGATGGAATATATTATGGATCACGACTACCAGGATCCCCCCCAGAGGTCTCTGTTCTGCCACATAGGAGGACAGCGGTGTTATGGGGGAGGGGGAGGCGCTGCTGCACATTTTGCATTGGGTCAGATTTTTATTTTAATTTTCAGTGGTTTATCCTCATAGCGACTCTATGTTGGTGAATTCTCCCCACGTTCCTCCTCTCTGCCTCTCTGTGTCGCTCGCTCTTCCCCGTCACCTCCAGAGCTGTTTTCATACTTCTGCTCTTATCCGTGGACGCAGACGTGGGTTTGTCTATAAGACAAGGGACCTTATCTTCCACTGCGTCATTGTTGTTTTCACCTAATCTCCTACGACATGAGACGGGGATTGTTTTATGAAAAATAAGGACACCCCCTCCCCCCCCCCACCACCGCTTCACATTTTTTGAAAATTTGCAATATTCCCATAAGCCCCTTATCAATCAAATGAATTCTGCAACATAATTCCCATAAAACACTGTCATTCATGACCTAAATAATACCGCTATACAGTGACACATAAGACACCTAAATAATACCGCTATACAGTGACACATAAATAATACCGCTATACAGTGACACATAAACAGTACCGCTATACAGTGACATATAAATAATACCTCTATACAGTGACTCATAAATAATACCGCTATACAGTGACACATAAATAATACCGCTATACAGTGACACATAAACAGTACTGCTATACAGTGACACATAAATAATACCTCTATACAGTGACACCTAAATAATACCTCTATACAGTGACTCATAAATAATACCTCTATACAGTGACACCTAAATAATACCTCTATACAGTGATACCTAAATAATACCTCTATACAGTGACACATAAGACACCTAAATAATACCTCTATACAGTGACACCTAAATAATACCGCTATACAGTGACACATAAATAATACCGCTATACAGTGACACATAAATAATACCGCTATACAGTGACACATAAATAATACCGCTATACAGTGACACATAAATAATACCGCTATACAGTGACACATAAACAGTACCGCTATACAGTGACATATAAATAATACCTCTATACAGTGACACATAAATAATACCTCTATACAGTGACTCATAAATAATACCTCTATACAGTGATACCTAAATAATACCTCTATACAGTGACACATAAGACACCTAAATAATACCTCTATACAGTGACACCTAAATAATACCTCTATACAGTGACACCTAAATAATACCGCTATACAGTGACACATAAGACACCTAAATAATACCGCTATACAGTGACACCTAAATAATACCTCTATACAGTGACACATAAGACACCTAAATAATACCGCTATACAGTGACACATAAGACACCTAAATAATACCTCTATACAGTGACACCTAAATAATACCTCTATACAGTGACACCTAAATAATACCTCTATACAGTGACACCTAAATAATACCTCTATACAGTGACACATAAATAATACCACTATACAGTAACACATAAGACACCTAAATAATACCTCTATACAGTGACACATAAACAATACCGCTATACAGTGACACATAAGACACCTAAATAATACTTCTATACAGTGACACATAAATAATACCGCTATACAGTGACACATAAGACACCTAAATAATACCTCTATACAGTGACACCTAAATAATACCTCTATACAGTGACACCTAAATAATACCGCTATACAGTGACACCTAAATAATACCTCTATACAGTGACACCTAAATAATACAGCTATACAGTGACACATAAGACACCTAAATAATACCGCTATACAGTGACACATAAATAATACCTCTATACAGTGACACCTAAATAATACCTCTATACAGTGACACATAAATAATACCTCTATACAGTGACACCTAAATAATACCTCTATACAGTGACACATAAGACACCTAAATAATACCGCTATACAGTGACACATAAATAATACCTCTATACAGTGACACCTAAATAATACCTCTATACAGTGACACCTAAATAATACCTCTATACAGTGACACATAAGACACCTAAATAATACCGCTATACAGTGACACATAAATAATACCTCTATACAGTGACACCTAAATAATACCTCTATACAGTGACACATAAGACACCTAAATAATACCGCTATACAGTGACACATAAATAATACCTCTATACAGTGACACATAAATAATACCGCTATACAGTGACACATAAACAGTACCGCTATACAGTGACACATAAGACACCTAAATAATACTGGACAGGATAGAAGGAGATGGGAGGAAATCCTGGCCCTGCGCACTGTGTCTGCCGTGTCACCCGCTCCTCAGTCAGAGAGTCCAGGTGAACCTATAGGGGAAAGGTAATCTGCAAATGTTATATCCAATCACCAATGATAGAAAACCAGAACACAAATCCGATACAAATGCCGGTTGTGTCCTCGCTGATCGTCCCTGAGGATTGTGCTGCCGTTCCCTGGATCTTCGTGTTTCTGTATCTGATTACATGTTGTTGTATTTAATGTTGATTGATGACCGTCAATATAACCCCTCCGTCCCCCCCCCTCCACCCCGGGGCCCTGGATCCATCGTCCGTCCGTGCAGGAGCCGCCATGTATGATTTCGGCTTTTACTGACTACCTTTATATGTGTTTCCTCCCGGCGGCAGATCAAAGTCTTCCTCTCATCATCACTTTCTGAACCTGCAGAATTATTGGTTTTCTAAACTTGAAAGATACAAAAGTAACAAAATAAAACGCGATCTCATACAGCTACAAAGCAAAACCGCCGTCAGCAAACTGGAGGAGAGAAACGTGCGTCGGGTGATGAGGGTGAGCGGATCGTTCAGGTGTCTGTAGAGGAAAACATAGGATCTGAGCCAATAAACAAGTCCGCAGTAATAGCCAAAGCATAAAAATACTCCATGTAGCATCAGCCCCTATCAGAAAGAATATTATCCAAAATTCACTTTATTCCTCCAACTTTACAGAAACGTGCAAGGCTCAGGGTAAATTAAAGGGGGAACTCAACTTTAATAATAATGATAATAATTAAGGGGAATCTCTCGTGACTATTTTATCGTTGAAACTGGATAGGTCCTAGAACACCAAGTAAGTGTCGGCACCAAGTAATCCAGCGTTAGTAATTACGGCTCTTCCATACTACCTTTGACTTCTCCTTGCCCTTAGTCAAGATTGAGGTTTCTGCCTCACATTGTTTCCAGCTCCTCCTACTGATTTAAGCTCCAGTCATGCTTCCTGTCCTTGCTTGAGTATTGTGCTCTGCTCAGCTGTTCATCATTTGTGTCATAAGGGTGATAGTGGATAGGGAATCAGGAGGCAAGACGGTAAAGCAGGCTAAAGGCGTTCAGGGGAGCTAGTCTGACCCTTAGATTGGGAGTGCCTTGCTCACCCTTCTCCCAGAGGTACCTCACATGGCGGAGAGGTCTGGGTTACCACCTGAATAGTCCTAGGTTAAAAGCCCCTACCTCCACCCATGGACCAGGAAAACCCAACTGCTCCTATGGTAGCATACAGCTGCAAAAGCAAGCACATCCGCACTGCACGGGTTCCAAGCAGGGTCTGAAATGAAGTCTATCTGCAACACCCAGAGGAGGGAAGTGGAACTACTTCAAGGCTGAGAGAGTGGAGATCAGAATTCAAAGACACACTCCTTTGCCTCCACCTCCATAGAATGATATGACATACCCCTCCACCTGCAGATCCGCACATAGCAAGACTAAAGGAAAAAAAACAACTCTGATATAAATTCACAGCAGCAACCCTCATGGACTGAAAAGCAGTCAAAACATGACTATTTTCTTTTAGTTCTACCTCCAGATACTCCAGTTCAGCTCAGTGTACCTGCCTCTGCTTAACTCCTATTTTGCAAGCCTTCACCTGAACTCTGTGACTCTCCATTAAGCTAACTGTGCTTCAATAAGGATCTTTTTGGTTGCCAGCTTACACACAGTTAATTCACCAGCACATAAGCTCTGATACTGTGATCTGTTACTTTGCATTTCTGTGCAGTGCACATTTAGGACTGTTCAGGACTGGTGTTTTCTTGCTGCACTGTACTGCTTGTTCCGGGACTTTGTTCTGCTACATTGTTGCGACACTACTTCATTATTTGCTTACACAGTGTGAATTGTGTTCCAAGAGACTTCCATTATTTACCTACACCGTGTGATTTAGGTGTGATTTAGACCGCTTCATTATTCACCTGCATTACAGTGCACTAGCTTGAGGGACTGTTTCTTGTTATACGCATCATCCAGTTTGTATCTTGCCCTGCTCTGTTTGCCTACTTAGACTTAAACTTTAAACCCTGTCTCAGTCTCGTCTTGCTCCAAGCCATCAGATTCTTCAAGTTATCCTAATAAAGCTTTACATCCAGCTTTGAATCGACCTGCAATAATAGTCTGGAATGGATCAGAGACACCATTTACTTCCAGGATAGTTTGCAAGATTGATTTCCCTGGATTTCTGCACAGCAGGTAACTTTTTATTGTTGTATCAGACCTATTCTGCCATAGTAGTGGATTCAGCAATAAAACAGTCCAGACGGGTTCTCTTTACTCCTTCTATCATCAAAAGTTTGTAACTAAGTTTCAGTTCAGTAATTGTCCATTAGATCAGATCCAGCACAATCCGTTCTGCATACACAAAACATTTTGTCCATTGTTAAAAAGTTGATTTCTGCAGGATCCATTTTTTTTAACATAGGAGTCTATGGAGAAGGGATCCGGTAACTGATTACTATTGGGACATCACCGACACCACTTCAGTTCAAACTCGCGGGATCACCCCTTGGTGACCCCGTGAGAGTGACCTGTAGTAACCTTTGTGACATCAAAGGTCCTTCCTGGATTTTGGAAGAGAATAAAAGGGTTAATGAGGGATTGTCTCCTGTCATTGTTTATTTATTAATTCTCTCCTTTATTAATTTGTGTCTTTGTCTGATTACTGACTATGTTAGTAATGTCAGGTATCTGACACCTCGACCTTATACAGCTGGCATCAACCCCAAATACCGTTACCCAGTTTGCCAATGCACAAAGGCAGCGGGAAGAGCCCGGGCAAAGCACCAGGATTGGTGCATCTAATGGAGGCTCCAGTTCTGGGACAGCTGTGGTTTGCTATTTTTAGGGTGTGGGGGCCAATAACCATGGCCCTTCCCACCCTGAGAATACCAAGCCTCAGCTGTTAGCCTCATGTCACGCCCACTCCAGGGCAACGGAGAACAAGGTCGGTTGTTACGCTCCTTTTGCATTCGGGGGATATCACGGCGGTGACCCGGCTCTGTGGCCCTCGCAGTGTCATTTAATAAAGGGATGTTGGTCTTAGATGACGGGGGAATTGGGAAAGGGGTATTCGTGACGCCACCCGCGGCATGCGGCTAGTGCGGCAGAACCTCTGGGGACGATGACCGGCAGCTTGGATAGTTTCGCTCCAGGGTCCCCAGGGCAGTGGGTAGTGAAGTCAGTTCATTCTTGGCCGGTGTTCATCGGACCATCAGCACCTCGATGTCTCAGGCGGCCTCTGCAGCCGATGAGTTCTGTACCTTTTACTTAAACACTTTCACCAGGCCACCGGGTGCTTTCCTCTGCCAATCTCCGGTCCAGCTGCTTCTCAAGAACCGGGACAGTGTGGTCGAGACCCTAGGTGCTCCTTTCTCTCTTGCTTTCTCGGTGACACTTCCCACCCAGCCGCCTCTAAACATTTATCACTGTCCACCTCCGTTGGGCGCTCTCAATGGTCCTCCACAGCCACTCCCAACGATGGCCACATGTTTATAATGGGGACGGACGGTACTGCGCTTGACTGCGCATGACCGTGCGCTCCTATTCATTTGCCTGTGTGATTTGTACGCATGCGCATGCTTGCGTACAAATCACTCTCTCTCGTCCGCACCAGGAACCCGACATGTCGCGTTCCTGGTGCGGACGACAATGTATGGCTTGTACGCAAGCATGCGCATGCGTACAAATCACACAGGCAAATGAATGGGAGCGCACGGTATGTGAGTCCTCGTGGGCAGGGTCCTCTCTTCTCACCTACTATATCCTCACCCATCCCTTGTAGACTGTGAGTCCTCGTGGGCAGGGTCCTCTCTTTCACCTACTATATCCTCACCCATCCCTTGTAGACTGTGAATCCTCATGGGCAGGGTCCTCTCTCATCATCTATTGTACCCTCACCCATCCCTTGTAGACTGTGAGCCCTCGTGGGCAGGGTCCTCTCTCCTCACCTACTGTATCCTCACCCATCCCTTGTAGACTGTGAGCCCTCATGGGCAGGGTCCTCTCTTCTCACCTACTATATCCTCACCCATCCCTTGTAGACTGTGAATCCTCATGGGCAGGGTCCTCTCTCATCATCTATTGTACCCTCACCCATCCCTTGTAGACTGTGAGCCCTCGTGGGCAGGGTCCTCTCTCCTCACCTACTGTATCCTCACCCATCCCTTGTAGACTGTGAGCCCTCATGGGCAGGGTCTTCTCTCCTCACCTACTGTATCCTCACCCATCCCTTGTAGACTGTGAGCCCTCATGGGCAGGGTCCTCTCTCCTCACCTACTTTATCCTCACCCATCCCTTGTAGACTGTGAGGCCTCCTGGGCAGGGTCCTCTCTCCTCATCTACTGTTTCCTCACCCATCCCTTGTAGACTGTGAGCCCTCGTGGGCAGGGTCCTCTCTCCTCACCTACTGTATCCTCACCCATCCCTTGTAGACTGTGAGCCCTCGTGGGCAGGGTCCTCTCTCCTCACCTACTGTATCCTCACCCATCCCTTGTAGACTGTGAGTCCTCGTGGCCAGGGTCCTCTCTCCTCACCTACTGTATCCTCACCCATCTCTTGTAGACTGTGAGCCCTCGTGGGCAGGGTCCTCTCTCCTCACCTACTGTATCCTCACCCATCCCTTGTAGACTGTGAGCCCTCGTGGGCAGGGTCCTCTCTTCTCACCTACTGTATCCTCACCCATCCCTTGTAGACTGTGAGCCCTCATGGGCAGGGTCCTCTCTCCTCACCTACTGTATCCTCACCCATCTCTTGTAGACTGTGAGCCCTCGTGGGCAGGGTCCTCTCTCCTCACCTACAGTATCCTCACCCATCCCTTGTAGACTGTGAGCCCTCTTGGGCAGGGTCCTCTCTCCTCACCTACAGTATCCTCACCCATCCCTTGTAGACTGTGAGCCCTTGTGGGCAGGGTCCTCTCTCCTCACCTACAGTATCCTCACCCATCCCTTGTAGACTGAGTCCTCGTGGGCAGGGTCCTCTCTCCTCATCTACTGTATCCTCACCCATCCCTTGTAGACTGTGAGCCCTCGTGGGCAGGGTCCTCTGTCACCTACTGTATCCTCACTCATCCCTTATAGACTGTGGGCCCTCGTGGGCAGGGCCCTCTCTCCTCATCTACTGTATCCTCACCCATCCCTTGTAGACTGTGAGCCCTCGTGGGCAGGGTCCTCTGTCACCTACTGTATCCTCACTCATCCCTTGTAGACTGTGAGCCCTCGTGGGCAGGGTCCTCTCTCCTCATCTACTGTATCCTCACCCATCCTTAGTAGACTGTGAGCCCTCGTGGGCAGGGTCCTCTCTCCTCACCTACAGTATCCTCACCCATCCCTTGTAGACTGTGAGCCCTCGTGGGCAGGGTCCTCTCTCCTCATCTACTGTATTCTCACTCATCCCTTGTAGACTGTGAGCCCTCATGGGCAGGGTCCTCCCTCCTCACCTACTGTATTCTCACCCATCCCTTGTAGACTGTGAGCCCTCGTGGGCAGGGTCCTCTCTCCTCACCTTCTGTGATCCTCTCAGGTGTCAGATACCGGATCACCGGTGATCAGTTGATCACATTCACAGCCGCCATATTGAAGGGTTTTTGCTCTTTTACGGCACCTGAAATATTGTGTAAGTTGTAAATATTGAGTTCATGTCTTTATCTAGACAATATTCTATTAGAGCGAGGGGAAGTGAGGTCGCGTCATTTCATGGATGGAGGTGGCGGATAAGCGATTATAATGGAGAACGGAGCGTCTGGAAACGCGCTGGATACAATCCTTACATCTCTCCATTCTCTGCTCACAATGGAAAATACCTGCCGGCGCTTAATGCATTATAAAGTCCTTCTAAAAGCCAAAAGTTCTGTAATTTAACAAAAAATAAGAATTCATTTATTTCCCTGTTCGCAGCAGCACAAAAAGGACAAAATGATAGAAAAAGAAAACTGCAGGAAGATGGAGGAGCGGCAAGAATCTGTGTGTAAATGAGGATTAATAAGAAGGAAATTGTTATAAAACCGTCCCAGCGACTGTCACAATGTAACGCAACGCGCTCCTGTGTGCGGAGACTTACAAGATGTCTGATAATTAGGAATAATGTATGAGATGAGGACGGAGACGACTCAAGAGTCGAAGAACAAAAGGAAGAAGAGGAAAACGTCTTATGAGAATTTTATTTACAAACAGGAAATTTACAAGAATTGATGCGGCGCCATTTCATTACGTGACGACTGTGGTGCAACATAAGAAATTGTGAACGGAACATCCAGTAGTAAGTGGGTGAAAATCAAGAGAATAGAGATAATACACACAGTAATGTCACAGTACAGAGATAATACACACAGTAATGTCACAGCACAGGGATAATACACACAGTGATGTCACAGAACAGGGATAATGCACACAGTAATGTCACAGTACAGGGATAATACACACAGTGATGTCACAGTACAGAGATAATAAACACAGTGATGTCACAGTACAGAGATAATACACACAGTGATGTCACAGTACAGGGGTAATACACACAGTGATGTCACAGTGCAGGGATAATACACACAGTAATGTCACAGCACAGGGATAATGCACACAGTGATGTCACAGAACAGGGATAATGCACACAGTAATGTCACAGTACAGGGATAATACACACAGTGATGTCACAGTACAGAGATAATACACACAGTGATGTCACAGTACAGGGATAATACACACAGCGATGTCACAGTACAGGGATAATGCACACAGTAATGTCATAGAACAGGGATAATACACACAGTGATGTCATAGAACAGGGATAATACACACAGTGATGTCATAGAACAGGGATAATGCACACAGTAATGTCATAGAACAGGGATAATACACACAGTGATGTCACAGTGCAGGGATAATACACACAGTGATGTCATAGAACAGGGATAATACACACAGTGATGTCACAGAACAGGGATAATGCACACAGTAATGTCACAGTACAGGGATAATACACACAGTAATGTCACAGTACAGAGATAATACACACAGTGATGTCACAGAACAGGGATAATGCACACAGTGATGTCACAGTACAGGATAATACACACAGTAATGTCACAGTACAGGGATAATACACACAGTGATGTCACAGTACAGGGATAATACACACAGTAATGTCACAGTACAGGGATAATACACACAGTAATGTCATAGAACAGAGATAATACACACAGTGATGTCATAGAACAGGGATAATACACACAGTGATGTCATAGAACAGGGATAATGCACACAGTAATGTCATAGAACAGGGATAATACACACAGTGATGTCACAGTGCAGGGATAATACACACAGTGATGTCATAGAACAGGGATAATACACACAGTGATGTCACAGAACAGGGATAATGCACACAGTAATGTCACAGTACAGGGATAATACACACAGTAATGTCACAGTACAGAGATAATACACACAGTGATGTCATAGAACAGGGATAATACACACAGTGATGTCATAGAACAGGGATAATGCACACAGTAATGTCATAGAACAGGGATAATACACACAGTGATGTCACAGTGCAGGGATAATACACACAGTGATGTCATAGAACAGGGATAATACACACAGTGATGTCACAGAACAGGGATAATGCACACAGTAATGTCACAGTACAGGGATAATACACACAGTAATGTCACAGTACAGAGATAATACACACAGTGATGTCACAGTACAGGGATAATACACACAGTGATGTCACAGTACAGGGATAATACACACAGTAATGTCATAGAACAGGGATAATGCACACAGTGATGTCACAGAACAGGGATAATGCACACAGTAATGTCACAAAACAGGGATAATGCACACAGTAATGTCACAGTACAGGGATAATACACACAGTAATGTCACAGTACAGAGATAATACACACAGTGATGTCACAGTACAGGGATAATACACACAGTGATGTCACAGTACAGGGATAATACACACAGTAATGTCATAAAACAGAGATAATAGACAGATTTCATTTCTTCCTCCTCTGCACAATGATGTCTGCACAGGTGACAGATCATGTCCACCACACTCCCACATAGAAGTCAATAAGTGATGTCACCTCTTCCTCCTCTCTGCACAGTGATGTCTGCACAGGTATATCCACAACATGTCCACATGACCAGTATGTCTAGTATGTCCAGCCTGTCCATTATGACCACAATATATCCACAAAACCAACACAGAAGTTAATAAGTGACGTCATCTCTTCATCCTCTGCACAATGATGTCTGCACAGGTCACAGAATATGTCCACAACACTCCCACATAGAGGTCAATAAGTGATGTCACTTTGGTGCCCCTGCGGTCTGGCTTTCACAAGTGGTATTGCATTTAATATTCTGTGTAATGTCATGCCTGGGGAGAAGTGCAACTATTTATGAGAAGTGCCTTCCCAAAGGAATGATTGCAAATATGCCAAAAATTGTATTGTAGCGACCAGGTTTATTAACCAGTTGTGGGTGTCACAACAAAAGGAGGTGAGTGGATCCCTGCAAGCCCCTTCTGGTGTCCCCTGGTAACCACTCTATGTGCGCTCCCCTCCCCCCTCTCTTTGTAAAAATTGTATTTGGAAGTTTGCATGTTAAAACTGTTATTTACTGTTATGCAATTGTCAATGGAAAAATGTTCTTGTCTAACCTTTTTCACTTTTGATACTCTGGGAAGTACTGTCTTTAACTAGGGGGAATGTGGCGCCACTGGGCTCTGGATGTCACAAGTGGTAATGCATTTAATATTCTGTGTAATGTCATATCTGGAGAGAAGTGAAGATCCCTCTGCTGGAATTCCCACACACATCCAACACTTTCCAAACTCCAATCAGAAAGTGCAGGGTGGAAGAGACCCACATAGGGCAGACCCCACTTCTGGTTTGAGGGAGGAGTTAGGATAGGAAGAGGTAGGCAACAGGAGTATTTCTAGTTGGTGTCGCACCAGGACGTATCTGCATCCGGCCCTGAGCTGTTGGGCAGAGGAACAAGCTGCAGGAAGGGAATCGGGCCCTAAGTGTCCAGGTTTCCAGGACCTGGGCACAGAACCTGTAGACTCTTGTATTACTGGCGTCACGAACATTCTATTTTTTCTATTTTTATGTTATTTTCCCCCATTTTTACTTTTTTCCATTTTGCAATGGGCGTAGCTACCGTGACCCAGACTGACCGGCCCAGCTGCCATAGTCCATCACCTCTTCATCTTCTCTGCACAGAGCATGCCCACAACACTCACATAGAAGTCAATAAGTCACCATCACTCTTAGTATTTGATCCAAGAAACTAAAAACCAGATGACCTATGACCTCTCACCTCCAGTCCTCAGTATGGGGCGACATCACCCATCCATGCCCTGGAGATTTGGGGTCTTAATGATGATGCCAGACCCTGTGTGAGGATCCTGACTTTACCGGATCACGTCCTTCGGAATCTGATTTCCATTTTTGTAAAATTGCACTTGACGATTGACATTCCGATCTTGCCCAGTTGCTATGGTAACCCCGTCATTTCATAAGTAGCCTCCGCGGTGACTCCATTAAAGAGGGCTCTGTCAATATTATGTCACGAGCTATAAACGAGATAGAAGCCATCGCCACGAACAGTACCCGTGTATCCCTCGCCGCGGCACCTGAGCGCGAAAGCTTTTAACTTCTCGAATATTAATAAAAAAATTAATTTTGCAGCATAAATAAAATGACCGGCGCTCCATGACCGTGACCGTGACATTGACAGATTCCTGGGAACATCACTAAAACAAGCCAAGATTGATCGACCTTCGGTATTGATCGCCCAGCGAAAATTGTCCGCTCCTCATCAGCATTAATTGGAGCAGACGTGCGGTTATTGTGCAGGCGAATGACAATTTACAACAAGGACTCCGCTACCGGCTGATCAGCAGAAAACAAGGGGATGTAAGACGAAATCACGGCCCCTAATGAGGCGAGGAAAGAACCCAATATCCTGAAAGTCATATATTGTATTAACAGATCAAGAGACTAATGGGCGAGACGTCTTAAAGGAGACATTTTACCTATTCAAACTCCTTTAAATTGCCTGTATGTGCCGGCTCCAGTGCCGGGTTTTGTGTCCGGTGTTCCTAGAGTCTTGTAGATGTTTGGTGATGTGGACTTGTGTAATGCAATTATCTCTCTTCTGTAAGGTTAGAGGGACTTAAGCCTGTTAGAATGCCTTTGTATTACTATGTGGATTGTTGACTCTATGTAAATGGCCTCAGCCACCATTGATTGTGGTTAGGGTGTTACATTAAACGTCTAGATGTCTATACTAAACCCTCCTTGACCCCTCTTTGTCAATGATCATTTAAATGGACATTATCCAGGCAGCTTGAAAGCGAGCCAATGAGAGAACAGTCTTATTCCACCAATCATGAAGTCCCCAATATCCTGCAATGAGGGCTGAAGGTATATAAGGAGACCTGTTCATTAACCAGGGTGATTTTTGATTCTGTCTAGTGTACCTCAGTCTAGGGATTTCGGTCCCGGCTAGAGGTACACTAGATTGGATACAGGCAGCTAATCTAGGATCTTCGGGTCCGATTGGTCGGCCATAACCCCAGGTCTAGGCATTTCGGTACTGACCAAGGGGTTTAGAACCTGGATTATAAAACTACAAGGACTTCAGCATCGACTTATCGGATTCGGCTGCGATAACAAAGACTGCATAAGAAAGCCACGCAGGTTGGGACAATCCAGTCACCTGGCTACAGACTTTGCTGTGCTATATTCTAATCCCTGGTGAGCCAACGGAAGGGTGATACTCTGTTGCTTGTTACGTTTTATGTTTTGCTGGATATATGTTATATGCTGATAACTGTTGGGGATCCAATAAAGCCTTAATATTGTGCTTCCCTCACCCTGTGTTGCCTGAGTAGTGTTCCGCCCACGGTTAAGGAGCTTGGGCGTTCAGTTTGGGGGTGAGCCCTGGTCCATGTTGTCTTGCTAAAGGATGAGAGCACCCACTGACCCCCTGGTCTCAACAGTTTGCATTCTCATTGCTCTCCTGCTGGGCTCTATTATCTGCCAAAGAAAAGCTTCTTGACAACATCAGCTCTACTACAATCTCTGGGCATTGCTACTAGGCACCTTTCTGGTCCTGACAAGCACAGATCTGCTTTAACTTTCTCAGACATGCCCAGCTCTGGTACTATTCTTAGGGCCCTTTCACATCAGCATTTTTTTCAAATCGCGGCAGATGCGGTGAAAAAAACCGCATACCGGCTGCACTAGCGGCACGGTTGCGGCGCGATTGCGGTAAACGCCATACAATGTATAGGCGGACTTGCGGCAGGTGCGGCAAGTGCAGTTTTGGCACTTGCGGCAGGTGCGGCCGCGAAAAAAAATGCTGTCAGCCGCGTTTTTTTTCGCGGCCGCACCTGCCGCAAGTGCCAAAACCGCACTTGCCGCACCTGCCGCAAGTCCGCCTATACATTGTATGGCGTTTACCGCAACTGCGACGCAACCATGCCGCAAGTGTAAGCGGTATGCGGTAATCGCGGCAGATGCGGTTTTTTCACCGCATCTGCCGCGATTTGAAAAAAACGCTGATGTGAAAGGGCCCTTAGACTCCTAACAAACCCAGCTCTGCTACATCACTGGTCTCTGCTACATCTTCACAAGTGTACCCCATGACATGTTTTGCTGCTGGGCTTTTCTATCCCATCACAGGAGATTATCCCAAAATGCTCAGCTCTGTTGTTCTGCTGGACGTCTTAAAGGAGACATTTCACCCATTCAAACTCCTTTAAATTCCCTGTATAGTGGCTTATGGAAGTTGAAGGGTTGCATGTCCCAGCTCCAGTGCCGGGCTTTGTGTCTTCATCCTTCAGCCCCAGTCTCTCTCAGCTCCAATGCCGGGCTTTGTGTCCTCATCATCCAGTCGCTGTCTCTCTTAGTTCCAGTGCCGGACTTTGTTTCCTCATCTGTGGAGCCCACTGGGACAGGGTACTCGGTACCGGACCAGGTCGCTGCTGGGGGATGTCACGGAGGTCCTGGTCCGGACCGTGTCCCGGGTTCTCACAAGTAAAAGGGGATAGATACAAAGCATACAGTTTGTCGTGACGCCACCCACAGTGTGTGGTCAATGGTGGGACCACCGCTGCAGCTCTTCTTCTCCCAGGAGGATGGATGGATGGGCTGCAGCCGGATGGATGAGCCCGCCGCTGGTCGGGCTGCTCCTGACAGGAATGAAAGGTAATAAAGCAGTTTGTTTTCCTGGAATTAGACACAGACACAAAGGCAGGGTTCACCGGGTTTACTTGTAGTCCTTCAAGCAGTTCACGAGTTACAACTCAGTTCTTCACACATATAACCCCGGGTTTCACAGAACCCTCTGCAGCCAGGTTGTCACTCTGAGACCCCTAACTCCTTCTAAGTCCTTTCCAGGCTGTGGTTTCTCTCTCTCTGTGTGTCTCCGGACAGTATAGCGGCGGCTAGGACCCCTGTGGTTCCTCGTGGTTGCCACTGTGCTTTCTGTCCTTTTGGGTAGGCACTCCAACCTGGAGTTAGAGTTCCCCGTCGGTGAATCTGGGGATACCGGGTAAATCTTCGGTCCCCATCAGAGCCGACACTCTGCTGTGTGCCTAGCCTCCAATAGTCCTCTCCCGCAAGGCACTATCAGGCTCCCTCTGACCCGTGTGATTCTGGCTTCGATAGGGAACACTACTCCGCCTGTAGTTGGTTAGTGCTGCCGTGTTCCTCAGACCCAGTGCTGCTGATCTGTCTCTTTCCTCACACTCTCCTGGGATGCTGGCTATGGACGAGCTTTCTCTCCATGGTTTCTCTGGCTTTTTGGATTCTGCATCTCCATCAGCCCCACTCCTCCAGAACGTGTGCTTCTCTCTGTCTGTTCTTGCCTTTGCTGGTCAGCCTACTCTGGCCTACTCAGTCTTTTCAGCTCGGCTCACTCTGGCCTACTAACTCCTTCCTCCTCCTCTTCCTCTATTTCTACCTTCTGTCACCTGACCTACATGCGTTCCCACCCACTGTCCTCTAAACCCATCACCCCTTGCCCGCCTAGAGTCCCGGCCTCCGGGTTGGGTGCTGCCTCCTAGTGGTGTGTGGGATGCCTGTGAGGGTGTTTAGTGTAAACTGTCTTTCTATCTACCTGGCTGCAGTTCCCTATGTGGCCACCCTGGTCGCAGGGGCGCCAAACATCCTCCAGCTGCTGTCTCTCTCAGCTCCAGTGCCAGGCTTTGTGTCCTCATCCTCCAGCCGCTGTCCCTCTCAGCTCCAGTGCCGGGCTTTGTGTCCTCATCCTCCAGCCGCTGGGTCTCTCAGCTCCAGTGCCGGGCTTTGTGTCCTCATCCTCCAGCCGCAGTCTCTCTCAGCTCCAGTGCCGGGCTTTGTGTCTTCATCCTCCAGCCACTGTCTCTCTCAGCTCCAGTGCCGGGCTTTGTGTCCTTATCCTCCAGCCGCTGGGTCTCTCAGCTCCAGTGCCGGGCTTTGTGTCCTCATCCTCCAGCCGCAGTCTCTCTCAGCTCCAGTGCCGGACTTTGTGTCCTCATCTGTGGAGCCCAGTGGGACGGGGTACTCGGTACCGGACCGGGTCTTTGTTGGGGGATGTCACAGAGGTCCTGGTCCGGACCGTGTCCCAGGTTCTCACAAGTAAAAGGGGATTTATACAAAGGATACAGTTTGTCGTGACGCCACCCACAGTGTGTGGTCAATGGTGGGACCAACGCTGCAGCTCTTCTTCTGCCAGGAGGATGGATGGGCTGCAGCCGGATGGATGAGCCCGCCGCGGGTCGGGCTGCTCCTGACAGGAATGAAAGGTAATTAAACAGTTTGTTTTCCTGGAATTAGACACAAAGGCAGGGTTCACCGGGTTTACTTGTAGTCCTTCAAGCAGTTCACGAGTTACAACTCAGTTCTTCACACATATAACCCCGGGTTTCACAGAACCCTCTGCAGCCAGGTTGTCACTCTGAGACCCCTCACTCCTTCTAAGTCCTTTCCAGGCTGTGGTTTCTCTCTCTCTCTGTGTGTCTCCGGACAGTATAGCGGTGGCTCGGACCCCTGTGGGTCCTCGTGGTTGCTACTGTGCTTTCTGTCCTTTTGGGTAGGACTCCAACCTAGAGTTAGAGTTCCCCGTCGGTGAATCTGGGGATACCGGGTAAATCTTCGGTCCCCATCAGAGCCGACACTCTGCTGTGTGCCTAGCCTGCAATAGTCCTCTCCCGCAAGGCACTATCAGGCTCCCTCTGACCCGTGTGATTGTGGCTTCGATAGGGAACACTACTCCGCCTGTAGTTGGTCAGTGCTGCCGTGTTCCTCAGACTCAGTGCTGCTGATCTGTCTCGTTCCTCACACTCTCCTGGGATACCGGCTATGGACGAGCTTTCTCTCCATGGTTTCTCTGGCTCTGTGGATTCTGCATCTCCATCAGCCCCACTCCTCCAGAACGTGTGCTTCTCTCTGTCTGTTCTTGCCTTTGCTGGTCAGCCTACTCTGGCCTACTCAGTCTTTTCAGCTCGGCTCACTCTGGCCTACTCACTCCTTCCTCCTCCTCTTCCTCTATTTCTACCTTCTGTCACCTGACCTACATGCGTTCTCACCCACTGTCCTCTAAACCCACCCCTTGCCCGCCTAGAGTCCCGGCCTCCGGGTTGGGTGCTGCCTCCTAGTGGTGTGTGGGATGCCTGTGAGGGTGTTTAGTGTAAACTGTCTTTCTATCTACCTGGCTGCAGTTCCCTATGTGGCCACCCTGGTCGCGGGGCGCCACACATCCTCCAGCCACTGTCTCTCTCAGCTCCAGTGCCGGGCTTTGTGTCCTCATCCTCCAGCCGCAGTCTCTCTCAGCTCCAGTGCCAGGCTTTGTGTCTTCATCCTTCAGCCGCAGTCTCTCTCAGCTCCAGTGCCGGGCTTTGTGTCCTCATCATCCAGTTGCTGTCTCTCTCAGCTCCAGTGCCAGGCTTTGTATCCTCATCATCCAGTTGCAGTCTCTCTCAGCTCCAGTGCCGGACTTTGTGTCCTCATCTGTGGAGCCCACTGGGACGGGGTACTCGGTACCGGACCAGGTCGCTGCTGGGGGATGTCACAGAGGTCCTGGTCCAGACCGTTGTCCCGGGTTCTCACAAGTAAAAGGGGATTCATACAAAGGATACAGTTTGTCGTGACGCCACCCACAGTGTGTGGTCAATGGTGGGACCAACGCTGCAGCTCTTCTTCTGCCAGGAGGATGGATGGGCTGCAGCCGGATGGATGAGCCCGCTGCGGGTCGGGCTGCTCCTGACAGGAATGAAAGGTAATTAAACAGTTTGTTTTCCTGGAATTAGACACAAAGGCAGGGTTCACCGGGTTTACTTGTAGTCCTTCAAGCAGTTCACGAGTTACAACTCAGTTCTTCACACATATAACCCCGGGTTTCACAGAACCCTCTGCAGCCAGGTTGTCACTCTGAGACCCCTCACTCCTTCTAGGTCCTTTCCAGGCTGTGTTTTCTCTCTCTCTGTGTGTCTCCGGACAGTATAGCGGCGGCTAGGACCCCTGTGGGTCCTCGTGGTTGCTACTGTGCTTTCTGTCCTTTTGGGTAGGAACTCCAACCTGGAGTTAGAGTTCCCCGCCGGTGAATCTGGGGATACCGGGTAAATCTTCGGTCCCCATCAGAGCCGACACTCTGCTGTGTGCGTAGCCTGCAATAGTCCTCTCCCGCAAGGCACTATCAGGCTCCCTCTGACCCGTGTGATTCTGGCTCCGATAGGGAACTCTACTCCCCCGGTAGTTGGTCGGTGCTGCCGTGTTCCTCAGACCCAGTGCTGCTGATCTGTCTCTTTCCTCACACTCTCCTGGGATGCTGGCTTTGGACGAGCTTTCTCTCCATGGTTTCTCTGGCTCTTTGGATTCTGCATCTCCATCAGCCCCACTCCTCCAGAACGTGTGCTTCTCTCTGTCTGTTCTTGCCTTTGCTGGTCAGCCTACTCTGGCCTACTCAGTCTTTTCAGCTCGGCTCACTCTGGCCTACTCACTCCTTCCTCTTCCTCTATTTCTACCTTCTGTCACCTGACCTACATGCGTTCCCACCCACTGTCCTCTAAACCCACCACCCCTTTCCCGCCTAGAGTTCCGGGCTCCGGGTTGGGTGCTGCCTCCTAGTGGTGTCTGGGATACCTGTGAGGGTGTTTAGTGTAAACTGTCTTTCTATCTACCTGGCTGCAGTTCCCTATGTGGCCACCCTGGTCGCAGGGGCGCCAAACATCCTCCAGCCGCAGTCTCTCTCAGCTCCAGTGCCGGGATTTGTGTCCTCATCCTCCAGCCGCAGTCTCTCTCAGCTCCATTGCTGGGCTTTGTGTCCTTATCCTCCAGCTACAGTCTCTCTCAGCTCCAGTGCCGGGATTTGTGTCCTCATCCTTCAGCCGCAGTCTCTCTCAGCTCCAGTGCCGGTCTTTGTCTCCTCATCATCCAGTCGCTGTTTCTCTCAGCTCCAGTGCCGGGCTTTGTGTCCTCATCCTCCAGTCGCAGTCTCTCAGCTCCAGTGCCAGGCTTTGTGTCCTCATCCTCCAGCCGCAGTCTCTCAGCTCCAGTGCCGGGTTTTGTGTCCTCATCCTCCAGCCGCAGTCTCTCAGCTCCAGTGCCGGGTTTTGTGTTCTCATCCTCCAGTCGCAGTCTCTCTCAGCTCCAGTGCCGGGCTTTGTGTCCTCATCCTCCAGCCGCAGTCTCTCTCAGCTCCAGTGTCGGGCTTTGTGTCCTCATCCTCCAGCCTTAGTCTCTCAGCTCCAGTGCCGGGCTTTGTAAACTCATCCTCTAGCCGCAGTCTCTCAGCTCCAGTGCCGGGTTTTGTGTTCTCATCCTCCAGTCGCAGTCTCTCTCAGCTCCAGTGCCGGGCTTTGTGTCCTCATCCTCCAGCCGCAGTCTCTCTCAACCCCAGTGCCAGGCTTTGTGTCCTCATCCTCCAGTCGCAGTCTCTCTTAGCTCCAGTGCTGAGCTTTGTGTCCTCATCCTCCAGCCGCTGTCTCTCTCAGCTCCAGTGCCGGGCTTTGTGTCCTCATCCTCCAGCCGCTGTCTCTCTCAGCTACAGTGCTGGGCTTTGTGTCCTCATCCTCCAGCCGCTGTCTCTCTCAGCTCCAGTGCCGGGCTTGTATCCTCATCCTCCAGCCGCTGTCTCTCTCAGCTCCAGTGCCAGGCTTTGTGTCCTCATCCTCCAGCTGCTGTCTCTCTCAGCTCCAGTGTCGGGCTTTGTGTCCTCATCCTCCAGCCTTAGTCTCTCAGCTCCAGTGCCGGGCTTTGTAAACTCATCCTCTAGCCGCAGTCTCTCAGCTCCAGTGCCAAGCTTTGTGTCCTCATCCTCCAGCCGCTGTCTCTCTCAGCTCCAGTGCCGGGCTTTGTGTCCTCATCCTCCAGCCGCTGTCTCTCTCAGCTCCAGTGCCGGGCTTTGTGTCCTCATCCTCCAGCCGCTGTCTCTCTCAGCTCCAGTGCTGGGCTTTGTGTCCTCATCCTCCAGTCGCAGTCTCTCAGCTCCAGTGCCGCAGTCTCTCTCAGCTCCAGTGCCGGCCTTTGTGTCCTCATGCTCCAGCCGCTGTCTCTCTCAGCTCCAGTGCCGGGCTTTGTGTCCTCATCCTCCAGCTGCTGTCTCTCTCAGCTCCAGTGCCGGGCTTTGTGTCCTCATCCTCCAGTCGCAGTCTCTCAGCTCCAGTGCCGGGCTTTGTGTCCTCATCCTCTAGCCGCAGTCTCTCAGCTCCAGTGCCAGGCTTTGTATCCTCATCCTCCAGCCGCTGTCTCTCTCAGCTCCAGTGCCGGGCTTTGTGTCCTCATCCTCCAGTCGCAGTCTCTCAGCTCCAGTGCCAGGCTTTGTATCCTCATCCTCCAGCCGCTGTCTCTCTCAGCTCCAGTGACGGGCTTTGTGTCCTCATCCTCCAGTCGCAGTCTCTGAGCTCCAGTGCCAGGCTTTGTATCCTCATCCTCCAGCCGCTGTCTCTCTCAGCTCCAGTGCCGGGCTTTGTGTCCTCATCCTCCAGTCGCAGTCTCTCAGCTCCAGTGCCAGGCTTTGTATCCTCATCCTCCAGCCGCTGTCTCTCTCAGCTCCAGTGCCGGGCTTTGTGTCCTCATCCTCCAGTCGCAGTCTCTCAGCTCCAGTGCCGGGCTTGTATCCTCATCCTCCAGCCGCTGTCTCTCTCAGCTCCAGTGCCGGGCTTTGTGTCCTCATCCTCCAGTCGCAGTCTCTCAGCTCCAGTGCCAGGCTTTGTATCCTCATCCTCCAGCCGCTGTCTCTCTCAGCTCCAGTGCCGGGCTTTGTGTCCTCATCCTCCAGTCGCAGTCTCTCAGCTCCAGTGCCGGGCTTGTATCCTCATCCTCCAGCCGCTGTCTCTCTCAGCTCCAGTGCCAGGCTTTGTGTCCTCATCCTCCAGCCACAGTCTCTCAGCTCCAGTGCCGGGCTTGTGTCCTCATCCTCCAGCCGCTGTCTCTCTCAGCTCCAGTGCCGGGCTTTGTGTCCTCATCCTCCAGTCGCAGTCTCTCAGCTCCAGTGCCGGGCTTTGTGTCCTCATCCTCCAGTCGCAGTCTCTCAGCTCCAGTGCCAGTCTTTGTGTCCTCATCCTGCCTCTTTCAGTTCCAGTTCACAAATCTCTGATGTTACGCTTCTCTGCCTTGTAGGCCAGCCCTTGTGGTTGAGCGCCACCTGAGAATTCAAGTAGTTTCCATTCACATTGCTACCCTGCTGGGCTCTACTGTCTGCCAATGAAAGCAATATAGATATTGTTTTGTTTTCTCTTCTTTTCCTTTTTTATATGTGATGCACCAATTATGTAATGATAAAATAATATTTGGACATGTATCTTTGTTTTTCTTGGAGCATTCATGATCTATTTATGTATATGACCCTTATTACTTGATTATGTATCTAAGTTGAACATGATGGTTAAACATATCCATCAGGTAAATAAGAGAGGAGTTGAGGGAGGGGGTTATGTTTTTGGCACCGTAGACATTTAGGACACGTCCTATGGAGTGGGTCACTGTCGGTGGAGAGGTGGCCAGGGGTGGACATATCAGCCGCACAGGGGCCCAAAGGGTAAAGGGCCCATTTTTACCTACACTTGAGGTGTAATTGTACAATATGATGAGCTTTTGGACTGCTAAGGGCCCATACTGTATATTGTTCTTGCACAGGGGCTCTTTTTGGTCTGGGTCCGCCCGTACTAGGATCGCTCCATTAACTCCTATGGGCACAGTTCTTCAATAAAAAATAGTGTCCAAATGTATCAAGTGTAAGAAAATAGTAATAATTCTCCTCATCCTTTCCCACATTCCTAAAGCTTCATCTACCCAACTCCAGCTGTTCCCAGGTTGTGTCATCGCTTCCGATCGGGGATGTTTTGGATTATCCTCCATGTTTTTTCCGATGATGATTTGCAGACGACCCTATTTAGGTCATAATCTACATTTTTTTTTTTTTTTCTTGGAAATTCACTTTAAATAACTTATCTGCACTGAAATAGAAAAAACAAGTTTCCCAAAAAGTCTCCGAACCTCATTACATTCCGATCTGTTAGAAAAAGTCACGTCCGTCCGTCCGTCCGTCCGCTCGGCCCTGACACCGGCTCTGAGCCGCACTCTGCGACGCCTGGACCAGTCCATTCACTGCTTCTATCACCACCGAATCTCAGGAGTTTCCAGGGAAAAACAAATGGAGCAGATTCTTCTTCGAAGGAACAGAACGCATTCCTGCTAAGTGGAAAGTGCCCCGACAGGATGGGACGACTCGATAATGTATGATCTGTATAGGATCCGGGACATGGTTCACTTAAACCTCTGCTCTTTTTTTATTCTCAGTAGTCTGGTAGGCGGTCCTGCCTTAGATCCACCCACTGGACTTCTCAGTAGTCTGGTAGGGCAGTGTGCTCGGTCACTCCCATTGAGACGCCCCCTCTGTTAACCTCGCCCCCATCGCGGCCATTGACTCATCGCTCCAGGATTCATCCTGCCCACTGCTCACCCTCCCACAGCCCACGGTCACTTCACTCTGACCCCACTCACCTGTGCTTCCGCCCTGCACAGCCCCCAGATGCTCCATTCACCCAATGCCCCCACTCACCCCTGCTCATCCCCCGCTCACACCTGCTCAGCACCCACTCACCCCCACTCAGCACACACACCCGCTCAGCACACATTCACACTCACCCCTGCTCAGCACCCACTCACACCTGCTCAGCACACACTCACCCCTCTCAGCCCACACTAACCATTGCTCAGCACACACACTCACCCCTGCTCAGCACCCACTCACACCTGCTCAGCACCCACTCACACCCGCTCAGCACACACTCACCCCTCTCAGCCCACACTAACCATTGCTCAGCACACACTCACCCCGCTCAGCACCCACTCACCTTTGCTCAGCACACACTCAATCCCGCTCAGCACCCACTCACCCCCACTCAGCACCCAGTCACCCCCCTCAGGTTACAATCACCCCCTTAGGTCACACTCACCCTCGCTCTGCACCCACTCACACTCTTAAGCCCTCACTCACCCCTCTCAGCACCCACTCACCCCCACTCAGCACACATTCAACCCCCTCAGGCCATACTCACCATTGCTCAGCACACACTCACCCTCGCTCAGCACCCACTCCCCCACTCAGCACCCAGTCCCCCTCGCTTTCAGGCCCCGCTCACCTCAGCCCATGCTCACTTCAACCTGCGCTCACCTCAGCCCCCGCTCACCTCAGCCCGTGTTCACCCATTCACCTCAGCCCATCTCAACCCCTGCTCATAGAAGCCCCTGATCACCACTCTATGTGGTGTCCATGTGCTCCGCACAGAGACATATCTGTTTTCTGCCGGGAGTACGGATGTCACAATGACTGTGCACTGTTGTGATCTGTGTGAGAAAAACAAATATCACTGAAATAAATGTTTTTCAAGTGTTAAAATTAGTGAGACTTATACTTACCAGTCCCCCTGCTGCTGCTTCCGGGTCCGCTCATTAACCTTATGAATATTCACTGCACTGACTCCCAACAGCCAATCACAGACACCCATTCTCTGTGGCAGCGTATGTGATTGGCTGTTGCATGCAGATCACCCCCCACAATCTGTACCAGTGTCTGTGATTGGTTGCCCTATATACATTAGTGTATGGCAACCAACCTGTCATGATGTGTGCAAAAATAAATAAATAATGGAAAAAAACTAGCATATGGGTCGCACGTATTTTTGATTCTGAAAGCAGATAAAGCAGCCAGCTAAAGGCTGCCACCCCTAGCTGCTTGGTTTTTACCTTGGTTGGCAATCAAAAATACAGGGGAGCCCATTATTATTATTATTATTATTATTTTTCATTATTTAAATAAATAATTAGAAAAATAATGTGAGGGTCCCACCCTTTTTTTGATTGCCAGCCAAGGTAAAACCAGGCAGCTGGGGGCTGGTATTCTCAGCATGGTGAGGCCCATAGTTATTGGGCGCCTATGCTACAGAATAGCAGCCTGCAGCCACCCCAGAAGTTGGTGCATTCATTAGAAGCATTAATTCCTGGCGCTTTACCAACTCTTCTTCCCTATACCCTGGTGCGGTGGTATCAGGGGGGTTAGAAGGGGTTAATGACAGCTGAGTATTGACAACTGTCATTAAGTCCTAGATGAGTAATATCGGGCATCTATGATACCTGCACATTACCAATTCAGTGAATAAATAGTTAAAAACCACAGACAGAAAAAAATCCTTTATTTGAACTAAAAAACACACACTCTTTCACCCCTTTATTAACCCCCAAAACACCGCTGCAGGTCTGAAGTAATCCAAAACATAATGAACCCTGCTCTGCTATGTCCAGAAGCTGCAGTGATGGAAAATGTAACCACTGCAGCTACCCGGACACACTGACAACCTTTGGCTGTGAGAAACGATAACGTCACTGAGTTCCCCGGGATTCATAACCGAGTGCTTCCTTGCGGCCATCAGTGAACTCAGTTGATTCTGCTGCCGGATTGATGAATTGTAGGACATGGCGGCACAGCAGTCTGACAATTCAACAGTATGTTCAACTGAGTTCACACCATGTGAACTCCGGCTGTGAACTCAGTTGAACTATTGTCAGACTGTCGGATTGCCAGACACAGCGGCACAATGGTCCAGCAATAGGGCAGCAGTTCAACTAAGTTCAAAGCTTTAGTCCCACTGTGTGAACTCAGTTAAACCCACTGCGGGTTTGCCGGCCAGCTGTGCCACCTTGTCCCACAATCCGGCAATCCTGCACACACCGCGGGAACCTACAGCTTTGAACTCAGCTGAACTGCTGCCAGATTGATGGACTATTGTGCCTCTGTGTCAGGCAATCCGACAGTTCGCCAATAGTTCAACTGAGTTCACTGAGGGCAGCAGGGAGCCCTCATTGTGGACCGACTGCCAGATTGTCAGACTGCTGTAGTGCTGTGTCCTGAAGTTTGGCCCTGAGTTCACTTGAGGTCACTTTTGGCAGCTCCCACCCTGCTCTCAGTGTGTCCCAGAGGTCGCGGTGAGAGGTCACATCTTCTAACATCACCTCTTATTGTGGTATACAGATGTAGAGGAGCCAGGATCTTCCTCATGAGATGTTGTGTGGATTACTTCGGAACTGCGGGGGGTGTTTTGGGAGTTAATAAATTGGTGAAAGAGGGTGTTTTTTTATTTAAAATAAAGGATTTTGGTGCATTTGTGTTTTTTTTCTTTTTACCTACAGAGTTGGTAATGGAGATGGTCTCAAATACACCTCTCCACTCTCCATAAACAAACCAGCGCTTGATTGCTGCTGTGGTTCTTGACAAACCACAGTTGTCATTAATCCGTTATATTACCCCAATTGCCACTGCACCAGGGCAATCAGGATGAGTCAGGTAAAGCGCCACAATTGGCACATCTACTGGAGGCCCCAATGACTAAGGACCAGCTTTTAGAAGGCCAGTCCCCAGCTGTCTGCTTTATCTGTACTGGCTATCAAAAATCTGGGTGACCCCACGTCATTTTTTTGTTTCATGGAGCCTGCCAATAACAACACACAACTGTGAGACAAACATGCATCCAGACATCTTCTCCATGAAGTTCCCATTCAGTTTCATCACTTTTCATCAATTTCAGCATTTTTACAGCCTCCCCCCAAAACCTCCTGGGATCAGAGGCGGATTAAGACTAGCCAGGGCCCCAGACTGTTTAGAAGGCGAGGGCCCTCACCTTAACTCGAAGTATCATGTGACATGTCACATGATCCTCTTTTAATAGTTCCAGGGAAGCTCCCTGCTCCAAGATGTACACCGGGGGAAGGGAACATGGTGAATACCTATTGCTGCATTAAACATTATATTGAGGGCAATCTGGCCATTGGCCTCCCCAGAGCTCCGGGCCCCGGGCGGTAGCCCAGATTGCCCTCATTATAAACCGACTATGCCTGGAATGGCCCACCGAAAAATTAATTCAGTTTCTCTATGACTTATATTAGATTTATTATATGTAACGAATACACAAATAATCCAAAACCCAAAATTTTAGTATTCGCCAATCAATTGTGAGCTCTTGCGGACAGTGATGATGGGAGTAGTGATACACTGTGTGAGGTCGGGAAAGTAGATTGTAAACTCCTATGTACAGTGATGATGGGAGAAGTGATACAATGTGTGATACATTAGATTGTGAGCTTCTGGGGTCAGGGATAGTGGAAGTAGTGATACATTGTGTAATTGGACATTACATTGTGAGCTCCTGTGAACGGTGATGATGGGAGTATTGATACACTGTGTGATAGATTAGATTGTGAGCTCCTGTGGATGGTGATGATGGGAGTAGTGATACATTGTGTGATAGGAGATTAGATTGTGAGCTCCTGTGGATGGTGATGATGGGAGTATTGATACACTGTGTAATAGATTAGATTGTGAGCTCCTGTGGATGGTGATGATGGGAGTAGTGATACATTGTGTGATAGGAGATTAGATTGTGAGCTCCTGTGGATGGTGATGATGGGAGTAGTGATACATTGTGTGATAGGAGATTAGATTGTGAGCTCCTGTGGATGGTGATGGTGATGGTGAGAGTAGTGATACATTGTGTGATAGGAGATTAGATTGTGAGCTCCTGTGGATGGTGATGGTGATGGTGAGAGTAGTGATACATTGTGTGATAGGAGATTAGATTGTGAGCTCCTGTGAATGGTAATCATGGGAGTATTGATACACTGTGTGATAGATTAGATTGTGAGCTCCTGTGAACGGTGATGATGGGAGTATTGATACACTGTGTAATAGATTAGATTGTGAGCTCCTGTGGATGGTGATAGTGGGAGTAGTGATACATTGTGTGATAGGAGATTACATTGTGAGCTCCTGTGGATGGTGATGATGGGAGTAGTGATACTTTGTGTGAAAGGAGATTAGATTGTGAGTTCCAGGGGTCGGGGATGATGGGAGTAGTGATACATTGTGTATATGTTAGGGATATCCTGTGGGATTGATCCATTGTATGCTGTTTCGCCTCTCTCGGTGGGTCGCGGACCCCGCTTTGCATGCTCTGTACATCGCTGCAGTGAATAAATAATGGATAATGAAGACATGACTTGTATCTTGTCTCCTGTCCTCAGGATTTGCTTCTCCCCGGAGGCTCCTTCATTAATAGTAATGCCGCACTGCCACATATGTGACGCCCCGTCCTCTGCGGACTCCGGGGTCACCGTTCTCCGCTTCCTCTGTTACTTTTTAACGTTTAAAGGGTCAGTAATTAAAAAAAAAATTGCTACAATGCTGCACCGCCGTCCTGCGCCTCAGGGCCGGGGGGGGATCGAATACTGGGGTCTGAATGGCGGTTTTGTTTCCTGCTTCATTTTGGCCTCCACTTTACAGTTTGGCCTCCACTTTACAGTTTGGCCTCCACTTTACAGTTTGGCCTCCACTTTACAGTTTGGCCTCCACTTTACAGTTTGGCTCTATGTCGGAGGCACACGGTAGATGGATCGCCTCTCCTCCTTTATGCAATTACCCGGATCAGAGATAAAGTGAGGCACAGAATGAAATCCTGGGTCGTCTGGGCACTGGCTAAACATTGTGTTCCTTTATGTTATACTCGCCTATGTGGCGCCATTAATCCAACAGCGCTATACAGACATCATCATCTCTGTCCCCATTGTTGCTCCTCTACTTTTATATTGATGTATTCTAAAGATGCGTCATCAGTATCACATCAGTGGGGTCAGACACCGGCATCACTCCTCATCACTGATCACCTCTGCCAGCTGCTGCCGATCCACCTCTATTCATTTGAATCTCACTGAAGGATCACATTACAGCCATCTATTAAGATACACGACCATTCAAAAGTTTGGGATCACCCAAACAATTTGCATGATTGGAGGTGTTATTGTCCTGTTGAAGGATGAAATTGGCTCCAATCAAGCACTGTTCACAGGGTATGGCATGGTGTTATAAAATGAAGGGATCGCCTTCCTTATTCAAAATCCCTTTTACCTTGCACAAATCTCCCACTTTACAAGCACCAAAGCAGCCCCAGACCATCACATGACCTCCACCATGCTTGACAGATGGCGTCAGGCCTCCACCATGCTTGACAGATGGCGTCAGGCCTCCACCATGCTTGACTCATGGCGTCAGGCCTCCACCATGCTTGACAGATGGCGTCAGGTCTCCACCATGCTTGACTCATGGCGTCAGGCCTCCACCATGCTTGACTCATGGCGTCAGGCCTCCACCATGCTTGACTCATGGCGTCAGGCCTCCACCATGCTTGACTCATGGCGTCAGGCCTCCACCATGCTTGACAGATGGCGTCAGCCCTCTTCCAGCATCTTTTCAGTTGTTCTGCGTCTCACAAATGTTCTTCTCTGTGATCCAAACACCTCAAACGTTGATCCCTCTCTCCATAAGGCTACCTTTACACGTCGCAACATTGCATGCAATTTCACTTGCAACTTACTGGTTGCAGTGAAGTCATGGACACATTGTTCTATTTTGTGGCTGTATACAAATGTAACAATGCGTCCATGATTTCACTGCAACCAGTAAGTTGCAAGTGAAATTGCATGCAATGTTGCAACGTGTAAAGGTACCTTTAACACTTTGTTCCAATCTTCCTCTGTCCAATGTCTGTTCTTCTGCCCATATTAATCTTTTCCTTATATTAGCCAGTCTCAGTTATGGCTTTTTCTTTGCCCCTCTGCCCTGTAGTCCGGCATCCCGAAGTCTTCTCTTCACTGTAGACCTTGACACTGGCGTTTTGCGGGCACTATGTAATGAAGCTCCAGATGAGGAGCTGTGAGGCGTCGATTTCTCACACTAGAGACTCTAATGTCCTTGTCTTGTTGCTCAGTTGTGCAGCTGGGCTCCCACTTCTCTTTCTCCTCTGGTTAGAGCCTGTTTGTGCTCTCCTCTGAAGGGAGTAGGACACACCGTTGTAGGAAATCTTCAGTTTCTTGGCAATTTCTCGCCTTCATTTCTAAGAACACGAATAGACTGTCGAGTTTCACATGAAAGTTCTCTTTTTCTGGCCATTTTGAGAGTTTCATAGAACAAACAAATGTAATGTTCCAGATTCTCAACCAGCTCAAAGGAAGGTCAGTTTTATAGCTTCTCTAATCAGCCAAACCGTTTTCTGCTGTGCTAACATACTTGTGCAAGGGTTTTCTAGGGTTTTCTAAGCATCCATTAGTTTTCTTACACAGTTAACAAACACAATGTGCCATTAAAATACAGGGGTGGTGGTTGTTGGAAATCATACAACTATGTAGATATTGCATTAAAAACCGAACGTTTGCAGCTAGAATAGTCATTTCCCACATTGACAATGTATAGACTGTATTTCTGATTCATTTAATTTTAGCTTCATTGAATAAAAATGTGCTTTTCTTACAAAAATAAGGAAATTTCTAAATGACCCCAAACTTTTGAACTTTAGTGTATATTGAGAGGAAAGTGCAGAAAAAGGTCTACACAGACTCCCGCTGCTGCTTTCTAGTAAATGTTTTATCTCACCCTATAGCTGAAGTCACATACACACTGTTCAGTACTGCTGCTTTCTAGTAAATCTTTTATCTCACCCTATAGCTGAAGTCACATACACACTGCTCAGTACTGCTGCTTTCTATTAAGTGTTTTATCTCACCCTATAGCTGAAGTCACATTCACACTGCTCAGTACTGCTACTTTCTAGTAAATGTTTTATCTCACCCTATAGCTGAAGTCACATACACACTGCTCAGTACTGCTGCTTTCTATTAAGTGTTTTATCTCACCCTATAGCTGAAGTCACATTCACACTGCTCAGTACTGCTGCTTTCTAGTAAATGTTTTATCTCACCCTATAGCTGAAGTCACATACACACTGCTCAGTACTGCTGCTTTCTAGTAAATGTTTTATCTCACCCTATAGCTGAAGTCACATACACACTGCTCAGTACTGCTGCTTTCTAGTAAATGTTTAATCTCATAACAGAACGGTATTAACAGCTACACTGCTCAGTCCTGCTGTATAATGTTCACCATGCTGCTTCTTTCTAGCACATTTTTAATAACTGTATTCACATATACAGGGTGGGCTATTTGTATGGATGCACGTAAACAAAATGGGAACGGTTGGTGATGTCAACTTCCTGTTTGTGGCACATTAGTATAGGGAGGCAGGAAACTTTCCAGATGGGCGGTGACCATGGCGGCCAATTTGGTTACAACTTTATTTTTTTGGGAAGAGGGTCATGTGACACACCAAACTTATTGAGAATTTCATACGAAAAACAATGGTGTGCTTGGTTTTAACGTAACTTTATTCTTTCATGAGTTATTTACAAGTTTATGACCATTTATAGAATGTGTACAACCCTCTTCTCCCACTCCTGACACTGATAGCAACAGAAGAAATGCAGCACAGGCCTCCAGGATCCGCTGTGTCAGGTGCTGCACAGGCCTCCAAGATCCGCTGTGTCAGAGGCTGCACAGGCCTCCAAGATCCGCTGTGTCAGAGGCAGCACAGGCCTCCAGGATCCGCTGTGTCAGAGGCTGCACAGGCCTCCAGGATCCTCTGTGTCAGATGCTGCACATCTCGTATCTTCACACCATAGACACTCGCCTTCAGATGAGGGATGAGGAAACTGTTTTGTGAATGGTGAAGTTACCAAACAAAACCCCCGCTATTGGTCTGACACTAACCCACAGCGGAGAGATTCCTCCAAGACTGCTGGTAGACAAATATTGATGGTTTGGTGTGGTGTATGGGGTACAAAGATTGTGGGGCCATTCTTCATCAATGGAAACCTCAATGTCCCTGCATATCTGAAATTGCTACATAATTCACATATCCAGGGGCATTGAGGTTTCCATTGATGAAGAATGGCCCCACTATCTTTGTACCCCATATATCCCATAACTCATGAAAGTATAAAGTTACATTAAAACCAAGCACATCATTGTTTTTCTTATAAAATTCTCAAAGAGTTTGGTGGGTCACATGACCCTCTTCCCACTGAAAAAAATAAAGTTGGATCCAAAATGGCCGACTTCAAAATGGCCGCCATGGTCACCCCCCCATCTGGAAAAGTTTTCCCCCTCCCATATATTAATATGCCACAAACATGAAGTTGATATCACCAACCGTTCCCATCAGTGGCGGACCTATGGCCCCGGGGGCCCTGGTGCAGCCGTCGGTAAGGTCCGGGGGGGGGGGGGGGGACGCTGTTGGCGGGGTCCGTCGGCTCTCCTACCTGCCCTGCTCGTAGTCTGCCTCCATGCTCCTGTAGTGGAAGCCAGTGGCGGACCGTTGCAGCCATGCTGAGGAGCGAGGGGGAGCTGGTGGCCGACGGCCGTCTGCGCAGTCCGGGGGTAGTGTTGTGGTGCTGCTAGCCGCCAGCGCTGTCCGGGGGAGGATGGGGTGCGATGTGGTGCTGGTGGCCAGCGGAGAGGAGTTTGCGGCTGCGGCTCCTACCTGGTGAGCCCGCGCCGAGTGCGCTCCAGGGAGCCGGAGGGGCAGAGGAGAGGAGGGGCGGGATCAGGCCGGGGAAGCAGGAAGCTTCCTGCTTCCCCTGCCTGACCCTCCACAACTGACAACGTCTTACAGGGGTCGGCTGGGGGGCCCCCTGCAGACTTGAAGGGGCCCCCTAGCTGGTCGGGGCCCTGGTGCAGCTGCACCAGCTGCACCACGTAGTTCCGCCCCTGGTTCCCATTTATTTAGGTACATCCATATAAATGCCCACCCTGTACTCAGAAAAAACTCACCGAATTTGCTAGTATCCTGCTAAATGCAATGATATTTGCAAGCGACCAAATTCGGTGAGTTTTTTCTATATATTTTTTTATGTACCAATTCGGTGACTTTTGTTTAAAACCACCCTGTACTCAGTCTGCAAAGAGTTAATTGTTTTCTCTTGCTCTAGAATCTTGATACAATGTATCAGTGTAATTGTAACAAACTATTGGACCTGCCCAGAGCTTCTGCCACTGTAAGATGCATACATTTATTAAGAGATGTGCACCAAAAGACATATCCCTCCTGTGCTTATATTTCTGTTGTAATTTACACCAATTTGTTGCATTAATTATGAAAAAATTGGGACTCCTCACCCCCATACCCCCCCACCCCCCGTCCTCCGGACACAAACAACATGCGATATACATTAAGCCAAAAAACTGTAGAACTTCTGAGAAAGGAGCAAAGAATTCCTGGAAAGTTTAAGATCTTCTGCAGACATTAGTTAATTTGCAAAACGAGTAGCCGGCCCTTTAATTTTCAGGGCGAATGTTCATTATAGAATTAACGACGCCGCTTATATATAATTACATGGATTAAAGATGAGAGATTTTTGCCTTTTTTATTGGTCGATTTCTGGAATGACAAAGACGTCTTTCATATAGAAAGTACAGGTCAGTAGAGACGTTCGGCCCGGTGACTCCTCTTACCCTTAATTACATTTCTAAGGGATATTATAATTCTCTTCTTGAACAGACGGAACCTATAAATGAAGCGTTTCTGCCTTTTTTAAAGGGACCAAACATCACAGACAGGGGCGAAACTACAACACATGCAGGGGTTATAATCGCACCCGGGCCCTGGAGCCTAAGGGGCCCCAAAGTCCCTTTGGCCCATAGATAAAGACCGCTGCTATTAAAGATTTGCAATAATTGGGGGCCCCGCTGGAGCTTTTGCATCGCGGCCCCTGGGCCTGAAGTTACGCCGCTGCTAACAGGACTGCTCATCTGCAATGTAAAGAAGTACTACAGGTGCACTGTCTCTTTAAGACGACAGATATCAGAGTTTAATAATGAAATGAATGAAAAATCATATTTTTATAATAACATGAGACTAAAATGTGACATCGAAGTTATAAAGGTCAAGTAAAGTCACACGTAACATATTCCCCTGCAGCAATTCAGCAACAGATTAGATATTAAAATTATATAAAAAACTAAAATTAGAGAATAATATCCGTATACAGACGAAGAAAGGTTTTATAATGAAGAGATGAAAACGAAGAGGAGAAAGACAAAGCAAGAAATCAGGGAGAGATTATCTGTGCAGAAAAGGAAGAATTACAGGAGTTATATTCTTGTATATAGGGGCAGTATTATAGTAGTTATATTCTTGTATATAGGAGCAGTATTATAGCAGTTATATTCCTGTATATAGGAGCAGTATTATAGTAGTTATATTCCTGTGTATAGGAGCAGTATTATAGTAGTTATATTCTTGTATATAGGGACAGTATTATAGTAGTTATATTCCTGTATATAGGGGCAGTATTATAGTAGTTATATTCTTGTATATAGGGGCAGTATTATAGTAGTTATATTCTTGTATATAGGAGCAGTATTATAGTAGTTATATTCTTGTATATAGGAGCAGTATTATAGTAGTTATATTCTTGTATATAGGCAGTATTATAGTAGTTATATTCCTGTATATAGGGGCAGTATTATAGTAGTTATATTCTTGTATATAGGGGCAGTATTATAGTAGTTATATTCTTGTATATAGGCAGTATTATAGTAGTTATATTCTTGTATATAGGCAGTATTATAGTAGTTATATTCCTGTATATAGGGGCAGTATTATAGTAGTTATATTCTTGTATATAGGGACAGTATTATAGTAGTTATATTCCTGTATATAGGGGCAGTATTATAGTAGTTATATTCCTGTGTATAGGAGCAGTATTATAGTAGTTATATTCTTGTATATAGGGACAGTATTATAGTAGTTATATTCCTGTATATAGGGGCAGTATTATAGTAGTTATATTCTTGTATATAGGGGCAGTATTATAGTAGTTATATTCTTGTATATAGGCAGTATTATAGTAGTTATATTCTTGTATATAGGCAGTATTATAGTAGTTATATTCCTGTATATAGGGGCAGTATTATAGTAGTTATATTCTTGTATATAGGGACAGTATTATAGTAGTTATATTCCTGTATATAGGGGCAGTATTATAGTAGTTATATTCTTGTATATAGGGGCAGTATTATAGTAGTTATATTCTTGTATATAGGCAGTATTATAGTAGTTATATTCTTGTACATAGGAGCAGTATTATAGTAGTTATATTCCTGTGTATAGGAGCAGTATTATAGTAGTTATATTCTTGTATATAGGCGCAGTATTATAGTAGTTATATTCTTGTACATATGAGCAGTATTATAGTAGTTATATTCCTGTATATAGGGGCAGTATTATAGTAGTTACTAGATGGCAGCCCGATTCTAAAGAATCGGGTAGTCTAGAATCCATATATAGTTTATTTACGAATAGTTAGGGTAGTGCGGTGAAATTAATTGTGTGTATACAGGCGGCTCTGTGGGTAGCAGAGTATATGGTGGCTCAATGGCTAGCACTGTGCGCGGTGGCTCAGTGGTTAGCAGTGAGTGCGGTGGCTCAGTGGTTAGCAGTGAGTGCGGTGAGATTGGTCAGCGCAGCGGCGTGGGCAGAGTGGTGAGCGCAGCGGCGTGGGCAGTGTGGTCAGCGCAGCAGCGTGGGCAGAGTGGTCAGCGCAGCGGCGTGGGAGAGTGGTCAGCGCAGCGGCGTGGGCAGAGTGGTCAGCGCAGCGGCGTGGGCAGAGTGGCACATACATACAACACACACACGCACACACAACACACACACACACACACATACCGCTATACTTACCACCGACCCTGCGTCTTCTCCGGCGCCTGGATCCTGAGTCAACATGTGGCCACCCCCGGACGACTGGAGAGGGCAGGGGACGGCTGGAGGGGCAGGGGACGGCTGGAGGGGGCAGGGGACGGCTGGAGGGGGCAGGAGACGGCTGGAGGGGGCAGGGGACGGCTGGAGAGGGCAGAGGACGGCTGGAGAGGGCAGAGGACGGCTGGAGAGGGCAGAGGACGGCTGGAGGGGGCAGAGGACGGCTGGAGGGGGCAGAGGACGGCTGGAGGGGGCAGAGGACGGCTGGAGGCTGGAGGGGGCAGAGGCTGGAGGGGGCAGAGGCTGGAGGGGGCACAGGCTGGAGGGGGCACAGGCTGGAGGGGGCACAGGCTGGAAGGGGCACAGGCTGGAAGGGGCACAGGCTGGAGGGGGCACAGGGCACAGGCTGGAGGGGGCACAGGCTGGAGGGGGCACAGGCTGGAGGGGGCACAGGCTGGAGGGGGCACAGGCTGGAGGGGGCACAGGACACAGGCTGGAGGGGGCACAGGGCACAGGCTGGAGGGGGCACAGGGCACAGGCTGGAGGGGGCACAGGCTGGAGGAGGCACAGGCTGGAGGGGGCACAGGCTGGAGGGGGCACAGGCTGGAAGGGGCACAGGCTGGAAGGGGCACAGGCTGGAAGGGGCACAGGCTGGAGGGGGCACAGGCTGGAAGGGGCACAGGCTGGAGGGGGCAGAGGCAGGCGGGGGCACAGGCAGGAGGGGGCACAGGCTGGAGGGGGCAGAGGCTGGAGGGGGCAGAGGCTAAAGGGAGGACAGGCTGGAGGGGGCACAGGCTGAAGGGGGCACAGGCTGAAGGGGGCACAGGCTGAAGGGGGCACAGGCTGAAGGGGGCAGAGGGCACAGGCTGGATGGAGCACAGGCTGGAGGGGGCACAGGGCACAGGCTAAAGGGAGGACAGGCTGGAGAGGGGGCACAGGCTGAAGGGGGCACAGGCTGAAGGGGGCACAGGCTGAAGGGGGCAGAGGGCACAGGCTGGATGGAGCACAGGCTGGAGGGGGCACAGGGCACAGGCTGGAGGGGGCACAGGCTGGAGGGGGCACAGGCTGGAGGGGGCACAGGCTGGAAGGGGCACAGGCTGGAAGGGGCACAGGACACAGGCTGGAGGGGCACAGGCTGGAGGGGGCACAGGCTGGAGGGGGCACAGGCTGGAGGGGGCACAGGCTGGAGAGGGCACAGGCTGGAAGGGGCACAGGCTGGAGGGGGCACAGGCTGGAGGGGGCACAGGCTGGAAGGGGCACAGGCTGGAAGGGGCACAGGCTGGAGGGGGCACAGGCTGGAGGGAGCACAGGCTGCAGCGAAGCCGGCGGGCACAGGCTGAGGCGGAGGCTGGAGGGGGCACAGGCTGGAGGGAGCACAGGCTGCAGCGGAGCCGGCGGGCACAGGCTGAGGCGGAGGCTGGAGGGCAGACTCACCGCGCCGCGCGTCGGGTGTAGGAGGAGAGGAGGGGCGGGCAGAGCTGCAGGACAGAAAGTCCCACCCTCCCTCCTCTCCAGGCGCGCGGGTACCCCCAGAGGTTGTGTGGCCCCCCGAGGTGGCGGGGGAGCGTTGCCGGCGGAGGCCGCACACCGGAGTTTGGGCCGGTTCCCTCATGTTGATGGGCGCACACCAGACTGTGTGCGGACCCAGTGGCGGCATGGCGGTCCCTGATGAAGAGTGGGCGGTGAGCTGCAGGGCTGTGGGCCGGATGTGGGTGGGCGCAGACGGGGCTCTGTGCAAGGCCGGTGGCTGGGGCTCTGTGGGTCTGGTGCTTCCGGTTCCGGTGTTTGACACAGGAGGGAGGCCATCACGGAAGTTGAGCGGATTTTGGGCGGAAGTGGCCTTCACACACGCACACACAACACACACACACACACACATACCGCTATACTTACCACCGACCCTGCGTCTTCTCCGGCGCCTGGATCCTGAGTCAACATGTGGCCACCCCCGGACGACTGGAGAGGGCAGGGGACGGCTGGAGGGGGCAGGGGACGGCTGGAGGGGGCAGGGGACGGCTGGAGGGGGGAGGGGACGGCTGGAGAGGGCAGAGGACGGCTGGAGAGGGCAGAGGACGGCTGGAGAGGGCAGAGGACGGCTGGAGGGGGCAGAGGACGGCTGGAGGGGGCAGAGGACGGCTGGAGGGGGCAGAGGACGGCTGGAGGGGGCAGAGGACAGCTGGAGGCTGGAGGGGGCAGAGGCTGGAGGGGGCAAAGGCTGGAGGGGGCACAGGCTGGAGGGGGCACAGGCTGGAGGGGGCACAGGCTGGAGGGGGCACAGGCTGGAAGGGGCACAGGCTGGAAGGGGCACAGGCTGGAGGGGGCACAGGGCACAGGCTGAAGGGGGCAGAGGGCACAGGCTGGAGGGGGCACAGGCTGGAGGGGGCACAGGCTGGAGGGGCACAGGCTGGAGGGGGCACAGGACACAGGCTGGAGGGGGCACAGGACACAGGCTGGAGGAGGCACAGGCTGGAGGGGGCACAGGCTGGAGGGGGCACAGGCTGGAAGGGGCACAGGCTGGAAGGGGCACAGGCTGGAGGGGGCACAGGCTGGAAGGGGCACAGGCTGGAAGGGGCACAGGCTGGAGGGGGCACAGGCTGGAGGGGGCACAGGCTGGAAGGGGCACAGGCTGGAGGGGGCACAGGCTGGAGGGGCAGAGGCAGGCGGGGGCACAGGCAGGAGGGGGCAAAGGCAGGAGGGGACACAGGCAGGAGGGGGCACAGGCAGGAGGGGGCACAGGCTGGAGGGGGCACAGGCTGGCGGGGGCACAGGGCACAGGCTGGAGGGGGCAGAGGCTGGAGGGGGCAGAGGCTAAAGGGAGGACAGGCTGAAGGGGGCACAGGCTGAAGGGGGCACAGGCTGAAGGGGGCACAGGCTGAAGGGGGCAGAGGGCACAGGCTGGAGGGAGCACAGGGCACAGGCTGGAGGGGGCACAGGGCACAGGCTGGAGGGGGCACAGGCTGGAGGGGGCACAGGCTGGAGGGGGCACAGGCTGGAGGGGGCACAGGACACAGGCTGGAGGGGGCACAGGCTGGAGGGGGCACAGGCTGGAGGGGGCACAGGACACAGGCTGGAGGAGGCACAGGCTGGAGGGGCACAGGCTGGAGGGGGCACAGGCTGGAGGGGGCACAGGACACAGGCTGGAGGGGGCACAGGACACAGGCTGGAGGAGGCACAGGCTGGAGGGGGCACAGGCTGGAGGGGGCACAGGCTGGAAGGGGCACAGGCTGGAAGGGGCACAGGCTGGAGGGGGCACAGGCTGGAAGGGGCACAGGCTGGAAGGGGCACAGGCTGGAGGGGGCACAGGCTGGAAGGGGCACAGGCTGGAGGGGGCACAGGCTGGAGGGGCAGAGGCAGGCGGGGGCACAGGCAGGAGGGGGCAAAGGCAGGAGGGGACACAGGCAGGAGGGGGCACAGGCAGGAGGGGGCACAGGCTGGAGGGGGCACAGGCTGGAGGGGGCACAGGGCACAGGCTGGAGGGGGCACAGGCTGGAGGGGGCACAGGCTGGAGGGGGCACAGGACACAGGCTGGAGGAGGCACAGGCTGGAGGGGGCACAGGCTGGAGGGGGCACAGGCTGGAGGGGGCACAGGCTGGAGGGGGCACAGGCTGGAAGGGGCACAGGCTGGAAGGGGCACAGGCTGGAGGGGGCACAGGCTGGAAGGGGCACAGGCTGGAGGGGGCACAGGCTGGAGGGGGCACAGGCTGGAAGGGGCACAGGCTGGAAGGGGCACAGGCTGGAAGGGTCACAGGCTGGAGGGAGCACAGGCTGGAGGGAGCACAGGCTGCAGCGGAGCCGGCGGGCACAGGCTGAGGCGAAGGCTGGAGGCAGAGACTCACCGCGCCGCGCGTCGGGTGTAGGAGGAGAGGAGGGGCGGGCAGAGCTGCAGGACAGAAAGTCCCACCCTCCCTCCTCTCCAGGCGCGCGGGTACCCCAGAGGTTGTGTGGCCCCCCGAGGTGGCGGGGGAGCGTTGCCGGCGGAGGCCGCACACCGGAGTGTGGGCCGGTCCGGGCCGGTTCCCTCATGTTGATGGGCGCACACCAGGCTGTGTGCGGACCCAGTGGCGGCATGGCGGTCCCTGATGGAGAGTGGGCGGTGAGCTGCAGGGCTGTGGGCCGGATGTGGGTGGGCGCAGACGGGGCTCTGTGCAAGGCCGGTGGCTGGGGCTCTGTGGGTCTGGTGCTTCCGGTTCCGGTGTTTGACACAGGAGGGAGGCCATCACGGAAGTTGAGCGGATTTTGGGCGGAAGTGGCCTTCGGGTTTTATGCATAAGATATTCTTGTACATAGGAGCAGTATTATAGTAGTTATATTCTTGTATATAGGGGCAGTATTATAGTAGTTATATTCTTGTATATAGGGGCAGTATTATAGTAGTTATATTCTTGTATATAGGGGCAGTATTATAGTAGTTATATTCTTGTATATAGGAGCAGTATTATAGTAGTTATATTCTTGTATATAGGGGCAGTATTATAGTAGTTATATTCTTGTATATAGAGGCAGTATTATAGTAGTTATATTCTTGTATATAGGGGCAGTATTATAGTAGTTATATTCTTGTATATAGGAGCAGTATTATAGTAGTTATATTCTTGTACATAGGAGCAGTATTATAGTAGTTATATTCTTGTATATAGGGCAGTATTATAGTAGTTATATTCTTGTATATAGGGGCAGTATTATAGTAGTTATATTCTTGTATATAGGGGCAGTATTATAGTAGTTATATTCTTGTATATAGGAGCAGTATTATAGTAGTTATATTCTTGTATATAGGGGCAGTATTATAGTAGTTATATTCTTGTACATAGGAGCAGTATTATAGTAGTTATATTCTTGTATATAGGAGCAGTATTATAGTAGTTATATTCTTGTATATAGGAGCAGTATTATAGTAGTTATATTCTTGTATATAGGGGCAGTATTATAGTAGTTATATTCTTGTATATAGGAGCAGTATTATAGTAGTTATATTCTTGTATATAGGAGCAGTATTATAGTAGTTATATTCTTGTATATAGGAGCAGTATTATAGTAGTTATATTCTTGTATATAGGGGCAGTATTATAGTAGTTATATTCCTGTACATAGGAGCAGTATTATAGTAGTTATATTCTTGTATATAGGGGCAGTATTATAGTAGTTATATTCTTGTATATAGGAGCAGTATTATAGTAGTTATATTCTTGTATATAGGGGCAGTATTATAGTAGTTATATTCTTGTATAGGAGCAGTATTATAGTAGTTATATTCTTGTATATAGGACAGTATTATAGTAGTTATATTCTTGTATATAGGGGCAGTATTATAGTAGTTATATTCTTGTATATAGGGGCAGTATTATAGTAGTTATATTCTTGTATATAGGCAGTATTATAGTAGTTATATTCTTGTATATAGGGCAGTATTATAGTAGTTATATTCTGTATATAGGGGCAGTATTATAGTAGTTATATTCTTGTATATAGGGAGCAGTATTATAGTAGTTATATTCCTGTATATAGGGGCAGTATTATAGTAGTTATATTCTTGTATATAGGGGCAGTATTATAGTAGTTATATTCTTGTATATAGGGCAGTATTATAGTAGTTATATTCTTGTACATAGGAGCAGTATTATAGTAGTTTATTTTATATCTGATATATAGAGCTATACTTTAATAGCATATAAGTATATATTCTTGTATATAGGGCAGTATTATAGTAGTTATATTCTTGTAATAGAGCAGTAGTTATTTTTGTTGAGGTATTATATTATCTCTGTATATAGGGCAGTATTATAGTAGTTATAATTGTACATGGCGTATTAAGTAGTTATATTCTGCTGGGCAGTATTATAGTTATATTCTTGTATATAGGGCAGTATTATAGTAGTTATATTCTTGTATATAGGGCAGTATTATAGTAGTTATATTCTTGTAATAGGGGCAGTGTTATAGTAGTTATATTCTTGTATATAGGAGCAGTATTATAGTAGTTATATTCTTGTAATAGGAGCAGTATTATAGTAGTTATATTCTTGTATATAGAGGCAGTATAATAGTAGTATATTCTTGTATATAGGGAGCAGTATTATAGTAGTTTATTCTTGTAATAGGGGCAGTATTATAGTAGTTATATTCTTGCATATAGGAGCAGTATTATAGTAGTAATATTCTTGTATATAGGAGCAGTATTATAGTAGTTATATTCTTGTATATAGGAGCAGTATTATAGTAGTTATATTCTTGTATATAGGAGCAGTATTATAGTAGTGATATTCTTGTATATAGGAGCAGTATTATAGTAGTTATATTCTTGTATATAGGAGCAGTATTATAGTAGTTTATTCTTGTAATAGGGACAGTATTATAGTAGTTATATTCTTGTATATAGGAGCAGTATTTAGTAGTTATATTCTTGTATATAGGGCAGTATTATAGTAGTTATATTCTTGTACATAGGAGCAGTATTATAGTAGTTATATTCTTGTATATAGGAGCAGTATTACTAGTAGTTATATTCTTGTACATAGGAGCAGTATTATAGTAGTTATATTCTTGTACATTAGGAGCAGTATTATAGTAGTTATATTCTTGTATATAGGAGCAGTATTATAGTAGTTATATTCTTGTATATAGGAGCAGTATTATAGTACTATATTCTTGTAATAGGGCAGTATTATAGTAGTTATATTCTTGTATATAGGAGCAGTATTATAGTAGTTATATTCTTGTATATAGGAGCAGTATTATAGTATCTATATTCTTGTATATAGGGGCAGTATTATAGTAGTTATATTCTTGTATATAGGAGCAGTATTATAGTAGTTATATTCTTTTATATAGGAGCAGTATTATAGTATTATATTCTTGTATATAGGGGCAGTATTATAGTAGTTTATTCTTGTACATAGGAGCAGTATTATAGTAGTTATATTCTTGTATATAGGAGCAGTATTATAGTAGTTATATTCTTGTACATAGGAGCAGTATTATAGTAGTTATATTCTTGTATATAGGAGCAGTATTATAGTAGTTATATTCTTGTATATAGGAGCAGTATTATAGTAGCTATATTCTTGTACATAGGAGCAGTATTATAGTAGTTATATTCTTGTATATAGGAGCAGTATTATAGTAGTTATATTCTTGTATATAGGAGCAGTATTATAGTATCTATATTCTTGTATATAGGGGCAGTATTATAGTAGTTATATTCTTGTATATAGGAGCAGTATTATTAGTGTATATTCTTGTATACAGGGGCAGTATTATAGTAGTTATATTCTTGTATATAGGGCAGTATTATAGTAGTTATATTCTTGTATATAGGGGCAGTATTATAGTAGTTATATTCTTGTATATAGGAGCAGTATTATAGTAGTTATATTCTTGTATATAGGGGCAGTATTATAGTAGTTATATTCTTGTATAAGGAGCAGTATTATAGTAGTTATATTCTTGTATATAGGAGCAGTATTATAGTAGTTATATTCTTGTATATAGGGGCAGTATTATAGTAGTTATATTCTTGTATATAGGGCAGTATTATAGTAGTTATATTTTGTTTGGGCAGTATTATGTAGTTATATTCCTGTATATAGGGGCAGTATTATAGTAGTTTATTCTTGTACATAGGGCAGTATTATATAGTTATATTCTTGTACATAGCAGCAGTATTATATTAGTTATATTCTTGTATATAGGGGCAGTATTATAGTAGTTATATTCTTGTACATAGGAGCAGTATTATAGTAGTTATATTCTTGTATATAGGGGCAGTATTATAGTAGTTATATTCTTGTATATAGGAGCAGTATTATAGTAGTTATATTCTTGTATATAGGAGCAGTATTATAGTAGTTATATTCTTGTATATAGCAGTATTATAGTAGTTATATTCCTGTATATAGGGGCAGTATTATAGTAGTTATATTCTTGTATATAGGGGCAGTATTATAGTAGTTATATTCTTGTATATAGGCAGTATTATAGTAGTTATATTCTTGTATATAGGCAGTATTATAGTAGTTATATTCCTGTATATAGGGGCAGTATTATAGTAGTTATATTCTTGTATATAGGGACAGTATTATAGTAGTTATATTCCTGTATATAGGGGCAGTATTATAGTAGTTATATTCCTGTGTATAGGAGCAGTATTATAGTAGTTATATTCTTGTATATAGGGACAGTATTATAGTAGTTATATTCCTGTATATAGGGGCAGTATTATAGTAGTTATATTCTTGTATATAGGGGCAGTATTATAGTAGTTATATTCTTGTATATAGGCAGTATTATAGTAGTTATATTCTTGTATATAGGCAGTATTATAGTAGTTATATTCCTGTATATAGGGGCAGTATTATAGTAGTTATATTCTTGTATATAGGGACAGTATTATAGTAGTTATATTCTGTATATAGGGGCAGTATTATAGTAGTTATATTCTTGTATATAGGGGCAGTATTATAGTAGTTATATTCTTGTATATAGGCAGTATTATAGTAGTTATATTCTTGTACATAGGAGCAGTATTATAGTAGTTATATTCCTGTGTATAGGAGCAGTATTATAGTAGTTATATTCTTGTATATAGGCGCAGTATTATAGTAGTTATATTCTTGTACATATGAGCAGTATTATAGTAGTTATATTCCTGTATATAGGGGCAGTATTATAGTAGTTACTAGATGGCAGCCCGATTCTAAAGAATCGGTTAGTCTAGAATCCATATATAGTTTATTTACGAATAGTTAGGGTAGTGCGGTGAAATTAATTGTGTGTATACAGGCGGCTCTGTGGGTAGCAGAGTATATGGTGGCTCAATGGCTAGCACTGTGCGCGGTGGCTCAGTGGTTAGCAGTGAGTGCGGTGGCTCAGTGGTTAGCAGTGAGTGCGGTGAGATTGGTCAGCGCAGCGGCGTGGGCAGAGTGGTGAGCGCAGCGGCGTGGGCAGTGTGGTCAGCGCAGCAGCGTGGGCAGAGTGGTCAGCGCAGCGGCGTGGGCAGAGTGGTCAGCGCAGCGGCGTGGGCAGAGTGGTCAGCGCAGCGGCGTGGGCAGAGTGGCACATACATACAACACACACACGCACACACAACACACACACACACACACATACCGCTATACTTACCACCGACCCTGCGTCTTCTCCGGCGCCTGGATCCTGAGTCAACATGTGGCCACCCCGGACGACTGGAGAGGGCAGGGGACGGCTGGAGGGGGCAGGGGACGGCTGGAGGGGGCAGGGGACGGCTGGAGGGGGCAGGAGACGGCTGGAGGGGGCAGGGGACGGCTGGAGAGGGCAGAGGACGGCTGGAGAGGGCAGAGGACGGCTGGAGAGGGCAGAGGACGGCTGGAGGGGCAGAGGACGGCTGGAGGGGGCAGAGGACGGCTGGAGGGGGCAGAGGACGGCTGGAGGCTGGAGGGGGCAGAGGCTGGAGGGGGCAGAGGCTGGAGGGGGCACAGGCTGGAGGGGGCACAGGCTGGAGGGGGCACAGGCTGGAAGGGGCACAGGCTGGAAGGGGCACAGGCTGGAGGGGGCACAGGGCACAGGCTGGAGGGGGCACAGGCTGGAGGGGGCACAGGCTGGAGGGGGCACAGGCTGGAGGGGGCACAGGCTGGAGGGGGCACAGGACACAGGCTGGAGGGGGCACAGGGCACAGGCTGGAGGGGGCACAGGGCACAGGCTGGAGGGGGCACAGGCTGGAGGAGGCACAGGCTGGAGGGGGCACAGGCTGGAGGGGGCACAGGCTGGAAGGGGCACAGGCTGGAAGGGGCACAGGCTGGAAGGGGCACAGGCTGGAGGGGGCACAGGCTGGAAGGGGCACAGGCTGGAGGGGGCAGAGGCAGGCGGGGGCACAGGCAGGAGGGGGCACAGGCTGGAGGGGCAGAGGCTGGAGGGGGCAGAGGCTAAAGGGAGGACAGGCTGGAGGGGGCACAGGCTGAAGGGGGCACAGGCTGAAGGGGGCACAGGCTGAAGGGGGCACAGGCTGAAGGGGCAGAGGGCACAGGCTGGATGGAGCACAGGCTGGAGGGGGCACAGGGCACAGGCTAAAGGGAGGACAGGCTGGAGGGGGCACAGGCTGAAGGGGGCACAGGCTGAAGGGGCACAGGCTGAAGGGGGCAGAGGGCACAGGCTGGATGGAGCACAGGCTGGAGGGGGCACAGGGCACAGGCTGGAGGGGGCACAGGCTGGAGGGGGCACAGGCTGGAGGGGGCACAGGCTGGAAGGGGCACAGGCTGGAAGGGGCACAGGACACAGGCTGGAGGGGGCACAGGCTGGAGGGGGCACAGGCTGGAGGGGCACAGGCTGGAGGGGGCACAGGCTGGAGAGGGCACAGGCTGGAAGGGGCACAGGCTGGAGGGGGCACAGGCTGGAGGGGGCACAGGCTGGAAGGGGCACAGGCTGGAAGGGGCACAGGCTGGAGGGGGCACAGGCTGGAGGGAGCACAGGCTGCAGCGAAGCCGGCGGGCACAGGCTGAGGCGGAGGCTGGAGGGGGCACAGGCTGGAGGGAGCACAGGCTGCAGCGGAGCCGGCGGGCACAGGCTGAGGCGGAGGCTGGAGGGCAGACTCACCGCGCCGCGCGTCGGGTGTAGGAGGAGAGGAGGGGCGGGCAGAGCTGCAGGACAGAAAGTCCCACCCTCCCTCCTCTCCAGGCGCGCGGGTACCCCAGAGGTTGTGTGGCCCCCCGAGGTGGCGGGGGAGCGTTGCCGGCGGAGGCCGCACACCGGAGTTTGGGCCGGTTCCCTCATGTTGATGGGCGCACACCAGACTGTGTGCGGACCCAGTGGCGGCATGGCGGTCCCTGATGAAGAGTGGGCGGTGAGCTGCAGGGCTGTGGGCCGGATGTGGGTGGGCGCAGACGGGGCTCTGTGCAAGGCCGGTGGCTGGGGCTCTGTGGGTCTGGTGCTTCCGGTTCCGGTGTTTGACACAGGAGGGAGGCCATCACGGAAGTTGAGCGGATTTTGGGCGGAAGTGGCCTTCACACACGCACACACAACACACACACACACACACATACCGCTATACTTACCACCGACCCTGCGTTTTCTCGGCGCCTGGATCCTGAGTCAACATGTGGCCACCCCCGGACGACTGGAGAGGGCAGGGGACGGCTGGAGGGGGCAGGGGACGGCTGGAGGGGGCAGGGGACGGCTGGAGGGGGGAGGGGACGGCTGGAGAGGGCAGAGGACGGCTGGAGAGGGCAGAGGACGGCTGGAGAGGGCAGAGGACGGCTGGAGGGGGCAGAGGACGGCTGGAGGGGGCAGAGGACGGCTGGAGGGGGCAGAGGACGGCTGGAGGGGGCAGAGGACAGCTGGAGGCTGGAGGGGGCAGAGGCTGGAGGGGGCAAAGGCTGGAGGGGGCACAGGCTGGAGGGGGCACAGGCTGGAGGGGGCACAGGCTGGAGGGGGCACAGGCTGGAAGGGGCACAGGCTGGAAGGGGCACAGGCTGGAGGGGGCACAGGGCACAGGCTGAAGGGGGCAGAGGGCACAGGCTGGAGGGGGCACAGGCTGGAGGGGGGCACAGGCTGGAGGGGGCACAGGCTGGAGGGGGCACAGGACACAGGCTGGAGGGGGCACAGGACACAGGCTGGAGGAGGCACAGGCTGGAGGGGGCACAGGCTGGAGGGGGCACAGGCTGGAAGGGGCACAGGCTGGAAGGGGCACAGGCTGGAGGGGGCACAGGCTGGAAGGGGCACAGGCTGGAAGGGGCACAGGCTGGAGGGGGCACAGGCTGGAGGGGGCACAGGCTGGAAGGGGCACAGGCTGGAGGGGGCACAGGCTGGAGGGGCAGAGGCAGGCGGGGGCACAGGCAGGAGGGGGCAAAGGCAGGAGGGGACACAGGCAGGAGGGGGCACAGGCAGGAGGGGGCACAGGCTGGAGGGGGCACAGGCTGGCGGGGGCACAGGGCACAGGCTGGAGGGGGCAGAGGCTGGAGGGGGCAGAGGCTAAAGGGAGGACAGGCTGAAGGGGGCACAGGCTGAAGGGGGCACAGGCTGAAGGGGGCACAGGCTGAAGGGGGCAGAGGGCACAGGCTGGAGGGAGCACAGGGCACAGGCTGGAGGGGGCACAGGGCACAGGCTGGAGGGGGCACAGGCTGGAGGGGGCACAGGCTGGAGGGGGCACAGGCTGGAGGGGGCACAGGACACAGGCTGGAGGGGGCACAGGCTGGAGGGGGCACAGGCTGGAGGGGGCACAGGACACAGGCTGGAGGAGGCACAGGCTGGAGGGGGCACAGGCTGGAGGGGGCACAGGCTGGAGGGGGCACAGGACACAGGCTGGAGGGGGCACAGGACACAGGCTGGAGGAGGCACAGGCTGGAGGGGGCACAGGCTGGAGGGGGCACAGGCTGGAAGGGGCACAGGCTGGAAGGGGCACAGGCTGGAGGGGGCACAGGCTGGAAGGGGCACAGGCTGGAAGGGGCACAGGCTGGAGGGGGCACAGGCTGGAAGGGGCACAGGCTGGAGGGGGCACAGGCTGGAGGGGCAGAGGCAGGCGGGGGCACAGGCAGGAGGGGGCAAAGGCAGGAGGGGACACAGGCAGGAGGGGGCACAGGCAGGAGGGGGCACAGGCTGGAGGGGGCACAGGCTGGAGGGGGCACAGGGCACAGGCTGGAGGGGGCACAGGCTGGAGGGGGCACAGGCTGGAGGGGGCACAGGACACAGGCTGGAGGAGGCACAGGCTGGAGGGGGCACAGGCTGGAGGGGGCACAGGCTGGAGGGGGCACAGGCTGGAGGGGGCACAGGCTGGAAGGGGCACAGGCTGGAAGGGGCACAGGCTGGAGGGGGCACAGGCTGGAAGGGGCACAGGCTGGAGGGGGCACAGGCTGGAGGGGGCACAGGCTGGAAGGGGCACAGGCTGGAAGGGGCACAGGCTGGAAGGGTCACAGGCTGGAGGGAGCACAGGCTGGAGGGAGCACAGGCTGCAGCGGAGCCGGCGGGCACAGGCTGAGGCGAAGGCTGGAGGGCAGACTCACCGCGCCGCGCGTCGGGTGTAGGAGGAGAGGAGGGGCGGGCAGAGCTGCAGGACAGAAAGTCCCACCCTCCCTCCTCTCCAGGCGCGCGGGGTACCCCCAGAGGTTGTGTGGCCCCCCGAGGTGGCGGGGGAGCGTTGCCGGCGGAGGCCGCACACCGGAGTGTGGGCCGGTCCGGGCCGGTTCCCTCATGTTGATGGGCGCACACCAGGCTGTGTGCGGACCCAGTGGCGGCATGGCGGTCCCTGATGGAGAGTGGGCGGTGAGCTGCAGGGCTGTGGGCCGGATGTGGGTGGGCGCAGACGGGGCTCTGTGCAAGGCCGGTGGCTGGGGCTCTGTGGGTCTGGTGCTTCCGGTTCCGGTGTTTGACACAGGAGGGAGGCCATCACGGAAGTTGAGCGGATTTTGGGCGGAAGTGGCCTTCGGGTTTTATGCATAAGATATTCTTGTACATAGGAGCAGTATTATAGTAGTTATATTCTTGTATATAGGGGCAGTATTATAGTAGTTATATTCTTGTATATAGGGGCAGTATTATAGTAGTTATATTCTTGTATATAGGGGCAGTATTATAGTAGTTATATTCTTGTATATAGGAGCAGTATTATAGTAGTTATATTCTTGTATATAGGGGCAGTATTATAGTAGTTATATTCTTGTATATAGAGGCAGTATTATAGTAGTTATATTCTTGTATATAGGGGCAGTATTATAGTAGTTATATTCTTGTATATAGGAGCAGTATTATAGTAGTTATATTCTTGTTACATAGGAGCAGTATTATAGTAGTTATATTCTTGTATATAGGGGCAGTATTATAGTAGTTATATTCTTGTATATAGGGGCAGTATTATAGTAGTTATATTCTTGTATATAGGGGCAGTATTATAGTAGTTATATTCTTGTATATAGGAGCAGTATTATAGTAGTTATATTCTTGTATATAGGGGCAGTATTATAGTAGTTATATTCTTGTACATAGGAGCAGTATTATAGTAGTTATATTCTTGTATATAGGAGCAGTATTATAGTAGTTATATTCTTGTATATAGGGCAGTATTATAGTAGTTATATTCTTGTATATAGGAGCAGTATTATAGTAGTTATATTCTTGTAATAGGAGCAGTATTATAGTAGTTATATTCTTGTATATAGGGCAGTATTATAGTAGTTATATTCTTGTATATAGGAGCAGTATTATAGTAGTTATATTCTTGTAATAGGGGCAGTATTATAGTAGTTATATTCTTGTACATAGGAGCAGTATTATAGTAGTTATATTCTTGTATATAGGAGCAGTATTATAGTAGTTATATTCTTGTAATAGGGCAGTATTATAGTAGTTATATTCTTGTACATAGGAGCAGTATTATAGTAGTTATATTCTTGTATATAGGAGCAGTATTATAGTAGTTATATTCTTGTATATAGGAGCAGTATTATAGTAGTTATATTCTTGTACATAGGGCAGTATTATAGTAGTTATATTCTTGTATATAGGGCAGTATTATAGTAGTTATATTCTTGTATATAGGGCAGTATTATAGTAGTTATATTCTTGTATATAGGGGCAGTATTATAGTAGTTATATTCTTGTATATAGGAGCAGTATTATAGTAGTTATATTCTTGTATATAGGAGCAGTATTATAGTAGTTATATTCTTGTATATAGGAGCAGTATTATAGTAGTTATATTCTTGTAATAGGAGCAGTATTATAGTAGTTATATTCTTGTATATAGGAGCAGTATTATAGTAGTTATATTCTTGTAATAGGAGCAGTATTATAGTAGTTATATTCTTGTATATAGGGCAGTATTATAGTAGTTATATTCTTGTATATAGGGGCAGTATTATAGTAGTTATATTCTTGTACATAGGGCAGTATTATAGTAGTTATATTCTTGTATATAGGAGCAGTATTATAGTATGTTATATTCTTGTATATAGGAGCAGTATTATAGTAGTTATATTCTTGTATATAGGGCAGTATTATAGTAGTTATATTCTTGTATATAGGAGCAGTATTATAGTAGTTATATTCTTGTATATAGGGCAGTATTATAGTAGTTATATTCTTGTAATAGGAGCAGTATTATAGTAGTTATATTCTTGTACATAGGGGCAGTATTATAGTAGTTATATTCTTGTATATAGGGCAGTATTATAGTAGTAATATTCTTGTATATAGGAGCAGTATTATAGTAGTTATATTCTTGTATATAGGGCAGTATTATAGTAGTTATATTCTTGTATATAGGGCAGTATTATAGTAGTTATATTCTTGTATATAGGAGCAGTATTATAGTAGTTATATTCTTGTATATAGGAGCAGTATTATAGTAGTTATATTCTTGTATATAGGGCAGTATTATAGTAGTTATATTCTTGTATATAGGAGCAGTATTATAGTATTTATATTCTTGTATATAGGGGCAGTATTATAGTAGTTATATTCTTGTACATAGGAGCAGTATTATAGTAGTTATATTCTTGTATATAGGGCAGTATTTAGTAGTTATATTCTTGTACATAGGAGCAGTATTATAGTAGTTATATTCTTGTAATAGGAGCAGTATTATAGTAGTTATATTCTTGTATATAGGAGCAGTATTATAGTAGTTATATTCTTGTATATAGGGCAGTATTATAGTAGTATATTTGTAATAGCGGCAGTATTATAGTGTATATTCTTGTATATAGGAGCAGTATTATAGTAGTTATATTCTTGTATATAGGAGCAGTATTATAGTATCTATATTCTTGTATATAGGGGCAGTATTATAGTAGTTATATTCTTGTATATAGGAGCAGTATTATAGTAGTTATATTCTTTATATAGGAGCAGTATTATAGTATCTATATTCTTGTATATAGGGCAGTATTATAGTAGTTATATTCTTGTACATAGGGCAGTATTATATTAGTTATATTCTTGTATATAGGGGCAGTATTATAGTAGTTATATTCTTGTACATAGGAGCAGTATTATAGTAGTTATATTCTTGTATGTAGGAGCAGTATTATAGTAGTTATATTCTTGTATATAGGGGCAGTATTATAGTAGTTATATTCTTGTACATAGGAGCAGTATTATAGTAGTTATATTCTTGTATATAGGATCAGTATTATAGTAGTGATATTCTTGTATATAGGGGCAGTATTATAGTAGTTATATTCTTGTATATAGGGGCAGTATTATAGTAGTTATATTCTTGTATATAGGAGCAGTATTATAGTAGTTATATTCTTGTATATAGGGGCAGTATTATAGTATGTTATATTCTTGTATATAGGAGCAGTATTATAGTAGTTATATTCTTGTATATAGGGGCAGTATTATAGTAGTTATATTCTTGTATATAGGGGCAGTATTATAGTAGTTATATTCTTGTACATAGGAGCAGTATTATAGTAGTTATATTCTTTTATATAGGGGCAGTATTATAGTAGTTATATTCTTGTATATAGGAGCAGTATTATAGTAGTTATATTCTGTCCATAGGGGTAGTATTATAGTAGTTATATTCTTGTATATAGGGGGCAGTATTATAGTAGTTATATTCTTGTACATAGGGGCAGTATTTATAGCAGTAAATTGAGCTTGTTACTCTTTGTGTCTTTCCAGCCGTGTCTCTTTATGTCTTGTGATAAGTAACAATCACCCTCCTCGTATTCCGGTGGACGGCGCACCGTGCGGCTCCATTGTTCGGTTCCTTATTTATTTGATTCTTTCTTCTTATTATCTATCAGCTTCTCGCCAAAGAAAAAAGTGCTTGAAAGCAGAGTTGCGTTTTCCGCCCGCAGGTGATGTAATAAATGGCCGCCGTTCTCTTGGTTTATTCTCCAAATAATTGGATAAAGGAGGGAAATCAGAGATGTCCAGGAGCCGCGGTGGATCTGCTGCTCGGTGCAGAACATGAAACGCGCCGGTAATCACAACCTTTCTCATGATTACAAGAAGGACTGATCTCTACAGGAACCGGACAGGGAAAATCACCAAATAATCCATTATAATGTCATTCTCATCTTTCTGAGTTTTCTCTTTACATCTGTACAATATAAACAGATACATTTACTGTTCTTTACATTGTAGATTTATTTATTAGAATATATTATACTAGATGGAGGCCTGGTGCTGTCGCATCAGGTGGGTGGTGACATCACGATGGAGGCGGGCTCTGTGGCGCTGGGGGCGGCGGCTGTCTTCTACCACCCCGTGTGCTCTCTCCCCTGTTTGCTCTCTCCTCCCCTGTGCTGTCTCTTTTCCTCCCATGCTCTCTCCTTTGAGCTGCCTGCACCCTGTGTGCTCGCTCTGCCCCTAGCATGGGAAGGTGAATGGAGTGTGTGGGGGATGGGAGCGTGCGGAGACCAGGGGAGGGGAGTGTGTGGGGGATGGGAGCGTGCGGAGACCAGGGGAGGGGAGTGTGTGGGGGACGGGAGCGTACGGAGACCAGGGGAGGGGAGTGTGTGGGGGACGGGAGCGTACGGAGACCAGGGGAGGGGAGTGTGTGGGGGACGGGAGCGTACAGAGACCAGGGGAGGGGAGTGTGTGGGGGACGGGAGCGTACGGAGACCAGGGGAGGGGAGTGTGTGGGGGATAGGAGCGTACGGAGACCAGGGGAGGAAGGTGTGTGGGGGACGGGAGCGTACGGAGACCAGGGGAGGGGAGTGTGTGGGGGACGGGAGCGTACGGAGACCAGGGGAGGGGAGTGTGTGGGGGATAGGAGCGTGCGGAGACCAGGGGAGGGGAGTGTGTGGGGGATAGGAGCGTACGGAGACCAGGGGAGGAAGGTGTGTGGGGGACGGGAGCGTACGGAGACCAGGGGAGGGGAGTGTGTGGGGGATAGGAGCGTGCGGAGACCAGGGGAGGGGAGTGTGTGGGGGATGGGAGCGTGCGAAGACCAGGGGAGGGGAGTGTGTGGGGGATAGGAGCGTGCGGAGACCAGGGGAGGGGAGTGTGTGGGGGATGGGAGCGTACGGAGACCAGGGGAGGGGAGCATGTGAGGGATGGGAGTGTGTGGATACCAGGGGAGAGGAGCATGTGGGGGATGGGAGTGTGTGGAGACCAGGGGAGAGGAGTGTGTGGGGGATGGGAGTGTGTGGAGACCAGGGGAGGGGAGCATGTGGGGGATGGGAGTGTGTGGAGACCAGGGGAGAGGAGTGTGTGGGGGATGGGAGTGTGTGGAGACCAGGGAGGGGAGTGTGTGGGGGACGGGAGCGTACGGAGACCAGGGGAGAGGAGTGTGTGGGGGACGGGAGCGTACGGAGACCAGGGGAGGGGAGTGTGTGGGGGACGGGAGCGTACGGAGACCAGGGGAGGGGAGCATGTGGGGGATGGGAGTGTGTGGAGACCAGGGGAGGGGAGTGTGTGGGGGATGGGAGCGTGCAGAGACAAGGGGAGGGGAGCATGTGGGGGATGGGAGTGTGTGGAGACAAGGGGAGGGGAGTGTGTGAGGGATGGGAGCGTGCGGAGACCAGGGGAGGAGAGGGAGCGTGTGGGGGACAGGAGCGTGCAGGGGAAGGGAGAGTGTGGAGACCAGGGGAGGGGAGGGGCGCATGTGGAGACTAGGGGAGGGGAGCGTGTGGAGGAGGGGAGCGTGTGGGGGAGAGGGTGGAGACCAGGGGATGGGAGAGGAGAAGAGAGTATGGGGGGAGGGGAGTATACAGGGGAGGGAGTGTGCAGAGACAAGGGGAGTGTGCGAGGGAAGTGTGCGGGGGAGGGTAGTGCGTGGAGACCAGGGGAGGGGAGCATGCATACACCATGGGAAGGGATTTTGCAGAGCCCGGGGAGGGAGAGTGCGTAGATCAGGGGAGCCGTTGTCTGTACCTGCTCTCCTTGTCCACTAAAGGACCTATGATGATGTTACGGTCATGTGACCTTGCTCTGCCCATGACTGTGACAGGTCCTGTAGGGTGTTTGCAGCAGGCAGTGGGTGGATGGGTAGCGTCAGGCTGCAGCGAAGGGTTTGTAGGGGGTGGCATCACTGTTGGCTATTGGTGGTACCATTGGTGGTCCTTTACCACCAGCGGGCATCATATTTGTACACCCATTACTTGGGTGTACAAATATGGCAACCGGATCTTGTTCTGGCCTCTGGCCAATCAAAGGATCGGGGGACACCATGACACTGGTAGTTGATAACGGATGCGACAAGGCAATTATATAAGTAGATTGAGTTTCTGCGTATCATGTCCTTATGCCCAATAGTCTCCAACCTTTAAGAGCCACAGGTTTATTTTACCTTTGGGACATGTATTACTGTTTTTTACTTTAAGCAATCCAAAACAGTCCCAAAGAATATTATCAGTTTTCACAATATGATATCAATTCGAACCCAATCACCACCCAGATCTAGAACAGATCTGTTGGTGAATCATGAAAACCACACTTTATTTTATAAGTATGAAAATATAGTTTTTATTACTTTTTTCTTCCAAAAAGATTCACCACAATTACATATTAGAAATTAAAGACAGAATTTTTCATAATTGTATAGGCATACAATAATTATTATTATTATCATAGTCCAAATTTGACATTCGGGGGGCACATCACCACATTGCTCCGTAATAGACCGATCTCTATGTTATACAGGTAAAAATTATTGCTATCCTCATATTTAATGTACTCCATAATCTCCCATGATATATATCATACAATAGAATTTATTCAGCTATCATCATAACCAGAATTGATTCTGACAAAATTGCCCCAATTATTCATAAATGCATTACCAGATTACTCAAGAATAATCTTTCAATAAGGTCAATCATATATTCTATAGCACTATTACGTAAAAATCCCGTAATAAAAATATTCATTAAACCAATCAAAATTAAATCTCTATATCCAAAAATTGTGCATTATAATCCTTCTTCATAAAGTTACCTGTGGAGAACCTGTTACCTGTAGCTGCATGTAAAGGGGCCATTAGGGTTGGATTTTTTAAGCAGAATTGTTTTTTACTTTAGCTGGGCAAGGGTGGTGGCCCAGACATCTTTACCCTCAGAGGTAACTCTGGAATAAGAGACAGCTAGGGCTCCCTTAGCCTGAGGATCAGTCTAGAAGACCCGATCCCCCTATTATTTCTTGCAACCCTGTGACACAAACATAAGAGGTTTACTTGGATGTTTGTCATTCATGGTTGATCTACAACATTAGTTATCTTCGCCATTGATCTATGCTGTGATTTTTATCGCTGGTCTTGACTCTATTAATTTTATGTTTGTTTTTTGGCATTTCAATTTTTACGATTACAGAACCAGGCAACAATGAAACAAAGTTATGTAGATCAAAGTTTGAGCAAGAATCTGTCATCTGTCATTATCTGTCAAGTTCAAGATCAATGATTGGAAGGAAATGTCTAAATCTCTCTTCTTGGACCTTTCTTAAAATCTGTAATATTTGTTCTACTGATGTCTGAACCCCATTGTCTTTATAATCAGAGGTTTATGTAAGGACGAGACTCAACAAGAAGGAGGAGCCTCAATGAGAAGGAGGCGCCTCAATGAGAAGGAGGCGCCTCGATGAGAAGGAGGAGCCTCAATGAGGAGGAGCCTCAGTAAGAAGGAGGAGCCTCAATGAGAAGGAGGAGCCTCAATGAGGAGGAGCCTCAATGAGAAGGAGGGACCTCAATGAGAAGGAGGAGCCTCAATGAGAAGGAGGACCCTCAATGAGAAGGAGGGGCCTCAATGAGAAGGAGGAGCCTCAGTAAGAAGGAGGGACCTCAATGAGAAGGAGGAGCCTCAATGAGGAGGAGCCTCAATGAGAAGGAGGGACCTCAATGAGAAGGAGGACCCTCAATGAGAAGGAGGGGCCTCAATGAGAAGGAGGAGCCTCAGTAAGAAGGAGGGACCTCAATGAGAAGGAGGAGCCTCAATGAGGAGGAGCCTCAATGAGAAGGGGGACCTCAATGAGAAGGAGGAGCCTCAATGAGGAGGAGCCTCAATGAGAAGGAGGGACCTCAATGAGAAGGAGGAGCCTCAATGAGAAGGAGGACCCTCAATGAGAAGGAGGGGCCTCAATGAGGAGGAGCCTCAATCTCAATGAGGAGGAGCCTCAATGAGAAGGAGGGACCTCAATGAGAAGGAGGAGCCTCAATGAGGAGGAGCCTCAATGAGAAGGAGGGACCTCAATGAGAAGGAGGAGCCTCAATGAGAAGGAGGACCCTCAATGAGAAGGAGGGGCCTCAATGAGGAGGAGCCTCAATCTCAATGAGGAGGAGCCTCAATGAGAAGGAGGGACCTCAATGAGAAGGAGGAGCCTCAATGAGGAGGAGCCTCAATGAGAAGGAGGGGCCTCAATGAGAAGGAGGAGCCTCAATGACAAGCAGGGGCCTCAATGAGAAGAAGGAGCCTCAATGACAAGGAGGAGCCTCAATGAGAAGGAGGGACCTCAATGAGAAGGAGGAGCCTAAATGAGAAGGAGGAGCCTAAATGAGAAGGAGGAGCCTCAATGAGAAGGAGGAGCCTCAATGAGAAGGAAGAGCCTCAATGAGAAGGAGGGGGCCTCAATGACAAGGAGGAGCCTCAATGAGAAGGAGGAGCCTCAATGAGAAGGAGGAGCCTCAATGACAAGGAGGAGCTTCAGTGAGAAGGAGGAGCTTGAAGAAAGGCTTCAAAATTAGATGACTTTACATATTAGTGTGGGTATATGTTATGATATTTTCCTAAAATTATATATTTTCAACTTTCTCTGAATAAATGGACAGATCTACAGCGCCTTGAAATGGTAATCACATCCTGTGGACGTTTCCACATTACACCTACAAACATCAATATATTTTATGGGGATTCTATGTGAGGACAATGTATATAAAGGAAATGATCATTTGTTTTCTAAATATTCTAAAATTATAAATCTGAATTGTGACATGCAAATTCCTGAGTGACCAGTCACCCCCAAAAGTCACCTAATTAGTAAATTGTGTCCACCTGTGTGTAATTTCTTCTCAGTATAACTACAGCTGTCCTGTGAAGACCTCAGAGGTTTGTGTGAGAACATCAGGGATCAAACAACATCATGAAAACCAAGGCACACACCAGAGAGGTCAGGGATCAAACAACATCGTGAAAACCAAGGAACACACCAGACAGGTCAGGGATCAAACATCATGAAAATCAAGGAACACACCGGAGAGGTCAGGGATCAAACAAAATTGTGAAAACCAAGTAACACACCAGACAGGTCGGAGATCAAACAACATCTTGACATCACTAGACAGGTCAAGGATCAAACAACATCATGAAAACCAAGGAACACACCAGAGAGGTCAGGGATCAAACAACATTGTGAAAACCAAGGAACACACCAGAGAGGTCAGGGATCAAACAACATTGTGAAAACCAAGGAACACACCAGACAGGTCAGGGATGAAACAACATCGTGAAAACCAAGGAAAACACCAGACAGGTCAGGGATCCACTAACATCATGAAAACTAAGTAACACACCAGAGAGGTCAGGGATCAAACAACATCGTGAAAACCAAGGAACACACCAGACAGGTCAGGGATCAAACAATATCATGAAAACCAAGGAACACACCAGACAGATCAGGAATCAAACAACATTGTGAAAACCAAGAAAAATACAAGAGAGAGGAGGGGGATCAAACAACATCGTGAAAACCAAGGAAGACACCAGACAGGTCAGGGATCAAACAACATAATCATGAAAAGCAAGGAACACACCAGACAGGTCAGGGATCAAACAGCATCATGAAAACCAAGGGACACACCAGACAGGTCAGGGATGAAACAGCATCATGAAAACCAAGGAACACACCAGACAGATCAGGAATCAAACAACATTGTGAAAACCAAGAAAAATACAAGAGAGAGGAGGGGGATCAAACAGCATCATCATGAAAACCAAGGAACACACCAGACAGGTCAGGAATAAAGTTTTGGAGAGGAGTAAAGCAGGGTAAGATTATATAAAACAGCCCAAGCTTTAAACATCTCATGGAGCACTGATCTATCCATCTTCTAAAAATGGAAGGAGAACGGCACAACTGCAAACCTACAAGCCCACGACATGGCCGCCCACCAAGACTGACAGCCCAAGAAGGAGATAAGATTCGAGAGGAGGAGGAGATGGAAAGTCTTCCTGTTCTTGGTGTTATCGACGCATTTCTAAAAATGATAAAGCAATAAATATTCTGCATTTACGTAAATCAAAAAAGTGGAAACATTCCCTGCAGCCATATCCCGTCCCTATAACTCTGATATGTGTGATGTTTCGATGTGACGCCTTCTAGAGATGAAGCTAATAGGGAGCAATGTATCCACAGAAGAACGCAAAGTGCCGGGGGTCTGCAGTCACCCGCTGTGCCCAATACTGACAGCCTCAGGGTGTTGTTAGTGATGAACATACACAAGACGGGACCAGCATGTAAATATATACAAACTGCAATGTATTCACATATACAGGTCCTCAAATGTCACATTACACTAAAATTCTAGAGACATTTTTAGAATTAGTTTTACAAAACCTGAGTTACCTCCTGTATTCCTAACCCGCCCCTCTTAGACTGTGAGCCCTTGTGGACAGGGTCCCTGCCCTCCTGTACCTGTACGTCCTGATCGCCTAGATTTAGTGTACTTGTCTCCCTCATCCTCATGTAAAGCGCCATGGAACCTAATGGCGCTATATAAATAAATAATATTATACTCCAGAGCTGCACTCACTATTCTGCTGGTGCAGTCACTGTGTACATACATTACATTACTGATCCTGAGTTACCTCCTGTATTATACTCCAGAGCTGCACTCACTATTCTGCTGGTGCAGTCACCGTGTAACATACATTACATTACTGATCCTGAGTTACCTCCTGTATTATACTCCAGAGCTGCACTCACTATTCTGCTGGTGCAGTCACTGTGTACATACATTACATTACTGATCCTGAGTTACCTCCTGTATTATACTCCAGAGCTGCACTCACTATTCTGCTGGTGCAGTCACTGTGTACATACATTACATTACTGATCCTGAGTTACCTCCTGTATTATCCTCCAGAGCTGCACTCACTATTCTGCTGGTGGAGTCACTGTGTACATACATTACATTACTGATCCTGAGTTACCTCCTGTATTATACTCCAGAGCTGCACTCACTATTCTGCTGGTGCAGTCACTGTGTACATACATTACATTACTGATCCTGAGTTACCTCCTGTATTATACTCCAGAGCTGCACTCACTATTCTGCTGGTGCAGTCACTGTGTACATACATTACATTACTGATCCTGAGTTACCTCCTGTATTATACTCCAGAGCTGCACTCACTATTCTGCTGGTGCAGTCACTGTGTACATACATTACATTACTGATCCTGAGTTACCTCCTGTATTATACTCCAGAGCTGCACTCACTATTCTGCTGGTGCAGTCACTGTGTACATACATTACATTACTGATCCTGAGTTACCTCCTGTATTATACTCCAGAGCTGCACTCACTATTCTGCTGGTGCAGTCACTGTGTACATACATTACATTACTGATCCTGAGTTACCTCCTGTATTATACTCCAGAGCTGCACTCACTATTCTGCTGGTGCAGTCACTGTGTACATACATTACATTACTGATCCTGAGTTACCTCCTGTATTATACTCCAGAGCTGCACTCACTATTCTGCTGGTGCAGTCACTGTGTACATACATTACATTACTGATCCTGAGTTACCTCCTGTATTATACTCCAGAGCTGCACTCACTATTCTGCTGGTGCAGTCACTGTGTACATACATTACATTACTGATCCTGAGTTACCTCCTGTATTATACTGCAGAGCTGCACTCACTATTCTGCTGGTGCAGTCACTGTGTACATACATTACATTACTGATCCTGAGTTACCTCCTGTATTATACTCCAGAGCTGCACTCACTATTCTGCTGGTGCAGTCACTGTGTGCATACATTACATTACTGATCCTGAGTTACCTCCTGTATTATACTGCAGAGCTGCACTCACTATTCTGCTGGTGCAGTCACTGTGTGCATACATTACATTACTGATCCTGAGTTACCTCCTGTATTATACTCCAGAGCTGCACTCACTATTCTGCTACATTACATTACTGATCCTGCACTTGGGTAAATTGCATTTTGGGAAATGTTATCTCTACCCCAGTAACATTATAATAATCTATTTATCCTTCCAGAGTTCAGTATCTACATTAAGCTTTCCAGTAGGTTGTTGCTTGTAATAGCAGTGATCAGAATTGTGATTTCAGCTCTGGGGTATAATGCAGTATGTAATATGCTGTATTTAATAGCAGGCGCCTGGTTCTCGATGACGGGGCCCTTCATCTTTCGGCCGGGGCTCGCTGACATTGCTGCAGTTTATGATCTTAAATTGCTTCATGTAAGTATGAGAATTACCTGTCGCCTCCTGCGGTCACTGCCCGGACATTAGACCCTTCAGGATTACAGAACCCATTTGATGCCGGTGCCAGGACTGATTCTCTCCATCCAGACATGTCGCAATCTGCAGAGATCTGTAATATAATAAGAATGTTTATTACCGTCAATGTTCCTCAGGGATAATAGTTCTATCAGACGCTGCATCAATCCCCCAAATATGAGGATCCAAGGTGAGGAGGGGCCCAAACCGGACAGGCGGGTCCACTCTCACCCCGTCTTCCCTAATCTATTGCTAATTAGTATCATTACTAATAATGGCTGATTTCTTTCAAGAACAGCGCCCCCCTCTGTCTACAGGTTGTGTGCGGTATTGCAGCTCAGCTCCATTTAAGTGAATGGGCCTGTGCTGTAATACCGCACGTAACCTGTAGACAGGGGTGGCGCTGTTCTTGAAAGAATGCACCAACGTTTTATTAAACCTGGATATCCCCTTTAATTCCTATATGCCTATAGAAGAGAATAGGAGCAGAGCTGCAGTACCCATCAACGGCCACTAACAATATACGGCGCTGTGGTGCTCAATTACGTCCTTGGTTTCCAGCCTTGGCCAGAGGCGACCAATGAAGGTGTCAGGCAGGGGTGTAACTACAACAGGTGCAAGGGGTTGCAATTGCACCTGGGTCCTGGAGCCTAGGGGGCCCCAAATGTCCCTTTAGCCTGTAGAAGAAGACTTTTGCTATTAAAGATTTGCAATTATTTGGGGGCCTCATTGGAGCGTTCACATTGGAGCCCAGGAGCTTCACGTTACGTCACTGGTGCTGGGTGTCTGGGTATTAATGTGACAGTAGTGGACGGCCCCTTTAAATGTCTTTTAGAGGGGGTTATGAGAGATCTGTGAATGTGCGGCCACCAATCCTTACACAATGTGGCCCCATTTCCGAGAAAGCTGCAGAAGCCATAAATGTCCCTTAGAAGATAGAGAAGATATAGTTGGGATGAGCGTCTTCCTCCAGACTGAAAAAATTCTATGGTTTCTTTCAGAAATAGCGCCACCTCAGTGCATAGGTTATGTCGGGTACTGCACCTTAATTTCATAGAAGTGAATGGGACTGAGCTGCAATACCACACAAGACCTCTAGACAGGTGTGGTGCTGTTTTCAAGGCAAATAGCTAGCCTTGAGTGAGCACTGCCATGCTCAGGTGCTCAGTACTCGAAACGTGCAGTTGGACACTTGGAGGAGCGCGACTCAAGTACTGAGTATAATGGAAGTCAATGGGGAGATCAAGCATTTTTACAGCTCGGATGGGCGCAACGCAAGGTCCAAGTATAATACAAGTCAATGGTGAACTCAAGCATGTTTCTGGCTCGGATGGGCGCAACTTGAGGACCTGAGTATAATGGAAGTCAATGGGGGATTGAGTTCCCCATTAACTTTCATTAAACTCAGTATTTGAGTTACACCCAACCGAAAAGGAAATACGCTCAAGTTCCCCATTGACTTCCATTACACTTGGCACTTGAGTCACGCCCATCCGAGCCAGAAAATGCTCAAGTTCCCCATTGACTTTCCATTACACTTGGCACTTGAGTCACGCCCATCTGAGCCAGAAAATGCTTGAGTTCCCTATTGACTTCCATTACACTTGGCACTTAAGTCACGCCCATCTGAGCCAGAAAATGCTCAAGTTCCCCATTGACTTCCATTATACTCGATACTCGAGTTACATCTATCCGAGTCAGAAAAATGCTTGAGTTCCCCATTGACTTCCAGTATACTTGGCACTTGAGTTGCAACACATCTGAGCCAGAAAATGCTTGCATTCTTCATTGACTTCCATTATAATTGATACTCAAGTCATGTCCATCTGAGCCAGAAAATGCTGGACTTCCTCATTGACTTCCATTATACTCGGTAATCAAATCGCGCCCATCGGAACTGTAAAAATGCTCGGGTTCCCCATTGACTTCCATTACACTCGGGTACTCGAGTCGCGCCCTCTGAGCGCCTAACTGCATATTTCGAGTATGGAGCACCTGAGCGTCTTCGTGCCCTCTCATCACAATACCCATTTTTATTTTCCACTCATTACTATCCATCCTACTTCATCCCCAAGACAATGTAACACAAATCTTTAACCCTGCACATGGTGTACAGAGCTCTTTTTTGGGGGGACGGATGGGAGTCGTAGACATCCAGCCTTTATTTCGAGCTGCACATACGATTGTGTTACTTTGTATCACATAATTGTTACATTTATGGAGCGACTTGTTACAATTCTCTGCTCAGGAGGCTGCAGGACGGCGGCGATCTTGTCTCCCCCTACCCACCAGGGACCCCCGCCGTCTACTGTTTCTATAGTGGGTGTATAGACATTCCCGCGGTCGGGGGTTGGGCTGATTCGCCCGCTGTGTACTTATAGGACGGTAATTCTCAGGAAAAAGTAACTTAAACAAACACGGTGAGAGATTTTCGGCGTTTACCGTCCATTGTTCTCCGGCTCTCTACAGTGTTTGAACAAGATCAGTTTCCAGAACTTTCCCCCTTGAGATGTCATCATTCCTTCCCGCTGAGTGACGGGCCTGAGGTGTGACGAGCCTGTCGTACCGCGGCTGTGACGAGAGCTGTGTGTATTTATCCTCTAAGGGGAGGATCGAGCCTAAAGAGTCGAAAAGGCTGAACCCCTGAAAGGGGCCATAGACCCAAACCTCAGCCCACAACCCTTCTTTCCATCCCTGTAGTGAAAACCCTCCAGCTTCCTTCTCCTGTTGCATTTTTTAAGTATTTGGTGTCTATGCAGAGGCGGAGCCCTGTGTGGTAGGTAACACCCCTGAGCAGTGCTCCTCCCCTCTTCAGGTGTTGTCACGAAATCTCCTGTTATTAGGAGACTTGTGAGACTCTGGATTTTAAATGTGATTGCTTTCTTTCGGTTCAGCATGACATTTTCCTAGCTGGTAGCTTTTGTTTAGTATGTTTCAGCTGTAGCCGTTTGTGATCACTCCCCTTCCCTTTAAATAGTCACATGATTCATCACCTGATGCTGGTAATAGTCCACCTTGGAGGGAGGTAGTCTCTAGTGGCTGCTGGAGCCGTGTCGCTTGAAGTCCTGGAGTTTGGCTGCAGCATTGACATTTTTTGTGTATCTTTTTGTCTTGTTCCCCTGACCATCATCCTTCCCCTGTGTTACATTACAGTAGCGATGACGTCTAGTGCACTCACCGACCATGGTACTACACAGTGGAAGAGTGAAGGGACAGTTAGGGTACCTTTACACGCCGCGACGGCAGGCTGGAAACATCGCGCTACTTCGCGTGCACGAGCACGCCCGAACGGCTACAAACGGTCAACACACCCTCTTTACACGCCGCCATAAGGTGCGCTACGCTACGCTACATCTATAGCTAGCTACATCGCCGGGTGTCTCAAGTAGCCAGCTGTAGCGTAGCGTACCATGTTTACACACCGCTCCAACAAGCTACTATGGGCGGACCCGGTGCAGCAGGGATAGCACATAGGCGTGCAACAATCTTGGATTACGAGCCGTCCGTACGATGATAGGACAGCGCAATATCATCAGGATTGGCCAGGCATCGCAGGAGGCTGATTAATACAGCACGCTCGAGTAATTGTGTAGTGTGACTGGTCAGCTCCTTAAATATCCCGCCCTATGCTGCGACTCCCAATCATAAAGCAGGAGCGACCTCCAATGATCGCAGATGGGGCGCGGTAACATGGCGACTGTGTCACGCCTTAGATACATGGCAGCCACATCGCCGGGTGTCCAGAGTTGCCTTCCGTCGCTTCTTTACACGCCGATACAGCTCGCTGCAATCGGCGATGTTGCCTTAAGTTTATGAGCAGAGACCATAAACAAATGTATCTGTCGCCGGCTGTAGCGTCGCCTCTTCAGACGCCGCTACTACAGGCGATATGGACGCTACAAGCTACAATTGTAGCTTGTCGCGCGATGTTTCCAGCCTGCCGTCGCGGCGTGTAAAGGTACCCTTAGAGATGAGTCACGTGATGGCAGAGGGGGGAAGGACCCACTTAAGGATGGTAGGGGGGCTAGAGGCCAGACCCTGCTTCCTATCGCCAGGGTTCTCCTCTTCCTTTCAACAGTCATAGGGGTTCTATGAAAAAGAAAATATGCGCCTACATATGTGCTGCTCTATAAAGGAAATCTCTCCCCACCACTTTTCCTACTGATTATCTAATGAAGACTTGTACAATCCATCACACAAACCGTTTCTGACACATTTCGCCATTAATCCGGCTTCATCAGGAGTACAAGGTCTCCTACACCTGATGAAGGTAGATTAACAGCGAAACATGTCGGAGCACTTGTGTGATATATGAGATGTATGTATTGACTCCACGTGACCAACAGAAGGAAATGGAAAACTTTAGGAACTTCAATCTAAAATGAGAAGAGGAAATACATTTAAAAAAGGTCCTATTTAAAGGGGGTTAGAACTTATTTACTTCTGCATTGGAGTTTTAGTTATTTTTGATATTTTAGGTTCATAAAAAGGCCCTGGCGGCGAGAAATTAACCCCGGGGCGTCCATTGATTTGATAGGCCAGTTGATTTGAGCAATGGAATCACTACGAGTGCCTCTTTGCTCCTAAGTGCAAGTGCGACCTTCAGGTATCTCCCGTAGACAATATAAGGAGCAATGTTGGCCTTGCCTATTATGCCGTTTTTGCAACACCTGCCTAAGACTTTTGCACAGTACATGGACGTTCCCCTTTAAGGATGCCCCCTTCCTCTAGGATACGGAGCGCCATCCTCTCATCTCCAGGCTGTCTTCTTTGTTGTTCATTTCAGTTTTTCCTCTGCACATTAATTATTTAAGGTTAATTCCAGCCTGGAATATAGATTCAATCATGTCGGGATTTCTTCGGGTTATTATGTATCGCCCGGTTGGCAGAGCCGGAGACGTCGCTCACGGTTGAGTGATTCCCTTTATTTCTGCTTCCTCGCACCTGGCAGTAGCCTCTTATCAATTATCACTTCTTCACTTGTATCCGAGCATTAGAGGAGCTCGGAGAGGATAAGTGGACCTGGCGACTGGTAGAAGAGCCTCTAGACCAGAGGTGGGCAATGTGCGGCCGAGACCGCCAAAAAGCTGAAACCAGTGGCCAAAGGGCCGCACCATCCCCTCCACCGCCTGACGCACGAGTCCCAATATATTGCCGCTATCTGCACCCTGAGGATGCAGATAGCGGTGAATACATTGGTGGAGGACAGAGCCGTCTGCTCCATCTTCCATCAATCACCTGAGACAGCAGACGTGACAGCATCGTGTCATAGGAGACCGGAGCTGAGCGCAGCATTGGGGGGCGGGAGGGAAATGAGTATATGGGGTGTTATTTTTATGTGTGAAATGTGTGACTGTACAAAAAAGGGGTTGTGTGGGGGCTCATACTATATATAGGGGCTATGTGTGGGCTAATACTGTCTATAGAGGCCATGTGGGGGCTCAAACTATATATAGGGCTATATGTGATCCAATACTGTCTATAGGGACCATGTGGGGCTCAAACTATATATAGGGGCTATGTGTGGGCTAATACTGTCTATAGAGGCCATGTGGGGGCTCAAACTATATATGGGCCTATGTGTGGGCTAATACTGTCTATAGGGGTCATGTTGGGGGCTCATACTATATATAGGGACTATGTGTGGGCTAATACTGTCTATAGGGGTCATGTGGGGGCTCATAATATGTACAGGGACTATGTGTGGGCTAATACTGTCTATAGGGGCCATGTGGGGGCTCAAACTATATATAGGGCGTATGCGTGGGCTAATACTGTCTATAGGGACCATGTGGGGGCTCATACTATATATAGGGGCTATGTGTGGGCTAATACTGTATATAGGGCTCATGTGGGGACTCATACTATATATAGGGACTATGTGTGGGCTAATACTGTATGTAGGGGCCATGTGGGGACTCATACTATATATAGGGACTATGTGTGGGCTAATACTGTCTATAGGGGTCATATGGGGGCTCATGCTATATATAGGGGCTATGTGTGGGTTAATACTGTATATAGGGGTCATGTGGGGACTCATACTATATATGGGGACTATGTGTGGGCTAATACTGTATATACGGGTCATGTGGGAACTCATACTATATATAGGGACTATGTGTGGGCTAATACCGTCTATAGGGGCCATGTGGGGGCTCATACTATATATAAGGACTATGTGTGGGTTGATACAGTATATAGGGGCTATGTGGGGACTCATACAATATATAAAGACTATGTTTAGGCTGATAGTGTACATAGGGGCTATGTAGGGGTTCATAATATATTGTTGGTGCTCATACTATATATAGTAACCTTCTGTACAGTCATCTTCTCCTCTTTCTGTCCTCCATGCTTAGTGCAGCACACACAGATTCAATGCAGAGATTGAGACTTCTCCCTTTTTAACTGGTTTCAGGTGGGATTCTCATATTGCCCTCTCCTGTTACTGCCACAGGTGAGTGTGAACGAGCGTCACATGCTGGAAACAAAGTTTTTCACCCACAATTTTGGTTCTTGTCCTCAGACCGTTCTCTTCTTTCTGTTCTCCATGCTTAGAAGCACACACAGACGCACAATGCAAAGATTGAGGCAACTTCTCCCTTTTTTATCTGGTTTCAGGTGTGATTATCATATTGCCCACACCTGTAACTTTCACAGGTGAGTGTGAACGAGCGTCACAGGCTGGAAACAAAGGTGTGTACCCACAATTTTGGAAAGATGACAACAATTTTGCCTATTTTGGGGGTTTTGTGTGACATTTTGTCCAATTTGTCTTTTTTTGTTTTTCTTTTTTTTTTGGTGTCGTTCCAATACACAAAGGAAATAATCCTGTGTATAACAAAACATGGGGGATTGTGGGAATATTTGGAGAAACACTGCATTGTCTGGAACAATTTCAAGGTGCCGACACTTTCGGCTGTGACTGTAGATCATGACTTAAATAACAATTGTATAAATATAAAGTAATTACAGCTTTCCTGATCCGCCCATCATGTCCTGAATATTTGTCTGCAATTTCACAAGTTTCTAGAAATAAATGACAGGTAGCAAATACTAATTAATGGCAAAGTATCGGCTGTCACATTCTCCGCCCGGCCGGGGTGATTTATTTCCAAATAAATCCAAAAATGGAACGAGGAATTACAATAGAAACAAAATGACCCAATAAAGAGCGGAAGATAAAGGTGACGACCAAGATCGGTCACCCCCTGAGTCAGTACTTTGTAGGACCACCTTCCACTGTCTTGTATTAGTATTCACCCCCTGAGTCAGCACTTTGTAGGACCACCTTTCTCTGTCTTGTACTAGTATTCATCCCCTGAGTCAGCACTTTGTAGGACCACCTTTCTCTGACTTGTATTAGTATTCACCCCCTGAGTCAGCACTTTGTAGGACCACCTTTCTCTGTCTTGTATTAGTATTGACCCCCTGAGTCAGCACTTTGTAGGACCACCTTTCTCTGACTTGCATTGCTATTCACCCCCCTGAGTCAGCACTTTGTAGGACCACCTTTCTCTGTCTTGTGTTAGTATTCACCCCCGGAGTCAGCACTTTGTAAGACCACCTTTCTCTGTCTTGTATTAGTATTCACCCCCAGAGTCTGCACTTTGTAGAACCACCTTTCTCTGTCTTGCATTAGTATTCACCCCCTGAGTCAGCACTTTGTAGGACCACCTTCCTCTGTCTTGTATTAGTATTCAGCCCCTGAGTCAGCACTTTGTAGGACCACCTTTCTCTGTCTTGTATTAGTATTCACCCCCTGAGTCAGCACTTTGTAGGACCACCTTTCTCTGTCTTGTATTAGTATTGACCCCCTGAGTCAGCACTTTGTAGGACCACCTTTCTCTGACTTGCATTAGTATTCACCCCCCTGAGTCAGCACTTTGTAGGACCACCTTTCTCTGTCTTGTATTAGTATTCAGCCCCTGAGTCAGTACTGTGTAGGACCACCTTCCTCTATCTTGTATTAGTATTCACCCCCTGAGTCAGCACCTTGTAGGACCACCTTTCTCTGTCTTGTATTAGCATTCACCCCCTGAGTCAGCACTTTGTAGGACCACCTTTCTCTATCTTGTATTAGTATTCACCCCCTGAGTCAGCACTTTGTAGGACCACCTTTCTCTGTCTTGTATTAGTATTCACCCCCTGAGTCAGCACTTTGTAGGATCACCTTCCTCTATCTTGTATTAGTATTCACCCCCTGAGTCAGCACTTTGTAGGACCACCTTTCTCTGTCTTGCATTAGTATTCAGCCCCTGAGTCAGCACTTTGTAGGACCACCTTTCTCTGTCTTGCATTAGTATTCACCACCCTGAGTCAGCACTTTGTAGGACCACCTTTCTCTGTCTTGTATTAGTATTCACCCCCTGAGTTAGCACTTTGTAGGACCACCTTTCTCTGTCTTGTATTAGTATTCACCCCCTGAATCAGCACTTTGTAGGACCACCTTTCTCTGTCTTGTATTAGTATTCACCCCCCGAGTCAGCACTTTGTAGGACCACCTTTCTCTGTCTTGCAATAGTATACACCCCCCTGAGTCAGCACTTTGTAGGACCACCTTTCTCTGTCTTGTATTAGTATTCACCCCCTGAGTCAGCACTTTGTAGGACCACCTTTCTCTGTCTTGTATTAGTATTCACCCCCCGAGTCAGCACTTTGTAGGACCACCTTTCTCTGTCTTGCAATAGTATACACCCCCTGAGTCAACACTTTGTAGACCACCTTTCTCTGTCTTTAGAGTTGTCATCTCTCATCAATTTGCTCTGGCTCAGTGATTGATGGAGACCTCTGTGATGTCACAGTTTCTCGGTGAATTTGGGTCTAGACGGTGACTAGGCCATATAGTATTATAGTAGTTATATTCTTGTATATAGGAGCAGTATTATAGTAGTTACATTCTTGTATTAGGGGCAGTGTTATAGTAGTTATATTCTTGTACATAGGAGCAGCATTATAGTAGTTATATTCTTGTATATAGGAGCAGTATTATAGTAGTTATATTCTTGTATATAGGGGCAGTATTATAGTAGTTATATTCTTGTACATAGGAGCAGCATTATAGTAGTTATATTCTTGTATATAGGAGCAGTATTATAGTAGTTATATTCTTGTATATAGGAGCAGTATTATAGTAGTTATATTCTTGTATATAGGAGCAGTATTATAGTAGTTACATTCTTGTATATAGGGCAGTATTATAGTAGTTATATTCTTGTTACATAGGAGCAGCATTATAGTAGTTTATATTCTTGTATATAGGAGCAGTATTATAGTAGTTATATTCTTGTATATAGGAGCAGTATTATAGTAGTTATATTCTTGTATATAGGGCAGTATTATAGTAGTTATATTGTTGTATATAGGGCAGTATTATAGTAGTTATATTCTTGTATATAGGGGCAGTATTATAGTAGTTATATTCTTGTACATATAGTAGTATTATAGTAGTTATATTCTTGTACATAGGAGTAGTATTATAGTAGTTATATTCTTGTATATAGGGGCAGTATTATAGTAGTTATATTCTTGTACATAGGGGCAGTATTATAGCAGCTATATTCTTGTATATATGAGGCAGTATTATAATAGTTATATTCTTGTATATAGGGGCAGTATTATAGTAGTTATATTCTTGTACATAGGGCAGTATTATAGTAGTTATATTCTTGTACATAGGGGCAGTATTATAGTAGTTATATTCTTGTATATAGGGGCAGTATTATAGTAGTTATATTCTTGTACATAGGGGCAGTATTATAGCAGTTATATTCTTGTATATAGAGGGCAGTATTATAGTAGTTATATTCTTGTATATAGGGGCAGTATTATAAGTAGTTATATTCTTGTACATAGGGGCAGTATTATAGCAGTTATATTCTTGTATATAGGGGCAGTATTATAGTAGTTATATTCTTGTACATAGGAGCAGTATTATAGTAGTTATATTCTTGTACATAGAGCAGTATTATAGTAGTTATATTCTTGTATATAGGGGCAGTATTATATATAGTAGTTATATTCTTGTATATAGGAGCAGTATTATAGTAGTTATATTCTTGTATAAGGAGGCAGTATTAAAGTAAGTTATATTCTTGTATATAGGGGCAGTATTATAGTAGTTATATTCTTGTATATAGGAGGAGTATTATAGTAGTTATATTCTTGTACATAGGATCAGTATTATAGTAGTTATATTCTTGTGTATAGGGGCAGTATTATAGTAGTTATATTCTTGTACATAGGAGCAGTATTATAGTAGTTATATTCTTGTACATAGGAGCAGTATTATAGTAGTTATATTCTTGTGTATAGGGGCAGTATTATAGTAGTTATATTCTTGTACATAGGAGCAGTATTATAGTAGATATATTCTTGTATATAGGAGCAGTATTATAGTATTATATTCTTGTACAAAGGAGCAGTATTATAGTAGTTATATTCTTGTATATAGGGGCAGTATTATAGTAGTTATATTCTTGTATATAGGAGCAGTATTATAGTAGTTATATTCTTGTACATAGGAGCAGTATTATAGTAGTTATATTCTTGTATATAGGGGCAGTATTATAGTAGTTATATTCTTGTATATAGGAGCAGTATTATAGTAGTTATATTCTTGTATATAGGATCAGTATTATAGTAGTTATATTCTTGTACAAAGGAGCAGTATTATAGTAGTTATATTCTTGTATATAGGATAGTAGTTATATAGTAGTTTTATATTCTTGTATATAGGGGCAGTATTATAGTAGTTATATTCTTGTATATAGGGCAGTATTATAGTAGTTATATTCTTGTATATAGGCAGTATTATAGTAGTTATATTCTTGTACATAGGGCAGTATTATAGCAGTTATATTCTTGTATATATGAGGCAGTATTATAGTAGTTATATTCTTGTATATAGGGCAGTATTATAGTAGTTATATTCTTGTATATAGAGCAGTATTATAGTAGTTATATTCTTGTACATAGGGCAGTATTATAGTAGTTATATTCTTGTACATAGGGGCAGTATTATAGCAGTTATATTCTTGTATATAGAGGGCAGTATTATAGTAGTTATATTCTTGTATATTGGAGCAGTATTATAGTAGTTATATTCTTGTACATAGGGCAGTATTATAGTAGTTATATTCTTGTACATAGGGGCAGTATTATAGTAGTTATATTCTTGTACATAGGGGCAGTATTATAGCAGTTATATTCTTGTATATAGAGGGCAGTATTATAGTAGTTATATTCTTGTATATTGGAGCAGTATTATAGTAGTTATATTCTTGTATATTGGAGCAGTATTATAGTAGTTTATTCTTGTACATAGGATCAGTATTATAGTAGTTATATTCTTGTGTATAGGGCAGTATTATAGTAGTTATATTCTTGTACATAGGAGCAGTATTATAGTAGTTATATTCTTGTACATAGGATCAGTATTATAGTAGTTATATTCTTGTATATTGGAGCAGTATTATAGTAGTTATATTCTTGTACATAGGGCAGTATTATAGTAGTTATATTCTTGTACATAGGGGCAGTATTATAGTAGTTATATTCTTGTACATAGGGGCAGTATTATAGCAGTTATATTCTTGTATATAGAGGGCAGTATTATAGTAGTTATATTCTTGTATATTGGAGCAGTATTATAGTAGTTATATTCTTGTATATTGGAGCAGTATTATAGTAGTTATATTCTTGTACATAGGATCAGTATTATAGTAGTTATATTCTTGTGTATAGGGGCAGTATTATAGTAGTTATATTCTTGTACATAGAGCAGTATTATAGTAGTTATATTCTTGTACATAGGATCAGTATTATAGTAGTTATATTCTTGTGTATAGGGGCAGTATTATAGTAGTTATATTTATTCTTGTATATAGGAACAGTATTATAGTAGTTATATTCTTGTATATAGGGGCAGTATTATATAGTTATATTCTTGTATATAGGGGCAGTATTATAGTAGTTATATCCTTGTATATAGGGGCAGTATTATAGTAGTTATATCCTCGTATATAGGGGCAGTATTATAGTAGTTATATTCTTGTATATAGGGGCAGTATTATAGTAGTTATATTCTTGTATATAGGGGCAGTATTATAGTAGTTATATTCTTGTATATAGTGGCAGTGTTATAGTAGCTCTTCGTGCTCTCAGTGATGATGACTTTTCTATGTTACATTTTCTTCTTTGGGTTCATTGCTTCTTTAAGGATCTGGCTTTCTTTGCACACTTCTTTTACTTCCGGAATACAAGTGATAAAACCGCCCCAGACATATTGATTTTTGCTTCTTGTCAGATAGATTTGCATGTTCCAGGATGTTGTAATTGATAAAAAGTGACTGAATCATTCACACGTTACACGAGCCGCGCGGAGGATAATATCCATCCGGAAATAATGTGTCCGGGATGGAGAAGGTTCGGGGCGAGATTGATTAACTGGTAATAAAAACTTCCCTGGATTTAGGCTAAAAGTGAGAAATATCCTCCTATATTTACAAATATGGAGCGTTCTATCAAGTAAAGCAACGAAGCTTTACAATAATAACACTACACATCGCTCACGTGATAATATCTATATATACATATATATATAATTGCGTTGTGGCATCTATCATTGCCTCCTGTATCCGGTTGTCCCTGCTTCACAATGGGGTATTATGACATCCCAATGATGTACTTGATATCACAATGGAGTAATATGACATCACAATGGGGTATTATGACATCATAACGTCACCCGCCCTCCTGATACAATAGCATCAAGGCTCCATCTAGTTATACGACACATGACGGTTCCGTGTTCCGCAGACGTTTGTATCTCTTCTCTCTTTATCTGAACTCCTTTTGTGCAGATTTATGGCCACGGATCCCATCAAAGTCAATAAACCAGAAGATGAGAGCTATCACGTCTCCGGTCAGATGGAGCTCACTGACACTATCTCAGTTCACTCATTCTTCAGCACAAAGTGTGCAGGAAATCCAACATATATTACATGGAGCAAAATTTGAAATAAAACCCAAATGTTAAGCCCCAAAATGCACTTGCGGCTTATAACGGTGCTTTAGAGTGATAAATATGACCGAAGTGCAGAGATCGATGAAGGCAATTAGATTTACCGACCAATTTTTGGCTTGGGGCGGGGGGGGCGCTCCTTATTATACAGCAAGTAAATATATTCCGAGGATCCTAGAACACAATGTTCTGCGTGAAGATGGAGGGTAAAGTGATAAATCTCCTGCACTGAGTCACTGATGCTGATCATCCGGGTGATGGATCAATACGAGGATCACAGAGCCGGAGGCTGCAAATCAAGACTTAACAACGGCGCGGCAATGAAGAGGTTAATGCCAGTCATTTGCCCCATTAGACATCAAGATCCAGATAAAAAAAAAACACCACCACCCTCCAACCCCCCCCCCCCCTCCGATTCCCCCCCTCCCCCAACCATCAGTTGCCATGGCGATTGGCGAGGATGCACGCTCGGCTCCGTATTTATGCAGAGCACAGCGGGGTCTGAAATTGCCTTAATATTTTCGACGTTGGATTTATTTTTTTATTTCCTTTTTGTAAAATTTCCGACGCCGCTCGTCACATTATTTCTCAGTTGTAAATTTGCAAATTGAGACTTTAAAATAACACAAAAGGCCGATAAACGCCGGCGGCGATGATAATAATCACCCGCTATCGCCGCGAGACGGAGAACAAAAAATCATTGTGGCTCTAAAGCAGCAATCCTACAAGTCGTAGAGAAGGAAAAAATGTCAAAAATCGGCTTTATTGTTTATTTTTAGCTTAAATATATTAATAGTATATAGTAAATCTTAGCCATTTTGAGGGGTTATTATTATTAGTAGAGTGGTCAGTATTGAGAGATCACCAATACTGGTGGGGACTACAGGGGGTCAATATCGGTAAAGTACAATGACTGGTGGTGAGGATCAATATTGGGGGATCATAATGATTTGTGGAGACCACAGGGGTCAGTATTGGGGCATCACTATTACTAATGGGGACTACAAAGGTCAGTATTGAGGGATCACCAATACTGGTGAGGACTACAGGGGTCAATATTGGTAAAGTACAATGACTGGTGGTGAGGATCAATATTGGGGGAGCATAATGATTTGTGGAGACCACAGGGGTCAGTATTGGGGCATCACTATTACTAATGGGGACTACGAAGGTCAGTATTGAGGGATCACCAATACTGGTGGGGACTACAGGGGTCAATATTGGTAAAGTACAATGACTAGTGGTGAGGATCAATATTGGGGGATCATAATGATTTGTGGAGACCACAGGGGTAAGTATTGGGGCATCACTATTACTAATGGGGACTACAAAGGTCAGTATTGAGGGATCACCAATACTGGTGGGGACTACAGGGGTCAATATTGGTAAAGTACAATGACTGGTGGTGAGGATCAATATTGGGGGATCATAATGATTTGTGGAGACCACAGGGGTCAGTATTGGGGCATCACTATTACTAATGGGGACTACAAAGGTCAGTATTGAGGGATCACCAATACTGGTGGGGACTACAGGGGTCAATATTGGGGATCTCCATTACTAGGGGCGACCACAGGGGTCAATTACGATTGGTGAGGCACAAATGGGTCAATATTGGGGAATTAAAACGACTGCAGGAGGCCAAAGGGGTCAGTATTGGGACATCACCGTTACTAGTTGGCACTACAAAGGTCAGTATTGGGGAATTATGACTGGTGAGGAACAAATGGGTCAATATTGGGGAATTATGACAACTGGAGGAGACCAAAGGGGTCAGTATTGGGACATCACCGTTACTAGTGGGCACTACAAAGGTCAATATTGGGGATCTCCATCACTAGGGGGGACCACAGGGGTCAATTACGACTGGTGAGGCACAAATGGGTCAATATTGGGGAATTAAAATGACTGGAGGAGGCCAAAGGGGTCAGTATTGGGACATCACCGTTACTAGTTGGCACTACAAAGGTCAGTATTGGGGGATCTCCATTACTAGTAGGGACCACAGGGGTCAATTTTGAGTGTCTACAGTGACTGGAAAGGAGCGAAGGAGTCAATATTGGGGACTCATAATGACTGGTGGAAACCACAGGGGTCAGTATTGAGGGGTCACCATCACTTATGGGAGCCACAGGGGTCAATATTGGAGGATGATAATGACTGATGGAGACCACAGGATCCAGAGTCCCTCAGATCCATGTTACATAGAGCCCTATTTTAAATCTATCTGCATTGCCCCGGATTCAGGTGGTCACGGATTTTGACACGGAGACCAGCCAATGGGAAAGTCAATGGGACCGAAAATGGATGTGGGTGCAACCAATTCCAGCTGGATTCACACGGATGGCAAAATACAGCAGTGTGGAACCTGCCAAAAAAAGTGAAGACATGGAAAATCAGCTCTAGAAAGAACTATTATATTAATACCAAAATGATCAAAAACTGGGATCCTGATAACTTGGCTCAATGGAGACTCCAGAACAACTGGTTCCCTTCCACTTCTCTAGAACTTCTCCTGTGCTGCACCTCTTCCTTAGACAGGGGATCTCTAGGGGGAGCATGCTCTCCATGTGTCTTTTGGGCACTGCAGATAGGGGGCGCCATTGGGCCACCTGATGTGGCAATTCGACTTGACTCCCGGGTAGCTGCATTTTTAAGCTGACAGCCGGCTCAGGGAAGGTGTAACGCACTGGATCCCAGCGGTCAATGTATCCACAACTTTCAGGCACAATTATAATTGAAGCCCTGACGGCTGGCACTTCTGGGTCAGGGTAATGTGCACAGCATGATCAAGCCATACGGTCACGCTGCGTCACTCTGCTGCGCTGCAGACCTGTGAATGTTGATGTAGTAAGCGCTCCACTGGAGCCGGAGAAACCAAGGATTTATTATACTCAGGTGGGGGGAGGGAATTTGAGGAGAGAATATATGAATATATGAAGCATACAACATGTAAGGAAGCAGTATGAGGAGCGAGGGGGGGAGATTGGTGTGCGTGACTGTATGGGAAGCGAGGGGGACCTGTAAAGAGACAGTATCAGGAGCGAGGAGGACCTGTGAGGAAATAGTATGGGAAGCGAGAGAGAGCTGTGAGGAGACAATATGGGGAGCGAGGGGGACCTGTGAGGAGACAGTATGGGGAGCGAGGGGGACCTGTGAGGAGACAGTATGGGGAGCGAGGGGGACCTGTGAGGAGACAGTATGAGGAGCGAGGGGGACCTGTGAGGAGACAGTATGGGGAGCGAGGGGGACCTGTGAGGAGACAGTATGGGGAGCGAAGGGGACCTGTGAGGAGACAGTATGGGAAGCAAGGGGACCTGTGAGGGGTCAGTATGGGAAGTGAGGGGGACCTGTGAGGAGACAGTATGGAGAGTGAGGGGAACCTGTGAGGAGACAGTATGGGGAGCGAGGGGGACCTGTGAAGAGACAGTATGGGGAGCGAGGGGAACATGTAAAGAGACAATATGGGGAGTGAGGGAGACCTGTGAGGAGACAGTATGGGGAGTGAGGGGGACCTGTGAAGAGAATATATGGGAAGCGAGTGGGACCTCAGAGGAAACAACCTGACAGTATGAGGAGCTGGGAAGACCCGTGAAGTGAGATTGTAGTAGTATGGGGACTAAGGGAGACCTATAAGGAGATAATATTGGGAGCAAGGGGGACCTGTGAAGAGACAATATGGTGGTTTGGGTAGTGAGGGGGACCTATAGGGAGACAGTATGGTTAGTGAGGGGGACATGTGAGGAGACAGTATTGGGAGTGAAGGAGATTGGGGAAAACAGTATGGCAGTGTGAGGAATGAGGGGGACTTGTGAGGAGACACTATGGCTTTATGGGGAGCAAAGAAGAACTGTGAGGCGGCCGTATGGCCGTATGTGGAGCGAGGGGGAGCTGTGAGAAGACAATATGGCAGTATGGGGAGTGAGGGAGATCTGTGAGGAGACAGTATGTCAATATGGGTAGTGAGAGTGATGTATGGGATGTGTGGAATGTGGGAGAAAGCTGTATGAGGGGCAGAGGGTAGGGTGAATGGGTGCAAAAACAGTATGGAGAGTGGGGATATATAAGAAGGCAGTATGGAGAACGAGGGGTGTAAATATTTGAGGAGACATTATGAGAAGGGAGAGGGAAAATGCTTGAGGACAATAGTCTGAGTTGGCATTGAGTGTTCTGTGGGGGACAGTATGAAGAGGGGGCCCAGTATGGAGAGGTGAGGGCAATGTGAATGGAATGTACCATAAGTCGGTTGGTGGGGCAATATATTTTCTGCAGGGAATGCAGTGAGGTGTAATTATTTATGCAAAGAATTTGTGTAGGGCAGATATTTTTATTCAGGAGCATTATATTCATACTTCTGGTTTTGAGGGAATCCTATCGGGACGTGCTGCAGAGAATCGGAGAAGATGGAAGTCTGCAAAGACGAGCTGTAGATGTGAAAAGTCATCATGGCCCCTGGACAAAATGAAGAAGAAAAGAAAGAGAATGAATCCAGTTAAATAAGACGTCATATACGAGGAACCTGGATGTAAATGTTTTTGTGATGCTGAATACATCTCATCAGTTCTGTGGTTCCTGTATGGTTTTCAGTCTGATGGCTGATAACAACTCCCAGAATCACCTTACTATTGAACATACTGAGAATTGGGATACAAATATACATGGGGCTGACCTGACATTAAAATTGATTGCTGTACTAAACTTGGTGATGTATGCATGGATTTGGTGATGGTTCTGGTGATGTATTTCTGTACTGATAATGGGTCTGGTGATGTATTTCAGCTCTGATGGTGGTTCTCTTCATATGTTTCTGTACTGATGGTGGTTCTCTTAATGTGTTTCTGACTGATGGTGGTTCTAGTGATGTATTTCTGTACTGATGGTGGTTCTGGTGATGTATTTCTGTACTGATGGTGGTTCTGGTGATGTATTTCTGTACTGATGGTGGTTCTGGTGATGTATATTTGTACTGATGGTGGTTCTCTGAATGTGTTTCTGTACTGATAGTGGTTCTGGTGATGTATTTCTGTATGGATGGTGGTTCTGGTGATGTATTTCTGTACTGATGGTGGTTCCGATTATGTATTTCTATACAGATGGTGGTTCTGGTGACTTATTCCTGTACTGATGGTGGTTCTGTTAATGTATTTCTGTACTGATGGTGGTTCTGGTGATGTATTTCAGTACTGATGGTGGTTCTGGTGATGTATTTCTGTACTGATGGTGGTTCTGGTGATGTATTTCTGTACTGATGGTGGTTCTGTTAATGTATTTCTGTACTGATGGTGGTTCTGGTGATGTATTTATGTACTGATGGTGGTTCTGATTATGTATTTCTGTACTGATGGTGATTCTGGTGATGTATTTCTGTACTGTTGGTGGTTCTGATTATGTATTTCTGTACTGATGGTGATTCTGGTGATGTATTTCTGTACTGATGGTGGTTCTGATTATGTATTTCTGTACTGATGGTGATTCTGGTGATGTATTTCTGTACTGATGGTGGTTCTGGTGATGTATTTCTATACTGATGGTGGTTCTGGTGATGTATTTCTGTACTGATGATGGTTCTCTTCATCTGTTTCTGTACTGATGGTGGTTTTGGTGATGTATTGCTGTACTGATGGTGGTTCTGATTATGTATTTCTGTACTGATGGTGGTTCTGGTGATGTATTTCTGTACTGATGGTGGTTCTGTTGATGTATTTCTGTACTGATGGTGGTTCTGATTATGTATTTCTATACTGATGGTGGTTCTAGTGATGAACCCGTTTGCTGTTATTGTTTCTGATCCTGTACTCTTGTTACCATCCATAACTTATAAGATTACGTGATATGTTGTAATGGTAATAAAGTATTGTGCTGTCTGACAAGTTAAGGGTTACTATGTTTGTAGTTATGTTAAGAGAATTTAAGAGGTTGTCCAAGTTTGTGATGAGTCTGCAGTCACTCTTTGTGACTGCAGACTTCTGAATTCTCACAGTCAGGATTCTCTGGTGCTGGTGGGGAGAGTGGGAGGTCATGAAACCTTAATTGATGATTTGCATACATGCAGTCATGTGCCAACTAGACATGTGTGGACTCGCGCACTGCTCTTAAAGTGTGCAGTGCACGCGCTGTGAGGATTCCGAAATGTGCAGTCACTTAGAATGACTGCAGACTTCCATCACAACCTTGGACAATTCTAACATAAAGCAGTGTAGCCCAATCCTAATAGTATGTAACTTACACACTGTCAATATTCTGCTCTGTTTGCTGATCCTCAAGTCATCACACGGACACAAATAGGTGATTTTCATACCTATGGTCACATGATTCTCTCAATAAAGCAAAAGCTGTAGTTTTCCACTGAACATTGAGAAAATTAGGAAAAGCAGCTCGTTGGCATGTGACTGTAAGCGCGTAAACCACATATGACAGGGCACATGATAATGACTTCAACCGCTTGAGTGGGGAGGGGGCGCCAAACTGCTTTCCTGCCTAAACACAGAGATCTGCCTCTGCCAGAGAAATCTGCACTCACCGTAAAAGGACTAAAGGAAGTGACCAGAATGGAGGACATTATAAAAGGATGGGGTCAGGATGGGGGACATTATAAAAGGATGGGGTCAGTATGGGGGACATTATAAAAGGATGGGGTCAGGATGGAGGACATTATAAAAGGATGGGGTCAGGATGGGGGACATTATAAAAGGATGGGGTCAGGATGGGGGACATTATAAAAGGATAGGGTCAGGATGGGGGACATTATAAAAGGATGGGGGCAGGATGGGGGACACTATAAAAAGGATGGGGTCAGGATGGGGGACATTATAAAAGGATGGGGTCAGGATGGGGGACATTATAAAAGGATGGGGTCAGGATGGGGGACATTATTACAAAATAGGGGACATTACCACAGGAAGGGACCAGAATGAGGGACATTATAAAACAATGGGGCCAGGATGGGGGACATTATTACAGGATGGGGGATATTGTTATAGGACAGAAGACAATATTACAGGACATGAAATATTACTACAGGAAGTGACTAGAATGGGGGACATTAAAAAAGGATGGGGCCAGGATGATGGACATTATAAAAGGATGCCAAGACGGGGCATGTTATTACAGGATGGGGGACATTGTTACAGGATGGGGACATTACTACAGGAAGGGATCAGAATGGGGGACATTATAAAAGGATGGGGGCAGGATGGGGGACACTATAAAAAGGATGGGGTCAGGATGGGGGACATTATAAAAGGATGGGGTCAGGATGGGGGACATTATAAAAGGATGGGGTCAGGATGGGGGACATTATAAAAAGGATGGGGCCAGGATAGGGGACATTATTACAAAATAGGGGACATTACCACAGGAAGGGACCAGAATGAGGGACATTATAAAACAATGGGGCCAGGATGGGGGACATTATTACAGGATGGGGGATATTGTTATAGGACAGAAGACAATATTACAGGACATGAGATATTACTACAGGAAGTGACTAGAATGGGGGACATTAAAAAAGGATGGGGCCAGGATGATGGACATTATAAAAGGATGCCAAGACGGGGCATGTTATTACAGGATGGGGGACATTGTTACAGGATGGGGACATTACTACAGGAAGGGATCAGAATGGGGGACATTATAAAAGAATGGGGCCAGAATGGGGGACATTATTACAGAATAGGGGACATTACTACAGGAAGGGATTAGAATGGGGGACATTATAAAAGGATGGGGCCAGGATGAAGGACATTATGAAAGAATGTGGCCAGGATGGAACATATTATTACAGGATGGGGGATATTATTACAGGACAGGGGACATTATTGCAGGAAGGGACCAGAACGAGGGGCATTATAATTCATAGACACCCTGTTCTTTGCAGACTCGGCCATGTTCAGATTATCATTAAGTCAAAACATTTTGATGACAAAATTTCAATAAAATATTACCATTTTCTATGCCAAAAAAAATTGGTGCAAAATTCTAGCTAAATCCCCCCATTTCCTTCCCCCCGGGAGACTTTCCCTCACAGTCCAGGCTTATATACATTAATAATGATTTTATAATATTTATACAATACAAACAGGAACAAGGAAACAATGTTTCTTCTAATGAAATGTCACGATCTCGGTGCACCAACGACTCTTTCCATTTTAGGGATGAAAGACGCCCTATAAATCAGAATAGTAAAGAGAATAAACCGCGCTAAACCCCCAGGAGGACACACAACAGAGTGTAATTACATGTTATGTGTGCGGAGCCCAACAGAGAAACCAGGAAAACAAGAATAATTAGTGAGGAAATTGCACAAAAATAATGTCGACGAAAAATGTAAACAGTTTCTCATGTTACCGTCCTCATATCGGACCCCCCCCCCCGGTATAAAGCCACTGCCGTCAATCATCCTGCTGTCACTTATAAGGAGCACAAGGATTCAGTTTCTGCTAAGACAATGGAAACTCCTCCAGGACTCCTCCAAAATAAACCTGACTCGTTTCAACATCTAAATAAGTGAAACACGATGTACTGGAGTTTCTCAATATGTCTCAGCTCAATTTTTTTTACATAAAGGATCACATCCCTACAAAGAGTGAAATGATTGCATTTTTCTGCATGTTGCTACCACTAGGGGGAGCTCCCTGTATACAGAGATACATGATAAGATCCTGCCTGCAGTCACCACTAGGAGGAACTCCCTGTATACAGAGATACATGATAAGATTCTGTCTGCAGTCACCACTAGAGGGAGCTCCCTGTATACAGAGATACATGATAAGATCCTGTCTGCAGTCACCACTAGGGGGAGCTCCCTGTATACAGAGATACATGATAAGATCCTGTCTGCAGTCACCACTAGGGGGAGCTCCCTGTATACAGAGATACATGATAAGATTCTGTCTGCAGTCACCACTAGGGGGAGCTCCCTGTATACAGAGATACATGATAAGATCCTGTCTGCAGTCACCACTAGGGGGAGCTCCCTGTATACAGAGATACATGATATGATCCTGTCTGCAGTCACCACTAGGGGGAGCTCTCTATGTACAGAGATACATGATAAGATCTTGTCTGCAGTCACCACTAGGGGGAGCTCCCTATATACAGAGATACATGATAAGGTCCTGTCTGCAGTCACCACTACGGGGAGCTCCCTGTATACAGAGATACATGATAAGATCATGTCTGCAGTCACCACTAGGGGGAGCTCCCTGTATACAGAGATACATGATAAGATCATGTCTGCAGTCACCACTAGGGGGAGCTCCCTGTATACAGAGATACATGATAAGATTCTGTCTGCAGTCACCACTAGGGTGAGCTCCCTGTATACAGAGATACATGATAAGATCATGTCTGCAGTCACCACTAGGGGGAGCTCCCTGTATACAGAGATACATGATAAGATCATGTCTGCAGTCACCACTAGGGGGAGCTCCCTGTATACAGAGATACATGATAAGATTCTGTCTGCAGTCACCACTAGGGGGAGCTCCCTGTATACAGAGATACATAATAAGATCCTGTCTGCAGTCACCACTAGGGGGAGCTCCCTATATACAGAGATACATGATAAGATCCTGTCTGTAGTCACCACTAGGGGGAGCTCCCTGTATACAGAGATACATGATAAGATCATGTCTGCAGTCACCACTAGGGGGAGCTCCCTGTATACAGAGATACATGATAAGATCCTGCCTACAGTCATCACTAGGGGGAGCTCTCTCATACATGATAAGATCCTGTCTACAGTCATCACTAGGGGGAGCTCCCTATATACAGAGATACATGATAAGATTCTGTCTGCAGTCACCACTAGGGTGAGCTCTCTGTATACAGAGGTAAATGATAAGATCCTGTCTGCAGTCACCACTAGGGGAGCTCCCTGTATACAGAGATAGATGATAAGATCCTGTCTGCAGCCACCACTAGGGGGAGCTCCCTGTATACAGAGATACATGATAAGATTCTGTCTGCAGTCACCACTAGGGGGAGCTTGCTGTATCCAGAGATACATGATAAGATTATGTCTGCAGACACCACTAGGGGGAGCTCCCTGTATACAGAGATACATGATAAGATTCTGTCTGCAGTCACCACTAGGGGGAGCTCCCTGTATACAGAGATACATGATAAGATCCTGTCTGCAGTCACCACTAGGGGGAGCTCCCTGTATACAGAGATACATAAGATCCTGTCCACAGTCACCACTAGGGGGAGCTCCCTGTATACAGAGATACATGATAAGATCCTGTCTGCAGTCACCACTAGGGGGAGCTCCCTGTATACAGAGATACATGATAAGATTCTGTCCACAGTCCCCACTAGGGGTAGCTCCCTGTATACAGAGATACATGATAAGATTCTGTCTGCAGTCACCACTAGGGGTAGCTCCCTGTATACAGAAATACATGATAAGATTCTGTCTGCAGCCACCACTAGAGGGAACTCCCTGTATACAGAGATACATGATAAGATCCTGTCTGCAGTCACCACTAGGGGGAGCTCCCTGTATACAGAGATACATGATAAGATTCTGTCCACAGTCACCACTAGGGGTAGCTCCCTGTATACAGAGATACATGATAAGATTCTGTCTGCAGTCACCACTAGGGGGAGCTCCCTGTATTCAGAGATACATGATAAGATTCTGTCTGCAGCCACCACTAGGGGGAGCTCCCTGTATACAGAGATACATGATAAGATTCTGTCCACAGTCACCACTAGGGGTAGCTCCCGGTATACAGAGATACATGATAAGATTCTGTCTGTAGCCACCACTAGGGGGAGCTCCATGTATACAGAGGTACATGATAAGATTCTGTCTGCAGTCACCACTAGGGGGAGCTCCCTGTATACAGAGATACCGCATGCAGATTAGAAGACCCTACTGATATGAATGGGTTTGTGCAGCCGTCTGATGTGTATAGAGGCCTCCCGACTCACCCCCGACAGATGAAGGATCTGACATGGCCGATGATTCTTTTGTTCTATAAGAGATAAGAGACGTCTGACAGCGGATCTCGTGCAGAATATCAGCGCTCTGCTGTGAGAGTGTCTCCCTGTACGGGACAGCCGGGGTAGAGAGCGGCCAGCCGAACCTTCCATTCATACGGCCACGTGGGTACCATGACGGAGAGTGGTCTCATCTATTTCATGTGTCAAGAGATCGCAGCACACGGCTACATGCACATAGGTTGGATCTGCTTTGCTTTTCAGTTAGCTGAGTAGATTTGCCTTGGTCCGGTGCTGCAGGATTTAGGCCGTTCTTTTGCTCTCCTGCGGCTTGCCATCCTTCATTATCTCAGCTATTCTGATTTTTCCACTCCCCTCTGCTATAAATACTCACATCTCAGCTTGGGTAGTTGTCAGTGATAGCTTGCTATACCTTGGTCTTGGTGTGGAGGTGTGAGCCGTGGACATAGAAGTTATCTTAAGGAGCCGTATCTGGAGATAGCGGCTTTGAGGTTTGGTGTCTCGCCATCCTTTATGCCCCTTAGGGTTTCCCTCATTTATCCTTTCCCTCTTGCCTGTAGTTTGTAGGATTGCAGTTTCTTTTACCCTAGTCTGTCTCTTCTCCTTTGTGTTTCTATCCTAGAGCAGGACGAGTGTGCCAGCTGCCCTGCGCACCAGTCAGGGAAATACAGGGAAAGGAACTTGATTATCGCACTGGATGAATGGACCCATCTAAGGACATCAGGGGCTCAAGGTAAGAATCAAGGGTTGTCGCCCCCTATTCTCCACCAATGATAGTTCATCCCTTCCTCCCACCTCGCCTTTGGTGGAGTGCGACAACGCAGAGCCTCCTGGGAGTGGTACCTGTTGCCTATCCTCAGCCAAGTCCAACCTGACCATCAGAGGCTCCGGTGTAGACAGGTGCGACACTTACTTGCTCATCCGGGGTAGCGTGGAACATACCTGGTGTATGAGGGGTTTAAGCATTAGAAGCGCACCATGCCTTTGGTGGAGTGTGGCATCCAGGAGCCTCCCAGGAGTGGTACCTGTTGCCTATCCTAAGCCATGTCCAACCTGACCATCAGAGGCTCCGGTGTAGACAGGGGCGGCACTTACTCCCTCGTCCGGGGTAGCGTGGAACATATCAGGTGTATAAGGGGTTTAAGCATTAGAAGCACCTCGCCTTTGGTGCAGTGTGACTTCCAGGAGCCTCCCGGAAGTGGTACCTGTTGCCTATCCTCAGCCAAGTCCAACCTGACCATCAGAGGCTCCGGTGTAGACAGGGGCGGCACTTACTCACTCGTCCGGGGCAGCGTGGAACATATCTGGTGTATGAGGGCGTGGTGCATTAGAAGCGCACCAGGCCTTTGGTGGAGTGCAACAACCTGGAGCCTCCTGGGAGTGGTACCTGTTGCCTATCCTCAGCCAAGTCCAACCTGACCATCAGAGGCTCCGGTGTAGACAGGTGCGACACTTACTTGCTTATCCGGGGTAGTGTGGAACATATCTGGTGTATGAGGGCGTGGTGCATTAGAAGCGCACCACAAAACTATAGTCAGTGCTGATCCTTTACTATACTCTCACCAGTCTATAAACCTGACACCGGCCCTTTAAATGCAAACCTGCAACATCACAACAACCTTTTATCATTAACAATAAACTCTGATTCCCGCAGCTTCAGCCGAGCCGAGGTCCGAGGTGAACGTCCCTGGAAAGACGCCAACGTCTGGTTAAATAGATTATCCTGCAGGACGCCAAAAGCGATAAATCACCTGTAATCTGCGTCTATAGGGGAAGATAGAGGTGAAACGCTCAGTACAGGGTGCACCACAGCCAAAACCACCACCAACAGCGGCACGCCGGCGTAATGTACTGCGGGGAGAGAAGTATTGAACACGTCACCAATTGTCAAAGTAAAGCTATTTCTAAAACTGCTATTGACATGAATTTCTCACTAGATGTCGGTAACAACCCATCCAATCCGCACAGGCAAAGAAATCACCGGATTGTCTATAAATGATGCGTAATAATGAGAAATGACACAGGGAAAGTATAGAACACGTTACCGGAATGTATTTAATCCTTGGTCCTTATATATAGATGGATCTCAATGAATTAGAAGATCATCAAAAAGTGACTTTATTTCAGTAATTCAATACATAAAGTGACACACATTGTCAGGAAATTATGAAGGACAGCCAGAGACGGCATAATTCTCTGCCCCTTGTTCGTTTGTAAAGGAGATACATACATCTCTGCTTTGCTTCCCCCCAGTCAGGAATTTTTACGACTAGCCATAAAACTCTGAGCTGTGCAGAATTCAGCTAGTCTAATCTGGTTTTGTCCCTTTGTCTTAACTTACAGTCTTTTAACGTCAAATTTCATAAGACCCGTTCATATTACAAATTCATAAATCATATTTTTGGGATGATTATCATTTTTCAGTTATAATGGTATGTCTTTTATATCTATGTAACAATCAGAAACCTGGGAAATGGGTTCTGACCTTCTGAACATCACAGATATACCATATTTGATATCAATCTTCGTATAAATTCCCGAGGGAAAACATGATGTCCCTGGTTTTAACATGGGAGTGGCCAAATCAAAGATAGGAAAAAAGGAGGTTTTTAGAGAATTGTGAAAGAGGTGGGTTTCAGAGAACCGGCCCACCAGGGAGGTGAACACAAGTGCAGCCCACCAGGGAGGTGAACACAAGTGCAGCCCACCAGGGAGGTGAACACAAGTGCAGCCCACCAGGGAGGTGAACACAAGTGCAGCCCACCAGGGAGTTGAACACAAGTGCAGCCCACCAGGGAGGTGAACACAAGTGCAGCCCACCAGGGAGGTGAACACAAGTGCAGCCCACCAGGGAGTTGAACACAAGTGCAGCCCACCAGGGAGGTGAACACAAGTGCAGCCCACCAGGGAGGTGAACACAAGTGCAGCCCACCAGGGAGGTGAACACAAGTGCAGCCCACCAGGGAGGTGAACACAAGTGCAGCCCACCAAGGAGGTGAACACAAGTGGGAGTTCCTGGATTTTATCTCCCATTACATAAAACCAAAGCGTCCACTTTGGGCTCATTCCACCCTGGGACGTCAGACACAGTAAGACACTAACGCTGTGTGGCAGAATCATACACCATTTCTGGAGAGCCCCCCTAATGATCAGAGGCTTCACCTTGTGTGGTTGTGAGAGTCACAACCACTATAAAAGCAGATCTTGGCTGCTGCAGTCCCCAGTGTGGTGCATATAGAGGAGGGAGTATGAAGGTAAAACACTGCGCTGCCGTATTCCACCAGACATCAAAGGGGGAATATAATATTGATTTATTAGTCAACGCGTTTCAGGACTCCCGGCCTCTTCCTCAGGACAAATCGATATCATATTGCCATGTATCAGGGAGTCCTTAAACGCGTTGACTAATAAATCAATATTATATGTCCTTATGTATGCACAGGTGATATATAGTTGGAGATTCGCTGATATAACATGTGACTGTACATGATTAATAGATCATGTAATATAATGAGACAGGTCAATAACACGGCAGCTACTAATTAGTTATTCCTTAATATGTTATTGTTTTTAATTTTAGCTACAAACAGTAATTATAGATTTCACACATCCTGGTCGAAGCGAAACAGGCAGAGAAAAATGCAAGATGAAGAAGATGAAGACGATGAAGAAGAGAAGATGAAGACGGATGAAGAGACGATTAGAAAGAATGATGGAAGAAGATGAAAAGGCGATGAAGCAGATGCTACAATGTAGTAAAGGGGATTTAGTGGATCCATCCAGGCGATGCAGAGCAGAACTCTGAAATCTGTAAACCTCGGTGGACATGATATGTAACATACAATATGTCCTAAGCCCAGAGGTTGTGTGGCCCCGGCTTCTCCCCACCGCATCCCAAGAGGAAAAACCATAGATTAGTAAATGACAAATGTGATGAGATGTGTCCATTGGAGGGATGGCCATGATACCCGGCGCCTTCCTAAACATCACACAGGGGTCATGGATTGGAGACCCCAAGTTTTACCATGATAATAAATAAAAGCCGTTATAGAGTCGCCATTACATTACTCTTGTGGTCGGCATTACACCATCTGACCGCTCTAACTGTAAAGAATCCTTTCCTATTAGGCTGCTGGAATCTTCATTCTTCCTCCCCCAGTGAGTGTGGGGCTGACCTCTGATCTCTCAGCCCTGCCTGATCTCTCAGGCCCCAGTGAGTGTGCGGCTGACCTCTGATCTCTCAGGCCCCAGTGAGTGTGCGGCTGACCTCTGATCTCTCGGGCCCAGTGATGTGTGGTGTGGCTGACCTCTGATCTCTCTGGCCCCAGTGAGTGTGCGGCTGACCTCTGATCTCTCGGGGCCCAGTGAGTGTGTGGCTGACCTCTGATCTCTCGGGCCCCAGTGAGTGTGTGGCTGACCTCTGATCTCTCGTGTCCAAGTGAGTGTGGGGCTGACCTCTGATCTCTCGGGCCCCAGTGAGTGTACGGCTTACCTCTGATCTCTCAGGTCCCAGTGAGTGTGCGGCTGACCTCTGATCTCTCGGGGCCCAGTGAGTGTGTGGCTGACCTCTGATCTCTCAGGCCCCAGTGAGTGTGCGGCTGACCTCTGATCTCTCGGACCCCAGTGAGTGTGCGGCTGACCTCTGATCTCTCGGGGCCCAGTGAGTGTGTGGCTGACCTCTGATCTCTCGGGCCTCAGTGAGTGTGTGGCTGACCTCTGATCTCTCAGGCCCCAGTGAGTGTGCGGCTGACCTCTGATCTCTCAGGCCCCAGTGAGTGTACAGCTTACCTCTGATCTCTTGGGCACCAGTGAGTGTCCGGCTGACCTCTGATCTCTCGGGCCCCAGTGAGTGTACGGCTGACCTCTGATCTCTCGGGCCCCAGTGAGTGTGCGGCTGACCTCTGATCTCTGGGGCCCCAGTGAGTGTGCGGTTGACCTATGATCTTTCAGGCCTCAGTGAGTGTGCGGCTGACCTCTGATCTCTCAGGCCCCAGTGAGTGTGCGGCTGACCTCTGATCTCTCAGGCCCCAGTGAGTGTGCGGCTGACCTCTGATCTTTCAGGTCCCAGTGAGTGTGCGGCTGACCTCTGATCTCTCAGGCCCCAGTGAGTGTGCGGCTGACACTCTGATCTCTCTGGCCCCAGTGAGTGTGCGGCTGACCTCTGATCTCTCGGGCCCCAGTGAGTGTACAGCTTACCTCTGATCTCTTGGGCACCAGTGAGTGTCCGGCTGACCTCTGATCTCTCGGGCCCCAGTGAGTGTACGGCTGACCTCTGATCTCTGGGGCCCCAGTGAGTGTGCGGCTGACCTCTGATCTCTGGGGCCCCAGTGAGTGTGCGGCTGACCTCTGATCTTTCAGGCCCCAGTGAGTGTGCGGCTGACCCCTGATCTCTCAGGCCCCAGTGAGTGTGCGGCTGACCTCTGATCTCTCAGGCCCCAGTGAGTGTGCGGCTGACACTCTGATCTCTCTGGCCCCAGTGAGTGTGCGGCTGACCTCTGATCTCTCGGGCCCCAGTGAGTGTACAGCTTACCTCTGATCTCTTGGGCACCAGTGAGTGTCCGGCTGACCTCTGATCTCTCGGGCCCCAGTGAGTGTACGGCTGACCTCTGATCTCTGGGGCCCCAGTGAGTGTGCGGCTGACCTCTGATCTCTGGGGCCCCAGTGAGTGTGCGGCTGACCTCTGATCTTTCAGGCCCCAGTGAGTGTGCGGCTGACCCCTGATCTCTCAGGCCCCAGTGAGTGTGCGGCTGACCTCTGATCTCTCAGGCCCCAGTGAGTGTGCGGCTGACCTCTGATCTCTCGAGCTCCAGTACGGCTGACCTCTGATCTCTCAGGCCCCAGTGAGTGTACAGCTTACCTCTGATCTCTTGGGCAGCAGTGAGTGTGCGGTTGACCTTTGATCTCTTGAGTCCCAGTGAGTGCGCGGCTGACCTCTGATCTCTCAGGCCCCAGTGAGTGTGCGGCTGACCTCTGATCTCTCGGGCCCCAGTGAGTGTGCGGCTGACCTCTGATCTCTCGGACCCCAGTGAGTGTGCGGCTATCCTCTGATCTCTCAGGTCCAAGTGAGTGTGCGGCTGACCTCTGATCTCTCGGACCCCAGTGAGTGTGCGGGTGACCTCTGATCTCTCGGACCCCAGTGAGTGTGCCGGTGACCTCTGATCTCTTGGGCCCCAGTGAGTGTGCGTCTGACCTTTGATTTCTCGGGCCCCAGTGAGTGTGTGGCTGACCTCTGATCTCTCGGGCCCCTTTGCACACTGTCATGTTGTTATTACCTTTCTCTGTGCTTGCCCTATTGAGGTTATTCTGAATCCTTAGGAGGTATAGGAAACTCTTGACAGCCGGTCAGGTAGCGAGGTCTGAGCAGCCGTCATCTAGCCCTCCACTCTGGGATTTCCTCTCAGTGCAGGTGCCTTTAGAGACTGCAGTAGGAGTACTAGTCTGTGCAGGAACCAGCTGGGTGGAGGTGCAGCTTCAGACTGACTGTGATTACTTATCCATCATGTGTGTGACACCCTGCTTCATATCCATCACTGGCATGACAAAGTTCCTGGGCCATACGTTTACAGTTTCCATAGGAGTCCATGTACGTTCATCTACTTATTTGGTAGGACACCCATACTGCATCGTCTGCATCTTGTTGCACCTGTAGCCTACATTGCTCCCAAACTGTCCAGTCATCAGGTGCGTGTCTGGAAATCCCACATGTATTCCAAAGTCTGAACAGGCACAAAATGTATCAGTGTGGTTCACGCCGGATGATAATCTTCTCTCACATTTAGACATTTCCATCTCTTTCACATCACCTCTTCCTTGGTTTCCTTTGCACCTAAATGTCACCATGTCACAGCTCCTTCAGCACCGCAGAGTGGTATAACAGTAAGGGTATTCGGGCAAAGAGCGAGCAGGGGAACTAGTCTGGCCCTTAGATATGGGGTCTCTGGCTCACCCTGTTTCCGGAATTACCTCTGATGGTGAGGACGTCTGAGCCACCACCCTTGCCTTCTGCTCCTGATGAGTCCTAGGGTAAGAGTCCTCTCACCTTCACCCACAGACCGAGAAGAACAGCAACTTCCCGAAAAGAAGGAAGACACCAATAAGGCTTCAGCAGAAAGCACACACGTCTTCTCAGCTCTAGGTCTTGCAGAGACTAAACTCTATCAGCGACATCTGTTGGTGGAAAAGGGAACTATTGAAAGGCTGGAGGAGTGGACAATTCCATCAGCTGACACACCCAGCATCATAAACCCATAGACAACAGCAGCTTCTGACATTAACACTGAATGTGCCAGAGGAGATTTACTCCCATTTACACTCCTGCAGAGCGATTCACATGGACGGCAGAACAGACCACACGTGACACCTTTCCACATTACCTGCAAAAGTGCCCAAAACCCAAGAATAATTAGGTCTGACACCATCGCCTGCCAAAGTTTAGGTCCAAACACAGTAAATCTGAATAATTTCTAGAAATCACATTGAGCGTCACCCGCCAATGCCGTGAATTTCTTGGCGCTACCGGTGCCAGTCATAATAAAGCCCATTTCACAGGCGGCTGCGCTCTTTGTTATATTTAGTCTCTTTGGCGCGAGGATTGAAGAACGTGTCCTCTCGTACCGAATACAAAGTCACACAAACAGCCCATACATCACTCAGCACGGCAGGAATAATGAGCTGCAAGAGCGGCCGTCACTGAAAGATCTCCAGGACCCAACACGTAACGAGAGAAGAAATGAAGGAAAGGGCGGCCATAGGCACAGCGGACCGTCCCGGGGAGTGAGGTCTGATCAGCCTTAAAGGGATAGTCTGCTCAAAGCGCTAAACCACCCACAATGCAGATTTCTCACTGCTCACAAGGCTCAAAAGAGACCGGAAGGGAACTGGGCACCAATGTGCATAAAGGGACTGGGACGTCTGGTAAACCATGGTGAAGGCCAAATCCACCACACACCAAACCTCAAAGACCGGCAGCTGCTTGTTCCATAATCTTTAGGATGACACTCCACAGAGAAGGTACTTATGACCACCACTCATGACCGATGAGCCAACCTTGGCTTTTCTGCAGTGGCCCCATAGCAGCGGCAGGATCCAGGGGTGTAACTACAAGAGGTGCCTAGGGGTCCCCAAAAGTCCCGTGGGCCTTTAGATAAATACTAATGCTATTAAAGATTTGCAATAATTGGCGGCCCCCATCGCAGCTTTTGCATCAGGGTCTATAAGCTTCAACTTACGCCACTGGGAAGGGACATCTGTTAAACTATGGTGATGGCCAACTCCACCACACAGCAAACCTCCAAGACCGGCAGCTGATTGTTCCATAATCTTTAGGATGATAATCCACAGAGAAGGCACAAGGTCTCACCACTCATAATCGATGAGCCAATCCTGGCTTTTCTGCAATGGCCCCTATCAGCGGCGTAACTACAACAGGTGCAGGGGTTGCAATCGCACCCGGGCCCTGGAGCCTGGGGGGGGGCCCAAAAGTTCTTTTGGCCTTTAGAAAAAGACTAATGCTATTAGAGATTTGCAATAATTAGGGGCCCCATTGGAGCTGGGTTGAGAAGCAGTTATCATTTGCAAGTTTCCTTGCACTGCAAAAACTTTAAAAGTTTTCTACATGATTAAAAACATATAACCAAGAGCAAGGAATGGGTTAAATAAACAACAGCCTATACTCACCCCTTCATCTTCCGCTGCATTAGTGCTCCCCTCTGGTTTATGCAGCCATCACATCATATACGGTATGTAAAATGGAAAAAAAAGCTGACGGCACTTCCTAACAGGTGTGAACAGGTGCAAACTCAGCATGAAATAAACTGTAGTAAATAACCAGTTGCACAGTTGCAGCCGGGGGATGAAGGGGAGTATGTGGGTAAAGCCTGCATCCCCCTGATTCCCCAGCATTGATGCAACTGTCTGCTCCCACACCGGTATTATCATTGATCCGGGCTCCCTGATCAGTGATAATACCGGTGCACGAGCAGACGGTTGCTTCCAGCTCTGTACCTGTTTCCGTTGGATCCAGGGAAAAATGGCATACCCCCTAGGGATCTGGCCCGGCTGCCACAAATGGTACGACATGTATTCCTATGTGTGATGTCATGCCTGGAGGCAAGAGGGGGACACTATGCTGAGACCCCCAATTACAGTCAACACATCTGAACTTCAGGCCAGGGAAGTGCCAGGCAGAAGAGACCCACCTATAGGACAGTCCCCACTACCTGGCTGGAGGGAGGAGTTAGGTAGGGGTGGGTGGCAAGAAGGAGTATATGTCGAGCCCCAGGCTTTGGGGAACTCGGGTATCAGGCTCCAAAGGGTTAACGTTCCTGTGTCACGGGGGGCTGCGCATGATCCCGTGTCCTGGGGGACTTCTTTGAAAAAGGGGGTTATATTTACAGGGGATTTGATATACAGTTGTCGTGACGCCACCTGTAGTTTCTGGTGAAGAGCCACAGTCCGCCGGAGGTAGATGGTATCACGGCTAGTTGGCAAAGTCCTCTACAGGTAGGGCTGGACCTCCGGGGCAGTGTTCCTGTATAGGGAACAAGTTCATGCAGAAGAAACACAGGCAGAGACAAAGTCACTTTCTCCCGGGTACTTTACTGTTAGTTGTAGCAGCAGCGGTTACAGTTCACAGCTCAGCACTTTAGATGTTACAAATAACAGGTTGCTTAACAGGTGGCTGCAAGTGGATCCCAGGTGGTATGGTGGAACCCTTGGTGTACCTTCGCTAAGTAACCCGTGTCCGTTCTTCTCTGCTTAGGATCGATCTATACCCAGTAGCTCCTTGTAGGTAGTATCGGGAGTTCCCTCCCTGGTTAGTGAGGAAGCAGGCAGACCGCTCCGATGGGAGGGTGCTGCGGCTGATGAACGAGCCACAGCAGCCGGTTGCTGACTGCAAGCTGGACTTGGCCGGTTCCTAGGGCCTGGCGTTCCCCTGGTTGGACTGGAGAATCCCCTAGAGTATGGTCGCTCCACTCTGAGGATCTCCCTTTCTCTCTTGGGCCCAGACTTCTCTTGTCGGCCGCCCTCTTTCAGGACCTCCTCAAGGTCCCTTCTTCTTTCCTCTGGTGTGACCTTCCGCCTCGTTCCATTTAGTTGATCTTTCCTAATACCTTTCCTCTTCCTTCATCTCCTCCTGGTCCTTCAGCCGAGAGACCCTAAGCTCAAAGACTTGGAGGCAAAGACCTCCTTGTTCCCCCGAGAGGTGAATTTATTCCCTCCTCTGTTCCTCTTTGGTAATTGAAGCACAGCCTGCATACAGCCAGACTTGCCTCCTCTCTCTTCCTGACTCTGATATCTGTCCTATCCTCCTATGCGGTCCACAGGTTACCCTCTCTGATCACTGCGGTGTCGCACTGCTGTGTCTGGCTCCCTCTCTTTGACCCACAGGGGGACCAGGTGGCTGAAGCCTCCACGGTGTAATGGGGTTCTCACACACAGGTGCGGATCCCCGATGTCCGGTACGTCTTTGGGCGAACTCCCACTCGTTCCTCACTCCCTTTAGGCTGCCTGCTCCTTGCCTTCTGTCCCCACTCAGGCTTGCGGGACGTCAGAATGCCCACTCCGGGTCACTGGTTCAGGCCTAACCGCGGCACCGACCACCAGGACGTCTTCGCAGCTCTCCTAGTGTCTGCACACTCTCACTAACTCCTCCCCCAGTAGCAGTATTTATAGGGGATCTTGCCTAAGGTCAGCAAGTGGAGCTCCCCCTACTGTGCCGGGGTGGAAGATGTTGCATGTAGTAGGTACCTGCTGTGGAAATCCAACTGTGCATTAGGGAAGTCTGTGGCTACCTGCGTGAGCAGGGCGCCAAAGGTTCTAGTCGAGTAAAGCCAGCTTGAGAGACAGCATGGAGCGTGGAGTGAAGTTCTAGGCTGAGGGCCTGGAAAGATGAATCTGCTGCCAGCTGTTGAGGAACTAGTTGCAACAGAGGTACCGTATTCCGTAATCCGTATTTTTGATTGCCAGCTAAGGTAAAAACCAGGCAGCTGGGGGCTACCCCCCAGGCTACTGATTAGAATTCATTAGAATTGCCAGTTTTTGGTGCCCTTGGCATCATGGTGATAGAGGGGGTTAATGTCAGATGAGTATTGACAGCTTGTTATTAAGCCTTAGATTGATAAGGAAGTGATTTATAGTAAAGTGTATCAGTCTTAGCAATTGAGTGAAAGGTCTGTTAGTAGTTAACTTTGTAGCTAATCTCCCATCCTTCCATTGTATATGCACAAACTGCAATAGGTAAAAAGCACCGAGGAGGCCGAGCACCTCCGGATCACAGGAGCAGAACGTCCTGAACCTGCACATTGTACTGGAGATTTATAGCACGACTCTCAGAAGAAGGATCCACCTAGATCCGGTCAGTACGCCGGGTTCTGGACAGTACACGATGCTTTGTTACTCGATGTTTCCATGCAGTCGGATGTCACAATCTATTAGTTTTGCTTCAATTGACGTAAACTCTTTATTTGCTGATATTTGTGCACTTACACATTCCATAGGTACAAAGTAAAGAAAAGTCGTCCAGCTCTTCACAGAGTAATGACATGTATCCAAGACACAAACACAGACATAAATGCAAAAATGAGAGTGGAGAGAGCGCCATCACCGCGGACATTGAGTGACTGGAGATGGCGCCATCACCGCGGACATTGAGTGACTGGAGATGGCGCCATCACCGCGGACATTGAGTGACTGGAGAAGGCGCCATCACCGAGGACATTGAGTGACTGGAGAAGGCGCCATCACCGCGGACATTGAGTGACTGGAGAAGATGCCATCATCGCGGACATTGAGTGACTGGAGAAGGCGCCATCACCGCGGACATTGAGTGACTGGAGAAGGCGCCATCACCGAGGACATTGAGTGACTGGAGAAGGCGCCATCACCACAGACATTGAGTAACTGGAGAAGGCGCCATCACCGCGGACATTGAGTGACTGGAGAAGGCGCCATCACCGCGAACATTGAGTGACTGGAGAAGGCGCCATCACTGCGGACATTGAGTGACTGGAGAAGACGCCATCACCATGGACATTGAGTGACTGGAGAAGGCGCCATCACCGCGGACATTGAGTGACTGGAGAAGGCGCCATCACCGCGGACATTGAGTGACTGGAGAAGGCGCCATCACTGCGGACATTGAGTGACTGGAGAAGGCGCCATCACCGCGGACATTGAGTGACTGGAGAAGCCGCCATCACTGTGGACATTGAGTGACTGGAGAAGGCGCCATCACCGCGGACATTGAGTGACTGGAGAAGGCGCCATCACCGCGGACATTGAGTGACTGGAGAAGGCGCCATCACTGCGGACATTGAGTGACTGGAGAAGGCGCCATCACCGCAGACATTGAATGACTGGAGAAGGCGCCATCACCGCGGACATTGAGTGACTGGAGCAGGCGCCATCACCGCGGACATTGAGTGACTGGAGAAGCCGCCATCACTGTGGACATTGAGTGACTGGAGAAGGCGCCATCACCGCGGACATTGAGTGACTGGAGAAGGCGCCATCACCGCGGACATTGAGTGACTGGAGAAGCCGCCATCACTGTGGACATTGAGTGACTGGAGAAGGCGCCATCACCGCGGACATTGAGTGACTGGAGAAGGCGCCATCACCGCGGACATTGAGTGACTGGAGAAGGCGCCATCACCGCGGACATTGAGTGACTGGAGAAGCGCCATCACCGCAGGACATTGAGAGACTGGAGAAGCTGCCATCACTGCGGACATTGAGAGACTGGAGAAGCTGCAATCACCGCGGACATTGAGTGGCTGGAGAAGGCGCCATCACCGAAGCACATTGAGAGACTGGAGAAGCTGCCATCACTGCGGACATTGAGAGACTGGAGAAGCTAGCAATCACCGCGGACATTGAGAGACTGGAGAAGGCAACTTCACCGCGGACATTGAGTGACTGGAGAAGACACCATCACCACGGACATTGAGTGACTAGAGAAGGCGCCATCACCGCGGACATTGAGTGACATGCAGAAGGCGCCATCACCACGGACATTGAGTGACTGGAGAAGGCGCCATCACCCGCGGACATTGAGAGACTGGAGAAGGCGCCATCACCGCGGACATTGAGTGACTGCAGAAGGCACCATCACCGCGGACATTGAGTGACTGTAGAAGGCGCCATCACCGCGGACATTGAGTGACTGCAGAAGGCGCCATCACCACGGACATTGAGTGACTGCAGAAGGAGCCATCACCGCAGACATTGAGTGACTGGAGAAGGCACCATCACCGCGGACATTGAGTGACTGGAGAAGCGCCATCACCACGGACATTGTGTGACTGGAGAAGGCGCCATCACCACGGACATTGAGTGACTGGAGAAGGCACCATCACCGCAGACATTGAGTGACTGGAGAAGGCCCATCACCGCGGACATTGAGTGACTGGAGAAGGCGCCATCACACGCCTCGCGGACATTGAGTGACTGGAGAAGGCGCCATCACCACGGACATTGAGTGACTGGAGAAGGCGCCATCACCGCGGACATTGAGTAACTGGAGAAGGCGCCATCACCGCGGACATTGAGTGACTGGAGAAGACGCCATCACCGCGGACATTGTGTGACTGGAGAAGGCGCCATCACCACGGACATTGAGTGACTGGAGCAGGCACCATCACCGCAGACATTGAGTGACTGGAGAAGGCGCCATCACCGCGGACATTGAGTGATTGGAGAAGCCGCCATCACCGCGGACATTGAGTGACTGGAGAAGGCGCCATCACCGCGGACATTGAGTGACTGGAGAAGGCGCCATCACCACGGACATTGAGTGACTGGAGAAGGCGCCATCACCGGCGGACATTGAGTAACTGGAGAAGGCGCCATCACCGCGGACATTGAGTGACTGGAGAAGGCGCCATCACCGCGGACATTGAATGACTGGAGAAGGCGCCATCACCGCGGACATTGAGTGACTGGAGAAGCCGCCATCACCGCGGACATTGAGTGACTGGAGAAGGCACCATCAACGCTGACATTGAGTGACTGGAGAAGGCACCATCACCCGCGACATTGAGTGACTGGAGAAGGCGCCATCACCGCGGACATTGAGTGACTGGAGAAAGCACCATCACCGCGGACATTGAGTGACTGGAGAAGGCGCCATCACCGCGGACATTGAATGACTGGAGAAGCTGCCATCACCGCGGACATTGAGTGACTGGAGAAAGCACCATCACCGCGGACATTGAGTGACTGGAGAAGGCGCCATCACCACGGACATTGAGTGAATGGAGAAGAGCCATCACCGCAGACATTGAGCGAATGGAGAAGGCACCATCACCGCGGACATTGAGTGACTGGAGAAGGCGCCATCACCGCGGACATTGAGTGACTGGGGAAGGCGCCATCACCGCAGACATTGAGTGACTGGAGAAGACGCCATCACCGCGGACAGTGAGTGACTGGAGAAAGGCGCCATCACCGCGGACATTGAGTGACTGGAGAAGGCGCCATCACCGCGGACATTGAGTGACTGGAGAAGGCGCCATCACCGCGGACATTGAGTGACTGGAGCAGGCGCCATCACTGTGGACATTGAGTGACTGGAGAAGGCGCCATCACCGCGGACATTGAGTGACTGGAGAAGGCGCCATCACCGCGGACATTGAGTGACTGGAGAAGCCGCCATCACCGCGGACATTGAGTGACTGGAGCAGGCGCCATCACTGTGGACATTGAGTGACTGGAGAAGGCGCCATCACCGCGGACATTGAGTGACTGGAGAAGGCCCATCACCGCGGACATTGAGTGACTGGAGAAGGCGCCATCACTGCGGACATTGAGTGACTGTAGAAGGCGCCATCACCACGGACATTGAGTGACTGCAGAAGGAGCCATCACCGCAGACATTGAGTGACTGGAGAAGGCGCCATCACCGCGGACATTGAGAGACTGGAGAAGACGCCATCACCGCGGACATTGAGTGACTGGGGAAGGCGCCATCACCGCGGACATTGAGTGACTGGGGAAGGCGCCATCACCGCGGACATTGAGTGACTGGAGAAGGCGCCATCACCGCGGACATTGAGTGACTGGGAAGGCGCCATCACCGCGGACATTGAGTGACTGGAGAAGGCGCCATCACCGCGGACATTGAGTGACTGGAGAAGGTGCCATCACCGCGGACATTGAGTGACTGGAGAAGGCGCCATCACCGCGGACATTGAGTGACTGGAGAAGGTGCAATCACTGCGGACATTGAGTGACTGGAGAAGGCGCCATCACCGCGGACATTGAGTGAATGGAGAAGGTTTCACATGGTGCGGAGGTTCATCCTTCCCAATGACGGGGCTTCACAGGTGTCGGGGTTCATCCTCCAATGACAGGGCTTCAGAGGGTGCGGTGGTTCATCCTCTCCAATTACGGGGGCTCACAAGGTTCCAGGGATTCATCCTCCACAATGACAGAGGCTTCACAGGGTGCCAGGGGTTATTCTCCCAATGACAGGGGCTTCACAGGGTGTACGGGGTTCATCCTCCCCAAAGACGGGGGCTTCACAGGTGTCGGGGGTTTATCCTCCCCAACGACGCGCCATCACCGCGGACATTGAATGACTGGAGAAGGCGCCATCACCACTGACATTAAGTGACTGGAGAAGCCGCCATCACTGTGGACATTGAGTGACTGGAGAAGCCGCCATTTCTAATCTCGTTCTGGCCTTTTTCTTGTCTCATCCAGGCCCTCTTTCTGGCCTCTTTCTGGCTCGTTCTGGTCTCATCTGGTCTCATTCTGGCCTCATTCTGGTCTCATTCTGTTCTCATTCTGGCCTCGTTCTGGTCACATTCTGGTCTCATTCTGGTCTCATTCTGGCCTCATTCTGTCTCATTCTGTTCTCATTCTGGCCTCGTTCTGGTCACATTCTGGTCTCATTCTGTTCTCATTCTTGCCTCTTTCTGGCCTCGTTCTGGTCTCATTCTGGCCTCATTCTGGTCTCATTCTGGTCTCATTCTGGTCTCATTCTGGCCTTTTTCTAGTCTAGTTCTGGTCTTCTTCTGGTCTCATCCAGGCCTCTTTCTGGCCTTGTTCTGGCCTTATTCTGGCTTCATTCTGGCTCTCATAGAGTTACATTGAGCATAAGGCCAGTCATAGAGTTCGTTCACAAGACGGCACTGCAGGAATTTGTGACCTGCCGGCACCTCCCATGTTTCATGGAGGCGAAAGAGTTCACAAATCAATACATCTGTATGAGAGCCTTGACCTGGTCCCATTGGGAAGGACTACAGCAGTTTCTTCTGAAGCACAGTGTGCGCAGATGAGCGGGATCCGATAGACTGGTGAGTGGAGGGCAACTCTGCCCACAAAAAACACATTCTGGCTGGTGTAGCTGCCCTTGTCAGTCTAATTAGGAGTTTTAAAGGGCCAGTGGCCCATTTTCAGGTCAGTGTCCAGACCTGCCCCATCCTGACCTCGTTCTCGCCTCATTCTGCCTTGTCCTGGTCTCATTTTGTGCTCATTTGGGCAGTATTCTGCCCTTGTTCTGGACTCATTCTAGCCTTGCCCGGCCTCCTTCTGGCCTAGCCTGAGGTCATTCTGACCCCACTCTGGCCTCGTTTTGGCCTTGTCCTGACCTCATTCTGGTCTCAGTCTGGCCTCATTTGGGTTTAAAACCATGCATTTGAATTGGCGAGTAGGAACCTGCTAACAGAGAACAAGAAGCACCTAAGGTCAGTGGGGGACGGGCTGCACAAGCAGAAGGCAAGCCCCATAATCAAAAACAAAGAAAACTGCAGCACTCCTTAATGTGCAGTGTGTAAGGGTGCAAAGCTGAACATAACAGGTTCCTACTCACCCATTCAAATGGAGGTTTTTAAACCCATAGAGAGGCAGTCAGATAGTGTAAGTTCTCAGTAAGGAGATACGCCTCAACATGGTTAATGGGTGGATATCTTTATTTGCCAAGTGTCTCTTTTTTATATAGATCTTCTTATAGCTTACAATGCCTGTCTACCTTCTTTTGTATATACTCCACTATTGCATAACTTAGTTTTTCAAAGAAAAAGTGGCTAAGCTGTCCTGTGTGTACATATGCAGCCTGTTCAGCCTTGCAACCTGTACACACTATGCACACATTAGGGAAATGCTGCAATTTTTGTTTTTGTTTAGTAAAAAGAATCTTAATTATCAGAGATTATTAGCAAACAGCGATCAAAAAAGGTTAACGGCGGCTCCAGGTGACTGTGAGGCCGCGGTGAAAGGGCTCATACAGGAGGATGGTTGATGTAGACGTATGGAGATAGGAAGGTAAGAAAGGGGATTCTGAGGGGACAGGGAAGGGTTAATGGAGGAGATAACACCTGTCTATGCGAAGGTCACCTGTGGCCCCAGGAGGGGTAAAGAAAGGGATCTGTTCTCCAAACTACAGAGAAGCCCAGAGGGGCTCCCTGCTCGGGGCACGGCGGCTGCCTTTCACGTTGTGTTTGTAGCGTGCGCTCCTGCGCCTCTGATGTGCACCGTGGAGGTGCGGCGCTGTGTATACCGGCGTATGTTGATGTGACGCTGTCCGGGGACTTGTTCCAGGACTTGGAAGCATAGTTGTGACATTGTGTCTAGCATTAGAAAAATGGGGCGGTAAGGGTGCACATCAAAGGCGCAGGAGAGCGCACTACAAACACAACGTGAAAGGCAGCCGCCGTGCACCGAGCAGGGAGCCCCTCTGGGCTTCTCTGTAGTTTGGAGAACAGATCCCTTTCTTTACCCCTCCTGGGGCCACAGTTGTTCAGGTGACCTTCCCATAAACAAGGTATTATCTCCTCCATTAACCCTTCCCTGTCCCCTCAGACGCAGACTCCCCTTTCTTACCTTCCTATCTATTTATGTGTACCGTGTATGTATTGAACACGTCACCAATTTTCTAAGTAAATCTATTTCTAAACCTGCTATTCTCATGATTTTCTCACCAGATGTCGGTAACAACCCATCCAATCCACACAGACAACTAAATCACCATAGATGTCTATAACTTATGTGTAATATTGAGAATTGGCACAGGGAAAAGTATTGAACACGTGAAGAAACAGAAGCAAAAAGCCCTGGAAAGTCCTGACACCGGCTGAGATCTATCAGTAATTATAAAGCAATCCTGCCACTGAGTGATTATAATATCAGCTGGATCTGATATAAAGGAGTCTCATTACCAAGGAGCCTCACAAGAAACATCTCATGATGGGGAAAACCAGTGAGCTGACTCAGGAGCTTCACAACCTTATTGTTGTAAAACATCCTGATGGCATTGGTTACAGGAATATTTCTAAACTCCTGAAGGCTCCAGTGAGCTCTGCTGGGGCCATAATCTGGAAGAGGAAAGATCATCATTTCCCCATAAACCGGCCACGAGCAGGTGCTCCCCGCAAGATGAGTGAGAAGAATTATCCGAAGAGCTGAGCTCACCTGTGGAGCTACAGAAATACTTGGAATCAGCAGGGACAATGGTTTCACAGAAAATAATGCGTAATGAATCTCCCTCCATGTCCTGTATGCACTCCTGTCTGCACGCTCCTACATGCACGCTCCTTGCACATGCTCCTGTATACACACTCCTGTGTGCACGCTCCTGTATGCACGCTCCTGTATGCACGCTCCTGTATGCACGCTCCTGTATGCACGCTCCTGTATACACACTCCTGTATGCACGCTCCTATATGCACGCTCCGGTGTGCACGCTCCTGTATGCACGCTCTGTATGCACACTCCTGTATACACGCTCCTGTATGCACGCTCCTGTATGCACGCTCCTGTATGCACACTCCTGTATGCACGCTCCGGTGTGCACGCTCCTGTATGCACGCTCCTTGTGCACGCTCCTGTATGTACGCTCCTGTATGCACGCTCCTGTATGCACGCTCCTGTATGCACACTCCTGTATGCACGCTCCTGTATGCACGCTCCTGTGTGCACGCTCCTGTGTGCACGCTCCTGTATGTACGCTCCTGTGTGCACGCTCCTGTATGCACGCTCCTGTATGCACACTCCTGTATGCACGCTCCTGTATGCACGCTCCTATATGCACGCTCCGGTGTGCACGCTCCTGTATGCACGCTCCTGTATGCACGCTCCTGTATGCACACTCCTGTATGCATGCTCCTATATGCACGCTCCGGTGTGCACGCTCCTGTATGCACGCTCCTGTATGCACGCTCCTGTATGCACACTTCTGTATGCACGCTCCTGTATGCACGCTCCTGTATGCACGCTCCTGTGTGCACGCTCCTGTGTGCACACTCCTGTATGTACGCTCCTGTATGCACGCTCCTGTATGCACGCTCCTGTATGCACGCTCCGGTGTGCACGCTCCTATGTGCACGCTCACCCCGCAAGACTCCATTGCTGAAAAAAAATCAGGTTTAAGAGCGTTTAAAGTTCACTCAATAACATTTAGACAAGTCTGTGAAATAGAGAATATAGTCTGCTCAGATGAGGACAAAACTGAACTCTGTGGAGGCCATAATGCACCATGTTTGGAGGCCAAAAGGGAAATCACCCAAAAACATCAACAACAGTGAAGTGCGGAGGTGACAACATCATGGTGAGCGGCTGATTGTCTGGAGAACTTAATGTAATTGAAGGAAGGATGAATGGAGAAATGTAGCGAGACATTCCTGATAACAATCTGCTTCATCTACCAGGAGGATGGAGATGAAACGAGGACGACATTTCACCATACAATGATCCCAAACACATAACTGAGGGAACTCTCATGAGATCTGATCAGGAGCTGAGCACCAGACATGCATGGAGAGTTCAGAGGGCTGGAGACTGCAGAAACACTCACTCCTGTGCTAAAACAGGCAGGGAAATATTATGGTGGTGGTTATTCTTCACTGAGAATCGCTATCCAATAGTGGTAGTAGTAGTGTTCTGAGTGTCACTATCTGTTGGTAGTTGTAGTGCTGTACTTAGCGTCGCTATCTGTTGGTGGTTGTAGTGCTGTGCTGAGTGTCGCTATCTGTTGGTGGTAGTTGTACTGCACTGAGCGTCGCTATCTGTTGGTGGTAGTTGTACTGCACTGAGCGTCGCTATCTGTTAGTGGTAGTTGTACTGCACTGAGCGTCGCTATCTGTTAGTGGTAGTTGTACTGCACTGAGCGTCGCTATCTGTTGGTAGTTGTAGTGCTGTACTTAGCGTCGCTATCTGTTGCTGGTTGTAGTGCTGTACTTAGCGTCGCTATCTGTTAGTGGTAGTTGTAGTGTACTGAGTGTTGCTATCTGTTGATGGTTGTAGTGCTGTGCTGAGCGTCGCTATCTGTTAGTGGTAGTTGTACTCCACTGAGTGTCGCTATGTGTTAGTGGTAGTTGTACTGCACTGAGTGTCGCTATCTGTTAGTGGTAGTTGTACTGCACTGAGCGTCGCTATCTGTTGGTGGTAGTTGTACTGCACTGAGCGTCGCTATCTGTTGGTGGTAGTTGTACTGCACTGAGCGTCGCTATCTGTTGGTGGTAGTTGTACTGCACTGAGTGTCGCTATCTGTTGGTGGTAGTTGTACTGCACTGAGCGTCGCTATCTGTTGGTAGTTGTAGTGCTGTACTTAGCGTCGCTATCTGTTGGTGGTAGTTGTACTGCACTGAGCGTCGCTATCTGTTAGTGGTAGTTGTACTGCACTGAGCGTCGCTATCTGTTGGTGGTTGTAGTTCTGCACTGAGCGTCGCTATCTGTTGGTGGTAGTAGTTGTGTGCACACACTTCTGGCATTGCAGCAGTTATTGACTTTCTTATTATTATTTCCCTCTTCATCCTCGGTGGGATCTGCAGACTGACATTTCCTGCTTCTCGCAGCCTTAATTAATCCCGCTTTGTTAATTAGTCGGGGCTTTAGTTTGATCACTTTGCTCTTCTATTTTGGATCCTCGGTCCCACATGGGTTTGGAATCACTGGCGGAGCCCACGACGGTCTATTAATGAGGTTTATGTAGCGGCGGCTGCTGGGCCGGACCCCCGGGTCCAGGAGACATTTGTGTATTATTGCAGATATCTTCTTTTCTTTATTTGGTATTTGATGCGACATAAAGGATAAGTGCTGCCCCCTCTGCTCCCGGCTCCAGCTGTGACTTTCAAGAACCCGGGACTATTTGTAGCACTTGTCAGTAGGTGACGCCTTACTAACACGACCCTCCACCTGCTGTACAAGAGACTGCCTCTCCATGCCAAACAAGCCCTGCTGAGCTCACAGGGTGTATGAGGAGAGCCGCTCGTCTGCAGTGAAATCAATAGGATAAAGCTGCAATACCTCACCCAACCTGAGAGTAATGGTGGCGCTGTTTGGAAAAAAAAAGTTTTCTAATTATACATAGCCTGTAAATAATAAATAAAAATAATATATAATAAAGTGCAACTAATGGAACCCAAAATTACAAGGGCCCCATGTGAATCCACTGCTATGGACGTGGTGGTCACACAGATGAAGAAGTGAATGCTCCATCCATACAGGACCCCAATGCTTGGGATTGGTGGGGTCTGACCAATTGTCACCATTGTTGTAGTTAGGTGATGTCACCTCTTGACTGCTTTGCAGTCCATTACTGCTGCTGCTGTGTCTTTTTTCCTTAGTCGATGGTGTGTGCGGCTCTACATGTGGAGGGGGGAGTCACAGCATTTAGGTGTAGGGGTGTGTCTTAGTATTCTGATCTCCACCCCCAGCCTTGAAATAGCTTCACTTCCCTCCACTAGGTGTCGCAGATAGAGCTCATTTCTATTTGGACCCCATGCTGTAAAGTCGTGATGTGTTATCGCTGCCATTGACTTCCATTGAAGCTGCTGGGTTTCCAGGTCTGTGGGTGGAGGTGGGGGCTCTTAGTCTTCAGCTTCAGAGATACCTTAAGGAACAAAGCTAGACCAGCTCTCTTGAGCGCCCTCGCCCATCTTGCCTCCTGATTCCCTATCCGTTATACCACCCCATGACAGGTGATAGATAGTGTTGAAGGCAGGTGCGTAACTACAACAGGTGCAGGGGTTGCAACTGCACCCGGGCCCCGGAGCCTGGGGGCCCCAGCCGTCTAATGCTATTAAAGGTTTGCAATAATTGGGGGCCCCGTTGCAGCTTTTGCATTGGGGCCCATAAGCTTCATTTACGCCATTGGTGGTGAAGGTGCCATTATGGGTTAAAACAGTGAAAGTTTGTGCACCCTCCTCTTTTCGGCCGAATGCTGCGGACACGGCGGCCTCATTACTACAATCCATTGTGACAATCGGATTGCACCTCGGTGACGGCTCCTGTCGCCGTCTTGGTCTTGCGATGGGCGATGACAGCTTGTCATTGGAACGCCGCCGCGGCCGACACTTCACGATCTCCCAGGAGCCTTCACTTCTTTAATATATTGTCATATACTGACATATATACAAAGCGGAGATGGCGGCATCACAGGCGGCGGACAGTGCAGGAGCCTGTCACCACAGGCAGATCCCGGTGACCTTCATGGTGGAGCTTTGGTTGGAGTGAAAAGTTCATTACACAAAATGTAACATCTTAAAGAAGGGAGAAATCATGAGAGATTACATAAAGAAGTTTAAAGGGGCCGTCTCCACCAATCAATGCTAGGACCGGCTGTCAACGTCAGAGACAAACAGCAGATAATGCTATGCAACATTGTTTATACATTTCATAACATTATTCACAAATATATTCTGTGCTTTATTAAATTAGGTAAAATTATATATAGAGGGGTTGTTTTAAGTCAGTTCACACCTTCATTTATAGTTTCTTTCTTCTGTCTTAAAGGGGTTGTCTAGCCTAAATCCACCAGTTCTGAGTCACTTTATGTGTCACTCTATGTGACTGCAGACTTGTGAATCCTCATATTGTGCATTGTGCAAATGTGAGGATTCAATGGTCTAGAGCTGGGAACAGCTGTAATGAGGCCACGAGTATGTGATGTGCAGACTCATGGCCACCATCCAACTAGAGGGGGTATACACGCTCAATGCAAGTGGATTGAGTGAGGCTGATCCCAGGAGTGTGCATATCACATACTTGTGGTCTCATGACCACTGCTTCTCAGCTTGAGACCGGTGAATCCTCACAGTGCACAATGTGCAATATGAGGATTCATAAGTCTGCTGTCGCTCCACATGTCACTCTATGTGACTGCAGACTTGTGAATTGTCATATTGCGCATTGTGCATGTGAGGATTCACCGGTCTCAGAGCTGGAAACAGCGGTCATGAGCTGCGAGAAAGTTATGTAGACTTCCGACAACGATCCTACTGATTGGGTGCCGCTCTAGTCGGATTGTGGCTGGGAGTCTGCATATAACATATTAGCGGCCTCATGACCGCCATTCCCGACTCGGAGACTGGCGAATCCTCACAGTGCACAATGCACAAAATGAGAATCCACAAGTTTGCAGTTACAAAGTGACACATGAAGTGACAGCAGACTTGTGAATCCTCATATTGTGCATTGTGTACTGTGAGGATTCACTGGTCTCGGAGCTGGGAACAGCGGGCATGAGGCCACGAGTATGTGATGTGCAGACTCCCGGCCACAAACCAACTAGAGGGTCGCAGCCTTGCTCAATGCAAGTGGATTAAGTGGGGCCGATCCCAGGAGTGTGCAAATCACATACTCGTGGTGTCATGACCGCCGTTCCCAGCTCGGAGCCTGGTGAATCCTCACACTGCACAATGCACGATATGAGGATCTACAAGTCTGCAGTCACATAGCGTGACACATGGAGTAACTGCAGACTGGCGGATTTAGGCTTGCAGAATTCATGTTGAAAACGGATGTTTTCTCAAATGCACGTGAATGACAGCAGAAGATACTGAATACAATGGACACAGTCTGGTGTCTGTTCTGTAAAGTCAATGATACTTGGGCATTCAATGGTATGAAGATCATTTCCAATTTTTTTAGTATGGTATTTGCAATATGAATTGACCTCTATATATACAGTATGGGTTTATATTTGCCAGAACTGTAGATAAAAAGGACATGGACCACAGATGAAAAAATGATACATTTGTCAATATTTACAAAACGGAACATTCTGAACACGAGGTTCTTACTGTCTTGATTTCACTTTACCGGTTTTTATAATCTGGGAGAATCCAACTGAGACCGGATCCACCCGCATGCGTTTTCCGCCCCATTGACTTTCAATGAGATGCAGGAAGGTGTGGCTGCATCCAGATGTAGCAGCTCCAGCCGGATCTGGGTGTCACTGTTTATTTGCCGATATCAAAAACGCAAAATGTTGCGAATTTGGTACCAAGTTAAAACCTGGACGCACCTGGATCCGTCGCTATCCAGGTGGCATTAAAATGGAGCTCTATGGAACCCAGATCTGGCGGAAGCTGGATCCCAATGGATCTGAATGCTGGATCCAGGTTTGCTGACTGAGCATGCCCAAAAGCCAGTTTCATATGACATATCCACTAGGGGGCGCGTCATTGTTCACCGGATCCGTCAATAAAATGGACACAACTAAATGCAACTGGAGGCATCTAGTTACATCAGGTTGTATTTATCCATATCCCCGATGGATTCAGCCGGATTACAAAAACCGGCAGTGTGAAAGCAACCTTAGATTAACATTCTGATCAGATGTCACGTTGAACCTCTCAGTGGGTCCCTTACCCAAAAGATGCAGCATCATATACAAACCAGCGCCAAAGCCACAGTGCACCAGCAGGGGGGGTTACCTGGTGCCTCATGCGTTGCTCTGCAGCACAGGTGGGGTGCCGGGTCGCACCTCCTGCAGGTGCAGAGTCATTTGAGCAGTGGTCACTAGTTGGTGCCGCACCTTTCAGATTAACATAGTAACATAGTAACATAGTATTTAAGTTTGAAGGAAGACTTTAAATCCATCTAATTCACCCCATAGCCTAACATGTTGATCCAAAAAAAACATGTGGCAACACTAATCTCCACATTGGGGGAAAAAATTCCTTCCTGACTCCAGATACGGCAATCAGACTAGATTGACAACCAGCTCCTCCAATCAGGTAGCGGGGAGCCCGGTGTCAATCAGCAGTAGATCAGCTGTGCCGCCCCTTACACAGAAAGCCGCCGCTCTGTTTACCCGCCATGCTGTCCCCGGCAGGAGCTGTCTGTGCCGCTCTGTTTACCCGCCATGCTGTCCCTGGCACGAGCTGTCTGTGCCCACTCTGTGTACCCCACCATGCTGTTTCTGGCAGGAGCTGTCTATGCCCGCTCTGTGTACCCCACCATGCTGTTTCTGGCAGGAGCTGTCTATGCCCGCTCTGTGTACCCCACCATGCTGTCCCTGGCAGGAGCTGTCTGTGCCGCTCTGTGTACCCCACCATGCTGTCCCCGACAGGAGCTGTCTGTGCCCACTCTGTGTACCCCGCCATGCTGTCCCCGACAGGAGCTGTCTGTGCCCACTCTGTGTACCCCACCATGCTGTCCCCGACAGGAGCTGTCTGTGCCCACTCTGTGTACCCCACCATGCTGTCCCCGGCAGGCGCTGTCTGTGCCCGCTCTGTGTACCCCACCATGCTGTCCCTGGCAGTAGCTGTCTGTGCCGCTCTGTGTACCCCACCATGCTGTCCCCGGCAGGAGCTGTCTGTGCCCGCCCTGTGTACCCCACCATGCTGTCCCCGGCAGGAGCTGTGCTGCTCTGTGTACCCCGTCGTGCTGTCCCTGGCAGGCGCTGTCTGTGCCGCTCTGTGTACCCCGCCATGCTGTCCCCGGCAGGCGCTGTCTGTGCCGCTCTGTGGTGGTGATGAACAATGTCAGACACAACAGGCGGGTAGGTGGCAGCTATCTACCTGTTTGCGCTTAGGCACATTTTTTTTTAATAAATCCGGGATAACCCCTTTAATCCCAGAACCTCCTGTGCAGTTTTGTATTAGATCAGTGTTTGATTTTGGGATGTGGCTCCTTGTCTTCTTGTACATGTCTATCTCTCCTTACCTGCAGCACAGGAGGCTCAGGCCCGCTCTGTGGAGGACAGATAAGCCCCGGTATATCTCCATAGGGCTTATCTGGGGCTTTGCCATGAAATTGTGGCTATTTTGAACCTGCTCTGAATTATCAGATCTGCAGAACGGTCATTATTCTGTGCACATTTTCTCCACTTCATGCAAACAGACGATGGAATTTCCCATTTACTTGCAAAAGCGGCGGAATGTCCGGAGTCTGTTAGGACGAAGGCGCCAAATGCAGCCCGAAATCCTGAAGAAAGGAACCTGACTGTGTGAACACAACAATGGGGACGATCAGACGTAGAATATCACACACAGGACATGGGTGGCCGTGTATAGGGAACATCACACACAGGACATGGATGGCTGTGTATAGGGAACATCACACACAGGACATGGATGGCCGTGTATAGGGAACATCACACACAGGACATGGATGGCCGTGTATAGGGAACATCACACACAGGACAGGGATGGCCGTGTATAGGGAACATCACACACAGGACATGGATGGCCAGGTGTAGGGAACATCACACACAGGACATGGATGGCCGTGTATAGGGAACATCACACACAGGACATGGATGGCCGTGTATAGGGAACATCACACACAGGACATGGATGGCCGTGTATAGGGAACATCACACACAGGACATGGATGGCCGTGTATAGGGAACATCACACACAGGACATGGATGGCCAGGTGTATAGGGAACATCACACACAGGACATGGATGGCCGTGTATAGGGAACATCACACACAGGACAGGGATGGCCGTGTATAGGGAACATCACACACAGGACATGGATGGCCGTGTATAGGGAACATCACACACAGGACATGGATGGCCGTGTATAGGGAACATCACACACAGGACATGGATGGCCGTGTATAGGGAACATCACACACAGGACATGGATGGCCGTGTATAGGGAACATCACACACAGGACATGGATGGCCAGGTGTAGGGAACATCACACACAGGACATGGATGGCCGTGTATAGGGAACATCACACACAGGACAGGGATGGCCGTGTATAGGGAACATCACACACAGGACATGGATGGCCGTGTATAGGGAACATCACACACAGGACATGGATGGCCGTGTATAGGGAACATCACACACAGGACATGGATGGCCGTGTATAGGGAACATCACACACAGGACATGGATGGCCGTGTATAGGGAACATCACACACAGGACATGGATGGCCGTGTATAGGGAACATCACACACAGGACATGGATGGCCAGGTGTAGGGAACATCACACACAGGACATGGATGGCCGTGTATAGGGAACATCACACACAGGACATGGATGGCCAGGTGTAGGGAACATCACACACAGGACATGGATGGCCGTGTATAGGGAACATCACACACAGGACATGGATGGCCGTGTATAGGGAACATCACACACAGGACATGGATGGCCGTGTATAGGGAACATCACACACAGGACATGGATGGCCGTGTATAGGGAACATCACACACAGGACATGGATGGCCAGGTGTAGGGAACATCACACACAGGACATGGATGGCCAGGTGTAGGGAACATCACACACAGGACATGGATGGCCGTGTATAGGGAACATCACACACAGGACATGGATGGCCGTGTATAGGGAACATCACACACAGGACATGGGTGGCCGTGTATAGGGAACATCACACACAGCACATGGATGGCCAGGTGTAGGGAACATCACACACAGGACATGGATGGCCGTGTATAGGGAACATCACACACAGGACATGGGTGGCCGTGTATAGGGAACATCACACACAGGACATGGATGGCCGTGTATAGGGAACATCACACACAGGACATGGATGGCCGTGTATAGGGAACATCACACACAGGACATGGATGGCCGTGTATAGGGAACATCACACACAGGACATGGATGGCCAGGTGTAGGGAACATCACACACAGGACATGGATGGCCGTGTATAGGGAACATCACACACAGGACATGGATGGCCGTGTATAGGGAACATCACACACAGGACATGGGTGGCCGTGTATAGGGAACATCACACACAGGACATGGATGGCCGTGTATAGGGAACATCACACACAGGACATGGGTGGCCGTGTATAGGGAACATCACACACAGGACATGGATGGCCGTGTATAGGGAACATCACACACAGGACATGGATGGCCAGGTGTAGGGAACATCACACACAGGACATGGATGGCCAGGTGTAGGGAACATCACACACAGGACATGGATGGCCAGGTGTAGGGAACATCACACACAGGACATGGATGGCCGTGTATAGGGAACATCACACACAGGACATGGATGGCCGTGTATAGGGAACATCACACACAGGACATGGATGGCCGTGTATAGGGAACATCACACACAGGACATGGATGGCCGTGTATAGGGAACATCACACACAGGACATGGATGGCCAGGTGTAGGGAACATCAAACACAGGACATGGATGGCCGTGTATAGGGAACATCACACACAGGACATGGATGGCCGTGTATAGGGAACATCACACACAGGACATGGATGGCCGTGTATAGGGAACATCACACACAGGACATGGGTGGCCGTGTATAGGGAACATCACACACAGGACATTGATGGCCGTGTATAGGGAACATCACACACAGGACATGGATGGCCAGGTGTAGGGAACATCACACACAGGACATGGATGGCCGTGTATAGGGAACATCACACACAGGACATGGATGGCCGTGTATAGGGAACATTACACACAGGACATGGATGGCCGTGTATAGGGAACATCACACACAGGACATGGATGGCCGTGTATAGGGAGCATCACACACAGGACATGGATGGCCGTGTATAGGGAACATCACACACAGGACATGGGTGGCCGTGTATAGGGAACATCACACACAGGACATGGATGGCCGTGTATAGGGAGAGCTGGCGGAATCTTAGGGAGATACATTAGCTCATTTCTAATATTGTGTAAATTCCTCAGTGTTGTCATAACAACGGCAAGGAAACATTTCTGTTTGTTACAATGTAGCAGCGCAGTCTGGACCGAGGAGGGGGGCTCATCTTTGCTGTCTTCATGGATACATTGTAATTAGTGATGGGCGAACTGTAACGTTCGGGGTCCATACAGAACATCTAGTGTTTGGCACATATCCCGAGCGCGGACTTCCCTCGGACGTCTGTGATACATTCAGATCCGGTTCGGGGACTGCAAAAGAAAGACAATAGTTATTAAACGGCAGCATCATACTTACCGCGCCCGGGGCACAACAGCCAATCACAGACACTGTCACACAGAATGAACGTCTCTGATTGGCTGTTGGAGTAATCTGGAAACCGCCCATACATTCTGCATCAGCATGTCACGGCACATGGTATACAGCCGTAAGTGAGCAAGAAAAGCACTCAATTTACAGCTGGGATGCGTGTGCTGCGATGCAGTTCATGGGGTCATCTGAGTTCACCGCTGACGTGGCTCAACTGTGAACTTAGGTGACCTTTCCCACTGCACCCGGTTGTCAGTGTCAGCCTGCTATTCGCTGTGAGTAGACTTGTGTTTGCGGAGATGTAGCGGAGCTGAAGATAAAAAAGAGAGGCAGTCGTGCACTACTCACAATACAGCTGCTCTGCCAGCAGTAGGTCGACTCAGACCCTCCAGGACCCAGGACACGTGGTGCAACATTCCAGAGAGCAGCAGGAATTCCAATCGATAAGACGGAAGAAATGGAGCAGCACTCACTAGTCTTGAAGACTTATGTCCAAATCATGAAGACAAGTTCATAGTCAGCAGTGAGGGGAAGGAGGGTGTGCAGAGAACACGGGACTACGGCACCATTTCACACCACAGAGGTGCTTCAACGGCTCCACCAGAGCTGAAGATGTTCGCCTGTGGATTTATCGTCGGAGGGTTTGTTTTTTCATTATTAAAGAGGGAAACCACGGATGTGTTTTGAGTTTTATTTCAAGTAAAAAAAATTTCTTGGTGTTGTGTTTTTTTTTTTACTTCATAGTGGGCGGGTATAATATTGGCCTGACACTATGAATTTCGAGTTAGTGCCAGCTGCCAATACAAAGCTGGCATTAACCCCTTTATTACCCAACTATTTGCTTTTTTTTACAACCCCCCGCCACATCCCATAACTTAGTCTGAGTTCAGGGTTCGGTCTCAAGTTCAAGTCATGTTCAGCCCTGAACTCAGACTTTGACAAAAGTCCGGGCGAGTCCGCCGAACCCAAACATTACTAATTGTAATCATACAAGGCAGATTTATTGCACATGTATCTGACACTGTCTTAGACTATGTGCGCACATTGAGTATTTGGTTGCTGAAATTTCTGCACCAGATCTGTATCTCCTTGCGTTTTAACATGTTTTTGGTGCGTTTTGCAGAATTTTTAAGCATTTTTCATGCATTTGGGCTGGAAATTCACAGCAAATCAGCAGCAAAACTTGAGAAGCTGCAGATCATTCTCTGCACCAAATCTGCAAGAGAAAAATAAGCAACATGTGCACAACACACCAGAATTCTCATTGACTTTGCTGGCAATATGTTAGGCAGGCAGTCTTGTAACAAATATGCACTAAAAAACGCATCAAAAACGCACTGTGTGCACATACCCTTATTCATCTAACTGGAGCAGAAATTCAAAACCTCAGAGAATTGGAATTGATTTAAGTTGCAAAAATTTCTGCATTAATTCTGCTGAGTGTGAATCCGCCCTAATTCTTCATATCAGACCCCGAGACTTTGTATCTATTCTGCCATAAACAAGCAACGGCTCCTCTGTACAATGGGACAAACAATGATAAATTTACCTGTGTAAATTTAGATTTAATATAGATTTAGATCAACCAGAGAGGCAGAGGGAGAGAGCAAGAGAGCGAGGGGTGGAGCAAGAGCGCAACAGGTAAAGCAAGAGAGTGAGAGGCAGAGCAAGAAAGTGAGACAAAGAATGAGAGAGTGAGAGGCAGAGCGAGAGAGTGAGAGGCAGAGCAAGAAAGCGAGACAAAGAAAGAGAGCGAGAGGCAGAGCGAGAGAGTGAGAGGCAGGGTGAGAGAGTGAGAGGTACAGCGAGAGGCAGAGCAAGAGGTAGAGCGAGAGATCAAGAGAGCGAGAGGTAGAGCAAGAGAGCAAGAGGTAGAGCGAGAGATCAAGAGAGCGAGAGGTAGAGCAAGAGAATGAGAGGCAGAGCGAGAGGCAGAGCAAGAGGGAGTGCGAGAGGGAGAGCGAGAGCATGAGAGTGGGAGACCGAGAGAGCGAGAGTATGAGCGATAGGCAGAGCGAGAGAGCAAGGGGTAGAGCAAGAGGGAGAGCAAGAGAGGTAGAGTGAGAGAGTGAGAGGCAGAGTGAGGGAGTGAGGAGTAGAGCAAGAGAGCGAGAGACAGAGTGAGAGAGAGAGAGCAAGAGAGGGAGAGCGAGAGAGTGAAAGGGAGAGCAAGAGAGGTAGACTGAGAGGCAGAGTGAGGGAGTGAGGAGTAGAGCAAGAGACAGAGCGAGAGAGTGAGGGGTAGAGCGAGAGAGCAAGAGAGCAAAAGAGGTAGAGTGAGAGAGTGAGAGGCGGAGTGAGGGAGTGAGGAGTAGAGCAAGAGAGTGAGAGACAGAGTGAGAGACAGAGTGAGAGAGAGAGCAAGAGAGGGAGAGCAAGAGAGGGAGAGAGTAAAAGGGAGAGCAAGAGAGGTAGAGTGAAAGTGTGAGAGGCAGAGTGAGGGAGTGAGGAGGAGAGCAAGAGAGCGAGAGACAGAGCGAGAGACAAAGCGAGCGAGAGAGCAAGAGAGCGAAAGGGAGAGCAAGAGAGGTAGAGCGAGAGAGCGAGAGGCAGAGTGAGGGAGTGAGGAGTAGAGCAAGAGAGCGAGAGACAGAGCGAGGGGTAGAGCAAGAGAGTGAGAGGTAGAGCTTATTCTTCATATCAGGCTCTGAGACTTTGTATCTACTCCGCCATAAACAGGTGACGGCTCCTCAGTACAATCAGACAGTGATAACTCTAGCCGTCAGTACCCGGCTCTCAGATCAATAATCTATTAAGTACAAATCACCTTTAATTAGCTCTCCGCGCACATTATACTCCAGCACGGGGAAACACGGCCGCCATCAGGACGTCTAATGAGGATTGCAGGTTATTACAGCCACTGGGGGGAATTTCCCATTTTTTGAGGCTATTTATGTTCTTTTTGTTGTTGCAGTTGCAAAATGTGAGCAAATAAATAAAAATAAAGAGCGATTTTATGTTGTGCAGAAAACATGAAACCTTCTGGGTTTGGAAGAATTCAAATATCACTAAAAGGCCACAAAGTCCTGAAATCTCACTATTTACCATCTTTCCAGTTCACCATGAAAAGGGATCAACCCCCGAGGATCTCAGATCCTGATCTTATTCCATCACGGTGCAAACATTCTTTACCTGAGCAAAAAAGAGATGTGAAGCCGCAGAGGATGCGCTGGGGCCGCTGTGCCTCTGATTTCAGAACATCATTAAGGCGATGCCGTTACTTCACTTTCAGCTGCGTTTTTACCTTGCTTTTATGCTAATATAATCCTGCATTTTTGATCTCCAGCAAAATCCATGTGATTCAGGGATCGTTGTGCTCACATTGGTTTTATTTCTTGCCAGAAATTGAACCCTGCCTGGATTTTGCTGCGTTTTCACCTCGGTTTTGTAATGAAAAAAAAAAAAAAGAGAGAGAGAGAAATAATTTAATAATAATATTAATTCATGTATATAGCAATATTAATTCCACAGCACTTTACATACATCATCCCTGTCCTCATCAGGACTCTCAATCAGTGTGAAAGAAAACACACAAATACAGGGAGAACATACAAAACTGTTGCAGATGTTGTCCTTGGTGGGATTTGAACCCAGGACCCCAGAGCTGGAAGGTTGCAGTGCTAACCACTGAGCCACCATATACAGTGCTAACCACTGAGCCACCATATACAGTGCTAACCACTGAGCCATCATACAGTGCTAACCACTGAGCCACCATATACAGTGCTAACCACTGAGCCACCGTATACAGTGCTAACCACTGAGCCACCATACAGTGCTAACCACTGAGCCACCATATACAGTGCTAACCACTGAGCCACCATATACAGTGCTAACCACTGAGCCACCATATACAGTGCTAACCACTGAGCCACCATATACAGTGCTAACCACTGAGCCACCGTATACAGTGCTAACCACTGAGCTACCATACAGTGCTAACCACTGAGCCACCATATACAGTGCTAACCACTGAGCCACCGTATACAGTGCTAACCACTGAGCCACCATACAGTGCTAACCACTGAGCCACCGTATACAGTGCTAACCACTGAGCCACCATATACAGTGCTAACCACTGAGCCACCATATACAGTGCTAACCACTGAGCCACCATATACAGTGCTAACCACTGAGCCACCATATACAGTGCTAACCATTGAGCCACCATACAGTGCTAACCACTGAGCCACCATATACAGTGCTAACCACTGAGCCACCATATACAGTGCTAACCACTGAGCCACCATATACAGTACTAACCACTGAGCCACCATATACAGTGCCAACCACTGAGCCACCATACAGTGCTAACCACTGAGCCACCATATACAGTGCTAACCACTGAGCCACCATATACAGTGCTAACCACTGAGCCACCGTATACAGTGCTAACCACTGAGCCACCATACAGTGCTAACCACTGAGCCACCATACAGTGCTAACCACTGAGCCACCATATACAGTGCTAACCACTGAGCCACCATATACAGTGCTAACCAATGGGCCATCATATACAGTGCTAACCACTGAGCCACCATATACAGTGCTAACCACTGAGCCACCATATACAGTGCTAACCACTGAGCCACCATATACAGTGCTAACCACTGAGCCACCATATACATTGCTAACCACTGAGCCACCATACAGTGCTAACCACTGAGCCACCGTATACAGTGCTAACCACTGAGACACCATATACAGTGCTAACCACTGAGCCACCATACAGTGCTAACCACTGAGCCACCATATACAGTGCTAACCACTGAGCCACCATATACAGTGCTAACCACTGAGCCACCATATACAGTGCTAACCACTGAGCCACCATATACAGTGCTAACCACTGAGCCACCATATACAGTGCTAACCACTGAGCCACCATATACAGTGCTAACCACTGAGCCACCATATACAGTGCTAATCACTGAGCCACCATATACAGTGCTAACCACTGAGCCACCATATACAGTGCTAACCACTGAGCCACCATATACAGTGCTAACCACTGAGCCACCATATACAGTGCTAACCACTGAGCCACCATATACAGTGCTAACCACTGAGCCACCATATACAGTGCTAATCACTGAGCCACCGTATACAGTGCTAACCACTGAGCCACCATATACAGTGCTAACCACTGAGCCACCATACAGTGCTAACCACTGAGCCACCATATACAGTGCTAACCACTGAGCCACCATACAGTGCTAACCACTGAGCCACCGTATACAGTGCTAACCACTGAGCCATCATACAGTGCAAACCACTGAGCCACCATATACAGTGCTAACCACTGAGCCATCATACAGTGCAAACCACTGAGCCACCATATACAGTGCTAACCACTGAGCCCCCATATACAGTGCTAACCACTGAGCCCCCATATACAGTGCTAACCACTGAGCCACCATACAGTGCTAACCACTGAGCCACCATATACAGTGCTAACCACTGAGCCACCATATACAGTGCTAACCACTGAGCCACCGTATACAGTGCTAACCACTGAGCCACCATATACAGTGCTAACCACTGAGCCACCATACAGTGCTAACCACTGAGCCACCATATACAGTGCTAACCACTGAGCCACCGTATACAGTACTAACCACTGAGCCACCATATAGTGCTAACCACTGAGCCACCATATACAGTGCTAACCACTGAGCCACCATACAGTGCTAACCACTGAGCCAGCATACAGTGCTAACCACTGAGCCACCATATACAGTGCTAACCACTGAGCCACCATATACAGTTCTAACCACTGAGCCACCATACAGTGCTAACCACTGACCCACCATATACAGTGCTAACCACTGAGCCACCATATACAGTGCTAACCACTGAGCCACCATATACAGTGCTAACCACTGAGCCACCATATACAGTGCTAACCACTGAGCCACCATATACAGTGCTAACCACTGAGCCACCATACAGTGCTAACCACTGAGCCACCATATACAGTGCTAACCACTGAGCCACCGTATACAGTGCTAACCACTGAGCCACCATATACTGTGCTAACCACTGAGCCACCATATACAGTGCTAACCACTGAGCCACCATATACAGTGCTAACCACTGAGCCACCATATACAGTGCTAACCACTGAGCCACCATATACAGTGCTAACCACTGAGCCACCATATACAGTGCTAACCACTGAGCCACCATATACAGTGCTAACCACTGAGCCACCATATACAGTGCTAACCACTGAGCCACCATATACAGTGCTAACCACTGAGCCACCATACAGTGTAACCACTGAGCCCCTATACAGTGCTAACCACTGAGCCACTTACAGTGCTAACCACTGAGCCACCATATACGTGCTAACCACTGAGCCACCATATACAGTGCTAACCACTGAGCCACCATACAGTGCTAACATGAGCCACATCATACACTACCACTACTGCTAACATGACACATATAGTGCACCTGAGCCAAACAGTGTACACGAGCACCAATACATGTAACTGACCCCATCGTGTAACTGAGCAGTATACGAGCCATATACATGACCCTGACACTATACTGTACAGGCAACTGTGTACACGACAACGTGCTACTGAGCCACATATACAGTGCTAACCACTAGCACAATACAGTGCTAACATGAGCCATTCAGTGTAACACTGGCCTCAGTCTAACACTGGCCACATACTCTAACCACGACCACATACATGCTAACTGAGCCCATATAAGTGTAACATGAGCCACCTATACGTGAACACTGGCCACCATATACATGCACTGACACATATATGACACTGAGCACCATATACAGGCTAACATGACCCATCATTAACACGAGCACATATACAGTGAACCGACACTATACAGTGTAACCACGAGCACTACAGTGACACTGAGCCAATAAGTGACATGACCACCGTAACAGAGCACCTATACATGCTAACGAGCCACATATACATGCTAACTAGCCAAATATACATGACCACATTACGTGCACATGAGCACCATACAGTGTACCCTGACACCATATACATGTAACCAGAGCACATTAAGTACACTAGCCATAATTAACATGAGCACCATCATGCTACATGAGCACATACAGTGTACACTGAGCACATATACGTGCTAACACTGACCACATATACAGTGTAACCAATGGCCATCATAACAGTGCTAACACTGAGCACCTATACAGTGCTACCACTGAGCCACATTACATGCTAACACTGAGCCACCATATACAGTGCTAACATGAGCACCATATACAGTGTAACATGAGCCACGTATACATGCTAACACTGAGCCACATATCAGTGCTAACCACTGAGCACATATACAGTGCTACCATGAGCCACCATATACAGTGCTAACTGAGCCACATATACAGTGCTAACCCGAGCACATATACAGTGCTAACCATGAGCCCATATACAGTGCTACACTGAGCACGTATACAGTGCAACCACTGAGCACCATATACAGTGCTAACCACTGAGCACCATATACAGTGCTAACCACTGAGCACCTATACAGTGCTAACACTGAGCCACCATATACAGTGCTAACCACTGAGCACATATACAGTGCTAACACTGAGCACATATACAGTGCTAACCACTGAGCCACCATAAAGTGCTAACACGAGCACCATATACAGTGCTAACCCTGAGCACATATACAGTGCTAATCACTGAGCACGTATACAGTGCTAACACTGAGCCACCTATACGTGCTACCACTGAGCCACAACAGTCTAACCACTGAGCACTATACAGTGCTAACCACTGAGCCACACACAGTGCTAACCACTGAGCCACCATATACAGTGCTAACCACTGAGCCACCATACAGTGCTAACCACTGAGCCACCATATACAGTGCTAACCACTGAGCCACCGTATACAGTACTAACCACTGAGCCACCATATAGTGCTAACCACTGAGCCACCGTATACAGTGCTAACCACTGAGCCACCATATACAGTGCTAACCACTGAGCCACCATACAGTGCTAACCACTGAGCCACCATAACAGTGCTAACCACTGAGCCACCATATACAGTGCTAACCACTGAGCCACCATACAGTGCTAACCACTGAGCCACCATATACAGTGCTAACCACTGAGCCACCGTATACAGTGCTAACCACTGAGCCACCATAACTGTGCTAACACTGAGCCACCATATACAGTGCTAACCACTGAGCCACCATACAGTGCTAACATGAGCCACCATATACAGTGCTAACCACTGAGCCACCATATACAGTGCTAACCACTGAGCCACCATATAGTGCTAACCACTGAGCCACCATACAGTGCTAACCACTGAGCCACCATATACAGTGCTAACCACTGAGCCACCATATACAGTGCTAACCACTGAGCCACCATATACAGTGCTAACCACTGATCCACCATATACAGTGCTAACCACTGAGCCACCATATACTGTGCTAACCACTGAGCCACCATATACAGTGCTAACCACTGAGCCACCATATACAGTGCTAACCACTGAGCCACCATATACAGTGCTAACCACTGAGCCACCATTCAGTGCTAACCACTGAGCCACCAATACAGTGCTAACCACTGAGCCACCATATACAGTGCTAACCACTGAGCCACCATATACAGTGCAACCACTGAGCCACCATATACAGTGCTAACCACTGAGCCACCATATACAGTGCTAACACTGAGCCACCATACAGTGCTAACCACTGAGCCACCATATACAGTGCTAACCACTGAGCCACCATATACAGTGCTAACCACTGATCCACCATATACAGTGCTAACCACTGAGCCACCATACAGTGCTAACCACTGAGCCACAGTATACAGTGCTAACCACTGAGCCACCATATACAGTGCTAACCACTGAGCCACCGTATACAGTGCTAACCACTGAGCCACCATATACAGTGCTAACCACTGAGCCACCATATACAGTGCTAACCACTGAGCCACCATACAGTGCTAACCACTGAGCCACCATATACAGTGCTAACCACTGAGCCACCATATACAGTGCTAACCACTGAGCCACCATATACAGTGCTAACCACTGAGCCACCATATACAGTGCTAACCACTGAGCCACCATATACAGTGCTAACCACTGAGCCACCATATACAGTGCTAACCACTGAGCCACCATATACAGTGCTAACCACTGAGCCACCATATACAGTGCTAACCACTGAGCCACATACAGTGCTAACCACTGAGCCACCAATACAGTGCTAACCACTGAGCCACCATATACAGTGCTAACCACTGAGACACCATATACAGTGCTAACCACTGAGCCACCATATACAGTGCTAACCACTGAGCACCATATACAGTGCTAACCACTGAGCCACCATACAGTGCTAACCACTGAGCCACCATACAGTGCTACCACTGAGCCACCATATACAGTGCTAACCACTGAGCACCATATACAGTGCTAACCACTGAGCACCATAACAGTGCTAACCACTGAGCACCATATACAGTGCTAACCACTGAGCCACCATATAGTGCTAACCACTGAGCCACCATATACAGTGCTAACCACTGAGCCCCATACAGTGCTAACCACTGAGCCACCATATCAGTGCTAACCACTGAGCCACCATATACAGTGCTAACCACTGAGCCACCATATACAGTGCTAACCACTGAGCCACCTATACAGTGCTAACCACTGAGCCACCATATACAGTGCTAACCACTGAGCCACCATATACAGTGCTAACCACTGAGCCACCATACAGTGCTAACCACTGAGCCACCATATACAGTGCTAACCACTGAGCCACCATATACAGTGCTAACCACTGAGCCACCATACAGTGCTAACCACTGAGCCACCTATACAGTGCTAACCCTGAGCCACCATATACAGTGCTAACCACTGAGCCACCATATACAGTGCTAACCACTGAGCCACCATATACAGTGCTAACCACTGAGCCACCGTATACAGTGCTAACCACTGAGCCACCATATACAGTGCTAACCACTGAGCCACCGTATACAGTGCTAACCACTGAGCCACCGTATACAGTGCTAACCACTGAGCCACCATATACAGTGCTAACCACTGAGCCACCATATACAGTGCTAACCACTGAGCCACCATACAGTGCTAACCACTGAGCCACCATACAGTGCTAACCACTGAGCCACCATATACAGTGCTAACCACTGAGCCACCATATACAGCGCTAACCACTGAGCCACCATACAATGCTAACCACTGAGCCACCATATACAGTGCTAACCACTGAGCCACCATACAGTGCTAACCACTGAGCCACCATACAGTGCTAACCACTGAGCCACCATATACAGTGCTAACCACTGAGCCACCATACAGTGCTAACCACTGAGCCACCATACTGTGCTAACCACTGAGCCACCATACAGTGCTAACCACTGAGCCACTCTATTCAGTGCTAACCACTGAGCCACCATATATAGTGCTAACCACTGAGCCACCATATACAGTGCTAACCACTGAGCCACCATATACAGTGCTAACCACTGAGCCACCATATATAGTGCTAACCACTGAGCCACCATATACAGTGCTAACCACTGAGCCACCATATACAGTGCTAACCACTGAGCCACCATATACAGTGCTAACCACTGAGCCACCATATACAGTGCTAATCACTGAGCCACCGTATACAGTGCTAACCACTGAGCCACCATACAGTGCTAACCACTGAGCCACCATATACAGTGCTAACCACTGAGCCACCATATACAGTGCTAACCACTGAGCCACCATATACAGTGCTAACCACTGAGCCACCATACAGTGCTAACCACTGAGCCACCATATACAGTGCTAACCACTGAGCCACCATACAGTGCTAACCACTGAGCCACCGTATACAGTGCTAACCACTGAGCCACCATATACAGTGCTAACCACTGAGCCACCATATACAGTGCTAACCACTGAGCCACCATATACAGTGCTAACCACTGAGCCACAGTATACAGTGCTAACCACTGAGCCACCATATACAGTGCTAACCACTGAGCCACCGTATACAGTGCTAACCACTGAGCCACAGTATACAGTGCTAACCACTGAGCCTCCATATACAGTGCTAACCACTGAGCCTCCATATACAGTGCTAACCACTGAGCCTCCATATACAGTGCTAACCACTGAGCCACCATATACAGTGCTAATCACTGAGCCACCATATACAGTGCTAACCACTGAACCACTGTATACAGTGCTAACCACTGAGCCACCATACAGTGTTAACTACTGAGGAAAGAGAGTGAGAAAGAAAGAGGGAGAAAGAGAGAAAGAAAGAAAGAAAGAAAGAAAGAAAGAAAGAAAGAAAGAAAGAAAGAAAGAAAGAAAGAAGAGGGACAAAAGAGAGTGAGAAAGGAAGAGAGAGTGTGAAAGAAAGAGGAAGAGAGATAGAAATGTGGCGCCCCTGCCAGTGTGAGCCACAGAGAGAAAGCACGTCCAAAGCCAGCACCCCAGGAGTGTGAGGGAAGAGAGGGACGGTGATACCGGGCCCTAGAACGACAGCCGAGACGACCAGACTGCAGGCGGAGTAGCCCTCCTATGATATCTGAAGACACAGTAGAGAGAGCCTGGTAGAGCCTCACACGGGAGGACTGCTGGAGGCTGGGCTGAAGTAGAGTGTCGGCTCTAGAGGGGGCCATAGTTTCACCCGGCATCCCCAGACAACTGACAGGGGACCACAACTAAATGTTAGGGTTCCTATCCCAAAGGACAGGCAGCTCAGTGGCAACCCGGAGGACCCACAGGGGCCCGAGTCACTGCCATACTGTCCGGAGTCACACACAACCAAGTGAATACCGAGAGAGAGTCCACAGCCGGGAAGGACACAGAGACAGAGTGAGGGGTCACAGAGAGGAACAGCCTGGCTGCAGGGAGTAAAGGGAACCCGGAGAGGGAAAGTGTGCCTGTGTACTGAACTGAACTGTAAGAACTGTACTGAACTGTAAGCTGAACTTGAGAACTTGAGAAGTAAACACGGTGAACCCTGAACACGACTCCCTTGTATCTCTCTGTCTGAACACGACTCCTTCCATACAGGCTTGCAGCAGCCCTACACCTGGAGAGCCACAGCGTGCAGGCTCCAACACTGAAGGAGGATTCCTGCAGCATCTGGACAGTAAGTGTACTGCACCCAGGACCAGGCCTGCACACTACACCATAGACTTTAACCATCACTGCCCCGGGGAATACAGTTCTGCCCATGGGAACTATTCCATCTCTGCTGCCATCACATCATCCCCGGAGGTCCTGCAGCAGCGGCGGCCCTATTACTGGCCGCATAGAGTGGGTGGCGTCACGACTGACATTCCCCTGTAAATATCCCCTTATTATTGCCAGGGCCCGGGACACGGTCCGGACCAGGACCACCCGTGACTTCCCCAGTAGCAGACCCGTTCCGATACCGAGTACCCCGTCCCAGTGGGCTCGACAACCTGGCGTCACAACAGTATCTACCTGGTCCAAAAGAATTGGACCCCGTGCACCTAAAGAAACGTGTTCTGGACTTTCCCGCCAAAATCTGACCTTAATGGCGGCAATAGAAGCTTAGCGCCATGTGCAGAGGAGGCGTGTCCAAACCCTACATCGTGGGCCAGCCCGGTCCAAGGCGCGAAGAGAAGGACCCGCCCTGGCTCCCCTTAACTCCGGGAGAGCCAGCCGTCACTCTGAAAAAAGAGCCTCCGCCCCTATACCCTCCTACCAATGAGAAGCTGGCAGGAGATCAGCAGGAAATCGTCATGAGGAAGAGGCTGGATGAGCAAGCGGAAACGAAGCAGTCGCCATTACGAGACACAAGGACGGAAGCGGAGGACGCCAAGAATAGCGTTGTACACGGAAGACCACAAGTGATCCCGGAGGGCCCACGGAGCGAACCGGTGGAGTAACCCGGCCAGGGAGAGACCTTGTGTGATCAGAGCGAGATGGCATAAGGCGGCAGAGAGTGTCCACAGATCAAAGACACCCGGCAAGGTGTGCTGCGACTGCTACCCCAGTGGATGACATGGGACCAGGAGGAGCATCGGAGCCGGATTCAGATCAACATCGATCACCAACAGACTTATAAGACTTTGTCCATACAACCCGGCTGGGTTGGAGTTACCCGTAGTCGCGCAGAAAGCGAGGAAGAATGCCGTACCGCGACCCTGATTGATGTGTCCGTGCAAGGTGAGCGAGGCCCGTATGGCATGAAAGAGCGGAGACTGTCCCTAGAGTCATTGGAGGAGGATGAGCCCTCAGACATGGAGTATCCAGATGATACCGAGCAACCGGACCCAATTGTTGACACGGGTCCCACAGATACTTCTGAGACTGTTACACCTAAGATTATGAAAGATGCTGTCACCCAGACTCCTGAAAGCTATTTGTTAGTAACTGCATTGCAAAACCTGGAGGTGTACCCCAGAAGGAAGACGTTGCAAATGTTGCCGTGGAAGCAGCAAGCCAAGAAGGAGTGAAGACACGGGTTCTGCATCCAGATGGAAGAAAAGAAGACTTGTAAGTGTGAATGAGGTGTAATCCTTACTATCCCAATCCTGAATGCATGTTCGCCTTTCCCCTGTTTGTCTTATGTGTCATGAACAAACAATATCACGGACAATTATGTGATACGAACTCTCTTGTATATAGTTGAGCACCTTGCGTGCTCCCCTTTGGTTTTAAGACCAGTTTTGCACATGAGAGATGGTGCATGAGACTGTTTGAATCGTGAACTTTGAACTGTTTTTGTGAATTGTTGCACTTTTTGAAGAAGAAAGAATGTTTTTATACTTTTGATAGAAAGTAGCGTTTATTATGTGTTTTATAGCGAAAGTAAAGTAAAGTGAATGCGGTTTAGCATTAGACCCGGCAGAGGTCCAGATGGGTAGAGCTGTAAATGTACCCATGCACTTGTATATAGTTAACTTAAAGTAACGTTGTAAGAGAATAGTACCTCCCGGATGTGAAGAACCAAGAATTCGTAATGTTAATGTTGTTATGAAAAATAAAATGTTTTCAGGGGAATCCATGACGGGCAGCGTGGGGACGCGCTAGTGTAACTCCGGGAGAGTGTGGCAACCCTGCGTCCAGGAGGCCACAAAGGGAACTGCAGCCAGGCAGGTAGGACGACAGTTGCACATCAACACCCTCACAGCCCACACAACCCACGTACAGTAGAGGGCAGCACCCAACCCGGAGCCTGGGAACTCAAGGCAGACGAGGGGTGGTGGGTTTAGAGCAGTGGGTGGGCAAACACGTAGTCAGGTGACAGAAGGTAGAAATAGTGAAGGGGTAGGAGAAAGGAGACAGTAGGCCTAGGTAGGCTGAGATGAAAAGACTGAGATCACACGTCCTGCCAGTGTGGGTGTAAGGAGTGCAGAATCTGAGCAGAGCCAGTGTGAGCCGCAGAGAGAAAGCACGTCCGAAGCCAGCACCCCAGGAGTGTGAGGGAAGATAGGGACGGTGATACCGGGCCCTAGAACGACAGCCGAGACGACCAGACTGCAGGCAGAGAAGCCCTCCTATGATATCTGAAGACACAGTAGAGAGAGCCTGGTAGAGCCTCACATGGGAGGACTGCTGGAGACTGGGCTGAACTAGAGTGTCGGCTCTAGAGGGGACCGTAGTTTCACCCGGCATCCCCAGACAACCGACGGGGGACCACAGCTACACGTTAGGGTCCCTACCCCAAAGGACAGGCAGCTCAGTGACAACCCGGAGGACCCACAGGGGCCCAAGTCACCGCCATACTGTCCGGAGACGCACACAACCAAGTGAACACAGAGAGAGAGTCAACAGCCTGGAAAGGACACAGAGATAGAGTGAGGGGTCACAGAGAGGAGAGACCTGGCTGCAGAGTAAAGGGAACCCGGAGAGGGAAAGTGAGCCCGTGTAACTGAACTGCACTGTACTGAACTGTAAGCTGAACTTGAGAACTTGAGAAGTAAACACGGTGAACCCTGAACACGACTCTCTTGTATCTCTCTGCCTGAACACGACTCCTTCCATACAGGTTTGCAGCAGCCCTACACCTGGAGAGCCACAGCGTGCAGGCTCCAACACTGAAGGAGGATTCCTGCAGCATCTGGACAGTAAGTGTACTGCACCCAGCACCAGGCCTGAACACTACACAATAGACTTTAACCATCACTGCCCCGGGGAACACAGTTCTGCCCACGGGAACTATTCCATCTACGCTGCCATTACATCATCCCCGGAGGTTCTGCAGCAGCGGCGGCCCCATCACTGGCCGCATACAGTGGGTGGCGTCACGACTGACATTTCCCTGTAAATATCCCCTTATTATTGCCAGGGCCCGGGACACGGTCCGGACCAGGACCACCCGTGACTTCCCCAGTACCAGACCCGGTCCGGTACCGAGTACCCCGTCCCAGTGGGCTCGACAGAAAGAGGAAGAGAGATAGAAAGAGGGAGAGAGAAAGAAAGAGGGAGAAAGAAGGAAAGAAGGATTTTTTGAGTAGCCAGAAATCTATTCACAACATTTATGAAACAAAAGAACAATATATGTTTTCAATTATAATCCCAATCTAGAAGAGTGCAGTAAAAGCGCAGCAAAACTGCGGGAAATTCTCACACCAAAGCGCAGGAGGCGTCTGGCAGAGAATGTTTACAATCCTGCATCGCACCTTTCTGCTGCAGTTTTGTTTCAGAAAAGCCGCACTGTGTGAATGTAACCTAATAATGGGAAGCTGCAACAATGTATCCGAGGAATCCCAAATATTCTGAATCCTTCACAGGAGATATCAGATCAGTAATGAAGCTGCGATCTCCATCCTCGACACATTCTGCTCCGGGGTCTTCAGGGGTCAGAGGAACATTTTCTCCCAAACATCAAGAATTTGAGATCAGTGTGGGAAGAGAATGTCCCTGCCCGTCCTGTTATGATGACCCCGTCCGGGTCCGTCCGGCCCGAGGTCCAGACTGTGAGGTTTATCATCCGCTCCCATGGAAAAAGGATCTGATCCTACACATCTGAGTCATAACAAAGCCACAAAAAAGAGATGGATCCTGACCGACAGTCGCCATAATCATGAGTCCAGCTGTAGCTTCCAATAAGGGATTCATGTTACACACACTTTCATTCATCAACTTCAATATAACAGGAGTTGTAGTGTAATATTTAGAAATAGTATCATATTAGTTATATTCCTGTATATAGGAGCAGTATTATAGTAGTTATATTCTTGTACATAGGAGCAGTATTATAGTAGTTATATTCTTGTACATAGGGGCAGTATTATAGTAGTTATATTCTTGTATATAGGAGCAGTATTATAGTAGTTATATTCTTGTACACAGGAGCAGTATTATAGTAGTTATATTCTTGTATATAGAGGCAGTATTATAGTAGTTATATTCTTGTATATAGGGGCAGTATTATAGTAGTTATATTCTTGTATATAGGGGCAGTATTATAGTAGTTATATTCTTGTATATAAGGGCAGTATTATAGTAGTTATATTCTTGTATATAGGGACAGTATTATAGTAGTTATATTCTTGTATATAGGGGCAGTATTATAGTAGTTATATTCTTGTATATAGGAGCAGTATTATAGTAGTTATATTCTTGTATATAGGAGCAGTATTATAGTAGTTATATTCTTGTATATAGGGGCAGTATTATAGTAGTTATATTCTTGTATATAGGGGCAGTATTATAGTAGTTATATTCTTGTACACAGGAGCAGTATTATAGTAGTTATATTCTTGTATATAGGAGCAGTATTATAGTAGTTATATTCTTGTATATAGGGGCAGTATTATAGCAGTTATATTCTTGTATATAGGAGCAGTATTATAGTAGTTATATTCTTGTATATAGGAGCAGTATTATAGTAGTTATATTCTTGTATATAGGAGCAGTATTATAGTAGTTATATTCTTGTATATAGGAGCAGTATTATAGTAGTTATATTCTTGTATATAGGAGCAGTATTATAGTAGTTATATTCTTGTATATAGGAGCAGTATTATAGTAGTTATATTCTTGTATATAGCAGCAGTATTATAGTAGTTATATTCTTGTACATAGGGGCAGTATTATAGTAGTTATATTCTTGTATATAGTGGGCAGTATAATAGTAGTTATATTCTTGTACATAGGAGCAGTATTATAGTAGTTATATTCTTGTATATAGGGGCAGTATTATAGTAGTTATATTCTTGTATATAGGGGCAGTATTATAGCAGTTATATTCTTGTATATAGGAGCAGTATTATAGTAGTTATATTCTTGTATATAGGAGCAGTATTATAGTAGTTATATTCTTGTATATAGGAGCAGTATTATAGTAGTTATATTCTTGTATATAGGAGGCAGTATTATAGTAGTTATATTCTTGTATATAGGGCAGTATTATAGCAGTTATATTCTTGTATATAGGAGCAGTATTATAGTAGTTATATTCTTGTATATAGGAGCAGTATTATAGTAGTTATATTCTTGTATATAGCAGCAGTATTATAGTAGTTATATTCTTGTACATAGGGGCAGTATTATAGTAGTTATATTCTTGTATATAGTGGGCAGTATAATAGTAGTTATATTCTTGTACATAGGAGCAGTATTATAGTAGTTTATATTCTTGATATATAGGGGGCAGTATTATAGTAGTTATATTCTTGTACATAGGAGCAGTATTATAGTATTATATTCTTGTATATAGGGGGCAGTATTATAGTAGTTATATTCTTGTATATAGGAGCAGTAATTTTATTAGTAGTTTATATTCTTGTATATAGAGGCAGTATTATAGTAGTTATATTCTTGTATATAGGGGGCAGTATTATAGTAGTTATATTCTTGTATATAGGAGCAGTATTATAGTAGTTATATTCTTGTATATAGGGCAGTATTATAGTAGTTATATTCTTGTATATAGGGGCAGTATTATAGTAGTTATATTCTTGTATATAGGGGCAGTATTATAGTAGTTATATTCTTGTATATAGGGGCAGTATTATAGTAGTTATATTCTTGTATATAGGGCAGTATTATAGTAGTTATATTCTTGTATATAGGCAGTATTATAGTAGTTATATTCTTGTATATAGGGGCAGTATTATAGTAGTTATATTCTTGTATATAGGGCAGTATTATAGTAGTTATATTCTTGTATATAGAGGCATATATATAGTAGTTATATTCTTGTATATAGGGCAGTATTATAGTAGTTATATTCTTGTATATAGGAGCAGTATTATAGTAGTAATATTCTTGTATATAGGGAGCAATATTATAGTAGTTATATTCTTGTATATAGGGGCAGTATTATAGAGTTATATTCTTGTATATAGGAGCAGTAATTATAGTAGTTATATTCTTGTATAAGGAGCAGTATTATGAGTTATACTTCTTGTATATAGGAGCAGTATTATAGTATTATATTCATTGTATAGGAGCAGTATTATAGTAGTTATATTCTTGTATATAGGGGCAGTATTATAGCAGTTATATTCTTGTATATAGGGCAGTATTATAGTATTATATTCTTGTATATAGAGCAGTATTATAAGTAGTTATATTCTTGTATAAGGAGCAGTATTATAGTAGTTATATTCTTGTACATAGGGGCAGTATTATAGTAGTTATATTCTTGTATATAGGGGCAGTATAATAGTAGTTATATTCTTGTATATGGGCGAGAGTTTATTATAGTAGTTATAATTCTTTGTATATAGGGGCAGTATTATAGTAGTTATATTCTTGTACATAGGAGCAGTATAATAGTAGTTATATTCTTGTACATAGGAGCATATTATAGTAGTTATATTCTTGTATATAGGGGCAGTATTATAGTAGTTATATTTTTGTATATAGGAGCAGTATTATAGTAGTTATATTCTTGTATATAGAGGCAGTATTATAGTAGTTATATTCTTGTATATAGGGCAGTATTATATAGTTATATTCTTGTATATAGGAGCAGTATTATAGTAGTTATATTCTTGTATATAGGGAGCATATTATAGTATTATATTCTTGTATATAGGGGCAGTATTATGTAGTTATATTCTTGTATATAGGGCAGTATTATAGTAGTTATATTCTTGTATATAGGGGCAGTATTATAGTAGTTATATTCTTGTATATAGGGCATATTATAGTAGTTATATTCTTGTATATAGGAGCAGTATTATAGTATTATATTCTTGTATATAGGGGCAGTATTATAGTAGTTATATTCTTGTATATAGGAGCAGTATTATAGTAGTTATATTCTTGTAATAGGAGCAGTATTATAGTAGTTATATTCTTGTATATAGGGGCAGTATTATAGTAGTTATATTCTTGTATATAGGAGCAGTATTATAGTAGTTATATTTTGTATATAGGGCAGTATTAAGTAGTTATATTCTTGTATATAGGGCAGTATTATAGTAGTTATATTCTTGTATATAGGAGCAGTATTATAGTAGTTATATTCTTGTATATAGGGAGCATATTATAGTATTATATTCTTGTATATAGGGGCAGTATTATAGTAGTTATATTCTTGTATATAGGGCAGTATTATAGTAGTTATATTCTTGTAATAGGGCAGTATTATAGTAGTTATATTCTTGTATATAGGGCATATTATAGTAGTTATATTCTTGTAATAGGAGCAGTATTATAGTAGTTATATTCTTGTATATAGGGGCAGTATTATAGTAGTTATATTCTTGTATATAGGGCAGTATTATAGTAGTTATATTCTTGTATATAGAGCAGTATTATAGTAGTTTATATTCTTGTATATAGGGCAGTATTATAGTAGTTATATTCTTGTATATAGGAGCAGTATTATAGTAGTTATATTCTTGTATATAGGGGCATATTATAGTAGTTATATTCTTGTATATAGGGGCAGTATTATAGTAGTTATTTCTTGTATATAGGGCAGTATTATAGTAGTTATATTCTTGTATATAGGAGTAGTATTTTATAGTATTTATATTCTTGTATATAGGAGCATATTATAGTAGTTATATTCTTGTATATAGGGCAGTATTATAGTAGTTATATTCTTGTATATAGGAGCAGTATTATAGTAGTTATATTCTTGTATATAGGGCAGTATTATAGTAGTTATATTCTGTATATAGGGCAGTATTATAGTAGTTAATTCTTGTATATAGGAGCAGTATTATAGTAGTTATATTCTTGTATATAGGGAGCAATATTATAGTAGTTATATTCTTGTATATAGGGGCATATTATAGTAGTTATATTCTTGTATATAGGAGCAGTATTATAGTAGTTATATTCTTGTATATAGGAGCAGTATTATAGTAGTTATATTTTGTATATAGGGCAGTATTATAGTAGTTATATTCTTGTATATAGGAGCAGTATTATAGTAGTTATATTCTTGTATATAGGGCAGTATTATAGATTATATTCTTGTATAAGGGCAGTATTATAGTAGTTATATTCTTGTATATAGGGCAGTATTATAGTAGTTATATTCTTGTATATAGGAGCAGTATTATAGTAGTTATATTTTGTAATAGGGCAGTATTATAGTAGTTATATTCTTGTATATAGGGGCAGTATATAGTAGTTATATTCTTGTTACAGGACAGTATTATAGTAGTTATATTCTTGTAATGGGGGCAGTATTATAGTAGTTATATTCTTGTAATAGGAGCAGTAAGTATTATTCTGTAATAGGAGCAGTATTAAGTAGTTATATTCTTGTATATAGGGGGCAGTATTATAGTAGTTATATTCTTGTATATAGGAGCAGTATTATAGTAGTTATATTCTTGTATATAGAGGATATTATAGTAGTTATATTCTTGTATATAGGGGCAGTATTATAGTATTATATTCTGTATATAGGAGCAGTATTATAGTAGTTATATTCTTGTATATAGGAGCAATATTATAGTATTATATTCTTGTATATAGGGGGCAGTATTATAGTAGTTATATTCTTGTATATAGGGGCAGTATTATAGTAGTTATATTTTTTGTATATAGTGAGCAGTATTATAGTAGTTATATTTTTGTATATAGGGGCATATTATAGTAGTTATATTCTTGTATATAGGAGCAGTATTATAGTAGTTATATTCTTGTATATAGGGGGCAGTATTATAGTAGTTATATTCTTGTATATAGGGGCAGTATATAGTAGTTATATTCTTGTATATAGGAGCAGTATTATAGTAGTTATATTCTTGTATATAGGGGCAGTATTATAGTAGTTATATTCTTGTATATAGGGACAGTATTATAGTAGTTATATTATTGTATATAGGGGCAGTATTATAGTAGTTAGTATTCTTGTATATAGGGGCTATATTATAGTAGTTATATTCCTTGTATATAGGAGCATATTATAGTAGTTATATTCTTGTATATAGGGAGCAATATTATAGTACTTATATTCTTGTATATAGGGGGCAGTATTATAGTAGTTATATTCTTGTATATAGGGGCAGTAATATATAGTAGTTATATTCTTGTATATAGGGGCAGTATTATAGTAGTTATATTCTTGTATATAGGGGACTATTATATGTAGTTATATTCTTGTATATAGGAGCAGTATTATAGTAGTTATATTCTTGTAATATAGGGGCAGTATTATAGTAGTTATATTCTTGTATATAGGGGCAGTATTATAGTAAGTTATATTCTTGTATATAGGAGCAGTATTATAGTAGTTATATTCTTGTATATAGGAGGCAGTATTATAGTAGTTATATTCTTGTATATAGGAGCAGTATTATAGTAGTTATATTATTGTATATAGGGGCAGTATTATAGTAGTTATATTCTTGTATATAGGGCAGTATTATAGTAGTTATATTCTTGTATATAGGAGCAGTATTACAGTAGTTATATTATTGTATATAGGGGCAGTATTATAGTAGTTATATTCTTGTATATAGGGCAGTATTATAGTAGTTATATTCTTGTATATAGGGCAGTATTATAGTAGTTATATTTTGTATATAGGGGCAGTATTATAGTAGTTATATTCTTGTATATAGGGGCAGTATTATAGTAGTTATATTCTTGTATACAGGACAGTATTATAGTAGTTATATTCTTGTAATAGGGGCAGTATTATAGTAGTTATATTCTTGTATATAGGGGCAGTATTATAGTAGTTATATTCTTGTATAAGGAGCAGTATTATAGTAGTTATATTCTTGTATATAGGGGCAGTATTATAGTAGTTATATTCTTGTACATATAGGGGCAGTATTATAGTAGTTATATTCTTGTATATATAGAGGCAGTATTATAGTAGTTATATTCTTGTACTATAGGAGCAGTATTATAGTAGTTATATTCTTGTAATAGGGCAGTATTATAGTAGTTATATTCTTGTACATAGAGCAGTATTATAGTAGTTATATTCTTGTACTAGGAGCAGTATTATAGTAGTTATATTCTTGTATAAGGAGCAGTATTATAGTAGTTATATTCTTGTACATAGGAGCAGTATTATAGTAGTTATATTCTTGTATATAGGAGCAGTATTATAGTAGTTATATTCTTGTAATACAGGACAGTATTATAGTAGTTATATTCTTGTATATAGGGGCAGTATTATAGTAGTTATATTCTTGTATATAGGAGCAGTATTATAGTAGTTATATTCTTGTACATAGAGGCAGTATTATAGTAGTTATATTCTTGTATATAGGAGCAGTATTATAGTAGTTATATTTCTTTATATAGGGGCAGTATTATAGTAGTTATATTCTTGTATATAGAGGCAGTATTATAGTAGTTATATTCTGTATATAGGAGCAGTATTATAGTAGTTATATTCTTTAATAGGGGCAGTATTATAGTAGTTATACTTCTTGTATATAGGACAGTATTATAGTAGTTATATTCTGTATATAGGAGGTAATAATTGAATGGGGAGTATATAGTTATCTCTTGTATATAGGAGCAGTATTATAGTAGTTATATTCTTGTATATAGGGGTCATATTATAGTAGTTATATTCTTGTATATAGGGCAGTATTATAGTAGTTATATTCTTGTATATAGGGTCAGTATTATAGTTATATTGTAAAGGCAGTATTATAGTATATATCTATGTATGATAGAGAGCAGTATTATAGTAGTTATATTCTTGTATATAGGGGCAGTATTATAGTAGTTATATTCTTGTATATAGGAGCAGTATTATAGTAGTTATAGTCTTGTACACGGGGGCAGTATTATAGTAGTTATATTCTTGTATATAGGGGCAGTATTATAGTAGTTATATTCTTGTATATAGTAGCAGTATTATAGTAGTTATATTCTTGTATATAGGGGCAGTATTATAGTAGTTATATTCTTGTACATAGGAGCAGTATTATAGTAGTTATATTCTTGTATATAGGAGCAGTATTATAGTAGTTATATTCTTGTGTATAGGAGCAGTATTATAGTAGTTATATTCTTGTATATAGTAGCAGTATTATAGTAGTTATATTCTTGTATATAGGGGCAGTATTATAGTAGTTATATTCTTGTACATAGGAGCAGTATTATAGTAGTTATATTCTTGTATATAGGAGCAGTATTATAGTAGTTATATTCTTGTGTATAGGAGCAGTATTATAGTAGTTATATTCTTGTATATAGGGGCAGTATTATAGTAGTTATATTCTTGTATATAGGGGCCGTATTATAGTAGTTATATTCTTGTACATAGGGGCAGTATTATAGTAGTTATATTCTTGTATATAGGGGCAGTATTATAGTAGTTATATTCTTGTATATAGGGGCAGTATTATAGTAGTTATATTCTTGTACATAGGAGCAGTATTATAGTAGTTATATTCTTGTATATAGGAGCAGTATTATAGTAGTTATATTCTTGTACATAGGAGCAGTATTTATAGTAGTTATATTCTTGTACATAGGAGCAGTATTATAGTAGTTATATTATTGTATATAGGGGCAGTACTATAGTAGTTATATTCTTGTATATAGGAGCAGTATTATAGCAGTTATATTCTTGTACATAGGAGCAGTATTACAGTATTTATATTCTTGTACATAGGAGCAGTATTATAGTAGTTATATTCTTGTATATAGGGGCAGTATTATAGTAGTTATATTCTTGTATATAGGGGCAGTATTATAGTAGTTATATTCTTGTACATAGGAGCAGTATTATAGTAGTTATATTATTGTATATAGGGGCAGTATTATAGTAGTTATTTTAAAAGATTATTTTGCATAGCTCTGTAATGTTGTAACCTATGACCTCACTTAATATTAGGTGTTTTTGTCTAATTCCTGGTGAATTGAAGCCTTCGATGATCCTTGGATTCTCATACCTTGTATTCTCCATTCTATTATATTGTGCAATGATTTACAGGACATTACTGCTTTAGTTACTTCTTGACTATTCCTGATCTTCTCTCCTTACATAACCCCACATGTGTCCAATTTCCCAAGATCTCAGTATATATTTGGCCATAGTAATCACTGGGTGTATGGATTGATTTCTGGGAGCGGCATCCTGAAATAACCACAGATGGAGCTTTCTATAGAGCCTTTGCTATGAATATGCCCTACACTTTTGCAGTTATTGCTCTTGTAGGTTTCCTGGCATGCTGGGACTTGTAGTCACCTTGTATATCGATGTTACATTCTTTCGTCCTTCTATGAATGGTTTCTATCCTCCTCCTGTAAACTTTACTTTGTAACAGAGATAAGGAGGAACGACAGTAACTATGGAGCAAACAATGGTGGAGATGACTCCCATCCACAGCTATGGATACAGCGTGATGTGATTACATCAATGTATGTGACAACTGTGCATCAAAGGAGGATGTGTATACAGTATATAGTATAGAGCTGGGTCCTGTATAGAGTATCAACAAGGCAGCGTCATCCCAGCGAGCCGAGACCTCGGACAATTATCCAAAAATGTCAAAACAAAAAGACCGAATGGACAGACATTTCTGGAAAAAGAAAATACGTCTAGTGTGGGGGGATTTGGGACCGCTCCCCATGGCCGGCTCCGGGTCTATGTGGGCCCCAGGTGAAAGAGTTTCTGAGGGCCCCTTGACAGACACTCCACACACACTCCTCTCCCCGCTGCTGCACTTTTGCACTTTAAGCTTAAGATAGGAAAACATTCCTAGTATTAATTAAAGCTTCCCTGATGATGTAAAAGGGAGGGGTCATTAGCGCTAATTTTAATGTACTCGGGTAGAATATGGAGGCAATAAATCTATTGTGTCTTTGTTTATATTATAAATTAGACACACTCAGCTCTGCTATATGCCCGTATACATACATGGATCTGCTACATGCACATGTAGACACACAGCTCTGCTACATGCACATATAGATACACATAGCTCTGCTACATATATATACAGATACACACAGCTCTGCTATATGAACATGGACACACAGCTCTGCTATATGAACATGGACACACAGCTCTGCTATATGAACATGGACACACAGCTCTGCTGTATGAACATAGACACACAGCTCTGCTATATGAACATGGACACACAGCACTGCTACATGCACACTACATGCACATACAGATACACATAGCTCTGCTATATGAACATAGACACACAGCTCTGCTATATGAACATGGACACACAGCTCTGCTATATGAACATGGACACACAGCACTGCTACATGCACACTACATGCACATACAGATACACATAGCTCTGCTATATGAACATAGACACACAGCTCTGCTATATGAACATGGACACACAGCTCTGCTATATGAACATATAGGCACACACAGCTCTGCTACATGGACACTACATGCACATACAGTTACACACAGCTCTGCTACATGCACATATAGACATGCACAGCTCTGCTATATGAACATATAGACACACACAGCTCTGCTATATGAACATATAGACACACACAGCTCTGCTACATGCACACACAGATACACACAGCTCTGCATTTTCATACACACTATACATTATCACATCTTGCAGTTCTTGATCGTGCAGAGCAATAAAGAGCAGCCACAGGGAGTACACCTAGGATGCAGAAGTTGAGCAGCTGCAGGATCTTACAGGACCTTCAGTTCAGTCATGTGATCAGTCACATGACTAGAAGGTCTTTCAGCTGCGCAGCTCTTGTAGCATCCTTTAGCTCCCGGTAAGTTTCCTCTCTTGCTCTGTACCGACACATGGATCAGTGCAGAGTAACAGAGAGGGCAGCAGTCTGTGAGGTTTCTCCTCTTTGCTTCTGCTCACAGACAGAAAAAACTGACCAGTACATCCAGAAAGACAAATGTGAACAGGTGCAAACTGAAAATATAATGTACTGCTTAAAAATACACAGCTGCACTGTGAGATGCTAAGGTATGCCAGCTGTCACGGGATAATAAGGCATAACAGGGGGACCGGATCTCCGTCTGCAGTTTGGGGTTCTGATCTGGCACAAATCCTATTAAAAGGTTTATTAAAAAGTCGAGTTACCTCTGACGGTGAGGGTGTCTGGGCTGCCACCCTTGCCCTGCTCCTAACCAACCCTGCTCCCCCTCTCCACTCCCGGGGGGGGGGGGGGAACAGAACAGGTGAGGAAAAACCCCACATAAATAGAACAATGGGGAATCCAAAGATACTCACGGCAATACACACAGAGATATAAGACAATACGTGCACATGGGGAAATAAAGAGCAGAGAGGAAATAACCAGGTGATAAGAGGATATACACAGCAAATCAAACAGCACTCAATGGACCACCACCAACTGGATCACCACAGCACATGGACCGGTATTGCAAAAGCTAAAGTCAACATGGGAAGACAAATTCCACCATATTAAATAGGCAGGGAGAGACTGTGATCGGTTCCCCAGAGGTAACCAGGGGTCATACAGAGATTAACTCCTGCTAGCATGACCTGTGCCCTTGACACCTGGAGTTCCAATTGGCGTTAAGGTGCATCCTGCCTGCCCATACAATTGTAAGCTTTTAGCCTGAATAGAGACATACCATATCAAGTGGGGACCCAACAAAGAGATACGCCTTGTCGCTGGCCGTTGGGCTCTCATGCACTGGCCATTTTATGCACTGTCTCATTTTATTATATTTTCAATAGCAGTAATGCAGTTCCAAAATTCCTACATTCAATGTTTTCATACCTCGGTGTCTTCGGGATCAAAGACGATCATATTTGATGGTTCCAGAGACTTCAATTACAAAGAATCTGTCAGCAGGTTTTTGCTACCTCATGTGAGAGCAGCAAAGAGATTCTGAATCCGACGATGTTCATCTTAGATTACTAGGTGCAGCAGCTCTGACACAATCAAGGCATTTAGTTTTAGCTGTGTAGCAGAGTTGTGAAAGCTGCCCCCACCTACACCAGGCTCTGTATGTACAATGTCTATAGACAGAGAGCTGCCCCTGCCCACACCAGGCTCTGTATGTACAATGTCTATAGACAGCTGCCCCCGTCCACACCAGGCTCTGTATGTACAATGTCTATAGACAGAGAGCTGCCCCTGCCCACACCAGGCTCTGTATGTACAAGGTCTATAGACAGAGAGCTGCCCCCGCCCACACCAGGCTCTGTATGTACAATGTCTATAGACAGAGAGATGCCCCCATGCACACCAGGCTTTCAATAGAGGTGAGATGTCAATGACAGCAGGGAGCGTGTCAGACTGCAGTAGTCCTATAATGGTAATCACCAGGCGATAAAGTCTTTAGTTTATGTAACCAATAGCAAAAAGTCTGATAATAGAAGCACAGGCACAGTTTCTATTCGTTTTTTAACCCCTATATCATGCTGTCCTCTGCTTATATAGCGAAAAAAACTGCTGACAGATTCCGTTTCAAGCTCAGGAGCCTCCAGTTACTTGTAAGTTTATTATTAATGAATTAAGTAAATCATTAAATATATGTAAAAACGACACAAGGCTTATTCAGAAATTCCACTCTTGATTTCCTCTACTAATCAACCATAAATGGATGTTGATCTGTGGCTCTATGTGATGAGCCCAGGGCTAGGGGTACTCAGATACCAGGGCTAAGTTTAATGGATTTAACTGGGGAATCGTGTTCCCGATTCCGTGCCCTGGCTATCATTTGTTAGATGGTGGGGAGGCAATATTTACAGGGGTGCGTGACGCCACCTGTGGTTCCCGGTAATTTGGGGTACCGGCGCTGCAAGCCGGCTGCTGAGGTGATGTTGGGTGCAGCAGAGTGTGGGACAGCTCCCCACAGGTGGAGCTTTTACCTCAGGGCAGCGATGATGGAGGATGATGAGGGGGATGAGGGGAGTAGTGGTGGTTCTTACCCCTCCGATGCGATGCTGCTGATGGTGCTGAAGCCCTACGGAGACCAGGTGTGATCATGGACCTATTTGGGGCCTGAGGGGCGAGGTACCTTCTTATGGTGCCTACGGCTACCCGGTGATTATGGGCCCGCAGCTCGTCGGTTTGCGGCCAGAGATAAACTGCTGACCACCTCGACTTCCCGTGTTGCCGGTGCTCCCCAGACGTTAACAGCCGGCTCCAACCGATTCTGGTCCGTCCCCTTCTGTCCCGGGCCCCCTCTTAGAGATGGGGATCCCCCCTGTCAGCAGCCTGTCAGGCACGTCCTCCCTGGCTGCCTTCCCAGCACTGTCTGAGGTAAACTGTCACTCAACTACTTCTGCACTAACCGAGGCTCCACCCCCTTTTGGACCTACTGAATAATCAGTCCCTCTATACTAAGGTGGACTAGTCCTGAGTGTGTGAAAACAGACTCCAATAGTTAAATCCTAAACCCACAACTTACAGAGGAACAAATATTTGTAAAGTGTAATACCTCTCTGTGGCGCCTAGTCAGAGGGGCGCCACATGTGCATTCATTGTACTCTGTTATATTTGCTCTCAATAAAAGAATTTGGATAAAAAAAAAGTAAAAAAAAGTAAATAAAGTATATTTTTCCAAGGTTTAGTAGTTTCTCTCTAGACATTACTATGCCCCTGTGATCTCCTCTCTACTCTCTACATTACTATGCCCCTGTGATCTCCTCTCTACTCTCTACATTACTATGTCCCTGTGATCTCCTCTCTACTCTCTACATTACTGTGTCCCTGTGATCTCCTCTCTACTCTCTACATTACTATGTCCCTGTGATCTCCTCTCTATTCTCTACATTACTATGTCCCTGTGATCTCCTCTCTACTCTCTACATTACTATGCCCCTGTGATCTCCTCTCTATTCTCTACATTACTATGTCCCTGTGATCTCCTCTCTACTTCTCTACATTACTATGTCCCTGTGATCTCCTCTCTATTCTCTACATTACTATGTCCCTGTGATCTCCTCTCTATTTCTCTACATTACTATGTCCCCTGTGATTTCCTCACTCTCACATTACTAGCCTGGATCCCTCTCTCATTACTTGCCTTGATCTCCCTATCTCACATTACTATGCCTGTGATCCTCTCTATCTCTACATTACTATCCCTGTGATTCCTCTCTATCTCTACATTACACCTGTGATCTCCTCTCTACTCTCTACATTACTTGCCCTGTGATTCTCTCTACTTTACTTACTTCCCTGTGATCTCCTCTCTATCTCTAATACTATGCCCTGTGATCTCCTCTCTATCTCTACATTACTATGTCCCTGTGATCTCCTCTCTACTCTCTACATTACTATGTCCCTGTGATCTCCTCTCTATCTCTACATTACTATGTCCCTGTGATCTCCTCTCTACTCTCTACATTACTATGTCCCTGTGATCTCCTCTCTACTCTCTACATTACTATGTCCCTGTGATCTCCTCTCTATCTCTACATTACTTTGTCCCTGTGATCTCCTCTCTATTCTCTACATTACTTGTCCCTGTGATCTCCTCTCTATTCCTCTACATTACTATGTCCCTGTGATCTCCTCTCTATTCTCTACATTACTATGTCCCTGTGATCTCCTCTCTATTCTCTACATTACTATGTCCCTGTGATCTCCTCTCTACTCTCTACATTACTATGTCCCTGTGATCTCCTCTCTATTCTCTACATTACTATGCCCCTGTGATCTCCTCTCTACTCTCTACATTACTATGTCCCTGTGATCTCCTCTCTATTCTCTACATTACTTGTCCCTGTGATCTCCTCTCTACTCTCTACATTACTATGTCCCTGTGATCTCCCTCTCTATTCTCTACATTACTATGTCCCTGTGATCTCCTCTCTATCTCTACATTACTTGTCCCTGTGATCTTCCTCTCTATTCTACTTCTTATCCCTGTGTTTCTCTCTCTTCTACTATTCCCTGTGATCTCCTCCTATCCTAAATGCCCGTGTTCCTCTCTATCTCTCATACTGATCCCCTTATCTCTTCCTTTCTCTCTCTATCCTATATTTCCTATCTCCTCTATTTACTATTGTCCCTGTGATCTCCTCTCTATTCTTCATTACTTGTCTCACTTGTCTACTCCTCCTATTCTACATTACTTGCCCTGTGATCTCCTCTTTACTCTACATTACTATTCTTGATTCCTCATTCAATCTCCCTGATCTCTCTTCTATTCTATTCCCTGTGATTCCTCTATCTTACATCTAGTCCCTGTGTCTCCTCACTCTTTCTACATTACTGTCCTGTGATCTCCTCTCTATTCTACTTACTATCCCGTGATCTCCTCTCTATCTTACATTACTATTCCCTCTTATCTCTTCTCTATTCCCTGTGATCTCCTCTTCTCTACATACTAGTCCCTGTGATCTCCTCTTATCTTACATTACTTCCCTGTGATCTCCTCTCTATCTCTCATTCTTGCCCTATCTCCTCTCTATTCTACATTCTATCCCTGTGATTCCTCTCTACTCTCTCATTCTTCCCTGTGATCCTCTCTATCTCTCCAACTTCCCTTATCTCTTCTTCCTATTACTTCCTATTCTCTATTCTATTATATGTCCCTTTCTCTCTATCTCTACTTCTTGTCCTTATTCCTCTCTATTCTTACTGTCCTTGATTCTCTCTATTCTCTACATTCTTGTCCCTTCTCTCTCTTATTCTAATTACTATGCCTGTGATCTCTCTACTCTTACATTACCTTGCCCTATCTCTCTACTCCTATCTACTTTCCCTTATTATCCTCTCCTTCTCATTCTATGTCCCTGTGATCTCCTCTCTATCTTACATCTTGTCCCTGTGATCTCCTCTCTATTCTCTTACATTCTTGTCCCTTATCTCCTCTTATTCTCTTACATTACTATCCCTGTGATCTCCTCTCTACTCTCTACATTCTTGTCCCTTGATCTCCTTCTATTCCTTATTCTTTCCTGTATCCCTCTTACTCTATACATTACTTGTCCCTGTGATTCCTCTCATCTCTACATTATGCCCTGTGATCTCCTCTCTATTCTCTACATTATTGTCCTTATCTCTCTTATTCACATTACTTGCCTGTGATCTCCTCTCACTCTACATTACTATTCCTTGATTCTCTCTCTCTCTCATACATGTCCTGGATCCCCTCTCTATCTCTAATTACTTGTCCCTGTGATCTCCTCTCTATCTCTACATTACTGTGCCCTGTTGATCTCCTCTTACTCTCTACATTACTATGCCCTGTGATCTCCTCTCTATTCTCTACATTACTATGTCCCTGTGATCTCCTCTCTATATCTCTACATTACTATGTCCCTGTGATCTCCTTCTATCTCTCATTTTGCCCTGTGATCCCCTCTCTATTCTACTTACTTGCCCTGTGATCTCCTCTCTATTCTCTACATTACTGTGTCCCTGTGATCTCCCTCTCTACTCTCAAACATTACTATGTCCCTGTGATCTCCTCTCTATCTCTACATTACTATGTCCCTGTGATCTCCTCTCTCTACTTCTCTACATTACTATGTCCCTGTGATCTCCTCTCTACTCTCTACATTACTATGTCCCTGTGATCTCCTCTCTACTCTCTACATTACTATGTCCTGTGATCTCCTCTCTACTTCTTACATTACTATGTCCCTGTGATTCTCCTCTCTATCTCTACATTACTATGTCCCTGTGATCTCCTCTCTATCTCTACATTACTATGTCCTGTGATTCCTCTCTATTCTCTACATTACTATGCCCTGTGATCTCCTCTCTATTTACATTACTATGTCCTGTGATTCCTCTCTATCTCTACATTACTAGCCCTGTGATTCCTCTCTATTCTCTACATTACTGTGTCCCTGTGATCTCCTCTCTACTCTCTACATTACTGTGTCCCTGTGATCTCCTCTCTACTCTCTACATTACTATGTCCCTGTGATCTCCTCTCTACTCTCTACATTACTGTGTCCCTGTGATCTCCTCTCTATTCTCTACATTACTGTGTCCCTGTGATCTCCTCTCTACTCTCTACATTACTATGTCCCTGTGATCTCCTCTCTACTCTCTACATTACTATGTCCCTGTGATCTCCTCTCTATTCTCTACATTACTATGTCCTGTGATCTCCTCTCTACTCTCTACATTACTATGTCCCTGTGATCTCCTCTCTACTCTCTACATTACTATGTCCCTGTGATCTCCTCTCTACTCTCTACATTACTATGTCCCTGTGATCTCCTCTCTACTCTCTACATTACTATGTCCCTGTGATCTCTTCTCTATTCTCTACATTACTATGTCCCTGTGATCTCCTCTCTATTCTCTACATTACTATGTCCCTGTGATCTCCTCTCTACTCTCTACATTACTATGTCCCTGTGATCTCCTCTCTACTCTCTACATTACTATGTCCCTGTGATCTCTTCTCTACTCTCTACATTACTATGTCCCTGTGATCTCCTCTCTACTCTCTACATTACTATGTCCCTGTGATCTCCTCTCTACTCTCTACATTACTATGTCCCTGTGATCTCCTCTGTATTCTCTACATTACTATGTCCCTGTGATCTCCTCTCTATTCTCTACATTACTATGTCCCTGTGATCTCCTCTCTACTCTCTACATTACTATGCCCCTGTGATCTCCTCTCTATTCTCTACATTACTATGTCCCTGTGATCTCCTCTCTATTCTCTACATTACTATGTCCCTGTGATCTCCTCTCTACTCTATACATTACTATGTCCCTGTGATCTCCTCTCTACTCTCTACATTACTGTGTCCCTGTGATCTCCTCTCTATTCTCTACATTACTATGTCCCTGTGATCTCCTCTCTCTATTCTCTACATTACTATGTCCCGGTCATCTCTCCTATCATCCAATCCTATCTCCAATCATATCGTATCATTATCATAATGTTTTGTATTGATTGTAGTAGCAAAGTCTGTTCTGAGAGAGGCACCTACTAAACAAATATTGGGCTGGAATGACTGCACCCTTAAGTATATGGAAATATAGTAACAATGTACTTTTCTGTGTCGCTAATTTGTGTCCCTTCCATCTTCCTGGGGGATTTTCCATTCTCTGTATACTCCAGTTTGCTGAGCAGTAGACTGGCTTTGGGTTATATAATGATACATGTTATCCAGAATTTATGCAGGATTAGTGTTGAAGCATTTACATATATCAGGCGGTAAACACAGAATTTACATAATCGCTCGTCCGACGTGCGCTCAGTCTGTTTTGCAGAAAACACAGGTGTGTTAAATTGCTCATTAATAACTTAAAGGCATTAATTGCCAGTAATTTGGAGATTTTCCTACAGCAGACGGAACAAATGTTGATTATGCAATTATCATGTTACTAGATGGCAGCCCGATTCTAAAGAATCGGGTAGTCTAGAATCCATATATAGTTTATTTAGTAATAGTTAGGGGAGTGCGGTGAAATTAATTGTGTGTATAGAGGTGACTCAGTGGTTAGCACTGCGCGGTGGCTCAGTGGGTAGCACTGTGCGGTGGCTCAGTGGTTAGTACTGCGTGCGCTGGCTCAGTGGTTAGCAGTGAGTGCGCTGGCTCAGTGGTTAGCAGTGAGTGCGGTGGCTCAGTGGTTAGTACTGCGTGCGGTGGCTCAGTGGTTAGCAGTGAGTGCGGTGGCTCAGTGGTTAGCAGTGAGTGCGGTGGCGCAGTGGTTAGCAGTGAGTGCGCTGGCTCAGTGGTTAGCAGTGAGTGCGCTGGCTCAGTGGTTAGCAGTGCGTGCGGTGGCTCAGTGGTTAGCAGTGAGTGCGCTGGCTCAGTGGTTAGCAGTGAGTGCGCTGGCTCAGTGGTTAGCAGTGAGTGCGGTGGCTCAGTGGTTAGCAGTGAGTGCGGTGGCGCAGTGGTTAGCAGTGAGTGCGCTGGCTCAGTGGTTAGCAGTGAGTGCGGTGGCTCAGTGGTTAGCAGTGAGTGCGGTGGCTCAGTGGTTAGCAGTGAGTGCGGCGATATTGGTCAGTGCAGCGCCGTGGGCAGAGTGGTCAGTGCAGCGCCGTGGGCAGAGTGGTCAGTGCAGCGCCGTGGGCAGAGTGGTCAGTGCAGCGCCGTGGGCAGAGTGGTCAGTGCAGCGCAGTGGGCAGAGTGGTCAGCGCAGCGCCGTGAGCAGAGTGGTCAGCGCAGCGCCGTGGGCAGAGTGGTCAGCACACACATACACTCCGCTATACTTACCACCGACCCTGCGTCTTCCCCGCCGCCTGGATCCTGAGTCGACATGTCGCCGCCCCCGGACGACTGGATCCAATATGTTGTCCGGGTAGTTTTTCAAGACATCTTGGACGCTATATTGGATCCAGTAGTTTGGGGCAGCGACATGTCGACTGAGGATCCAGGCAAGCGGACGCAGGGCTGGTGGTAAGTATAGCGGAGTGTGTGTGTATGTGTGTGTGTGTACAAAGTTGAGGGAAGTGTGGACAAAGTGACGGAAGTGCGTACATACACACATATACACACATAGTGTACATTGCATATGGAGGGGTGAGGAGAGCGGAGGCTGGAGGCAGAGGACAGGGAGAGGAGAGCGGAGGCTGGAGGGCAGAGGAGGGCGGAGGCTGGAGGGCAGAGGACAGGGAGAGTAGAGCGGAGGCTGGAGGGCAGAGGACAGGGAGAAGCGAGTGGAGGCTGGAGGGCGGAGGAGAGGAGGAGAGAGCGGAAGGTGGAGGGTAGAGGAGAGGGAGAGGAGAGCGGAAGGTGGAGGGTAGAGGAGAGGGAGAGGAGAGCGGAAGCTGGAGGGCAGAGGACAGGGAGAGGAGAGCGGAGCTGGTAGGGCAGAGGAGAGCAGAGGCTGGAGGGCAGAGGACAGGGAGAGGAGAGCGAGGCTGGAGGGCAGAGAAGAGCGGAGGCTGGAGGGTGGAGGCTGAGGGCAGAGGACAGGGAGAGGAGAGTGGAGGCTGGAGGGCAGAGGAGAGCAGAGGCTGGAGGGCAGAGGACAGGGAGAGGAGAGCGGAGGCTGGAGGGCAATGCTGGAGGCAGAGGACAGGAAGAGGAGAGCAGAGGCTGGAGGGCAGAGGACAGGGAGAGGAGAGCAGAGGCTGGAGGGCAGAGGACAGGGAGAGGAGAGCGGAGGCTGGAGGGCAGAGGACAGGGAGAGGAGAGCGAAGGCTGGAAGGCAGAGGACAGGGAGAGGGAGCGGAGGCTGGAGGGCAGAGGACAGGAGAGCAGAGCGAGGCTGGAGGGCAGAGGACAGGGAGAGGAGAGCAGAGGCTAGAGGGCAGAGGAGGGCGGAGGCTGGAGGGCAGAGGACAGGGAGGGGAGGCGAGGCTGGAGGGCAGAGGACAGGGAGAGGAGGCGGAGGCTGGAGGGCAGAGGACAGGAGAGGAGAGCGGAGGGTGGAGGGCAGAGGCAGGGAGAGGAGAGCGGAGGCTGGAGGACAGGGAGAGGAGAGCGAGCTGGAGGTCAGAGGAGAGCGGAGGCTGGAGGTGGAGGGCAGAGGACAGGGAGTAGAGCGGAGGCTGAGGTGAGGCTGGAGGGCAGAGGACAGGAGAGGAGAGCAGAGGCTGGAGGGCAGAGGAGGGCGAGGCTGGAGGGCGGAGGCTGGAGGCAGAGGACAGGAGAGGAGAGCGAAGGTGGAGGGCAGAGGACAGGGAGAGGAGAGTGGAGGCTGAGGTCAGAGGAGAGCGGAGGCTGGAGGGCAGAGGACAGGGAGAGGAGATGGAGCTGGATTGCAGGGAAGCAGAGGCTGGAGGGCAGAGGACAGGGAGGAGAGCGGAGGCTGGAGGGCAGAGGATCGAGGCAGGAGGGCGAGGGTGGAGGCTGGAGGGCAGAGGACAGAGGAGAGGAGGCTGGAGGGCAGGGACAGGGAGAGGAGAGCGGAGGCTGGAGGGCAGAGGACAGAAGAGGAGAGGAGGCTGGAGGGCAGAGGACGGAGAGGAGGGAGGCTGGAGGCAGAGGACAGGGAGGGCAGAGGAGAGGCTGGAGGGCAGAGGACAGGGAGAGGAGAGCGGAGGCTGGAGGGCAGAGGACAGGGAGAGGAGAGCGAAGGCTGGAGGCAGAGGACAGGGAGAGGGGAGCGGAGGATGGAGGGCAGAGGACAGGAGAGCAGAGCGGAGGCTGGAGGTGAGGCTGGAGGGCAGAGGACAGGGAGAGGGAGTGGAGGCCGGAGGGCAGAGGACAGGGAGAGGAGGTCGGAGGCTGGAGGGCAGAGGAGGGCGGAGGCTGGAGGCAGAGGACAGGGAGAGTAGAGCAGGCTGGAGGGCAGAGGCCAGGGCAGAGGAGGCTGGAGGGCAGAGGCCAGGGCGAGGAGGCTGGAGGGAGGGCAGGGCAGGGGAGCTGGAGGGCAGAGGGCAGGGCAGAGGAGGCTGGAGGGCAGGCCAGGGCAGAGGGAGGGCAGAGGAGCTGGAGGGCAGAGGGCAGGCAGAGGAGGCTGGAGGGCAGAGGCCTGGGCAGGAGGTGGAGGGAGGGCAGGGCAGAGGAGGCTGGAGGGCAGAGGCCAGGGCAGAGGAGGCTGGAGGGCAGAGGCCAGGGCAGAGGAGGCTGGAGGGCAGAGGCCAGGGCAGAGGAGGTGGCAAAAGGGCAGAGGAGCAGAAGGGCAGAGGAGGCTGGAGGGCAGAGGCCAGGGCAGAGGCCAGGCAGAGGAGGCTGGAGGGCAGAGGCCAGGGCAGAGGAGGCTGGAGGGCAGAGGCCAGGGCAGAGGAGGCTGGAGGGCAGAGGCCAGGGCAGAGGAGGCTGGAGGGCAGAGGCCAGGGCAGAGGAGGCTGGAGGGCAGAGGCCAGGGCAGAGGAGGCTGGAGGGCAGAGGCAGGCAGAGGAGGCTGGAGGGCAGAGGAGGCTGGAGGGCAGAGGCCAGGGCAGAGGAGGCTGGAGGGCAGAGGCCAGGGCAGAGGAGGCTGTAGGGCAGAGGCCAGGGCAGAGGAGGCTGTAGGGCAGGGAGGCTGGAGGCAGAGGAGGCTGGAGGGCAGAGGCCAGGGCAGAGGAGGCTGGAGGGCAGAGGAGGCTGGAGGGCAGAGGCCAGGGCAGAGGAGGCTGTAGGGCAGAGGCCAGGGCAGAGGAGGCTGTAGGGCAGAGGCCAGGGCAGAGGAGGCTGTAGGGCAGAGGCCAGGGCAGAGGAGGCTGGAGGGCAGAGGCCAGGGCAGAGGAGGCTGGAGGGCAGAGGCCAGGGCAGAGGAGGCTGGAGGGCAGAGGAGGCTGGAGGGCAGAGGCCAGGGCAGAGGAGGCTGGAGGGCAGAGGCCAGGGCAGAGGAGGCTGGAGGGCAGAGGCCAGGGCAGAGGAGGCTGTAGGGCAGAGGCCAGGGCAGAGGAGGCTGTAGGGCAGAGGCCAGGGCAGAGGAGGCTGTAGGGCAGAGGAGGCTGGAGGGCAGAGGAGGCTGGAGGGCAGAGGCCAGGGCAGAGGCCAGGGCAGAGGAGGCTGGAGGGCAGAGGAGGCTGGAGGGCAGAGGCCAGGGCAGAGGAGGCTGGAGGGCAGAGGAGGCTGGAGGGCAGAGGCCAGGGCAGAGGAGGCTGGAGGGCAGAGGCCAGGGCAGAGGAGGCTGGAGGGCAGAGGCCAGGGCAGAGGAGGCTGGAGGGCAGAGGCCAGGGCAGAGGAGGCTGGAGGGCAGAGGCAGCTGGAGCCGGTAGGGCAGACGCTGCTGGAGCCGGCAGTGCAGACTCACCGCGGGCCGGCCATCAGGTGTACTGTAGCAGGAGAGGAGGGGCGGGCAGAGCTGCAGGAGAGGAAGTCCCGCCCTCCCTCCTCTGTAGGCAGACAGCAGGGAGCACCGGTATCTCCAGGGTGTGTGTGGGCCCCCGATGGTGGCGGGCAATGGGCCCCCCCTTCCCCCCGGTATGTAGCTACTGTCTGGAGGGCAGAGGGTGGAGGGGAGTGGCTGGAGGGCACACGGAACTTCCGAGATCGGAACGTTCCGTGTGCCGGTGCCTGTAGCCGGGGGGCAGCCCGGCTACAGTGCACTGGATGAGCCTGGGCGAAGACCATCACGGAAGTGGGCGTGGCCTTTTCCGGAAGTGGCCTTCGGGTTTTATATATAAGATGTTTTATAACCCCATATCAAGATTGTTGGTGTTAAAGTGAAGCCCCATACACAGAAAGCTGAAGAGAGAGCCGCACAGAAGAAACAACTGAAGTCACCGCAGACAAGGCCGAGAAGTCTCATCACAACGCAGGGTGCAGAGGACGCGGTACAAAGGGTTAAAAACGAACATTCTATTCATGGGAAAGTTACTGTATCTCTCTACAGGAAGTGGTGGAGGGTCTATATCTCTCTACAGGAAGTGGTGGAGGGTCTATATCTCTCTACAGGAAGTGGTGGAGGGTCTATATCTCTCTACAGGAAGTGGTGGAGGGTCTATATCTCTCTACAGGAAGTGGTGGAGGGTCTATATCTCTCTACAGGAAGTGGTGGAGGGTCTATATCTCTCTACAGGAAGTGGTGGAGGGTCTATATCTCTCTACAGGAAGTGGTGGTAGGTCTATATCTCTCTACAGGAAGTAGTGGAGGGTCTATATCTCTCTACAGGAAGTAGTGGAGGGTCTATATCTCTCTACAGGAAGTGGTGGAGTGTCTATATCTCTCTACAGGAAGTGGTGGAGTGTCTATATCTCTCTACAGGAAGTAGTGGAGGGTCTATATCTCTCTTCAGGAAGTGGTGAAGGGTCTATATCTCTCTACAGGAAGTGGTGGAGGGTCTATATCTCTCTACAGGAAGTGGTGGAGGGTCTATATCTCTCTACAGGAAGTGGTGGAGGGTCTATATCTCTGTACAGGAAGTGGTGGGGGTCTATATCTCTGTACAGGAAGTGGTGGTAGGTCTATATCTCCCTACAGGAAGTGGTGGAGGGTCTATATCTCTCTACAGGAAGTGGTGGAGGGCCTATATCTCTCTACAGGAAGTGGTGGAGGGTCTATATCTCTCTACAGGAAGTGGTGGAGGATCTATATCTCTCTACAGGAAGTGGTGGAGGATCTATATCTCCCTACAGGAAGTGGTGGAGGTTCTATATCTCTCTACAGGAAGTGGTGGAGGGTCTATATCTCTCTACAAGAAGTGGTGGAGGGTCTATATCTCTCTACAGGAAGTGGTGGAGAGTCTATATTTCTCTACAGGAAGTGGTGGAGGGTCTATATCTCTCTACAGGAAGTGGTGGAGGGCCTATATCTCTCTACAGGAAGTGGTGGAGGGTCTATATCTCTCTACAGGAAGTGGTGGAGGGCCTATATCTCTCTACAGGAAGTGGTGGAGGGCCTATATCTCTCTACAGGAAGTGGTGGAGGGTCTATATCTCTCTACAGGAAGTGGTGGGGGGTCTATATGTCTCTACAGGAAGTGGTGGAGGGTCTATATCTCTCTACAGGAAGTGGTGGTGGGTCTATATCTCTACAGGAAGTGGTGGAGGGTCTATATCTCTCTACAGGAAGTGGTGGAGGGTCTATATCTCTCTACAAGAAGTGGTGGAGGGTCTATATCTCTCTTCAGAAAGTGGTAGAGGGTCTATATCTCTCCACAGGAAGTGGTGGACAGTCTATATCTCTCTACAGGAAGTGGTGGGGGGTCTATATCTCTCTACAGGAGGTGGTGGGGGGTCTGTATCTTTCTACAGGAAGTGGTGGAGGGTCTATATCTCTCTACAGGAAGTGGTGGAGGGTCTATCTCTCTCTACAGGAAGTGGTGGAGGGTCTATATGTCTCTGCAGGAAGTGGTGGAGGGTCTATATCTCTACAGGAAGTGGTGGAGGGTCTATATCTCTCTACAGGAAGTGATGGAGGGTCTATATCTCTCTACAGGAAGTGATGGAGGGTCTATATCTCTCTACAGGAAGTTGTGGAGGGTCTATATGTCTCTACAGGAAGTGGTGGAGGTTTTATATCTCTCTACAGGAAGTGGAGTAGGGTCTAAATCTCTCTACAGGAAGTGGTGGAGGGTCTATATCTCTCTACAGGAAGTGGTGGTGGGTCTATATCTCTCTACAGGAAGTGGTGGAGGGTCTATATCTCTCTACAGGAAGTGGTGGAGGGTCTATATGTCTCTGCAGGAAGTGGTGGAGGGTCTATATCTCTACAGGAAGTGGTGGAGGGTCTATATCTCTCTACAGGAAGAGGTAGAGGGTCTATATCTCTCTACAGGAAGTGGTGGGGGGTCTATATCTCTCTACAGGAAGTGGTGGAGGGCCTATATCTCTCTACAGGAAGTGGTAGAGGGTCTATATCTCTCTACAGGAAGTGGTGGGGGGTCCATATCTCTTTACAGGAAGTGGTGGTGGGTCTATATCTCTCTACAGGAAGTGGTGGAGGGTCTATATCTCTCTACAGGAAGTGGTGGAGGGTCTATATCTCTCTACAGGAAGTTGTGGAGGGTCTATATGTCTCTACAGGAAGTGGTGGAGGGTCTATATCTCTCTACAGGAAGTGGAGGGGGGTCTATATCTCTCTACAGGAAGTGGTGGAGGGTCTATATCTCTCTACAGGAAGTGGTGGTGGGTCTATATCTCTCGACAGGAAGTGGTGGTGGGTCTATATCTCTCTACAGGAAGTGGTGGAGGGTCTATATCTCTCTACATGAAGTGGGCGTGGGTGATAATCTTTCTACAAGCAGTAAGGGTGGGTCTGTGTCACTTTGCTCCTGCTCTCCTGCCTGGTAAACTGGATGCAGACATCTGAGATTTTTTTAGCTAATGTAGTAGTCTGTGCTGTGTGCGGCTCTGCAGGTGGAGGGGTGAGTCATAGCATTCAGGTGGAGGTGGAGGTAGAGGGGTGTGTCTTAGCTTTCAGATCTCCACTCCTCTGCCTTTTAGAAGTTCCACTTCCTTCCACCAGGTTTTGCAGATAGAGCTCAGTCTCTACTTGGAACCTGTGCAGTGAGGACGTGCTGTGCTGCTGCTACTTCCTTCCATTTGAGTTGCTGGGTTTTCCCGGTGCATGACTGGACTGAAAGGCAAGGGTGGCAGCCTGGACATCATCACCTTTAGAGGTAATTCCAGGATCAGGGTGAGCCAGGGACCCCAGTCCAATGGTCAGATTACTTCCCCAGTTCATCTTTGCCTATCTCACCATCTTGCCTTCTGATTCCCTATCTGCTATACCACTCTGTGAGAGAAGGTTTATATTAACGTCTTGTGTTCCCCTCGCATTGGGTTGGCGCTATTCTGGCTGTATGACTTGGACATCTACAAACTAAAATGGCTATCTTGGATAGACTTGGCACAACCCTGCCCGTTAGGCAGAACCCTGACACCCTTTAACCCCTATACAGGAATCTGAATTTGCTGCCTATGGAAGGGTTGTAGTCCATAGATAGGAAAGTCACCAAGCAGAGTCAAAGTTGGGAGGTCAGAAAAAGGATGATATCAGGATCCATAGAGTAGTCAGGGAACCGGGTCGCAACCAAGATGGCAGCAAAATCAAGGAGGTAGGAGAAGCGTCCAAAAAAAAACAGGAAAACACTACAAGACAGGAGACTACTTGGGGAAACCAAAAGCTACTTCTGGCAGCTTCCAGCAGAAGCTGAAGGGATTTGTAGGGTGTGGTGCTTTCCAATAGGCTGAAGCTAGGAGTTAATGACTTCAGCTGGACAGCACACACACATCCACTATGTCAGATTGTACAGGTCCCAACCACTCTAACCTTAGTGGATGGACACAGCCTGCTCTGTGCAGATATTCTGGTTCTGACTTTGGTGATAGAAGCAGATGTCGCAGGAGCAGGTTTTGGTACAGATGTGACAATGACCCTCCAACGGATAGGAGCCAGTGCTAAAAAATTCATATCTCTACTCAAAAATTGATTATTTCTTATTGCAAACCGCCAACAGGATGGACGGCTTCTGCAAGAGAGAACATCTGTGATCAACCAAACTAATCAACCCAAAAATGAATAAAACACCAGACAAAACTAAGACCCTCGTTACATCGCTTTCCTTGTAGTCCCCACCTGAACACAGTGAATATCATCTTCCCAATTGTGGTTCTGTCACGATGTAGTGGAAATGCTGGCAGTGAACTAGCCCTGATCCCGAAAGTTCTTCTGAAGGTGAGAAGGTTCAGGTCTCCAGCCTTTCCCTAACTCCTCCACCAGCCCTGTGCTATTCCCCTTACCTCCCTCCACTGAACCGGGGTACAGCAACCTCAAAGGCAAAGTCTTCAGCAGCACAAACAAACAGGTCTGCACAGCACAGCTTCCAGCTATAGAGTGAAACTCTATCAGCAGCACCACGTGGTGGAAGGAGAGGCGACTTAAAACCAGGGGTGGTACTCATGCAGTACTAGAGGGGAATTTCACACAGTTTTAAATTACAGCAGCATGAAGAATAGACCGCACATAAACCATACTAAACAGTGCGTGACAGGTTCCTTATACTGATCCTAAAGTGGCTGATAACAGGGAACAGTAGATTTATTTATTTATTTCAATAGAGCAGTAAACTGGAGGTAGAGTGCAGTCGTAGTGTCCCTTTAAATAAGCAGAAAATCCGCCGGCGCTGAGCCGGGGAATATCAGTAACGTCGCTGTTGCTGGAGGTGATTAGGACGGTGGACGATGGGGAGCATGAAACATTCAGTGACTCCTGCAGTAAAGGGCGCAGCTGTGCCGAGAGCAGTGGCCCCAGTGATCGTATCCATGAAATCCGGGGCCAGGTGCGGAGAGCGGCTGCCGACTGTTCACAGACCCCGGAGCCTCCGATACACATTCCCAGAAAGCATCATTAACACAGCAATGACCAGAAGACATCAGAGAAACGGCGAAGTCCCATAGAAATCTGCAGCAGAAGGCGAGAATGGCAACATAATATAGTCATATAGATACAGATCCGTGACACCGGGGTGCCGGGAAGTCCGGTCCCATCGATCTACACTGACATTAGACTGAACGCCTCATTATATCGTCAACCAAAGATATCCATCCCTGAGGAGGAGGCCGATCGCAGGTCACACAATCAACAGTCATTACAGCATCCGGCGATAGTGTATCTGCTGCTTCCCTGCACAGGATCAGCCGTGTCCTCCCCACCGGAGAGGGCAAAAAAAAAAGAGACCGGCACACCCTGAAGAAAGCGACACACCCTGGAGGAGGCGACACACACCCTGGAGAAAGAGACACACCCTGGAGGAGGCGACACACACCCTGGAGGAAGCGACACACACCCTGGAGGAAGCGACACACACCCTGGAGGAAGCGACACACACCCTGGAGGAAGCGACACACACCCTGGAGGAAGCGACACACACCCTGGAAGAAGCGACACACACCCTGGAGGAGGCGACACACACCCTGGAGGAAGCGACACACACCCTGAAGAAAGCGACACACACCCTGGAGGAAGCGACACACACCCTGGAGGAAGCGACACACACCCTGGAGGAAGCGACACACACCCTGGAGGAAGCGACACACACCCTGGAGGAGGCAACACACACCCTGGAGAAAGCGAAACACACCCTGGAGGAAGCGAAACACACCCTAGAGGAGGCGACACACACCCTAGAGGAGGCGACACACACCCTGGAGAAAGCGACACACACCCTGGAGAAAGAGACACACACCCTGGAGAAAGAGACACACACCCTGGAGGAGGCGACGCACACCCTGGAGAAAGAGACACACACCCTGGAGGAGGCGACACACACCCTGGAGGAAGCGACACACACCCTGGAGGAAGCAACACAAACCCTGGAGGAAGCGACACACACCCTGGAGAAAGAGACACACCCTGGAGGAAGCGACACACCCTGGAGAAAGAGACACACCCTGGAGGAGGCGACACACACCCTGGAGGAAGCAACACAAACCCTGGAGGATGCGACACACACCCTGGAGAAAGCGACACACACCCTGGAGGAAGCGACACACACCCTGGAGGAAGCAACTCAAACCTGGAGGAAGCGACACACACCCTGGAGGAAGCGACACACACCCTGGAGGAAGCAACACACACCCTGGAGGAAGCGACACACACCCTGGAGGAAGCGACACATACCCTGGAGGAAGCGACACACACCCTGGAGAAAGAGACACATACCCTGGAGGAGGTGACACACACCCTGGAGGAAGCGACACACACCCTGGAGAAAGAGACACACACCTGGAGGAGGCGACACACACCCTGGAGAAAAAGACACACACCCTGGAGGAGGCGACACACACCCTGGAGGAAGCAACACACACCCTGGAGGAAGCGACACACACCCTGGAGGAAGCGACACACACCCTGGAGGAAGCGACACACACCCTGGAGAAAGAGACACATACCCTGGAGGAGGCGACACACACCCTGGAGAAAGAGACACATACCCTGGAGGAGGCGACACACACCGTGGAGGAAGCGACACACACCCTGGAGAAAGAGACACACACCCTGGAGGAGGCGACGCACACCCTGGAGAAAGAGACACACACCCTGGAGAAAGCGACACACACCCTGGAGGAAGCGACACACACCCTGGAGAAAGAGACATACACCCTGGAGAAAGCGACACACACCCTGGAGGAAGCAACACACACCCTGGAGGAAGCAACACACACCCTGGAGAAAGAGACACACACCCTGGAGGAAGCGATACACACCCTGGAGGAGGCGACGCACACCCTGGAGAAAGAGACACACCCTGGAGGAGGCGACGCACACCCTGGAGAAAGCGACACACACCTGGAGGAAGTGACACACACCCTGGAGGAAGTGACACACACCCTGGAGGAAGCGACACACACCCTGGAGGAGGCGACACACACCCTGGAGGAAGCGACACACACCCTGGAGGAGGCGACACACACCCTGGAGAAAGAGACACACACCCTGGAGGAAGCGACACACCCCCTGGAGGAGGCGACACACACCCTGGAGGAGGCGACACACACCCTGGAGGAAGCGACGCACACCCTGGAGGAAGCGACACACACCCTGGAGAAAGCGACACACACCCTGGAGAAAGCGACACACACCCTGGAGAAAGCGACACACACCTGGAGAAAGCGACACACACCCTCGAGAAAGCGACACACACCCTGGAGGTAGCAACTGCACACAGTGATTGCACAGGAGGAACTGACTGCACACAGTGACTGCACAAGAGGAAGAGACTGCACACAGTGACTGCACAGGAGGAAGAGACTGCACCCAGTGACTGCATAGGAGGAAGAGACTGCACCCAGTGACTGCATAGGAGGAGGAGACTGCACACAGTGACTGCACAGGAGGAGGAGACTGCACACAGTGACTGCACAGGAGGAGAAGACTGCACACAGTGACTGCACAGGAGAAGGAGACTGCACACAGTGACTGCACAGGAGGAAGAGACTGCACCCAGTGACTGCATAGGAGGAGGAGACTGCACAGAGTGACTGCACAGGGGGAGGAGACTGCACACAGTGACTGCACAGGAGGAAGAGACTGCACCCAGTGACTGCATAGGAGGAGGAGACTGCACAGAGTGACTGCACAGGGGGAGGAGACAGCACAGGAGGAGGAGACTGCACAGAGTGACTGCACAGGAGGAGGAGACTGCACACTGTGACTGCACAGGAGAAGGAGACTGCACACAGTGACTGCACAGGAGGAGAGACTGCACCAGTGACTGCATAGGAGGAGGAGACTGCACACAGTGACTGCACAGGGGGAGGAGACTGCACACAGTGACTGCACAGGAGGAAGAGACTGCACACAGTGACTGCATAGGAGGAGGAGACTGCACAGAGTGACTGCACAGGGGAGGAGACTGCACAGGAGGAGAGACTGCACACAGTGATAATATACAAAAGACTCTAAAAGAAAAGCTCGTGCATTGTTGTGACATAGTATTATTATTCCCATGCAATTGTTCATTAATCATATTTCTTGGAAGATTTGTCATATTCAGGAGACATTGTGCCAGGATCCTCGTACTATTTTCAGCCAAACCATCTTCACTTCATAGCAACAATGTACAGAACAAGAAACAGACACAATGTATCCCTGCACAATGTGTTCATAAAAAACTACAGTTACAATGTATCACAATATGTTCATGAAAGACTGGAGAGAATGTGACTAAAGTGCAGAAAAAATAGATAATAAATGGATACAATGTGAATGTATTTCTCTAAAAATAATAATAATAATAATAATAATGCTTCTTTTCCTTATTATTTTCTATATTATAAAAAGATATTGAAATCCTGCCGTTCACATTAAGTGATGGTTGACAATATTCCCAGTCTGTAATGTTTCAGCTTCCTCCTCTCCCTGCACAGATCACAGTGTGTGGCCGGAAGGTCAAGAGTCGACTCCGGAGATCTGCTGTCCGGACCCTGAGACTGCTGGAAAGCGTCTCTCTAGATGCTTTTACCAGGACCTCACAAGTGATGGTCGCTGAAAGCAAAGAAGTGCACAATCCGAGGGATCCCGAGCACAAGCCGCGGGCCCCTGTGTCACGCACGTCCCCTCACCCCGTACTCAGTATAACCGGTGCGGTGCCTGGATTGTACCTTTAAATCTTTTTAACAGAAGTCTCAGAAGTTGATCTGGTTCAGCAGAGGAGGTCACAACTTACATAAGATCCGAGGTCACAGAAGTCCACTCCACCTGTCACATGGCCGGAATGTTCCGTACCACGGCATTTAACGAGTTCACCTGAGAACAAATCAGATGTACAATGATGATAACTGCAGGTTACTCCAAACAGCCAGAGGCGTAACTACAATAGGTGCAGGGGATGCAATCACACCCGGGCCCTGGAGCCTAGGGGGGCCCCAAATGTTCCTTTGATTTATAGAAAAAGACTATGCTATTAAAGATGTTCAATAGTTGGGGGCCCCGTTAGAGCTTTTGTATCGGGGCCCATGTGCTGTAAGTTACACCACTGAGAACAGCCCATGTAGTAAACTGCCGTATAGTTTATGATATGCTGATGATGGCAGTGCCTAATTGCAGGGGCGTTCTGTCCCAGGTTAGTCGGCCCAGTTTGCATGTTATCACATCCCTGTGGGCATGCTTTACAATGCTCAGCGTCATGGCAGCGCGATACAAAGCAGCACATGCAACTAGCTGGCACTATCAGGCAGGGATTGTAGATATGCACCCAGGACGGCTTGTGGTGCTGGGTGCACAGGGCACCTGACAGGTTCCCTTTAAGGGAGAACACAAGGATCTGCCTTTGGAATTCCAATATGTCGTCTCTTCCATCAATGTGCCAATCCAGATGAATGTAGGAGGCCCCCACACATGAGACTGCTGGCCAATCTGCAGGTTCAGACAGATTTTATCTTATGTATAAGAGAGCCTTAATACACTGCTAGAAAGAAATGTCTCGTTCAGGCTCATCTGTCCTCATCCTCTGGCCTTCTCTGTCCTCCTACACTGTACTCCACTGCCTTCCTACCTCAAGCCTCAGACTCCCAGTCACCTTCCTCCAGACTCCTTTTTTCTCGCTCTCAGATCATCTCCAGCCCTGAGCTCTTCCTCCGACTCCTTCTTCTCAGACACACTGTCTCTCCAGGTCCTGTCTTTCTAACCCACTCAGTCTTCCTCCAGTCTGTCTCCTCCAGGCTCCTCGTCTTCCCCGCTCCTTGGTCTTCCTCCAGGGCCCTCAGTCTTCCTCCAGGCTCCTGAGTCTTCCTCCAGGCACCTCAGTCTTCCTCCAGGCTCCTAGGTCTTGCCTCCAGGCACTCGGTCTTCCTCCAGGCTCCTAGGTCTCCTCCAGGCTCCTCTGTCCTCCTCCAGGCTCTTCAGTCTTCCTCCAGGCCCCTCGGTCTTCCTCCAGATTCCTCAGTCTTCCTCTAGGCTCCTCAGTCTTCCTCCAGGCTCCTCAGTCTTCCTCCAGACCCTCAGTCTTCCTCCAGGCTCTTCGGTCTTCCTCAGGTCCTCAGTCTTCCTCCAGGCTCCTCAATCTTCCCCCACGCTCCTTGGTCCTCCTCCAGGCTCCTCGGTCTTCCCCAGGCTCCTCAGTCTTCCTCCAGGCTCCTCGGTCTTCCTCCAGGCTCCTTCGGTTTTCCTCCAGGCTCCTCAATCTTCCTCCAGGCTCCTCGGTCCTCCTCCAGGCTCTTGGTCCTCCTCCAGGCTCCTCGGTCCTCCTCCAGGCTCCTTGGTCCTCCACCAGGCTCCTTGGTCCTTCCTCCAGGCTCCTTGGTCTTCCCCCAGGCTCTTGGTCTTCCTCCAGGCTCCTCAATCTTCCTCCAGGCTCCTCGGTCTTCCTCCAGGCTCCTCGGTCTTCCTCCAGGTTCCTCTTTCCTTTTCCAGTCTCCTTCATTCCAATAAAGACTTATTAGTCCTCTTATTACCTACTCTATCTTCAACCAGACTCCTTGGTCCTCTAGACATCACTGTCCTCCTGAAGTTCTATTAGATCCTCTTTCCTATCTATCTTCCAGATTCCTCTAGACATCACTGTCCTCCTGAAACTCATTGGTTCTCTTCTTACCAACTCTATCATCAACCAGGCTCCTCGGGCCCTCCTCCAGGCTCCTCGGTCCCTCCTCCAGGTTCCTTCATTCCCTCTAGACACCACTATCCTCCTGAAGACTCACTGGAAGACTCATTCCTCCTCATTTACTAAAGCCTCCAATGTAGTTACAATAAATACATTAATCATAAGTGAATGGATGATACAAACAGATACATAGAATTATAAATAAATACATGAATAAATAATTAGATTTTTTAATGATGGCCGTAAGAAGAAACCGCAGGAAACATCACAGGATACATGATAGGTAGATCTAATAAAGCGTAAAAGCGAATAATTCCATGATTAAAAAAAGAAAATGCAAATAAAACCACAACGATTGACTTTGTGACCCCGATGTACAAATGATCGGCTGCATCTTCAGCACTTGTGGTGTTATGCGGTTCTTCACTTATTACAGCGACCATACACAGTTTATGTGTCTTGTGCTGTATTCAGGTCACGTTATATAAAGTCACATTCATTATATTGTTATATATTTATGACTCCACACATCTGATTGTATCATTACGGGGGTCATTTATATCACCTTTGTGGGTTTAATTATGGAAGGAAGGAATTGGAGCCACAGTCGTGACATCATCATTGACAGTCGTGACATCACCATTGACAGTCGTGACATCACCACTCACGTCCATAGTGTACATCTTTAGTACAAAGACCCCTCTGGCTGTTATGACCTGCTGTGGACGTGACCTCCAGGCCACTAGTATTTTGGTTTTGCTGCAATCATCTTCATCAAATTCCACCATTTTCTATAGGGTTTACTGACTCAGCCACACCAGAATCTTCCAAGAGTTCTGAAGGCTAGCTTTGGTGGATGATGTAGTCCTGATAAAGCTCCTCACAGATACTTGATGAAGTCATCTGTCATCTAGACGCTGAGACTTTCCAGCATGAAGAAGCATCACTGAGTCCTGCTCCACTTCTCTGTGGCATCATTAGCCACACGGGCTTCACTGTAGCATCAACCAGCCACCACTTTAACTGTAGGCATCACTAAGCCACCACCATGCTTCACTGTAGGCATCACCAAGCTTTCACATGCTTCACTGTAGGCATCACCAAGCCACCACATCTCACTGTAGGCATCACTAAGCCATCACTATCCTACACTGTAGGCATCACTAAGCCACCACCATGCTTCACTGTAGCATCACCAAGCTTTCACCATGCTTCACTGTAGGCATCACCAAGCCACCACTATCCTTCACTGTAGAGCATCCCTTAAGCCATCACTATCCTACACTGTAGGCATCACTAAGCCACCACTATGCTTCACTGTAGGCATCACCAAGCCACCACTATCCTACACTGAAGGCATCACTAAGCCCTCTCCATGCTTCACTGTAGGCAACATTCAGCCGAAGCCTTCTTATAGCACTTATAGTGTAGGCATCACTGAGCCTGCCCTGCTCAGTGGCCTACTGAACCACTGCCACTAACTGAGACATCACCAGGCTTCCACCATGCTTCACTGTAAGCATCATCAAGCCCCCACCATCCTACACTGTAGGCATTACCGAGCCCTTGCCATGGTACACTATAGGCATCACCAAGCCCCTGCCATGCTACACTGTAGACATCACAAACCACCACCATGCTACGCTGTAGGCATCACCAAGTCACCACTATCCTACACTGTAGACATCACTAAGCCCTCTCCATGCTTCACTGTAGGCAACATTAAGCCAAAGCTTTCTTTATAGCACTTATTAGTGTAAACCATCACTGAGCTCCTGCCATGCTTCACTGTGGCCATCACTGAACCACTGTCATCCTACACTGAATGACATCCACCGGGCTCCCACCATGCTTCACTGTAAGCATCATCAAGCCCCCACCATCCTATACTGTAGGCATCACAAACTACCACCATGCTTCACTGTAGGCAACACTGAGCTATAACTTTCTTAAAGTTTAGGCATCACTGATCCCTGCCATGCTTCACTGTGGGCATCACTGAACTGCTGCTATCCTACACTACAGACATCACCAGGCTCCCACCATGCTTTACTATAGGCAGCACCGAGCCACCACTGTGCTTCACTGTAGGCAACACTGAGCCTAAGCCATCAATGAGCCCCATCATGGTTCACTGTAAGCATCTTCGAGACCCCTTCATCATACACTGTTGGCATCTCCTGTTATTCTACACTGTAGGCATCACGGAACCCCTCCATGCTTCTCTGTAGGCATCACAAGCCACCACCCATATTCACTGTAGGCATCACAAGCCACCATCATGCTTTACTGCTGTAGGCAACACTGAACCGCCGCCATCCTACATTAAAGACATCACCAAGTCACCACCAAAAGGAGTGTAGACTATTGCTCCTATGTACTTACAAACTATGCTTACAACTGTAACTCTATGAACATTCACTGCCTGTGTTTCCTCATCTTCATTTTTTTTTAAGGCAATAGTCTTGTTTCTTTACTTTTTGGACCATGCATTTGATAACCAAAGAAGATCAGTGACCTGGAGGCCATTGCTAATGAAGAATTGGCTAAGATTGATAATGAGCGCTGTATGCAGCACGTCTGCATATGGTTCATGACAGCCAGAGGGGAAGCAGGTCATAACAGCCAGAGTAGCAGCAGGTCATAACAGCCAGAGGGGCAGCAGGTCATAACAGCCAGAGGAGTAGCAGGTCATAACAGCCAGAGGAGCAGCAGGTCATAACAGCCAGAGGAGCAGCAGGTCATAACAGCCAGAGGAGCAGCAGGTCATAACAGGCATAAGGGCAGCAAGTCACAACATCCCTGAGGGTCCTACTAATTAGTAAAGACACGTCATGAAGAGATGAATATTTTGATTACATTTCTACCTGTGATGGTCAGGTAACATATTGTGTATCGGCCACTTTTAGAAGGTGTCATGAAGTCGTCCCCAATACACAGACCCGGCTTTGTTCTCAGGTTTACTCTGAGCTCGGTGCATTGCTGATCTATGACATTCGGGAGGGAAAAGCTTCTAAGGTTTCTGGCAAAAGCTAAAGATCGGAGATATCCGAGGACGAGGCTGTGACATATTCTAGTATTCTGTATGTAAACAATCAGCGATAATAAACATTTGATAAATTCCTGCGCTGCCGGCGAGGTCAGCGACTTCTCCGCGGTAATAATCCGCTGCCATTTTCTGCATAATGTGACCCTTTGTCTTCTGCGCTCGATCTCTGTGACCGCTGCTTGTTCAGTGTCAAGTGAAGTTCATGTTTTTGTTTTTGCCGTCGGTTATTTTCCTCCAAGTCGTTAAAAAGTTTCCTTTATAGGTTTGATACATATTATATCGACTCTCCATTAAAGAGCAGTCTGAGCCAATTCTTAGGATCGGTGGGGGGTCCGACCCCCTTATTGATCAGTGGTTACAGCTTCGTGCACTGGGTAGTGGCCGCTCCCAGGTGCCGCAGATCACCTACGGTACAATGTAATCAGCTGTGAAGGTGGACGTCTTATTTAAGGGCATTGGATCAAGTGAGTAATGACCGACACAAGATGGAGACAAGCCCAGAAACTTTGAGATCATTAGGAAGCTGAAGACTCAAAACAAGACCGGAGAAACTGGAAAGAAATTAAATATAGAACCCAAGAACCTACGGTAACTTTTCTTCCAAGGCTTTGCTCAAGGATGAGATCAAAACATACAACACCCCCCTCTCACACTACCCCCAGACCCTCATTAACCCCTTAGTGACCGCGGTTAATAGATCCGCAGCAAGGTAAACCCGACATGACGCAGCATATGCGTCCAAGGTCGGGAACGCACTTGTTTTCATGACGCATATGCTGCGTCACAGGTCAGAGGAACAGACTCTTGGTCATGGACAACATTCTTCCAAATTCTGCACCACGATAGAGGCATCATCGCAGCTTGGATCAAGTGAGGAACGACTGATCCCGGATGGAGACAAGCCCAGAGAAGCTGAAGACCCAAAACAAGACCAGATCATCTGCAAACAATTATCATAGGTCATCAAGAATCAACCAATTGGTAGTGTCATGAATTGCAGAGACGCCCTGAGGAGTTGTCAGCTGATGTAGGAGACATCTGAAGAACATCCTGATGCCAGAGACGTCTAGCTTTTAATTGGGGGACCAGGGACGTGACTAAATAGCTGCAGGGACTGCAATCGCACCCAGGCCCTGGAGACTAGGGAGGCCAAAAAGTCCCTTAGACCCATAGAAAAAGACTATGGCTATTAAAGAGTTGCAATAATTGGGGGCCCCTTGGAGCTTTGTAGCAGGGTCCATAGCTTCAAGTTACGTTACTGTTGGGGAACATACAGTTTAGGATGTCCATGGAGATGCTTCAGCAACAGACAGAGAAACCGTAAATTAATTATAGAACCCAAAAACACCCTAGCTCTCCTTCTGAGGCTTCGCTCTTCTGAATGTTTGGTGAATGAAGGATAACACCAAAATATATGGCACCAGCCTTCCACCTCCGATCCCTCATTCAAGGTCCAGAGGAACAGACTCTTGTTCATGGACTCCACCATCTTCTTTGCAAGTTCTGCACCAGAATCTGGTTTATTTCTACTGTGAGGTATACCAGGAATGTATATAGCCAGTGAGGTGTACCGGGAATGTATATAGCCAGTGGTGTACGGATGTAATACCAGTGAGGTGTACCGGGAATGTATATAGCCAGTGAGGTATACCGGGAATGTATATAGCCAGATGTGAGTATTACCATGGGAGAATGTATATAGCCAGTGAGGTATACCGGGAATGAATTATAGCCAGTGAGGTATACCGGGAATGTATATAGCCAGTGAGGTATACCGGGAATGTATATAGCCAAGTTGAGGTATACCAGGAATGTATATAGCCAGTGAGGTGTACCGGAATGTATATAGCCAGTGAGGTGTACCGGGAATGTATATAGCCAGTGAGGTGTACCGGGAATGTATATAGCCAGTGAGGTGTACCGGGAATGTATATAGCCAGTGAGGTTACCGGGAATGTATATAGCCAGTGAGGTGTACCGGGAATGTATATAGCCAGTGAGGTGTACCGGGAATGTATATAGCCAGTGAGGTGTACCGGGAATGTATATAGCCCGTGAGGTGTACCGGGAATGTATATAGCCAGTGAGGTAACCGGGAATGTATATAGCCAGTGAGGTGTACCGGGAATGTATATAGCCAGTGAGGTGTACCGGGAATGTATATAGCCAGTGAGGTACACCGGGAATGTATATGCCAGTGAGGTATACCGGGAATGTATATAGCCAGTGAGGTATACCGGGAATGTATATAGCCAGTGAGGTATACCGGGAATGTATATAGCCAGTGAGGTACCGGGAATGTATATAGCCAGTGAGGTATACCGGGAATGTATATAGCCAGTGAGGTTACCGGGAATGTATATAGCCAGTGAGGTATACCAGGAATGTATATAGCAGTGAGGTATACCGGGAATGTATATAGCCAGTGAGGTATACCGGGAATGTATATAGCCAGTGAGGTATACCGGGAATGTATATAGCCAGTGAGGTATACCGGGAATGTATATAGCCAGTGAGGTATACCGGGAATGTATATAGCCAGTGAGGTATACCAGGAATGTATATAGCCAGTGAGGTACACGGGAATGTATATAGCAGTGAGGTATACCAGGAATGTATATAGCCAGTGAGGTTACCGGGAATGTATATAGCCAGTGAGGTACCGGGAATGTATATAGCCAGTGAGGTGTACCGGGAATGTATATAGCCAGTGAGGTGTACCGGGAATGTATATAGCCAGTGAGGTACCGGGAATGTATATAGCCAGTGAGGTGTACCGGGAATGTATATAGCCAGTGAGGTGTACCGGGAATGTATATAGCCAGTGAGGTGTACCGGGAATGTATATAGCCAGTGAGGTATACCGGGAATGTATATAGCCAGTGAGGTATACCGGGAATGATATATAGCCAGTGAGGTATACCGGGAATGTATATAGCCAGTGAGGTATACCGGGAATGTATATAGCCAGTGAGGCATACCGGGAATGCATATAGCCAGTGAGGCATACCGGGAATTATATAGCCAGTGAGGTAACCGGAATGTATATAGCCAGTGAGGTATACCAGGAATGTATATAGCCAGTGAGGTATACCGGGAATGATACAGCCAGTGAGGCATACCAGGGAATGTATATAGCCAGTGAGGCATACCGGGAATGTATATAGCCAGTGAGGTATACCAGGAATGTATATAGCCAGTGAGGTATACTGGAATGTATATAGCCAGTGAGGTATACGGAATGTATATAGCCAGTGAGGTTACCAGGGAATGTATATAGCCAGTGAGGTATACCAGGAATGTATATAGCCAGTGAGGTATACAGGAATGTATATAGCCAGTGAGGTATACTGGGAATGTATATAGCCAGTGTGTATCCACAGACAAAAGTCTGTTGCGATATAATCCAGCATGGCTTGCTGGCACTTATTGTTCCACAGACCTGTAAGGTGTAAGGGATGATCGGGAATCGGTAGGTGGCTCTGACCATATAGTTCCTCCACATGGGTGTGTCCCATCTGACATAGTGTGACTCCTTCATGATCCATATTCTGTGATGTCAGCTCAGGTCCTGGAGGCTGGAGAAGCTGCTGCTGAGCACATGTTGTGGCTGCAGAGTGCTCTGAGGCTGGAGAAGCTGCTGCTGAGCACATGTTGTGGCTGCAGGTGCTCTGAGGCTGGAGAATGCTGCTGAGCACATGTTGTGGCTGCAGTGTCCCTGAGGCTGGAGAAGCTGCTGCTGAGCACATGTTGTGGCTGCAGGTGCGCTGAGGCTGGAGAAGCTGCTGCTGAGCACATGTTGTGGCTGCAGTGTGCTCTGAGGCTGGAGAAGCTGCTGTGAGCACATGTTGTGGCTGCAGAGTGCCTGAGGCTGGAGAAGCTGCTGCTGAGCACATGTTGTGGCTGCAGTGTGCCTGAGGCTGGAGAAGCTGCTGCTGAGCACATGTTGTGGCTGGTGCTCTGAGGCTGGAGAAGCTGCGCCTGAGCACATGTTGTGGCTGCAGTGTGTTCTGAGGCTGGAGAAGCTGCTGCTGAGCACATGTTGTGGCTGAGTGTGTGCTGAGGCTGGAGAAGCTGCTGCTGAGCACATGCTGTGGCTGCAGTGTGCTCTGAGGCTGAAGAAGCTGCTGCTGAGCACATGTTGTGGCTGCAGTGTGCTCTGAGGCTGGAGAAGCTGCTGCTGAGCACATGTTGTGGCTGCAGTGTGCGCTGAGGCTGGAGAAGGCTGCTGAGAGGGTGAGTGCTGAGGCTGAGAGCTGCTGAGACATGTTGTGGCTGAGTGCTCTGAGGTGGAGAAGCTGCTGCTGAGCACATGTTGTGGCTGCAGTGTGCTCTGAGGCTGGAGAAGCTGCTGCTGAGCACATGTTCGTGGCTGCAGTGTGTTCTGAGGCTGGAGAAGCTGCGTGCTGAGCACATGTTGTGGCTGCTGTGTGCTGCTGAGGCTGGAGAAGCTGCTGCTGAGCACATGTTGTGGCTGCAGTGTGCTCTGAGGCTGGAGAAGCTGCTGCTGAGCACATGTTGTGGCTGCAGTGTGCTCTGAGGCTGGAGAAGCTGCTGCTGAGCACATGTTGTGGCTGCAGTGTGCTCTGAGGCTGGAGAAGCTGTCTGAGCACATGTTGTGGCTGCAGTGTGCTCTGAGGCTGGAGAAGCTGCTGCTGAGCACATGTTGTGGCTGCAGTGTGCTTGAGCTGGAGAAGCTGTGAGACATGTGCTGCTGTCCTGAGACTGGAGATGTGGCTGGCATGTGTGCTGAGGCTGGAGAAGCTGGCTGAGCACATGTTGTGGCTGCAGTGTGCTCTGAGGCTGGAGAAGCTGCTGCTGAGCACATGTTGTGGCTGCAGTGTGCTCTGAGGCTGGAGAAGCTGCTGCTGAGCACATGTTGTGGCTGCAGTGTGCTCTGAGGCTGGAGAATAGCTGCGATGCTAGAGAATCTACATGGCTGCAGTGTGCTCTGAGGCTGGAGAAGCTGCTGCTGAGCACATGTGTGGCATGCAGTGTGCTCTGAGGCTGGAGAGCTGCTGAGCACATGTTGTGGCTGCAGTGTGCTGCTGAGGCTGGAGAAGCTGCTGCTGAGCACATTTTGTGGCTGCAGTGTGCTCTGAGGCTGGAGAAGCTGCTGCTGAGCACATGTTGTGGCTGCAGTGTGCTCTGAGGCTGGAGAAGCTGCTGCTGAGCACATGTGTGGCTGCAGTGTGCTCTGAGGCTGAGAAGCTGCTGTGAGCACATGTTGTGCTGCAGTGTGTCTGAGGCTGGAGAAGCTGCTGCTGAGCACATGTTGTGGCTGCAGTGTGCTGAGGCTGGAGAAGCTGCTGCTGAGCACATGTTGTGGCTGCAGTGTGTTCTGAGGCTGGAGAAGCTGCTGCTGAGCACATGTTGTGGCTGCAGTGTGTTGCTGAGGCTGGAGAAGTGCTGCTGAGCACATGTTGTGGCTGCAGTGTTGCTGAGGCTGGAGAAGCTGCTGCTGAGCACATGTTGTGGCTGCAGTGTGCTCTGAGGCTGGAGAAGCTGCTGCTGAGCACATGTGCTGTGGCTGCAGTGTGCTCTGAGGCTGGAGAAGCTGCAGCTGAGCACATGTTGTGGCTGCAGTGTGTCTGAGGCTGGAGAAGCTGCTGCTGAGCACATGCTGTGGCTGCAGTGTGCTCTGAGGCTGGAGAAGCTGCTGCTGAGCACATGTTGTGGCTGCAGTGTGCTCTGAGGCTGGAGAAGCTGAGCTGAGCACATGTTGTGGCTGCAGTGTGTCTGAGGCTGGAGAAGCTGCTGCTGAGCACATGTTGTGGCTGCAGTGTGCTCTGAGGCTGGAGAAGCTGCTGCTGAGCACATGTTGTGGCTGCAGTGTGCTCTGAGGCTGGAGAAGCTGCTGCTGAGCACATGTTGTGGCTGCAGTGTGCTCTGAGGCTGGAGAAGCTGCTGCTGAGCACATGTTGTGGCTGCATGTGCTCTGAGGCTGGAGAAGCTGCTGCTGAGCACATGTTGTGGCTGCAGTGTGCTCTGAGGCTGGAAGAAGCTGCTGCTGAGCACATGTTGTGGCTGCAGTGTGCTCTGAGGCTGAGAAGCTGCTGCTGAGCACATGTGGCTGTGCTCTGAGGCTGGAGAAGCTGGCTGAGCACATGTTGTGGCTGTGCTCTGAGGCTGGAGAAGCTGCTGCTGAGCACATGTTGTGGCTGCAGAGTGCTCTGAGGCTGGAGAAGCTGCTGCTGAGCACATGCTGTGGCTGCAGTGTGTTCTGAGGCTGGAGAAGCTGCTGCTGAGCACATGCTTGTGGCTGCAGTGAGCTCTGAGGCTGGAGAAGCTGCTGCTGAGCACATGCTGTGGCTGCAGTGTGTTCTGAGGCTGGAGAAGCTGCTGCTGAGCACATGTTGTGGCTGTGCTCTGAGGCTGGAGAAGCTGCTGCTGAGCACATGTTGTGGCTGCAGTGTGCTCTGAGGCTGGAGAAGCTGCTGCTGAGCACATGCTGTGGCTGCAGTGTGTTCTGAGGCTGGAGAAGCTGCTGCTGAGCACATGCTGTGGCTGCAGTGAGCTCTGAGGCTGGAGAAGCTGCTGCTGAGCACATGCTGTGGCTGCAGTGTGCTCTGAGGCTGGAGAAGCTGCTCCTGAGCACATGTTGTGGCTGCAGTGTGCTCTGAGGCTGGAGAAGCTGCGGCTGAGCACATGTTGTGGCTGCAGTGTGCTCTGAGGCTGGAGAAGCTGCTGCTGAGCACATGTTGTGGCTGCAGTGTGCTCTGAGGCTGGAGAAGCTGCTGCTGAGCACATGCTGTGGCTGCAGTGTGTTCTGAGGCTGGAGAAGCTGCTGCTGAGCACATGCTGTGGCTGCAGTGAGCTCTGAGGCTGGAGAAGCATATCCAAACTTGTGCACCCGTGTGTGAGGTAAAGACAGACTATGCTGGGCAATATGTTCTGTGAGCCGCAGAAAGGCTCCTGTGTATGTGCTAGAGGGCGGTTTATGCTGACACAATGAACCGACATGAATTATTTAAATGGAGAGACTGTTGCTGTGTGGGAATATCGCTGCCAAGTGAGTGAACTCCGACCCGATCCGTGATCGCTATCTCACACTACTTTTTGCAGGATCTCTGATGATAGAGGTATGATCTTGGCTTGGATCAGGTGAGGGATGACTGACGCCAATACGGAAGCAAGTCTAGATATTTTGCGAACATTAAAGAAGCTGAAGACCCCAAAGAAGACCAGACCTTCTGAAAACGCTTATCATATGGCCAGCAAGAATCCAACCTTTGGTAGTGCCACAAACTGCAGAGAAGCCCGGATTAATGAGCCCAGAGGAGTAGTCAGTGGGTCTAGGAGACATCTGTAGAACGTCCCAATGCCAGACACTTCTATCTCTTAATTTGGGGACCATACAGTTTAGGATGTCCATGGAGATGCTCCAGCAATAGACAGAGGAACTGTAAATTAAATATAGAACCTAAAACCTAACTTTTTTTTTTTTGCTAAGGCTTTGCTCTTCTGTATGTTTGCCCAAGGATAGGACCAAAACATACTGCACCCCCCTCTTACCCCAACCCGGACCTTCATTCAATGTCCAGAGGAGCAGACACTTGTTCATGGACTCCACCATCTTCCTCACAAGTTCTGCACCACAATCGGGTTTATTTTCTCTTTTTTGCAGGAACTGATGATAGAGGCATCATCTCAGCTCGGATCAAGTGAGGGATGACTGACCGCCAATATGGAGGCAAGTCCAAATATTTTGAGATCATCTTTAAGAAGCTGAAGAACCAAAACAAGACAATAATCATATGGTCAACAAGTATCAAACCTTTGGTAGCACCATGAACTTCAGAGAAGCCTGGAATAATGAGCCCAGAGGAGTTGTCATTGGATCTAGGAGACATCTGAAGAACATCCCTATCCCAGAGACTTGTAGGTCTTAATTTGGGGACCATACCGGTTAGGATGTCCATGGAGATGTTCCAGTAATAGATGGAGAAACTGTAAAGAAATTCAATATAGAACTCAAAAACCTAATTTTGCAGGAATCCCAATGATAGAGGCATGGTCTTAGCTTGACCATGTGAGGGATGACTGACCCCAAGATGGAGGCAGTAGCAGATATTTTGAGATCATTAAGGAAGCTGAAGACCCAAAACAAGACCGGACCTTCTGCAAACAGTTATCATATGGCCACCAAGAATCAAACCTTTGCAGAGAAGCCCAGAATAATGAGCCCAGAGGAGATGTCATTGGGTCTAGGAGACATCTGAAGAACGTCCCTATGCCAGACATTTGTGGTTCCTAATTTGGGAACCATACATTATAGGATGTCCATTAGAGTGACCGGATCTCATATGGGGGGGAAAAAAATGTCGGAATCTTGTTAGTCTGGACCCCACAAAACGATTCCCCTTTCCAGAGATATTGAGACGTTAACCCGTTAACCCGTGCCGCTCGTCGCTCAAAGTTTGAAAAAAATCTAAATTTTTGGCCAAAAAGCTGACATATGAACCATAACTCCAGAACGGGTAAATAATAAAAACACGCTTAATATCTCAAAAGAAAGCTAATGTTGTTCTTCAAAATTTATATTTTATACATAATTGTTATTTTAAGTCAAACTGAGTTACAACAGCTTTTAGCCCCAAGAACGTGACCTGGTACCACTAGGAGCATACTTCGTATATTGTGTTATTAAGTGATAAATTTTGGGGGGGTTTTGGTATATTTTTGAGTTTAAAGTAGAAATATAATAAAAAAAACAAGTAATACTGATAAGTCTAATGACATTTTTTTATTTTAAAATATAAAAATGAGGTATATAATCCATACAAAACAGACACAGAAAAGATACAGACGTAGCACCTACATGAGTTGATAATTTTACATAGTTATCTAATCTATTCTAGAGCTTTTGTTAAAGTAGTTTTTGAAACGTCAGAATATAATGCTCGGCATTTGCTTACAACTTGCAGGACATATTGCTTTTGTTCTTCATCTTTTGTCAGAAGGTCGTTAAAGTCGGTTATTAATTTAACACCGCGCTCAGCCACATCATTAACTACTTTTAATGTTAAGACAATTTTCAATCCTTCTTGGAAGTCATTATTTTGAGGCCAGGTGTTTGGATTTTGTCTTGGGAAATCTGTTTTTATATTAAATCGGTCAAAGAATGTAAAACTCACCAAAGAAACGTTTACATTCTTTGACCGATTTAATATAAAAACAGATTTCCTAAGACAAAATCCAAACACCTGGCTTCAAAATAATGACTTCCAAGAAGGATTGAAAATTGTCTTAACATTAAAAGTAGTTAATGATATGGCTGAGCGTGGTGTTAAATTAATAACCGACTTTAACGACCTTCTGACAAAAGATGAAGAACAAAAGCAATATGTCCTGCAAGTTGTAAGCAAATGCCGAGCATTATATTCTGACGTTTCAAAAACTACTTTAGCAAAAGCTCTAGAATAGATTAGATAACTATGTAACATTATCAGCTCATGTAGGTACTACGTCTGTATCTTTTCTGTGTCTGTTTTGTATGTATTATATACCTCATTTTTATATTTTAAAATAAAAAATGTCATTAGACTTATCAGTATTACTTGTTTTTTTATTATATTTCTACTTTAAACTCAAAAATATACCAAAAAAAACCCCAAATTTATCACTTAATAACACAATATAGGAAGTATGCTCCTAGTGGTACCAGGTCACGTTCTTGGGGCTAAAAGCTGTTGTAACTCAGTTTGACTTAAAATAACAATTATGTATAAAATATAAATTTTGAAGAACAACATTAGCTTTCTTTTGAGATATTAAGCGTGTTTTTATTATTTACCGTTCTGGAGTTATGGTTCCATATTTCAGCTTTTTGTCCAAAAATTTGGATTTTTTCAAACTTTGAGCGACGAGCGGCACGGGTTAACGTCGTTTGACCGAGCTCAAATTTTGGCTATCTCAATATCTGGAAAGGGGAATTGTTTTGTGGGGTCCAGACGGACAAAATTCCGACATCGATTTTTTGTGGTCACCCTAATGTCCATAGAGATGTACAGAAATAAAACATAGAACCCAAGAACCTAACTTATCTTCTGAGGCTTTGCTCTTCTGAATGTTTGGTCAAGAATAAGACCAAGAGATATAGCCGGATCCCTCCTCCCGTCATGGCACCTTGGATTCTCATTCAAGGTCCAGATTTATAGGCACTTCGTCTTGGACTCCACCATCTTCTCCCCAAGATCTGCACCACAATAGGGTTTATTTTCTCCTTTTTGCGGGAGCTCTGATGATAGAACCAAGTCCCCTGCTCACATTTGGTGACTTCTGTCTCCCGAGACCCCATAGTCACCAGATCAACTGCTTCTATGGGGGAAAAATTACCTTTGGTCATAACAATTGGGCAAAACAATCATACGCTTTCTTGAGGGACCTCGGTCTCAAATATTCTAGATGTTTCTGCTTCTACTTCTTAAGGTGTTGAGTTTGTCTTGGTGGCTCAAATATTCTTACACGCTCCACAATAGACAGGAGCCAGGGGCGTAACTACCGGCAGAGCAGACGTAGCGGTCGCTTTGGGGCCCGGCGCTTGTGGGGGGCCCGGACCCAGCGCCGCTACTATACCGGTCAGCTACCTTGTGTGGCCGTCAGGTGGGGGGCTGAGAGGTCACCTGGGGGGGCCCTGCTGCCTGTGTCTCCAGCCGCCTCCGCCACGATAGCGCCGAGGCTGAGGGAGGACTGCTGGAAGTGACACTGTGACTTCCTGCAGCCGCACAGCAGTGTCCGCCCCTTCACCGCTCCACCGCCGGGAGGCAGAGCAGGTAATCGTGCGGCCGGCAACCTTCCCCCCTGAGAGGTCACCTGAGGGGGGGCCCCGAGCTCCCCGGGGGGCCCTGTTGCCTGTGTCTCCAGCCGCCCCGATCACGACCGCCGGGAGGCAGAGCAGGTAATCGTGCCGCCGGCAGCCCCCTTCCCCCTGAGAGGTCACCCGAGAGGGGGCCCTGCTGCCTGTGTCTCCAGCCGCCCCGATCACGACCGCCGGGAGGCAGAGCAGGTAATCGTGCCGCCGGCAACCCCCCCCCTTGGTCCTCACCTAGGGGCCCCTGAGCGAATCTTGCTCCGTGGCCCGCAAGACAGGAGCATCTCAATAAATTAGAATATCATCAAAAAGTGACTTTATTTCAGTGAAGCCTCGTGACCCGGCGGTGAGAGTTTAATGTTTGACCCTTCACTCTTGGAAGACATTAATGAAGCTCTTGGCTCAGGTATATGATACATTGTATAATCTGTAACATTCCATGCCTGCGGGGAAGGAGATGCTGGTTAATGCTTTGTGCCGGCAGTGACATGGTTAACCCTGGCTATGGATTTGCTCTGGTTTGCATTAAATGCAACCAGACCTGGGAAATGTCAACACTATGACGTCAGTGACTGCAGATAACGGACAAGTGATGAGGGAAACCTCCGGCTCAGGTGGCATTAATATGTCCAGGACCATTCTGTGATGTATGGACACAGGGGGCTTCCCTGACACTCCCATCACATCTGGATCACACAATGTTCCTGCTCCAATCACAATCACTACTTACCTTAGTTGTTCATTTACTAGAAACTCTGCAAACTTCACAGCTGAAATCTGACAGCTTTCCTGGCTTGTTGAGTGCAAAAATTCAGCTTAGAACAGTAGATTTCACCCAGAGAAGATCTGAAGCGTCATGGATGTTCCAATAACAACCAGCAGAATAGTGAGTGCAGCTCTGGAGTATAATACAGGAGGTAACTCAGGATCAGTAATGTAATGTATGTACACAGTGACTGCACCAGCAGAATAGTGAGTGCAGCTCTGGAGTATAATACAGGAGGTAACTCAGGATCAGTAATGTAATGTATGTACACAGTGACTGCACCAGCAGAATAGTGAGTGCAGCTCTGGAGTATAATACAGGAGGTAACTCAGGATCAGTAATGTAATGTATGTACACAGTGACTGCACCAGCAGAATAGTGAGTGCAGCTCTGGAGTATAATATAGGAGGTAACTCAGGATCAGTAATGTAATGTATGTACACAGTGACTGCACCAGCAGAATAGTGAGTGCAGCTCTGGAGTATAATACAGGAGGTAACTCAGGATCAGTAATGTAATGTATGTACACAGTGACTGCACCAGCAGAATAGTGAGTGCAGCTCTGGAGTATAATACAGGAGGTAACTCAGGATCAGTAATGTAATGTATGTACACAGTGACTGCACTAGCAGAATAGGGAGTGCAGCTCTGGGGTATAATACAGGAGGTAACTCAGGATCAGTAATGTAATGTATGTACACAATGACTACTGCACCAGCAGAATAGTGAGTGCAGCTCTGGAGTATAATACAGGAGGTAACTCAGGATCAGTAATGTAATGTATGTACACAGTGACTGCACCAGCAGAATAGTGAGTGCAGCTCTGGAGTATAATATAGGAGGTAACTCAGGATCAGTAATGTAATGTATGTACACAGTGACTGCACCAGCAGAATAGTGAGTGCAGCTCTGGAGTATAATACAGGAGGTAACTCAGGATCAGTAATGTAATGTATGTACACAGTGACTACACCAGCAGAATAGTGAGTGCAGCTCTGGAGTATAATACAGGAGGTAACTCAGGATCAGTAATGTAATGTATGTACACAGTGACTGCACCAGCAGAATAGTGAGTGCAGCTCTGGAGTATAATACAGGAGGTAACTCAGGATCAGTAATGTAATGTATGTACACAGTGACTGCACCAGCAGAATAGCGAGTGCAGCTCTGGAGTATAATACTGGAGGTAACTCAGGATCAGTAATGTATGTACACAGTGACTGCACCAGCAGAATAGTGAGTGCAGCTCTGGAGTATAATACAGGAGGTAACTCAGGATCAGTAATGTAATGTATGTACACAGTGACTGCACCAGCAGAATAGTGAGTGCAGCTCTGGAGTATAATACAGGAGGTAACTCAGGGTCAGTAATGTAATGTATGTACACAGTGACTGCACCAGCAGAATAGTGAGTGCAGCTCTGGAGTATAATACAGGAGATAACTCAGGGTCAGTAATGTAATGTATGTACACAGTGACTGCACCAGCAGAATAGTGAGTGCAGCTCTAGAGTATAATACAGGAGGTAACTCAGGATCAGTAATGTAATGTATGTACACAGTGACTGCACCAGCAGAATAGTGAGTGCAGCTCTGGAGTATAATACAGGAGGTATCTCGGGATCAGTAATGTAATGTATGTACACAGTGACTGCTCCAGCAGAATAGTGAGTGCAGCTCTGGAGTATAATACTAGATTAGAATTTTATTTGCTTTTGTATGTCCTGATGAGGCGGATGACGATGTTTTCCACATTCAGTCCATATTCCACACAGCAGGTCGCAGTGGGAGGTGATGGGCGACGTTCAGCCAGTTCCAGTTATCAGTAACATTGTAATTGCTGCTGATTTGTTGTGTGAAGAGCTCGCGATCTCTGATGAGTTCATTTGGGAAAAAAAAAAAGAACATTACGAGGACGACAGTGAAGCACATGGAGTCCTATGTGAGCCGCGTCCTCTCTGCCCCTCGTGACTCCACATGGAGTAATGATATTTGTTGTCTCATTAACCTCAATACAAACCTCCAAAACTGGAAGAAAAGGTGATGGCAAAGCAGAGAATATATCGGGATCCTCTGTCGGGAGGGATGGGGTGAAATGTCCATGGGCTTCACCCTTCAGTGTCTCCCATCAATCATCCCTGAGGTCGTCACATTTTTCTACCATCTTTAATTTAGTGACCTTGTATAAAGGTTCTGTCCACTTATTTCAAATGTTTATATAATGCGCGTCTCCGTGGTAACAGACTACAAACAGCCCGTGTAGTCTGTCTGCACTCACATAAGCCTTTGCTTACAGTTACTTATTTAGATGGAAATAAATAAACATTGATTGTTTGCATTCTGTTACCACGGAAACACGTGAGCTCGTATGGGAGCCGGAGTCACAAAACGGAAGGAAGGTTCTCAAATAAAGGATTTTTACAAAGTTGATTCTCATGTTTATTTTCAATGCATTATTTGTTGCAAAAGTGAATATTTCTTTTCAAACTACATCAATTGAGGTAGAATGAAAGCTGATGTCACTCTATTGCTTCCTGTTATCAGCCATTTCAGATTCGAGGCATTATTCTTCAATAGAATTGGACACAGGGAAAGAAAGAGTAGAAGCCTGGATGAGCGAGAGGCCGGAAGAGCGTGAGGCCGGAAGAGCGAGAGGCCGGAAGTGCGAGAGGCCGGAAGAGCGAGAGGCCCGAAGAGCGAGAGGCCCGAAGAGCGAGAGGCCCGAAGAGCGAGAGGCCCGAAGAGCGAGAGGCCCGAAGAGCGAGAGGCCCGAAGAGCGAGAGGCCCGAAGAGCGAGAGGCCAGAAGTGCGGCTGACCAGAAAAGCGAAAGGCCCGAAGAGCGAGAGGCCCGAAGTGCAGCTGGCCAAAAGAGCGAGAGGCCCGAAGTGCGGCTGACCAGAAAAGCGAGAGGCCCGAAGTGCGAGAGGCCCGAAGAGCGAGAGGCCCGAAGAGCGAGAGGCCCGAAGAGCGAGAGGCCCGAAGAGCGAGAGGCCTGAAGAGCGAGAGGCCCGAAGAGCGAGAGGCCCGAAGTGCGGCTGGCCAGAAAAGCGAGAGGCCCGAAGAGCGAGAGGCCCGAAGAGCGAGAGGCCTGAAGAGCGACATCTGCTGCTGCTGCTCATATAATGATCTTGTACTTTAATCAGGTCATTATAATATATATATTGGTCATTACAATATTTCTGGATTCACTCAACAATGTAACAATCTATAAGTGAGTCCCCACCTCCAGTGATCGTCTCTTAGATCGGATCTGGCACAATCCATTCTGCAAACACAACTTTTTTTTTTTTGTCCATTTCTGTAGGATCCGTGTTTGTAACATTGGAATCTATAGAGAACGGATCCGGTAACTGATCACTATTTATCCTCCGTTTTTCTGTCATTTGTAAAGGATCCGTTTATTTCTTATTGTATCAGTGTCACATGGAAGATAAATAGCGATCAGTTACCGGATCCGTTCTCCTTAGACTCCTTATCTGTGCACTTTCTAAAGTGTTTTGTACAGCTTACAGGGGGGCTAGAGACATGGGGGACCCCCTCCCTGAATGCAGCAGAGACACTGCATTCAGTGCTGCATTCAGTTAGTACCAGGGGGGTGACAGGTCCTCTTTAAAGAAACAGATCCTGTGGAAATCGCGAACATAAAAGTTGTCTTTGCAGAACGGATTGTGCTGGATCCGATGTAACAATGATCACTGGACTGATACAACATGTAGTAATCACTCAGACTCCAGGTCACAGCTTCTCAGATCTGGTGGCTTTATTACATAATTCGCGCGGCAGTGACGTTGTGTCGTGTCAGCGGATAAGACCCTGTCTCTGCACTCTGGCACTGAAGGAGTTAATCGCAAGGAAGATTGAGCGATGGAATCATGGCGTATTCATCCCGTGAAGAAGCAACACGCGAAACACAAAGCACCAGAAGTGGAGCCTGAGGCTCCGGGAGATGCACTGGTAGCTCTATGGGTACCTTTACACACGGCTACATTTGTAGCTTGTCACCAGGTAACTTACTGGTTGCAGTGAAATCATGGATACATGGTTCTATCTTGTTGCTGTGTACAAATGGAATCATGTATCCATGATTTCACTGCAACCAGTAAGTTACCTGGTGACAAGCTACAAATGTAGCCGTGTGTAAAGGTACCCTATGGGATGTCAATAGATACAAATGGAAACAATTGGACTTTTTTTGATTTTTTGTTTCAGTTTTTTGATTGAGGCTCGATAACGGGCGATACAACAACAACAGCGGTCAGAGAACCCGCCACCGCGCACCCGCAAATGTGCCAACTCCTGCGAATACCGAGTGTCGCAACGATATCGCACCTCAAAGAAGACTGTAATAGTTCCTATAAGTGACACGGAGATTTTCCTCCGAATTAAGAGTCCCATGTGTAAACAGCGCCAAAGAAATCACCGCGTCAATATGTTCAGGAAGATCGTCCATCACAGACGTATGGAGGGATCGGGCACCATTAATAGCTGCATTTCCCCTTTAAATATCAATAAGTCAATCAGTGAATTTATTTAAAGAAACATAACTGAAAAGTTACATTATGAGGAAAGAAGTAAAAAAATAGCGCAGGTGAAAAACCAGACACCACCCCCCCCCCCCAGATATACGTGACTTAAACCAAACAGTAAAGAGAATTCACCCAATATTTATACCAATGATGAGGTCCAGTAATGGGGTCTGACGGATACCCTAAACTCCAGTCTTCACCGCCCTCAACAGATTAAGTTTTTAGGATTTCTCTAGCATTGAAAAGGTGATGGAATCATTATCAAAACATCAGAAATTGCCACATTTTCTCTCACCTGTGTAATATTTAAAAAATCCTGAAAACCTGACCTGATAACAGGGAGTAATAGATTGTAGTCACCTGTCCTACAGTCTCCTCCTCCTGTAATGGCTGATAACAGGGAGTAATAGATTGTAGTCACATGTCCTACAGTCTCCTCCTCCTGTAATGGCTGATAACAGGGAGTAATAGATTGTAGTCACATGTCCTACAGTCTCCTCCTGTAATGGCTGATAACAGGGAGTAATAGATTGTAGTCACATGTCCTACAGTCTCCTCCCCCAGTAATGGCTGATAACAGGGAGTAATAGATTGTAGTCACCTGTCCTACAATCTCCTCCCCGGTAATGGCTGATAACAGGGAGTAATAGATTGTAGTCACCTGTCCTACAGTCTCCTCCTCCTGTAATGGCTGATAACAGGGAGTAATAGATTGTAGTCACATGTCCTACAGTCTCCTCCCCCAGTAATGGCTGATAACAGGGAGTAATAGATTGTAGTCACCTGTCCTACAGTCTCCTCCTCCTCCAGTAATGGCTGATAACAGGGAGTAATAGATTGTAGTCACCTGTCCTACAGTCTCCTCCCCCAGTAATGGCTGATAACAGGGAGTATTAGATTGTAGTCACCTGTCCTACAGTCTCCTCCTCCAGTAATGGCTGATAACAGGGAGTAATAGATTGTGGTCACCTGTCCTACAGTCTCCTCCCACAGTAATGGCTGATAACAGGGAGTAATAGATTATAGTCACCTGTCCTACAGTCTCCTCCTCCAGTAATGGCTGATAACAGGGAGTAATAGATTGTAGTCACCTGTCCTACAGTCTCCTCCTCCAGTAATGGCTGATAACAGGGAGTAATAGATTGTAGTCACCTCTCCTACAGTCACCACTCCCAGTAATGGCTGATAACAGGGAGTAATAGATTGTAGACACCTGTCCTACAGTCTCCTCCTCCAGTAATGGCTGATAACAGGGAGTAATAGATTGTAGTCACCTGTCCTACAGTCTCCTCCTCCAGTAATGGCTGATAACAGGGAGTAATAGATTGTAGTCACCTGTCCTACAGTCTCCTCCTCCAGTAATGGCTGATAACAGGGAGTAATAGATTGTAGTCACCTGTCCTACAGTCTCCTCCTCCAGTAATGGCTGATAACAGGGAGTAATAGATTGTAGTCACCTGTCCTACAGTCTCCTCCTCCAGTAATGGCTGATAACAGGGAGTAATAGATTGTAGTCACCTGTCCTACAGTCTCCTCCTCCAGTAATGGCTGATAACAGGGAGTAATAGATTGTAGTCACCTGTCCTACAGTCTTCTCCTCCCCCAGTAATGGCTGATAACAGGGAGTAATAGATTATAGTCACCTGTCCTACAGTCTCCTCCCCCAGTAATGGCTGATAACAGGGAGTAATAGATTGTAGTCACCTGTCCTACAGTCTCCTCCCCCAGTAATGGCTGATAACAGGGAGTAATAGATTATAGTCACCCATCCTAGGACATAACAGCAGATGAGAAGGAGGCATATTTTCGCCCTCGGGTCTATTTAATGAAGGATCTGGGGGAGTTTATTTCTTGTTTCCCGCTGATAATTAACCCCACGCAGGTGATCTGCACAGCAGAACCTTCATTATAAGGCTATGTGCACACTTGGAGGTTTAGCAGAGGTTTAGCAGCGGAAACCGCCGGTCGGTTTCCATGAGGTTTATGTAAATTTATGTTAATCCAAAAGCGGCTTTTGGGTTAACATATAAACCTATGTAAACCGACACCCGCTGTGCACACACCGGCGGTTTCCACATGCTCATCCGTTGCTAACCCGCTGGGTTCCCAGCGGGTTAGCAAAGAATGAGCTTGTTCTATAATCCGGCCGGTTCTGCAGCGGCTGCAAGCAGAATCATGTGCTGCTTCCAGCCGCTGCAGAATCGCCGGCGCTAACCCGCTGTGCACCGCCGCACACCCGCCCGTCTCCCGCAGCACGGACCCGACAGGAAGCCGGTGGACGGCTCCGGAGCTTCCTGTCGGGTCCCGCCCAGCCGCCACTAACCCGCCCCCGTGTGCACATACCCTAATGAGGACAATCACAAACTGCAGCAATAAACTTAGCAAAGCGGAAATCACGCAGCCATAAAGGGTCACCGCACAGTGCACCGCCACCGCTCCTCGCACACACTGTCTGCAGAGCAGTGCACCGCCACCGCTCCTCGCACACACTGTCTGCAGAGCAGTGCACCACCACCGCTCCTCGCACACACTGTCTGCAGAGCAGTGCACCGCCACAGCTCCTCGCACACACTGTCTGCAGAGCAGTGCACCGCCACCGCTCCTCGCACACACTGTCTGCAGAGCAGTGCACCACCACCGCTCCTCGCACACACTGTCTGCAGAGCAGTGCACTGCCACCTCCCTCACACACACTGTCTGCAGAGCAGTGCACCGCCACCGCTCCTCGCACACACTGTCTGCAGAGCAGTGCACCACCACCGCTCCTCGCACACACTGTCTGCAGAGCAGTGCACTGCCACCTCCCCTCACACACACTGTCTGCAGAGCAGTGCACCGCCACCGCTCCTCGCACACACTGTCTGCAGAGCAGTGCACTGCCACTGCTCCTCACACACACTGTCTGCAGAGCAGTGCACCACCACCTCTCCTCACACACACTGTCTGCAGAGCAGTGCACCACCACCGCTCCTCGCACACACTGTCTGCAGAGCAGTGCACCGCCACAGCTCCTCGCACACACTGCAGAGCAGTGCACCACCACCGCTCCTCGCACACACTGTCTGCAGAGCAGTGCACTGCCACTGCTCCTCGCACACACTGTCTGCAGAGCAGTGCACTGCCACCTCTCCTCGCACACACTGTCTGCAGAGCAGTGCACCGCCACCTCTCCTCGCACACACTGTCTGCAGAACAGTGCACCGCCACCGCTCCTTGCACACACTGTCTGCAGAGCAGTGCACTGCCACCTCTCCTCACACACATTGTCTGCAGAGCAGTGCACCGCCACCGCTCCTCGCACACACTGTCTGCAGAGCAGTGCACCGCCACCACTCCTCGCACACACTGTCTGCAGAGCAGTGCACCGCCACCACTCCTCGCACACACTGTCTGCAGAGCAGTGCACTGCCACCTCTCCTCACACACATTGTCTGCAGAGCAGTGCACCACCACCGCTTCTCACACACACTGTCTGCAGAGCAGTGCACTGCCACCACTCCTCGCACACACTGTCTGCAGAGCAGTGCACTGCCACCTCTCCTCACACACACTGTCTGCAGAGCAGTGCACTGCCACCTCTCCTCACACACACTGTCTTCAAAGCAGTGCACCGCCACCACTCCTCGCACACACTGTCTGCAGAGCAGTGCACTGCCACCTCTCCTCACACACACTGTCTGCAGAGCAGTGCACCACCACCTCTCCTCACACACACTGTCTGCAGAGCAGTGCACCACCACCGCTCCTCGCACACACTGTCTGCAGAGCAGTGCACTGCCACCTTTCCTCCTCGCACACACTGTCTGCAGAGCAGTGCACTGCCACCTCTCCTCACACACACTGTCTGCAGAGCAGTGCACCACCACCTCTCCTCACACACACTGTCTGCAGAGCAGTGCACCACCACCTCTCCTCACACACACTGTCTGCAGAGCAGTGCACTGCCACCTCTCCTCGCACACACTGTCTGCAGAGCAGTGCACCGCCACCTCTCCTCGCACATACTGTCTGCAGAGCAGTGCACCACCACCGCTCCTCGCACACACTGTCTGCAGAGCAGTGCACCTCCACCGCTCCTCGCACACACTGTCTGCAGAGCAGTGCACTGGCACCTCTCCTCACACACACTGTCTGCAGAGCAGTGCACCGCCACCCCTCCTCGCACACACTGTCTGCAGAGCAGTGCACCACCACCTCTCCTCACACACACTGTCTGCAGAGCAGTGCACCACCACCTCTCCTCACACACACTGTCTGCAGAGCAGTGCACCGCCACCTCTCCTCGCACACACTGTCTGCAGAGCAGTGCACTGGCACCTCTCCTCACACACACTGTCTGCAGAGCAGTGCACCACCACCTCTCCTCACACACACTGTCTGCAGAGCAGTGCACCGCCACTGCTCCTCGCACACACTGTCTGCAGAGCAGTGCACCACCACCGCTCCTCGCACACACTGTCTGCAGAGCAGTGCACCACCACCGCTCCTCGCACACACTGTCTGCAGAGCAGTGCACCGCCACCGCTCAGTGCACCGCCACCGCTCCTCGCACACACTGCAGAGATCATCACAATAGTTGAAGGGCTTCTCTGAAAACTGCAACTTTCTCAAACTTAGGGCCACGTCACACACAGATAATTGTGCAGAGATTGTTTGCAGATCTATGGTTGCAGTGAAATCATGGACACATTGTTACATTTGTACACAGCCACAAAATAGAACAATGTGTCCATGATTTCACTGCAACCAGTAAGTTGTTCAGAAGTTGGACAGATAAGTTGGTGTGTGTAAAGTGGCCCTTAGTGCAACATTTTCTAGATCTCTGCTTGTTGTCAATAAACGGAAAAAAACAACAACATTTTTTCCATCCGGATAATAAAAACATCAGCAAGAGCTTGTGCTGCTCTGTTCTAAGGGCACCTTTACACGTCGCAACATTGCATGCAATTTCACTTGCAACTAAAGGCCCAGTCTCACAAAACGACGCATCAGCGATCCAGATAACGGTGTGCAGAGATCGCTGGTGCGTCGTTTTCACATCGCTGGTAAGATGTCACACAGGCGTCTCACCAGTGATGTGAAAACCAACTTTAGCAACGATCCAGAATTATACCGATGTCGTGAATTTTCTCTCCATAGCGTAGCCTTGAGGTCGTTGCTCATTATCTCTGTCAAACACAACGATGTAGCGTTCCCAGCGGGAGACCAACGACGCAGGAATGACCCAGAGCAGTGTGTAACGATCGATCTCACAACAGGGGCCAGATCGTTGGTGCGTGTCACACAGAACGACATCGTTAGCGGGATCGCTGTTGCGTCACGAAATCTGTGATGTTACAACGATCTCGTTAGCGATCTCGTTGTGTGTGACGGGGCCTTTACTGGTTGCAGTGAAATCATGGACACATTGCTTCATTTTGTTGCTGTGTACAAATGTAACAATGTGTCCATGATTTCACTGCAACCAGTAAGTTGCAAGGGAAATTGCATGCAATGTTGTGACGTGTAAAGGTACCCTACCGCATTGGGTATTCTAGAATAAAAAAAATAATACATTTATTTGAAACACATTGTGCTGATCTCCCGACGATGGCCGCGGCCGGACCCGTGTATCCCGTCGCTGGGTTTCAGCGCGTGGCTGTTTTGCATACTCCTCGCCCATTGGTGGCCACCAATGAGCGCCCTGGCGCTGGTGCGTGATGTCCGTGGCAGACAGAGAACATTAGGCAATTATATAGTAGATGGGTGGTTTTAATGTAATAAATGGAGGCAGACCCAACTCGTGGCACTTTTCAGATCCAACACCGACCCCTGAAATAATGCTCCATTCAGAGGTCACAATGACCGCTGCAGCCAATCACAGGCCTTTATTATTGTTAAGTACAATGTATCTCAGGTCAGGGGAAGGATGTGTCAATGGCTGTTTTGTTCTAATGACCTGACTGCTTCAGCCAATCACAGACTGCAGCGGTCCTGAGAACGTCCTGCCTAGAAATATACTCTATCAGAGTCAGATACATTGTATCCAGTGCAGACAATCCTCTGCTCTCCAGACTGATACATTGTATCCAGTGCAGACAATCCTCTGCTCTCCAGACTGATACATTGTATCCAGTGGAGACAATCCTCTGCTCTCCAGGCTGATACATTGTATCCAGTGCAGACAATCCTCTGCTCTGCAGACTGATACATTGTATCCAGTGCAGACAATCCTCTGCTCTCCACACTGATACATTGTATCCAGTGCAGACAATCCTCTGCTCTCCACACTGATACATTGTATCCAGTACAGACAATCCTCTGCTCTCCAGGCTGATACATTGTATCCAGTACAGACAATCCTCTGCTCTCCAGACTGATACATTGTATCCAGTGCAGACAATCCTCTGCTCTCCAGGCTGATACATTGTATCCAGTGCAGACAATCCTCTGCTCTCCAGGCTGATACATTGTATCCAGTGCAGACAATCCTCTGCTCTCCAGGCTGATACATTGTATCCAGTGCAGACAATCCTCTGCTCTCCAGGCTGATACATTGTATCCAGTGCAGACAATCCTCTGCTCTCCACACTGATACATTGTATCCAGTGCAGACAATCCTCTGCTCTCCAGACTGATACATTGTATCCAGTGCAGACAATCCTCTGCTCTCCAGGCTGATACATTGTATCCAGTGCAGACAATCCTCTGCTCTCCACACTGATACATTGTATCCAGTACAGACAATCCTCTGCTCTCCAGGCTGATACATTGTATCCAGTGCAGACAATCCTCTGCTCTCCAGGCTGATACATTGTATCCAGTGCAATCCTCTGCTCTCCAGGCTGATACATTGTATCCAGTACAGACAATCCTCTGCTCTCCAGACTGATACATTGTATCCAGTGCAGACAATCCTCTGCTCTCCAGGCTGATACATTGTATCCAGTGCAGACAATCCTCTGCTCTCCAGGCTGATACATTGTATCCAGTGCAGACAATCCTCTGCTCTCCAGGCTGATACATTGTATCCAGTGCAGACAATCCTCTGCTCTCCAGGCTGATACATTGTATCCAGTGCAGACAATCCTCTGCTCTCCACACTGATACATTGTATCCAGTGCAGACAATCCTCTGCTCTCCAGACTGATACATTGTATCCAGTGCAGACAATCCTCTGCTCTCCAGGCTGATACATTGTATCCAGTGCAGACAATCCTCTGCTCTCCACACTGATACATTGTATCCAGTACAGACAATCCTCTGCTCTCCAGGCTGATACATTGTATCCAGTGCAGACAATCCTCTGCTCTCCAGGCTGATACATTGTATCCAGTGCAATCCTCTGCTCTCCAGGCTGATACATTGTATCCAGTGCAGACAATCCTCTGCTCTCCAGGCTGATACATTGTATCCAGTGCAGACAATCCTCTGCTCTCCACACTGATACATTGTATCCAGTACAGACAATCCTCTGCTCTCCAGGCTGATACATTGTATCCAGTGCAGACAATCCTCTGCTCTCCAGGCTGATACATTGTATCCAGTGCAGACAATCCTCTGCTCTCCAGACTGATACATTGTATCCAGTGCAGACAATCCTCTGCTCTCCAGACTGATACATTGTATCCAGTGGAGACAATCCTCTGCTCTCCAGGCTGATACATTGTATCCAGTGCAGACAATCCTCTGCTCTGCAGACTGATACATTGTATCCAGTGCAGACAATCCTCTGCTCTCCAGACTGATACATTGTATCCAGTGCAAACAATCCTCTGCTCTCCAGGCTGATACATTGTATCCAGTGCAGACAATCCTCTGCTCTCCAGGCTGATACATTGTATCCAGTGCAGACAATCCTCTGCTCTCCAGACTGATACATTGTATCCAGTGCAGACAATCCTCTGCTCTCCAGACTGATACATTGTATCCAGTGCAGACAATCCTCTGCTCTCCACACTGATACATTGTATCCAGTACAGACAATCCTCTGCTCTCCAGGCTGATACATTGTATCCAGTGCAGACAATCCTCTGCTCTCCAGCCTGATACATTGTATCCAGTGCAGACAATCCTCTGCTCTCCAGACTGATACATTGTATCCAGTGCAGACAATCCTCTGCTCTCCAGGCTGATACATTGTATCCAGTGCAGATAATCCTCTGCTCTCCAGGCTGATACATTGTATCCAGTGCAGACAATCCTCTGCTCTACACACTGATACATTGTATCCAGTGCAGACAATCATCTCTCCAGGCTGATACATTGTATCCAGTGCGGACAATCCTCTGCTCTCCAGCCTGATACATTGTATCCAGTGCAGACAATCCTCTGCTCTCCAGACTGATACATTGTATCCAGTGGAGACAATCCTCTGCTCTCCACACTGATACATTGTATCCAGTGCACACAATCCTCTGCTCTCCAGCCTGATACATTGTATCCAGTGCAGACAATCCTCTGCTCTCCAGACTGATACATTGTATCCAGTGCAGACAATCCTCTGCTCTCCAGGCTGATACATTGTATCCAGTGCGGACAATCCTCTGCTCTCCACACTGATACATTGTATCCAGTGCAGACAATCCTCTGCTCTCCAGGCTGATACATTGTATCCAGTGCAGACAATCCTCTGCTCTCCACACTGATACATTGTATCCAGTGCGGACAAACCTCTGCTCTCCAGACTGATACATTGTATCCAGTGGAGACAATCCTCTGCTCTCCAGACTGATACATTGTATCCAGTGCGGACAATCCTCTGCTCTCCAGGCTGATACATTGTATCCAGTGCAGACAATCCTCTGCTCTCCAGACTGATACATTGTATCCAGTGCAGACAATCCTCTGCTCTCCAGGCTGATACATTGTATCCAGTGCAGACAATCCTCTGCTCTCCAGACTGATACATTGTATCCAGTGCAGACAATCCTCTGCTCTCCAGGCTGATACATTGTATCCAGTGCAGACAATCCTCTGCTCTCCACACTGATACATTGTATCCAGTGCAGACAATCCTCTGCTCTCCACACTGATACATTGTATCCAGTGCAGACAATCATCTCTCCAGGCTGATACATTGTATCCAGTGCAGACAATCCTCTGCTCTCCAGGCTGATACATTGTATCCAGTGCAGACAATCCTCTGCTCTCCAGGCTGATACATTGTATCCAGTGCAGACAATCCTCTGCTCTCCAGACTGATACATTGTATCCAGTGCAGACAATCCTCTGCTCTCCAGACTGATACATTGTATCCAGTGCAGACAATCCTCTGCTCTCCAGACTGATACATTGTATCCAGTGCAGACAATCCTCTGCTCTCCACACTGATACATTGTATCCAGTGCAGACAATCCTCTGCTCTCCAGACTGATACATTGTATCCAGTGCAGACAATCCTCTGCTCTCCAGGCTGATACATTGTATCCAGTGCAGACAATCCTCTGCTCTCCAGGCTGATACATTGTATCCAGTGCAGACAATCCTCTGCTCTCCAGACTGATACATTGTATCCAGTGCAGACAATCCTCTGCTCTCCAGACTGATACATTGTATCCAGTGCAGACAATCCTCTGCTCTCCAGACTGATACATTGTATCCAGTGCAGACAATCCTCTGCTCTCCAGACTGATACATTGTATCCAGTGCAGACAATCCTCTGCTCTCCAGACTGATACATTGTATCCAGTGCAGACAATCCTCTGCTCTCCAGGCTGATACATTGTATCCAGTGCAGACAATCCTCTGCTCTCCAGGCTGATACATTGTATCCAGTGCAGACAATCCTCTGCTCTCCAGGCTGATACATTGTATCCAGTGCAGACAATCCTCTGCTCTCCAGGCTGATACATTGTATCCAGTGCAGACAATCCTCTGCTCTCCAGACTGATACATTGTATCCAGTGCAGACAATCCTCTGCTCTCCAGACTGATACATTGTATCCAGTGCAAACAATCCTCTGCTCTCCAGACTGATACATTGTATCCAGTGCAGACAATCCTCTGCTCTCCAGGCTGATACATTGTATCCAGTGCGGACAATCCTCTGCTCTCCACACTGATACATTGTATCCAGTGCAGACAATCCTCTGCTCTCCAGACTGATACATTGTATCCAGTGCAGACAATCCTCTGCTCTCCAGACTGATACATTGTATCCAGTGCAGACAATCCTCTGCTCTCCAGACTGATACATTGTATCCAGTGCAGACAATCCTCTGCTCTCCAGACTGATACATTGTATCCAGTGCACACAATCCTCTGCTCTCCAGGCTGATACATTGTATCCAGTGCAGACAATCCTCTGCTCTCCAGGCTGATACATTGTATCCAGTGCAGACAATCCTCTGCTCTCCAGATTGATACATTGTATCCAGTGCAGACAATCCTCTGCTCTCCACACTGATACATTGTATCCAGTGCGGACAATCCTCTGCTCTCCAGGCTGATACATTGTTTCCAGTGCACACAATCCTCTGCTCTCCAGACTGATACATTGTATCCAGTGCAGACAATCCTCTGCTCTCCAGACTGATACATTGTATCCAGTGCAGACAATCCTCTGCTCTCCAGGCTGATACATTGTATCCAGTGCAGACAATCCTCTGCTCTCCAGGCTGATACATTGTATCCAGTGCAGACAATCCTCTGCTCTCCACACTGATACATTGTATCCAGTGCAGACAATCCTCTGCTCTCCAGGCTGATACATTGTATCCAGTGCAGACAATCCTCTGCTCTCCAGGCTGATACATTGTATCCAGTGCAGACAATCCTCTGCTCTCCAGGCTGATACATTGTATCCAGTGCGGACAATCCTCTGCTCTCCAGGCTGATACATTGTATGCAGTGGAGACAATCCTCTGCTCTCCAGACTGATACATTGTATCCAGTGCAGACAATCCTCTGCTCTCCAGGCTGATACATTGTATCCAGTACAGACAATCCTCTGCTCTCCAGGCTGATACATTGTATCCAGTGCAGACAATCCTCTGCTCTCCAGGCTGATACATTGTATCCAGTGCGGACAAACCTCTGCTCTCCAGACTGATACATTGTATCCAGTGCAGACAATCCTCTGCTCTCCAGGCTGATACATTGTATCCAGTGGAGACAATCCTCTGCTCTCCAGACTGATACATTGTATCCAGTGCAGACAATCCTCTGCTCTCCAGACTGATACATTGTATCCAGTGCGGACAATCCTCTGCTCTCCAGACTGATACATTGTATCCAGTGCAGACAATCCTCTGCTCTCCAGACTGATACATTGTATCCAGTGCGGACAATCCTCTGTTCTCCAGACTGATACATTGTATCCAGTGCAGACAATCCTCTGCTCTCCAGGCTGATACATTGTATCCAGTGCAGACAATCCTCTGCTCTCCAGACTGATAAATTGTATCCAGTGCAGACAATCCTCTGCTCTCCAGACTGATACATTGTATCCAGTGCAGACAATCCTCTGCTCTCCAGACTGATACATTGTATCCAGTGCAGACAATCCTCTGCTCTCCAGGCTGATACATTGTATCCAGTGGAGACAATCCTCTGCTCTCCAGGCTGATACATTGTATCCAGTGCAGACAATCCTCTGCTCTCCAGGCTGATACATTGTATCCAGTGCAGACAATCCTCTGCTCTCCAGACTGATACATTGTATCCAGTGCGGACAATCCTCTGCTCTCCAGACTGATACATTGTATCCAGTGCAGACAATCCTCTGCTCTCCAGACTGATACATTGTATCCAGTGCAGACAATCCTCTGCTCTCCAGGCTGATACATTGTATCCAGTGCAGACAATCCTCTGCTCTCCAGACTGATACATTGTATCCAGTGCACACAATCCTCTGCTCTCCAGACTGATACATTGTATCCAGTGCACACAATCCTCTGCTCTCCAGACTGATACATTGTATCCAGTGCAGACAATCCTCTGCTCTCCAGACTGATACATTGTATCCAGTGCGGACAATCCTCTGCTCTCCAGACTGATACATTGTATCCAGTGCAGACAATCCTCTGCTCTCCAGACTGATACATTGTATCCAGTGCGGACAATCCTCTGCTCTCCAGGCTGATACATTGTATCCAGTGCAGACAATCCTCTGCTCTCCAGACTGATACATTGTATCCAGTGAAGACAATCCTCTGCTCTCCAGGCTGATACATTGTATCCAGTGCAGACAATCCTCTGCTCTCCAGACTGATACATTGTATCCAGTGCAGACAATCCTCTGCTCTCCAGACTGATACATTGTATCCAGTGCAGACAATCATCTGCTCTCCAGGCTGATACATTGTATCCAGTGCGGACAATCCTCTGCTCTCCAGGCTGATACATTGTATCCAGTGCAGACAATCCTCTGCTCTCCAGGCTGATACATTGTATCCAGTGCAGACAATCCTCTGCTCTCCAGGCTGATACATTGTATCCAGTGCAGACAATCCTCTGCTCTCCAGACTGATACATTGTATCCAGTACAAACAATCCTCTGCTCTCCAGACTGATACATTGTATCCAGTACAAACAATCCTCTGCTCTCCAGGCTGATACATTGTATCCAGTGCAGACAATCCTCTGCTCTCCAGGCTGATACATTGTATCCAGTGCAGACAATCCTCTGCTCTCCAGACTGATACATTGTATCCAGTACAAACAATCCTCTGCTCTCCAGGCTGATACATTGTATCCAGTGCAGACAATCCTCTGCTCTCCAGGCTGATACATTGTATCCAGTGCAGACAATCCTCTGCTCTCCACACTGATACATTGTATCCAGTACAAACAATCCTCTGCTCTCCAGGCTGATACATTGTATCCAGTGCAGACAATCCTCTGCTCTCCAGACTGATACATTGTATCCAGTGCAGACAATCCTCTGCTCTCCAGGCTGATACATTGTATCCAGTACAAACAATCCTCTGCTCTCCAGGCTGATACATTGTATCCAGTGCAGACAATCCTCTGCTCTCCACACTGATACATTGTATCCAGTACAAACAATCCTCTGCTCTCCAGGCTGATACATTGTATCCAGTGCAGACAATCCTCTGCTCTCCAGGCTGATACATTGTATCCAGTGCAGACAATCCTCTGCTCTCCAGACTGATACATTGTATCCAGTGCAGACAATCCTCTGCTCTCCACACTGATACATTGTATCCAGTACAAACAATCCTCTGCTCTCCAGGCTGATACATTGTATCCAGTGCAGACAATCCTCTGCTCTCCAGGCTGATACATTGTATCCAGTGCAGACAATCCTCTGCTCTCCAGACTGATACATTGTATCCAGTGCAGACAATCCTCTGCTCTCCAGGCTGATACATTGTATCCAGTGCAGACAATCCTCTGCTCTCCAGACTGATACATTGTATCCAGTGTGGACAATCCTCTGCTCTCCAGGCTGATACATTGTATCCAGTGCAGACAATCCTCTGCTCTCCAGGCTGATACATTGTATCCAGTGTGGACAATCCTCTGCTCTCCAGGCTGATACATTGTATCCAGTGTGGACAATCCTCTGCTCTCCAGGCTGATACATTGTATCCAGTGCAGACAATCATCTGCTCTCCAGGCTGATACATTGTATCCAGTGCAGACAATCCTCTGCTCTCCAGACTGATACATTGTATCCAGTGCAGACAATCCTCTGCTCTCCAGACTGATACATTGTATCCAGTGCAGATAATCCTCTGCTCTCCAGGCTGATACATTGTATCCAGTGCAGACAATCCTCTGCTCTCCAGGCTGATACATTGTATCCAGTGCAGACAATCCTCTGCTCTCCAGACTGATACATTGTATCCAGTGCGGACAATCCTCTGCTCTCCAGACTGATACATTGTATCCAGTGCGGACAAACCTCTGCTCTCCAGGCTGATACATTGTATCCAGTGCGGACAATCCTCTGCTCTCCAAGCTGATACATTGTATCCAGTGCGGACAATCCTCTGCTCTCCAGACTGATACATTGTATCCAGTGCGGACAATCCTCTGCTCTCCACACTGATACATTGTATCCAGTGGAGACAATCCTCTGCTCTCCAGGCTGATACATTGTATCCAGTGCAGACAATCCTCTGCTCTCCAGCCTGATACATTGTATCCAGTGCAGACAATCCTCTGCTCTCCAGGCTGATACATTGTATCCAGTGCAGACAATCCTCTGCTCTCCAGGCTGATACATTGTATCCAGTGCAGACAATCCTCTGCTCTCCAGACTGATACATTGTATCCAGTGCAGACAATCCTCTGCTCTCCAGGCTGATACATTGTATCCAGTGCAGACAATCCTCTGCTCTCCAGGCTGATACATTGTATCCAGTGCAGACAATCCTCTGCTCTCCAGGCTGATACATTGTATCCAGTGCAGACAATCCTCTGCTCTCCAGGCTGATACATTGTATCCAGTGCGGACAATCCTCTGCTCTCCAGACTGATACATTGTATCCAGTGCAGACAATCCTCTGCTCTCCACACTGATACATTGTATCCAGTGCACACAATCCTCTGCTCTCCACACTGATACATTGTATCCAGTGCAGACAATCCTCTGCTCTCCACACTGATACATTGTATCCAGTGCAGACAATCCTCTGCTCTCCACACTGATACATTGTAGCAAACTGTCAGGACAGAGATTTGTCACCTTCCTGGATTAAATTATAACAAACTCTCTATTTGTAAACATCAATATTCTCATTCACTGACAGCAGGCAGAGATACTGACAATGATGAAGAATTAGGGCATACCACCTGAGATTTACTTATACAAGGATGACTCCTATTTTCCCATGTAATGCCCCCCCCAGGGGCCCCTCCAAGGGTCCCAATCATAAAATGGCGTCACGCTGGAGCACGAGGTCTCGCCGGCTGCTGCGTCGCCCTCTTCACTCGCAGTTAATGTAGAAATTGTTCTTTACCCTGAATATCCCGTGATTATCGTTAGACAAAATGATGAATTAATTCACTTACGGAGAGAGGAGGCCGCGATTATCCTGTCTCTGCGGATGATGATGATGATGACAATGGCTTCCTTCCTGCATTAGAGAATAAGGATTGTCCAGAACAAAGCAAGAAACTATCCCTATATAAGAGCTACCGTGTGTCTGGGGGAGGGGATCCATAAGGGGGTCTCCTCCACATTATAGCTTGTATCCTGAGGAGTAACTACAACAGGTGCAGGGGTCGCAATGGCACCTGGGCCCCGGGCCCTGGAACCTAGGGGGCCCCAAAATTCCCTTTGACCTATAGAAAAAGACTAATGCTATTAAAGATTTGCAATAATTGGGGGCCCCGTTGGAGCTTTTGCATCGGGGCCTATGACATTCAAGTTACACCACTGCCTCTACCCCAGAATAATTCACAGTGCGGGGGCCTCTCAGTAGAAGCTCCTGCACCCTACAGCTATTGGGCTACAGCGACAAAATCTAACAAGTCTCCATACCACCCCCATTATAGCAAACAGAAAGCGCCAGCAAGAAGCCGATAGAGCTGCTAAATAGTGACCCAGATCCATATATTCATGTTGAGATATCAGACATCACGGGACATAAGTATTAATGTGCAAAGGCATGAAAAATAATTCACCATCACCCGGAGACAACTTTATACAAAGAGCAACCGACTGCTGAAGGCCAATGTCCACCTCTAAGTACCTACAGCCCTCATATAAAGGAAACTATCTCAAAAGTCATTTTATGCATATACTGTATTATACTCCAGAGCTGCACTCACTATTCTGCTGGTGCAGTCACTGTGTACATACATTACATTACTGATCCTGAGTTACCTCCTGTATTATACTCCAGAGCTGCACTCACTATTCTGCTGGTGCAGTCACTGTGTACATACATTACATTACTGATCCTGAGTTACCTCCTGTATTATCCTCCAGAGCTGCACTCACTATTCTGCTGGTGCAGTCACTGTGTACATACATTACATTACTGATCCTGAGTTACCTCCTGTATTATACTCCAGAGCTGCACTCACTATTCTGCTGGTGCAGTCACTGTGTACATACATTACATTACTGATCCTGAGTTACCCCCTGTATTATACTCCAGAGCTGCACTCACTATTCTGCTGGTGCAGTCACTGTATACATACATTACATTACTGATCCTGAGTTACCTCCTGTATTATACTCCAGAGCTGCACTCACTATTCTGCTGGTGCAGTCACTGTGTACATACATTACATTACTGATCCTGAGTTACCCCCTGTATTATACTCCAGAGCTGCACTCACTATTCTGCTGGTGCAGTCACTGTGTACATACATTACATTACTGATCCTGAGTTACCTCCTGTATTATACTCCAGAGCTGCACTCACTATTCTGCTGGTGCAGTCACTGTGTACATACATTACATTACTGATCCTGAGTTACCTCCTGTATATACTCCAGAGCTGCACTCACTATTCTGCTGGTGCAGTCACTGTGTACATACATTACATTACTGATCCTGAGTTACCTCCTGTATTATCCTCCAGAGCTGCACTCACTATTCTGCTGGTGCAGTCACTGTGTACATACATTACATTACTGATCCTAAGTTACCTTCTGTATTATACTCCAGAGCTGCACTCACTATTCTGCTGGAGGAGTGTACATTATATATACATGGTGCTACTGTGTACATTAATCACATTACTCATGCTGTGGAGATGCTGAGTTGCTCTCTGTAATAATCTTCAAAGTTGCACTAACTATTCTGCTTCTGGAACAGTTGGTTACTTATATCATATTATTGGTCATCTACTGATCCCGAGTTGCAGTCATGTTTACAAATTTACCACTGGCAAAAAGCCAAAGAATAAATACAGCTCTGGAGTATAATACATGATGCAAATAAGGATCACTACCAGATCAATCAGTAATGTAATGTATGTACACAGTGACTGCACCAGCAGAATAGTGAGTGCAGCTCTGGAGTATAATACAGGAGGTAACTCAGGATCAGTAATGTAATGTATGTACACAGTGACTGCACCAGCAGAATAGTGAGTGCAGCTCTGGAGTATAATACAGGAGGTAACTCAGGATCAGTAATGTAATGTATGTACACAGTGACTGCACCAGCAGAATAGTGAGTGCAGCTCTGGAGTATAATACAGGAGGTAACTCAGGATCAGTAATGTAATGTATGTACACAGTGACTGCACCAGCAGAATAGTGAGTGCAGCTCTGGAGTATAATACAGGAGGTAACTCAGGATCAGTAATGTAATGTATGTACACAGTGACTGCACCAGCAGAATAGTGAGTGCAGCTCTGGAGTATAATACAGGAGGTAACTCAGGATCAGTAATGTAATGTATGTACACAGTGACTGCACCAGCAGAATAGTGAGTGCAGCTCTGGAGGATAATACAGGAGGTAACTCAGGATCAGTAATGTAATGTATGTACACAGTGACTGCACCAGCAGAATAGTGAGTGCAGCTCTGGAGTATAATACAGGAGGTAACTCAGGATCAGTAATGTAATGTATACAGTGACTGCACCAGCAGAATAGTGAGTGCAGCTCTGGAGGATAATACAGGAGGTAACTCAGGATCAGTAATGTAATGTATGTACACAGTGACTGCACCAGCAGAATAGCGAGTGCAGCTCTGGAGTATAATACAGGAGGTAACTCAGGATCAGTAATATAATGTATGTACACAGTGACTGCACCTGCAGAATAGTGAGTGCAGCTCTGGAGGATAATACAGGAGGTAACTCAGGATCAGTAATGTAATGTATGTACACAGTGACTGCACCAGCAGAATAGCGAGTGCAGCTCTGGAGTATAATACAGGAGGTAACTCAGGATCAGTAATATAATGTATGTACACAGTGACTGCACCAGCAGAATAGTGAGTGCAGCTCTGGAGTATAATACAGGAGGTAACTCAGGATCAGTAATGTAATGTATGTACACAGTGACTGCACCAGCAGAATAGTGAGTGCAGCTCTGGAGTATAATACAGGAGGTAACTCAGGATCAGTAATGTAATGTATACAGTGACTGCACCAGCAGAATAGTGAGTGCAGCTCTGGAGGATAATACAGGAGGTAACTCAGGATCAGTAATGTAATGTATGTACACAGTGACTGCACCAGCAGAATAGCGAGTGCAGCTCTGGAGTATAATACAGGAGGTAACTCAGGATCAGTAATATAATGTATGTACACAGTGACTGCACCAGCAGAATAGTGAGTGCAGCTCTGGAGTATAATACAGGAGGTAACTCAGGATCAGTAATGTAATGTATGTACACAGTGACTGCACCAGCAGAATAGTGAGTGCAGCTCTGGAGGATAATACAGGAGGTAACTCAGGATCAGTAATATAATGTATGTACACAGTGACTGCACCAGCAGAATAGTGAGTGCAGCTCTGGAGTATAATACAGGAGGTAACTCAGGATCAGTAATGTAATATATGTACACAGTGACTGCACCAGCAGAATAGTGAGCGCAGCTCTGGAGTATAATACAGGAGGTAACTCAGGATCAGTAATGTAATGTATATACACAGTGACTGCTCCAGCAGAATAGTGAGTGCAGCTCTGGAGTATAATACAGGAGGTAACTCAGGATCAGTAATGTAATGTATGTACACAGTGACTGCACCAGCAGAATAGTGAGTGCAGCTCTGGAGTATAATACAGGAGGTAACTCAGGATCAGTAATGTAATGTATATACACAGTGACTGCTCCAGCAGAATATTGAGTGCAGCTCTGGAGTATAATACAGGAGGTAACTCAGGATCAGTAATGTAATGTATGTACACAGTGACTGCACCAGCAGAATAGTGAGTGCAGCTCTGGAGTATAATACAGGAGGTAACTCAGGACCAGTAATGTAATGTATGTACACAGTGACTGCACCAGTAGAATAGTGAGTGCAGCTCTGGAGTATAATACAGGAGGTAACTCAGGATCAGTAATGTAATGTATGTACACAGTGACTGCACCAGCAGAATAGTGAGTGCAGCTCTGGAGTATAATACAGGAGGTAACTCAGGATCAGTAATGTAATGTATGTACACAGTGACTGCACCAGCAGAATAGTGAGTGCAGCTCTGGAGGATAATACAGGAGGTAACTCAGGATCAGTAATGTAATGTATGTACACAGTGACTGCACCAGCAGAATAGTGAGTGCAGCTCTGGAGTATAATACAGGAGGTAACTCAGGATCAGTAATGTAATGTATACAGTGACTGCACCAGCAGAATAGTGAGTGCAGCTCTGGAGGATAATACAGGAGGTAACTCAGGATCAGTAATGTAATGTATGTACACAGTGACTGCACCAGCAGAATAGCGAGTGCAGCTCTGGAGTATAATACAGGAGGTAACTCAGGATCAGTAATATAATGTATGTACACAGTGACTGCACCTGCAGAATAGTGAGTGCAGCTCTGGAGTATAATACAGGAGGTAACTCAGGATCAGTAATATAATGTATGTACACAGTGACTGCACCAGCAGAATAGTGAGTGCAGCTCTGGAGTATAATACAGGAGGTAACTCAGGATCAGTAATGTAATGTATGTACACAGTGACTGCACCAGCAGAATAGTGAGTGCAGCTCTGGAGTATAATACAGGAGGTAACTCAGGATCAGTAATGTAATGTATACAGTGACTGCACCAGCAGAATAGTGAGTGCAGCTCTGGAGGATAATACAGGAGGTAACTCAGGATCAGTAATGTAATGTATGTACACAGTGACTGCACCAGCAGAATAGCGAGTGCAGCTCTGGAGTATAATACAGGAGGTAACTCAGGATCAGTAATATAATGTATGTACACAGTGACTGCACCAGCAGAATAGTGAGTGCAGCTCTGGAGTATAATACAGGAGGTAACTCAGGATCAGTAATGTAATGTATGTACACAGTGACTGCACCAGCAGAATAGTGAGTGCAGCTCTGGAGGATAATACAGGAGGTAACTCAGGATCAGTAATGTAATGTATGTACACAGTGACTGCACCAGCAGAATAGTGAGTGCAGCTCTGGAGTATAATACAGGAGGTAACTCAGGATCAGTAATGTAATATATGTACACAGTGACTGCACCAGCAGAATAGTGAGCGCAGCTCTGGAGTATAATACAGGAGGTAACTCAGGATCAGTAATGTAATGTATATACACAGTGACTGCTCCAGCAGAATAGTGAGTGCAGCTCTGGAGTATAATACAGGAGGTAACTCAGGATCAGTAATGTAATGTATGTACACAGTGACTGCACCAGCAGAATAGTGAGTGCAGCTCTGGAGTATAATACAGGAGGTAACTCAGGATCAGTAATGTAATGTATATACACAGTGACTGCTCCAGCAGAATATTGAGTGCAGCTCTGGAGTATAATACAGGAGGTAACTCAGGATCAGTAATGTAATGTATGTACACAGTGACTGCACCAGCAGAATAGTGAGTGCAGCTCTGGAGTATAATACAGGAGGTAACTCAGGACCAGTAATGTAATGTATGTACACAGTGACTGCACCAGTAGAATAGTGAGTGCAGCTCTGGAGTATAATACAGGAGGTAACTCAGGATCAGTAATGTAATGTATGTACACAGTGACTGCACCAGCAGAATAGTGAGTGCAGCTCTGGAGTATAATACAGGAGGTAACTCAGGATCAGTAATGTAATGTATGTACACAGTGACTGCACCAGTAGAATAGTGAGTGCAGCTCACAAATTAGGTTCAGTACAATATTAATAATGTCAAGCATTTCCAATAATGAACTGTGGTAGAGGATATAAATGAAAACATTTAGTCATAGGTGAGATACATAGAAGGATCCTGGACTTTGTGGCATTTGATTTCCTTCCTATCATGGACTCTGGAGCAGATTCATTGTAGGATTTGTCCCTTTCCAACCTCAGTTTTCCTTCAGTTGAGATCCCACAATCAGCCATCAGGGGTCTGCGGAGCAGATTACATAGACATCACCCATCAGTCCTGCAGATTCTTCATCCCATCACCTTTATTGCCCGGTCCAATATGATCATACAGATACACAATACTAATGGTCGTCACTTCTTCTGACTTCATATAATTTCACATTAACAATATGACCCCCCCATTACCCTGGAGATTGTAACGAGGACCCCATCATACCCGTCTGTCTAATTCTATGTATTTATATGTAACTCTTCACACATGTACAGCAGCATGGAATTAATGGTGCTATAAAAATAAATGATTATCCTTAATTATTATTATTATTATCCTGTGGTGCAGGAGGCGACATGTTGGGAGTTGTAGATTTGGAGTCACAGGTTCAGAGCTCACAATGTGTCACCTCTGCCTCCTCCTTGGGATTCCAGCAGATGCAGAATATGGGGATATATAGGATATATAGAGACATTTCACATCATCCCCCCCAAAAATGATTGTCCATTAAACCTCAAAGTCACAAAATGCACCTGAATACTATCACCAGCCTCTAAAGACACTATGGCTGATAACAGGAACAATAGATTGTAAACAACTCAACAGTCACTGGAGAAATGAATACTTTTAGTTTCAGAGTTAATCATTGTATCAAGTGAATGGTATGTGAGCTCTTACCCCCTGCAGCCCTCCCCATCTCCCCTCGTGCAGGGCCAGAGGGTCCTGGAGGTCTCACAATGATCTACAAGACAACATAGCAATAATGGTGCAGAATAACAAGAAGGAGGAGGGGGGCTGTATAGCAGAAGATGGGCTACTCATGTCACAGACCCCCCCACATGTCACTGCCCCCCCCACCACACACATCACAGCCCCCCTACATGTCATAGACCCCCCACATGTCACAGACCCCCCCCCACACACATGTCACTGACCCCCCCACACACGTCACAGCTCCCCTACATGTCATAGACCCCCACATGTCACTGACCCCCCCACGTGTCATCGCCCCCCACACACGTCACAGCCCCCCTGCATGTCATAGACCCCCCATGTCACAGACCCCCCCACATGTCACTGACTCCCCCCACATGTCACTGACCCCCCACACACACACGTCACAGCCCCCCTACATGTCATAGACCCCCCACATGTCACAGACCCCCCCACACACATGTCACTGACCCCCCCACACACATGTCACAGCTCCCCCACATGTCACAGACCCCCCCCACATGTCACTGACCCCCCCACACACATGTCACAGCCCCCCCTACATGTCATAGACCCCCCACATGTCACAGACCCCCCCACATGTCACTGACCCCCACATGTCACTGACCCCGACACATGTCACAGACCCTCCCCCACGTCACTGACCCTCCCCCCATGTCACATGCCCCCCCACATGTCACGACCCCCCCACACAGTCACAGACCCTCCCCCACATGTCACGACCCTCCCCACATGTCACTGACCCTTCCCCACATGTCACAGTCCCCCAATGTCATAGACCACCCCCACATGTTACAGACCCCCCTACATTTCATAGACCCCCCACATGTCACAGACCCCAACACATGTCAGGGACCCCCCCACATGTCATAGACCCCCCACGTCACTGACCCTTCCCCACATTTCACAGACCCTCCCCACGTCACTGACCCCCCCACATGTCACAAACCCTCCCCCCAGATGTCACTGACCCCCCACATGTCACAGCTCCCCCTACATGTCATAGACCCCCACACACATATCACAGACCCTTCCCCTCACGTCACTGAACCCCTAACATGTCACAGACCCCTACATGTCATAGACCCCCACACACATATCACAGACCCCCCCCACACACACACATATCACAGACCCTCCCCCCCAGATGTCACTGACCCCCCCATATGTCACAGCCCCCCCCTACATGTCATAGACCCCCACACAATATCACAGACCCTTCCTCCCATATGTCACAGCCCCCCTACATGTCATAGACCCCTCCCCACATGTAACAGTCCCCTCCACATGTCACAGACCCCCCACACAACACATATCACAGACCCTCCCCCCCAGATGTCACTGAACCCCCCATATGTCACAGCCCCCCCCTACATGTCATAGACCCCCCACACATATCACAGACCCTTCCCCCACATGTCACAGCCCCCCTACATGTCATAGACCCCCTCCCCCACATGTAACAGTCCCTCCACATGTCACAGACCCCCCACACACACATATCACAGACCCTCCCCCCAGATGTCACTGAACCCCCCACATGTCATAGCCCCCCTACATGTCATAGACCCCCTCCCCCACATGTCACAGTCCCAACCACATGTCACAGACCCCCCCACACACACACACATCACAGACCCTCCCCCCAGATGTCACTGAACCCTCCACATGTCACAGCCCCCCTACATGTCATAGACCCCCCTCCCCCACATGTCACAGTCCCAACCACATGTCACAGACCCCCCACAACACACACACACATATCACAGACCCTCCCCTCAGATGTCACTGAACCCCACATGTCATAACCCCCCCTACATGTCATAGACCCCCACACATCACAGACCCTTCCCCCCACATGTCACAGCCCCCATACATGTCATAGACCCCCTCCCCCACATATCACAGTCCCCCCACATGTCACAGACCCCCCCCCACACACACACATATCACTGAACCCTCCACATGTCACAGCCCCCTACATGTCATAGACCCCCCTCCCCCACATGTCACGTCCCAACCACATGTCACAGACCCCCCCCCACACACACACATATCACAGACCCTCCCCCAGATGTCACTGACCCCCCCCATATCACAGCCCCCCTACATATCATAGAGCCCCACACATATCACAGACCTTCCTCCACATTTCACAGCCCCCCTACATGTCATAGACCCCCTCCCCCACATGTCACAGACCCCTACACACACACACACACATATCACAGACCCTCCCCCCCACATGTCACAGACCCTCCCCCCACATGTCACAGACCCCCCCCATATCACAGTCCCACCCACATGTCAGGGACCCCACACACACACACATGTCACAGAGCCTCCCCCCACATGTCACAGACCCCCACTTTACACCCTTCCCCCCCCCCCTTCATCCACCTCTGTGCAAAGAAAGCAACATTAACCCGTTCAGCGCTGTAAACACTTCTGCCCACAGTGATTGCAGATTCGGTTGCGAAAGAGTTAACCCCAGCAGCGATTCTGATACAATGTAACAAGATGAGTCAATGCTGTATCCGAACTAGGAATAAATAAATAAACAAGCGGCTGATGAGGGTCCAATAACCACAGAGAGGGGGGTTTAGTAGTAAAATATATTTAAGCATTCATCATATCATATCATCATCATCATCATCCATCACATCATCATCATCTCATCATCAGCCTTACAATGCCAGGCTGCTCCAACTCCAGTCCTTGTGTATGAGATGGGTGGGCTCAGGGGGGGCTTCTTTCTGTCTATTAAAGTCCCCCTCCCCCCATAGGTATCCATACATAAAAAATGTAGCCAAGGTAAAGCAAGGCTGGGGGGGGGGTCACACAATCCTTTTCCTGTCCCCCTTGCACAGGATCTTCTTGAAGGATCTCCTGAAGTCATGGTTGAAGATCGTGTAGATCACAGGGTTCAGGGAACTGTTACAATAACCAAACCAGAAGAAGAACTTGAAGAGAGTGTCAGGGACATTGCAGCTCTTACTGCAGATGGCAATGAGGGAGAAAGTGAAGAAGAAGGGGAACCAGCACACCACAAACACCCCAATGACCACAGCCAGGACAAAGGTGAACCTCTTCTCCCTGTTCTGCCTGCCCCTCCACCTGGAGGATTTGGCACCACTCCTCTCCTCCTCTCTCCTGGGCAGGGAGTCCCCAGGTTTGATCTGGCTCAGCTTAGTCTTGCCCTTGCCCCTTCCCACCTTGTCTTGTTTCTTCTTGGAGGAATACTGGAGGTCTTCTCTATTCTCAGAGGATGAGGAGTCCTCCATGTCCACCCCATTGGCCTCAGCCTCCTCCTTGTGCTGGTCTTCTCCTGAGCCTCCAGCCTTCTCTCCATTCAGTTTGACTGGCAAGTCCTTGTCTGCAAAGCCATTCTGCTTCTTGTCAGGGTCACCATTGCTCCTCTTGCTGGGGGGGATCCTTGTCCTTTTCTTGGCGATCTGGTAGATCCTGATGTAGACCAGGATCATGATGACACAAGGGGCGAAGAAGGATCCTATGCAGGAGGAGATGATGTACCACTTCTCCTCATTGATCTTGCACTTGGGCTCCTCTATCTTTCCACTCTCCTTCTGGATGGTGATGAGTGGAGGGAAGGAGATGACTGCTGAGATCACCCACACAATGAAGATGATGCACTTGATCCTCCTTGGGGTCCTCTTCAGGTTGTACTCAATGGCTTGTGTGATGGACCAGTACCGGTCCAGGCTGATGGCGCACAGGTGGACAATGGACGAAGTGCAGAAGAGCACGTCCAAGGCCAGGTAGATCTCACACCAAACCTTGCCAAAGTACCAGTAGCCCATCACCTCGTTGGCCAAGGAAAATGGCATGACCAAGGTGGCCACAAGAATGTCTGCAGATGCCAGGGACACCAGGAACAAGTTCTGGGGGGCTTTGAGGGCCCTACTGGTGAAGACGGCGATGACCACCAGGACATTGCCAAACACTGTGAAGAGCATGAGGATGCCCACCAGGGAGATGAGGGCCAGGGTGACCTGCAGGGAGTAGGGGGGTCCAGACAGGCCGGGGTCAGTCCCATTGTTGGCGGTGCTGTTGGAGCAGTTTCTTAGGCACTCCATGGCAGAGATGCCCCCCCTATCAGCCACCGAGGTCTCGAAATTAATCATGAAATATGGAGGTGGTCTTCCCTGGGAGCAGGAGACTGGTAATACTGAGCCATGGCGGGGGCCAGGACTGAGCTCAGGGGCCCCCAACAGCCGCCATTGGGTCAATGTCCAGAGCAGTCAGGCAGGACTCTCCAGCCGCTCAGAGCCCAGCAGTCTCCTGAGCTTCACCTCCACACCCTCAACTGTCCAGATACCTGCTCTGGTGCTGGAGGGGGCTGCAAGGGTTAAGTGCACAGTCTGTGAGGATACAGCTCATCACAGCCATAAACTTTCAAGACAGTCACTGGGATCCATGATGTGCAAGAGGTGGGTGCTGCCAGCCCTGGGTGACCAGTCCTCAGGATCAGGGGGGGTGCTGCCAGCCGTGGGTGACCAGTCCTCAGGATCAGGGGGGTGCTGCCAGCCTGGGTGACCAGTCCTCAGGATCAGGGGGGTGCTGCCAGCCCTGGGTGACCAGTCCTCAGGATCAGGGGGGGTCGCTGTGCCAGTCCCTGCGGGTGACCAGTCCTTAGGATCAGGGGGGTGCTGCTAGCCTTGGGTGACCAGTCCTCAGGATCAGGGGGGTGCTGCCAGCCCTGGGTGACCAGTCCTCAGGATCAGGGGGGTGCTGCCAGCCCTGGGTGACCAGTCCTCAGGATCAGTGGGGTGCTGCCAGCCCTGGGTGACCAGTCCTCAGGATCAGGGGGGTGCTGCCAGCCCTGGGTGACCAGTCCTCAGGATCAGGGGGGTGCTGCCAGCCCTGGGTGACCAGTCCTCAGGATCAGGGGGGTGCTGCCAGTCCTGGGTGACCAATCCTCAGGAACAGGTGGGTGCTGCCAGTCCTGGGTGACCAGTCCTCAGGATCAGGTGGGTGCTGCCAGCCTGGGTGACCAGTCCTCAGGATCAGGGGGGTGTTGCCAGCTCTGTGTGACCAGTCCTCAGGAACAGGTGGGTGCTGCCAGGCTGTAGGTAACCAGTGGCCAGGGTGAGCTGGGTGCTGCCAGCCCTGTGTGACCAGTCTTCAGGATCAGGTGGGTGCTGTCAGCTCTGGTGCTCAGGGTGAGCTGGGTGCTGCCAGGTTGTGCTTTGTAGGTTGGGCAGGTAAAGTCAGAGCAGGGCTGGGACCTGACAGCTCCAGGAGGCTCGGGCTGTTCTTCCAGACTGTAGTAGGATGGGCTGGAGCTTTCAGGCTTTATAAAATGCAAAACTGATGACCAGCTGGGTGTTTCCAAGTGTTGGGTGCAGATTCTGCGTTTACTGCCAAGCTGTGAACGGTTCAGTGCTTTGAGTTTCTGGGTGCTGCCAGACTGTGGTTGCAGTTTGCAGGGTGCTGTCAGGCTGTGGGTGCAGTTTGCAGGGTGCTGTCAGGCTGTGGGTGCAGTTTGTTGGGTGCTGTCAGGCTGTGGTTGCAGTTTGCAGGGTGCTGTCAGGCTCTGGGTGCAGTTTGTGGGTGCTGCCAGGATGTGGGTGCACTTTGCTGGGTGCTGCCAGGCTCTGGGTGCAGTTTGTTGGGTGCTGCCAGGCTCTGGGTGCAATTTGCTGGGTGCTGTCAGGATCTGGGTGCAGTTTGCTGGGTGCTGCCAGGCTGTGGGGGCAGTTTGCTGGGTGCTGCTAGGCTCTGGGTGCAGTTTGCTGGGTGCTGCCAGGCTCTGGGTGCACTTTGCTGGGTGCTGCCAGGCTGTGGGGGCAGTTTGCTGGGTGCTGCTAGGCTCTGGGTGCAGTTTGCTGGGTGCTGCCAGGCTCTGGGTGCAGTTTGCTGGGTGCTGCCAGGCTCTGGGTGCAGTTTGCAGGGTGCTGCCAGGCTGTGGGTGCAGTTGCAGGGTGCTGCCAGGCTGTGGGTGCAGTTTACTGGGTGCTGCCAGGCTGTGGGTGCAGTTGCAGGGTGCTGCCAGGCTGTGGGTGCAGTTGTAGGGTGCTGCCAGGCTGTGGGTGCACTTTGCTGGGTGCTGCCAGGCTGTTGGTGCAGTTTGCTGGGTGCTGTCAGGATCTGGGTGCAGTTTGCAGGGTGCTGCCAAGCTGTGGGTGCAGTTTGTTGGTGCTGTCAGGATCTGGGTGCAGTTTGCTGGGTGCTGCCAGGCTGTGGGTGCACTTTGCTGGGTGCTGTCAGGATCTGGGTGCAGTTTGCTGGGTGCTGCCAGGCTCTGGGTGCAGTTTGCTGGGTGCTGCCAGGCTCTGGGTGCAGTTTGCTGGGTGCTGTCAGGCTCTGGGTGCAGTTTGCTGGGTGCTGCCAGGCTGGAAGTGCAGTTTGTTGGGTGCTGCCAGGCTGTGGGGGCAGTTTGCTGGGTGCTGCCAGGCTCTGGGTGCAGTTTGCAGGGTGCTGCCAGGCTGTGGGGGCAGTTTGCTGGGTGCTGCCAGGCTGTGGGGGCAGTTTGCTGGGTGCTGCCAGGCTGTGGGGGCAGTTTGCTGGGTGCTGCCAGGCTGTGGGGGCAGTTTGCTGGGTGCTGCCAGGCTGTGGGTGCAGTTTGCTGGGTGCTGCCAGGCTGTGGGTGCAGTTTGCAGGGTGCTGTCAGGCTGGGGGTGCAGTTTGCTGGGTGCTGCCAGGCTGTGGGTGCAGTTTGCTGGGTGCTGTCAGGATCTGGGTGCAGTTTGCAGGGTGCTGCCAGGCTGTGGGGGCAGTTTGCTGGGTGCTGCTAGGCTGTGGGGGCAGTTTGCTGGGTGCTGCCAGGCTGTGGCACAGTGATCAGGCTGTGCAGGGTGCTGTGTTGCAGTTAGGTGCTGTGTCCTCGGCTCTGCTGCATCTGCTGTGTGATGGTAGAGCTCAGATCTGCTTGTGTTGAGCTCCAGCTCTGGACATTTATAGCTGCACAATCAGCGCTGAAGCTGAGAACAGGCGACGTCAGCCCCCCCACGTGGGAATCTGCCATCCCTGCACCCTCCACACCCTGCTCCTCTGTGCAGCTCTCAGGAGTCCATCAGGAGGGTGCAGCACCCAGGAGCAACTGCTGACCCAGGAACAACTGCTGCCCCAGGAGCAACTGCTAACCCAGGAGCAACTGCTGACCCAGGAGCAACTGCTGACCCAGGAGCAACTGCTGCTCCAGAAGCAACTGCTGACCCAGGAGCAACTGCTGACCCAGGAGCAACTGCTGCCCCAGGAGCAACTGCTAACCCAGGAGCAACTGCTGACCAGGAGCAACTGCTAACCCAGGAGCAACTGCTAACCCAGGAGCAACTGCTGCCCCAGGAGCAACTGCTGACCCAGGAGCAACTGCTGACCCAGGATCAACTGCTGACCCAGGAGAACACTGCTGCCCCACGACCAACTGCTGCCCTAGGAGCACTCTGCTAACCCAGGAGCACACTGCTGCCCCAGGAGCAACTGCTGACCCAGGAGCAACTGCGGACCCAGGAGCAACTGCTGACCCAGGAGAACACTGCTGACCCAGGAGCAACTGCTGACCCAGGAGCAACTGCTGCCCCAGGAGCAACTGCTGACCCAGGAGCAACTGCTGACCCAGGAGCAACTGCTGACCAGGAGAACTGCTGCCCAGGAGCAACTGCTGACCCAGGAGCAACTGCTGACCGCAGGAGAACTGCTGACCCAGGAGCAAACTGCTGACCAGGAGCAACTGCTGCCCAGGAAACTGCTGACCCAGGAGCAACTGCTGCCCCCAGGAGCAACTGCTGCCCAGGAGCAACTGCTGACCCAGGAGCAACTGCTGACCCAGGAGCAACTGCTGCAGGACAACCGGACCCAGGAGCAACTGCTGACCCAGGAGCAACTGCTGCCCCAGAGCAACTGCTGACCCAGGAGCAACTGCTGACCAGGAGCAACTGCTGACCCAGAGCAACTGCTGACCCAGAAACTGTGCCCAGAGACTGCTGCCAGGACAACTGCTGCCCAGGACAACTGCTGACCCAGGAGCAACTGCTGACCCAGGAAAACTGCAACCCAGGAGCAACTGCTGACCAGGAAACTGCTGACCCCAGGAGCAACTGCTGACCAGGAGCAACTGTGCCCAGGACAACTGCTGACCCAGGAGCAACTGCTACCAGGAGCAACTGCTGCCCAGGAGCAACTGCTGACCCAGGAGCAACTGCTGCCCAGGAGCAACTCGACCCAGAGCAACTGCTGACCCAGGAGCAACTGCTGACCCAGGAGCAACTGCGACCCAGGAGCAACGCTGACCCAGGAAAACTGCTGACCCAGGAGCAACTGCTGCCCCAGGAGCAACTGCTGCCCCAGGACAACTGCTGACCCAGAGCAACTGCTGACCCAGGAGCAACTGCTGCCCCAGGACAACTGCTGACCCAGGAGCAACTGCTGCCCAGGACAACTGGCAACACCGACCAGGACAACTGCTGACCCAGGAGCAACTGCTACCCAGGAGCAACTGCTGACCCAGGAGCAACTGCTGACCCAGGAGCAACTGCTGACCCAGGAGATACTGCTGCCCAGGAGCAACTGCTGACCCAGGAACAACTGCTGCCCCAGGAGCAACTGCTGACCAGGAGCAACTGCTGACCAGGAGCAACTGCTGCCCCAGGAGCAACTGCTGCCCAGGAGAACTGTGCCCCAGGAGCAACTGCTGACCCAGGAGCAACTGCTGCCCAGAGCAACGCTGACCCAGAGCAACGCTGACCCAGGAGCAACGCTGACCCAGAACAACTGCTGACCCAGGAGCAACTGCTGACCCAGGAGCAACTGCTGACCAGGAACAACTGCTGACCCAGGAGCAACTGCTGACCCAGGAGCACTGCTGACCCAGGACCACTGCTTCCCAGGAGCAACTGCTGACCCAGGAGCAACTGCTGACCCAGGACAACTGCTACCCAGGAGCAACTGCTGACCAGGAAAAACTGCTGACCCAGGAGCAACTGCTGACCAGGACAACGCTGACCCAGGAGCAACTGCTGACCCAGGAGCAACTGCTGACCCAGGAGCAACTACTGCCCCAGAGCAACTGCTGACCCAGAGCAACTGCTGACCCAGGAGCAACTGCTGACCCAGGAGCAACTGCTGACCCAGGAGCAACTGCTGACCCAGGAGCAACTGCTGCCCCAGGAACAACTGCTGACCCAGGAGCAACTGCTGCCCCCAGGGCACACTGCTGCCCCAGGAACAACTGCTGACCCAGGAGCAACTGCTGCCCCAGGAGCAACTGCTGCCCCAGGAGCAACTGCTGACCCAGGAGCAACTGCTGCCCAGGAGCAACTGCTGACCCAGGAGCAACTGCTGCCCAGACCCCAGGAGCAACTGCTGACCCAGGAGCAACTGCTGACCCAAGAGACAACTGCTGACCCAGGAGCAACTGCTGACCCAGGAGCAACTGCTGACCCAGGAGCAACTGCTGACCCAGGAGCAACTGCTGACCCAGGAGCAACTGCTGCCCAGGAGCAACTGCTGACCCAGGAGCAACTGCTGACCCAGGAGCAACTGCTGACCCAGGAGCAACTGCTGACCCAGGAGCAACCACTGACCCAGGAACAACCGCTGACCCAGGAGCAACTGCTGGCCCAGGAGCAACTGCTGACCCAGGAACAACCGCTGACCCAGGAGCAACCGCTGACCCAGGAGTAACTGCTGCCCCAGGAGCAACTGCTGCCCCAAAAGCAACTGCTGCCCCAGGAGCAACTGCTGACCCAGGAGCAACTGTTGACCCAGGAGCAACTGCTAACCCAGGAGCAACTGTTGACCCAGGAACAACTGCTGACCCAGGAGCAACTGCTGCCCCCAGGAGCACATTGCTGCCCCAGGAGCAACTTCTGCCCCAGGAGCAACTGCTGACCCAGAAGCAACCACTGACCCAGAACAACTGCTGACCCAGGAGCAACTGCTGCCCCCAGGAGCTCACTGCTGCCCCAGGAACAACTGCTGACCCAGGAAAAACTGCTGACCCAGGAGCAACTGCTATCCCAGGAGCACACTGCTGCCTCAGGAGCAACTGCTCACCCAGGAGCAACTGCTGACCCAGGAGCAACTGCTGTCCCAAGAGCAACTGTTGCCCCAGGAGCAACTGCTGACCCAGGAGCAACTGCTAACCCAGGAGCAACTGCTGACCCAGGAGCAACTGCTGCCCCAGGAGAACACTGCTGCCCCAAGAGCAACTGCTGCCCCAGGAGCAACTGCTGCTCCAGGAGCAACTGCTGCCCCAGGAGCCACTGCTGACCCAGGAGCAACCACTGACCCAGGAACAACCGCTGACCCAGGAGCAACTGCTGGCCCAGGAGCAACTGCTGACCCAGGAACAACCGCTGACCCAGGAGCAACCGCTGACCCAGGAGTAACTGCTGCCCCAGGAGCAACTGCTGCCCCAAAAGCAACTGCTGCCCCAGGAGCAACTGCTGGCCCAGGAGCAACTGCTAACCCAGGAACAACCGCTGACCCAGGAGCAACACGCTGACCCAGGAGCAACTGCTGCCCCAGGAGCAACTGCTGCCCCAGGCGCAACTGCTGCCCCAGGAGCAACTGCTGACCCAGGAGCAACTGTTGTCCCAGGAGCAACTGCTAACCCAGGAGCAACTGTTGACCCAGGAACAACTGCTGACCCAGGAGCAACTGCTTCCCCCAGGAGCACATTGCTGCCCCAGGAGCAACTTCTGCCCCAGGAGCAACTGCTGACCCAGAAGCAACCACTGACCCAGGAACAACTGCTGACCCAGGAGCAACTGCTGCCCCCAGGAGCTCACTGCTGCCCCAGGAGCAACTGCTGTCCCAGGAGCAACTGCTGCCCCAGGAGCAACCGCTGACCCAGGAGCAACCGCTGACCAAGGAGCAACCGCTGACCCAGGAGCAACCGCAGACTCAGAAGCAACTGCTGCCCCAGGAGCAACTGCTGACCCAGGAGCAACCGCTGACCCAGGAGCAACCGCTGACCAAGGAGCAACCGCTGACCCAGGAGCAACCGCAGACTCAGAAGCAACTGCTGCCCCAGGAGCAACTGCTGAGCCAGGAGCAACTGCTGCCCCTGGAGCAACTGCTATCCCAGGAGCAACTGATGCCCCAGGAACAACTGCTGACTCAGGAAAAACTGCTGACCCAGGAGCAACTGCTAACCCAGGAGCACACTGCTGCCTCAGGAGCAACTGCTCACCCAGGAGCAACTGCTAACCCAGGAGCAACTGCTGTCCCAAGAGCAACTGTTGCCCCAGGAGCAACTGCTGATCCAGGAGCAACTGCTAACCCAGGAGCAACTGCTGACCCAGGAGCAACTGCTGCCCCAGGAGAACACTGCTGCCCCAAGAGCAACTGCTGACCCAGGAGCAACTGCTGCCCCAGGAGCAACTGCTGCCCCAGGAGCAACTGCTAACCCAGGAGCCACTGCTGACCCAGGAGCAATCGCTGACCCAGGAGCAACTGCTGCCCCAGGAGCAACTGCTGACCCAGGAACAACCGCTGACCCAGGTGCAACCGCTGACCCAGGAGCAACTGCTGCCCCAGGAGCAACTGCTGCCCCAAAAGCAACTGCTGCCCCAGGAGCAACTGCTGACCCAGGAGCAACTGTTGACCCAGGAGCAACTGCTAACCCAGGAGCAACTGTTGACCCAGGAACAACTGCTGACCCAGGAGCAACCACTGACCCAGAAACAACTGCTGACCCAGGAGCAACTGCTGCCCCCAGGAGCTCACTGCTGCCCCAGGAGCAACTGCTGTCCCAGGAACAACCGCTGACCCAGGTGCAACCGCTGACCCAGGAGCAACTGCTGCCCCAGGAGCAACTGCTGCCCCAAAAGCAACTGCTGCCCCAGGAGCAACTGCTGACCCAGGAGCAACTGTTGACCCAGGAGCAACTGCTAACCCAGGAGCAACTGTTGACCCAGGAACAACTGCTGACCCAGGAGCAACTGCTGCCCCCAGGAGCACATTTCTGCTCCAGGAACAACTGCTGACCCAGAAGCAACCACTGACCCAGAAACAACTGCTGACCCAGGAGCAACTGCTGCCCCCAGGAGCTCACTGCTGCCCCAGGAGCAACTGCTGTCCCAGGAGCAACTGCTGCCCCAGGAGCAACTGCTGACCCAGGAGCAACCGCTGACCCAGGAGCAACCGCTGACCAAGGAGCAACCGCTGACCCAGGAGCAACCGCTGACCAGGAGTAACCGCTGACCCAGGAGCAACCGCAGACTCAGAAGCAACTGCTGCTCCAGGAGCAACTGCTGACCCAGGAGCAACTGCTGCCCCAGGAGCAACTGCTAACCCAGGAGAACACTGCTGCCTCAGGAGCAACTGCTCACCCAGGAGCAACTGCTAACCCAGGAGCACACTGCTGACCCCAGGAGCACACTACCGCCCCCAGGAGAACACTGCTGACCCCAGGAGCACACTGCTGACCCCAGGAGCACACTACTGCCCCCAGGAGCACACTGCTGCCCCAGGAGCACACTCTTGACCCCAGGAGCACACTGCTGTCCCAGGAAAACACAGTGACCCAAGGAGCACACTGCTGCCCCAGGAGCACACTGCTGACCCCAGGAACACACTGCTGACCCAAGGAGTACACTGCTGACTCCAGGAGTACACTGCTGAGCCCAGGAGCACACTCTTGACCCCAGGAGCACACTGCTGTCCCAGGAGCACACTGTTGACACCAGGATCACACTGCTGACCCAAGGAGTACACTGCTGCCCCAGGAGCACACTGCTGACCCCAGGAACACATTGCTGACTCCAGGAGCACACTGCTGAGCCCAGGAGCACACTGCTGCCTCCAGGAGCACACTGCTATCCCAGGACCACACTGCTGCTTCCAGGAGCACACTGCTGCCCCCAGGAGCACACCGCTGCCCCCAGAAGCACACTGGTGTCTCAGGAACACACTGCTGACCCAAGGAGTACACTGCTGCCCTAGGAGCACACTGCTGCCCAAGAAGAACAATGCTGACCCAGGAGCACACTGATATCCCCAGGAGAAGACAACTGCCCCCAGGAGTACACTGTGACCTCAGGAGCACGCTACTGACCCCAGGAAAACACTATTGCCCAGGAGAACACTGCTGTCCCAGGAGCACACTGCTGACCCCAGGAACATACTGCTGACCCAAGGAGTACACTGCTGACCCCAGGAGTACACTCTGACCCCAGGAGCACACTACTGACCCCAGGAGCACACTACTGACCCCAGGAAAACACTACTGACCCAAGGAGTACACTGCTGACCCCAGGAGCACACTCTTGACCCCAGAAGCACACTGCTGTCCCAGGAGCACACTGTTGACCCCAGGATCACACTGCTGACCCAAGGAGTACACTGCTGACCCAGGAGCACTCTGCTGACCCCAGGAACACACTACTGACCCAAGGAGTACACTGCTGAGTCCAGGAGTACACTGCTGACCCCAGGAGCACAGTGCTGACCCAGGAACATGTTGCCTTCCCCAGGAGCACTCTGATTCCCCAGGAGTACGCTGTTACCCCCAGGAGCACACTTCGTACCCAGAAGCAGTCTGCTTCCCCAGGAGTACGCTGTTACCCCAGGAGCACACTTCTGACCCAGGAACACACTGCTGCCCCAGGAGTACACTGCTGACCCCAGAAGCACACTACTGATGCAAGGAGTACACTATTGATGCAAGGAGTACACTACTGCCCCAGGAGCACACTGCTGTCCCCAGGAAAACACTGCTGTCCCAGGAGAACACTGCTGACCCCAGGAGCACACTGCTGACACAGGAGCACACTACTGCCCCAAGGTACACACTGCTGCCCCAGGAGTACACTGCTGCTCCCAGGAGAACACTACTGACCCAGGAGCACACTACTGATGCAATGAGTACACTACTGCCCCAGGAGCACACTGCTGACCCCAGGAGCACACTGCTTACCCCAGGACACACTGCTGCCTTCAGGAGCACACTGCTGACCCCAGGAGCGCACTGCTGCCTCCAGGAACACACTGCTGCCTCCAGGCGCACACTGCTGACCCCGGAGCACACTGCTGCCTCCAGGAGCACACTGCTGCCTTCAGGAGCACACTGCCGACCCCAGGAGCACACTGCTGACCCTGGAGCACACTGCTGACCCTGGAGCACACTGCTGCCTCCAGGAGCACACTGCTGCCTTCAGGAGCACACTGCTGACCCTGGAGCACACTGCTGACCCCAGGAGCACACTGCTGACCCCAGGAGCACACTGCTGACCCTGGAGCACACTGCTGACCCTGGAGCACACTGCTGCCTCCAAGAGCACACTGCTGACCCCAGGACACACTGCTTACCCCAGGACACACTGCTGCCTCCAGACGCACACTGCTGCTTCCAGGAGAACACTACTGACCCAGGAGCACACTGCTGTCCCCAGGAGCACATTGCTGTCCCCAGGAGCACACTGCTGACCTCAGGAGCACACTGCTGTCCCAGGAGAACACTGCAGACCCAGGAGCACACTGCTGACACAGGAGCACACTACTGCCCCCAGGTACACACTGCTGCCCCAGGAGTACACTGCTGCTCCCAGGAGAACACTACTGACCCATGAGCACACTAGTGATGCAATGAGTACACTGCTGACCTCAGGAGCACACTGCTGTCCCAGGAGAACACTGCTGACCCCAGGAGCACACTGCTGACACAGGAGCACACTACTGCCCCCAGGTACACACTGCTGCCCCAGGAGTACACTGCTGCTCCCAGGAGAACACTACTGACCCACGAGCACACTAGTGATGCAATGAGTACACTACTGCCCCAGGAGCACACTGCTGACCCCAGGAGCGCACTGCTTACCCCAGGACACACAGCTGCCTCCAGGAACACACTGCTGCCTCCAGGCGCACACTGCTGACCCCGGAAGACACTGCTGCCTCCAGGAGCACACTGCTGACCCCAGGAGCACACTGCTGACCCTGGAGCACACTGCTGACCCCAGGAGCACACTGCTGACCCTGGAGCACACTGCTGCCTCCAAGAGCACACTGCTGACCCCAGGAGCACACTGCTTACCCCAGGACACACTGCTGCCTCCAGACGCACACTGCTGCCTCCAGGAACACACTGCTGCTTCCAGGAGAACACTACTGACCGAGGAGCACACTACTGATGCAAGGAGTACACTACTGCCCCAGGAGCACACTGCTGCCTCCAGGAGAACACTGCTGCCCCCAGGAGCACACTGCTGACCCCAGGAGCACACTGCTGACCTAGGAGTATCATTGCTGCCCCCAGGAGCACGCTACCTTCCCCAGGAGCACAGTACTGACCCCAGGAGTATACTGTTGACCCTAGGAGCACACTGTTGCACCAGGAGCACACTGCTGACCCAGGAGCACACTGCTGCCCCCAGGAACACATTTAGTAAACCGCTGACCTCAGGAGCTCACTGCTGACCCTAGGAGCACACTGCTGACCCCAGGAGCACACTGCTGCCCCCAGGAACACATTTAGTAAACCGCTGACCTCAGGAGCACACTGCTGACCCCAGGAGCACACTGCTGACCCCAGGAGCACACTGCTGACCCCAGGAGCACACTGCTGACACCAGGAGCACACTGCTGACCCCAGAAGTAAACTGCTGTCCCCAAGAGCACACTGCTGACCCCAGGAGCACACTGCTGACCTCAGGAGAACACTGCTGACCCTAGGAGCACACTGCTGACCCCAGGACCACACTGCTGACCCCAGGAGCACACTGCTGACCATAGGAGCACACTGCTGACCCTGGAGCACACTGCTGACCTTAGGAGCACACTGCTGACCCCAGGAGCACACTGCTGACCCCAGGAGCACACTGCTGCCTCCAGGAGCACACTACTACCCCCAGGAGCACACTGCTGACCCCGGAGCACACTGCTGACCTCAGGAGTACACTACTGCCACCAGGAGCACACTGCTGACCCCAGGAGCACACTGCTGCCCCCAGGAACACACTGCTGCCCCCAGGAACACACTGCTGACCCCAGGAGCACACTGCTGCCCCCAGGAACACACTGCTGACCCTAGGAGCGCAGTGCTGGCCCCAGGAGAACACTGCTGACCCTAGGAGCACACTGCTGACCCCAGGAGCACACTGCTGACCCTAGGAGCACACTGCTGTCCCCAGGAGCACACTACTACCCCCAGGAGCACACTGCTGACCCCGGAGCACCCTGCTGACTCCAGGAGTACACTGCTGCCACCAGGAGCACACTGCTGACCCCAGGAGCACACTGCTGACCCTAGGAGCACACTGCTGACCTCAGGAGCACACTTCTGACCCTAGGAGCACACTGTTGACCCCAGGAGAACACTGCTGACCCCAGGAGCACACTGCTGCATCCAGGCACACACTGCTGCCTCCAGGAGCACACT